>CM040743.1:19770145-20372645 GCA_022829145.1 Albula goreensis | reverse complement strand
TCTATGCTGTACATTGTGTGTCTGGCTTAGCTGGCATGACTGCTGATAAGAATGTTTTGCTAGCATGTTTATGGGGGGTGCTTACATCACTGGACATATTTCCCAATGGTCTGAGAGCAAAAGGTAATGTGAATGATAACTATGTTTTCAAGTGTAACCGTGCATTGTGGGATGGTATATCATAATGACATAAATGAGGGAATAGGGATTATGAAAGCTTTTAGCATAAAATGCTAAAATATTATTTAAAATATTAAATATTAAATGGAAACATGAGACCTGCTCAAAATTCAAACTGAAATAGTGTATCCTTTCAGATTGATCAAACATGTATAAATGATTGTAAGGATCTACAGACAATATGGCAAGCTTATAGGTGAGCTGCCAAATGTGTAATGTTGTTCTTTCCGGGAGACATGAGCGATGGCAGTACTCCACTTTATTTTACAGAGAAGGGCCTTTGCATTGCTGAGTGACAGTGCATTACTGAAGCCACTTTATTTCAGAAAGGCGAAAGGTCTCCCCTAGCACCTGCAAAGGGGTCCCGAAGCATTTTTTTCAGGCGGTCAATAGACAGCCTTGTGACCACCAGGAGTACCAGTATAGATGGGATCCCGCCTCTTCAATTAAGGGGACTCAGTCTTGGGAACGGACAAAAAGAAATGCAAATGAGGTGCGTTCGGCAAGCCCTTGTGCTCGCCTAGTCTCCATGGAGATGAGGATTGCGGCAGGAAAGAGGGATGAAGCTGGATGTCTGCTCGGAAGCAGGGGCACAGTAGAGGGCTGACAGAACATGTGAGAGGACTCGAGGCTTTCAGTTAGCACCTCACCGCAGAGGTCTGCTAATTCAGTACATGGCTGGGAACTCACCTCTAAAACAACAATACTGTGTACCCATTGAATCGCAGACCTTCCCATATTTGACCCTCCTTGGCAGTTTGGAGTATAGTCTGTTGTCACACCTCTCCAGGCCTAATGATGGGAATATAATGGAAGGGTAACAAGTAGGAAGATACTCTGGGAACACAGTCTGATAACAGCACTTGGGGAGTGATTTCAGGGCTGAAACCTAGGGAAAAGAACTTGGAATGCATAACTAACAAGCAGACAGGGCAGTTCAAAGTCCTATACCTGCAAAGCCATCCTGACCCGCAGAAGCACTTCAACACCTAATTCAACTAATTAGCATCTCCTCCTGTTGACCTCCTGCCCCTCCTCATGTTTCAAGAAATGTACATCTTAGTGGACATCCTCCAGGACTTAATGGCCACGCCTACTGAGCAAAGCACCATATTACATCACAACTGCATGTTTTCAATTAAAAAAGGCATTCCATATTATCAATATTTGCCAAAGTGCTCATAATATTGGCTTGATCTTTTGGATCTTTGTATCACTTCCTTGAAACTTCTTTCACAATTGCTTTTTCTGGTTAACAAAGCTAGCTTCAGGGTAAGTCTCCAAAAATTTGCTTGCCCACTTCACGGTTGGTTGTAATTCATTCAAAGCTTTTAAATCGGGCAGAGAGAACACAGTGACATTGCCCTTCTCCCACAGGAGTGTGTCAGGGAAGGAATGCATCTCACTGATAATTCCTTAATAACTTCAAATGAGCAGTGCAGGCCAAACTCCGCGGAATTATTCCGCTGTGACGGAACAGCATACCAAAAAAGACCGCTGTGTCCATAAATTCCTCCAAACCATAGTCCATTAAAATAATGAAAACCTCTCAAGGAAAAGGTCAAACAGCGTCATACTTGGTAAAACCAACTGCAGCTCTCAACCGAACATGGTGACATCAACCATATGTTAAACTTGACTCTGATAATAGAGAGTGCCTGGCTTAAATACAGTGGTTAAGGACCTCATCTTAAAACAGGACAATACAGGCACTGTTTACTGGATGTTGAAGTGTTCAGTAGGCACACCACACTCCACGATGAACACATTAAATATAACCTTCCCTTGAGTCATCTATGCTACTCATAGACCACAGAGGTGAGAACACTTTCTCTTCCATGGAAAAGCAATACACTGCAATGTATTGTAAATATATGGCATTAATGGGCAATATAACATTAAATATATAGTACCAGCCAATGGTTTGGACACACTTTCTCAATCAAGTAAATGGGAAAGAGTTTCCAAACCTTTGACTGGTACTGTACTCCACAGCAATATTTTTTTTTGCACGTAGAGTAGAACCTCAGAAATATATAACTTAGTGCTAAACGTGGGAGTAGGGTTCTAATCATGGCATGTCAATTTCCAACCAAAAAAACATAATGCTAATACTCTAACTATTGACAACAACGTAAAACATGGTCAAAATCAGATGAAGGGTCATGTCTTAGCAGCATTAGAAGACACAAGATACTTTTTAGGAGATAGTATGGAATTTTGGAAAATTTGTATTTGAGAAGTATGGAATGTTGTTCAGCATGGACTTGCATATGGTTGATGGGGTCTGAAAGATACTATTGAAATGTACAGGCAAACTATGCAGCATTTTTCCTCTTACATATTACTAAGCAGCCATGCTCAGTCATTACTAATGATGCACTGGTGTCTTTGCCTGTACCTACATTTATTATTCATCAATGTTTGGGACATTTTTGGGCATCTACTTTTGCTATGGCACAGCACTTGTGGTAGAAAATGAAAATTTAATAAGACTGCCTATGGCAAGCAGGTGGTGGTCACTGTCAATTCCACCTCACTGAAAAAAAGACCATACTGATTGGCTTAAAATATGTATTAAAGGACAGGGAGATGGAGACAGTTTCCCAAATCATGATAGCAATTTTCTTTACAGACTCAGGGGGTAATGATGCATATAGTCCACCCTTAAATTTTTGGAAGATTCAAAAAAAGATCTGGATGGATCGACAGCGTTCAAAGTAAGTAGAGAATCCTGTAATTTTTGGATGCGGTATCACTTTAAAAGAACATGGGGAGAGGGCTGGGGATGTCACTTTCAGGGACAGGCAAACATATGTAAGTTACACTTTACGTAATCAAGACTGATTACTAAATGTGTCCTGGACCTTTCAAACAGCACCTCTTTAATCTCAAGCAGACGCCACTTGTGCCAGCTTCTCTCTCTCTCTCTCTCTCTCTCTCTCCCCACACACATATTTACACACTCAGACAAACACACCTGACATTTACAAAAAATAAACACTTTACCTCTTGGACAGCGTACAGCGTACAGCGTACAGCGTACCGTAATTGGAACCACTCATTTTAAGTTCAACCATATCCATGGCTTGCCATAAATAAAAGAGTATGTAGCTGTTAAATAAGGAAAATAAATCCTTGCCCTATCTCCTTCAATTATGACGAAGGTTTTGGCACATAATAGCTGCCAGGCACTTGCTCTTCTTTGTTGATGGTTGAGCTACATTACCCCGCTTTCTTGCTACAAAGTTCTTTTAGGTCCCTTTAATCAGTGAAAGGCATTATACAAACACAAAGAGCTGTTTATTGAATTCATCAGAGCTACAGAGGAACACACATCATCACCAGTGCAGTATGGAAGTGCGATGTTACAGCTGACAAGCTAACTCATGCTCCATTACTTTTCTCTTTACCAGTTCTTTCTGGTATTAAGATTAAAGGAGTGTGTGTGAGAGAGAGACAGGGAGAGAGAGAGAGAGAGTGAAATATCCTCATATGAGTTAGAAAAAAAGGCAAGCAAAAGAGAAGATTTTGAGTGAGGGGGAGTGGAAGGTCAAGATATAGAGTGTGGGAGAGAGAAGGAAAAGGGAGGAACAGAGAGAGAGGGAAAGTAGTACTGGTAGCAGGAGACAGGAGAAAATGAATCAAAGAGAGAGGGAAAAGAGATGGAGGCAGACTGCAAGATGCCGCGTGTTACCTGAGTCTGAATTCCTTCCTGTTGAAATCAGCAGCGAGGAGCTTGACCTTGTGCGGACTTGGCCCTAGATGAAGAGGAGCTCTCCTTCCCCCTTGATCTCTGACTTAATCTTTTCACTTAATGCTTACAACTGAAGCTACAGCAGTCTGGGTGTCAGCCAATCAGCTGAGTTAATGAACCAGTAACTCCACTCAGAATAGAAAAACAAGGATAAAGAAAGATAATGAACAGGAAAACTTCATAACGTCTCATCCCCTCGGACACTTGGCAACGTCAATTGGCCTCCCCGGTCAACCTGTTACCGATGACAAAGAACAGCATACATACATTATCGTTTTTAGCAAGGGAGCGACAATTTATGAGCAAAACCACACTTACACTGAATTTCTCATAAATACCCATGTCTGTTAAAACTGTATAAGTGCAGCTGTCCAAAATCCCTCGTTCACAGAGAATGGCATTCCGTTTTCAGACTTGTTTCCCTTTGCTGAGTTCTTCAGCCCATAGCAGCATGCAGTGTCCAAATCAAACTATTTTTCATCTTGCATTATTTGAACTGCTCTCAGAATGCACAGTCCTCTGTCAATTACTATGGACAACACAAAAAATCTCAGCCTGACCTAAACCCTGTGATGAAGGGCTCAGCAGAGAAAAACATCTTAGTTGATAACACATCATGAAAATGTAGGTCTCGAGTTACAGTCAAACAAGCAACAGTGCTGCTCTACCCTTTGTCTGTGTATTTTCCCTTGATCTGACCTGTGGGAAAAAAAAACATCCAGTGCATGTACATAAGTTCAGATATTGAGCTCTGTTAGGCATTCTGGGTAATTCTGACCTTGGAGGCTCTTACAGCATGACATGTGCCTATTCTCACAAGATATTGTATAAAGTAATAATGAATTAACATTTTCAGCTCAAAATTTGTGTTACTTTAAAAATAACTTTCATGATTCAAGATTCAGTACTTAATTGTCATAGCAACCAGTGCATGGAATTTGATTTGGCGAGCTTAACATTTAAAATACAACACTAGAAAAAAAAACACAAAATAGTGATTAAAAAACAAGAATATAAAATAGTACCATATAAACACTAGGTGACAAACTGTTATATAGATATGTGTTAACTCATAAGGAGGTGGGCTGCCCTTTTTCATCAGAACAGGTTCACTCCTTTTTGGTATGCTGTTATACAATTTGAACCGTTTCTACTGGGGTATTGGATAATTATTCAACGAGAGAGGTCTCTGTTCCTTTAAGACATAAAGAGGGTGAAAATCCACTCTGCACTCTACGTTCCAGAACTTCCCATATAGGTTCAATCGTGTTTGATCTGGGGATTCGAGGGGTTATGAAAGGAACTTGACTTCATCCTGGTGTTCAATAAATCATTCTTTTGGTTTAGGAGATATAGGAACATCTGAGGGAACAATGTTGTCATCATAGCATGTATTTTGTCGGTTACATTTGATTTTTGTTCCTTGACTGTGATTCTACACAATGATGTTTAAGAGATGGAAACAGATTATGTTGGCTGAAGTCTTTCTCAAGACATAAATGAGTAAAAGACTTCATTTTTCCAGGTTGTTAGCTCATAACACCTGGTCATGCATTCTTGCACACTGGCAAATGTTACATTCAGTTTCCAGCATTTTGGCCACCAACTGTTTAATCTCTTTCAAAATCTGTTAAATCATTCATATTACTGTAGACACTCACATAGCAGTTTAAGTGTTGACCTTAAAATGTGTTTTATGATAGAAACATATTGATAATTAGTGTTGACATTATCAGAGGGGTAGACGATTCTTTAATTGTGATTCAGTTCAAAATGTCATTTTTCATTTGCTGTGTCCATTATTTTATTTTCCCCCTGAGCATGCTACCTTTACAATTAGAGAAAGCATTTTGGTCACAATGTAAATTAAAATGAGTAAATATATCAACACATGTTTTACAGACATTCTTTACACAGAATTATATAACCACATTTAGAGAATTATGTTTTTAGACAAATTGCAGAAAGTACAACATAAAAGATAATTCATGCAAAATATATAGATATGTATATGGTGTTGATATGTTTGTCAGTGGTAACACATATATTACTAACTTTTATTATTCATTATTTGAGAATGACAACTGCCAAAAAAACAAACAGCACACTTTTGTCTCCGATGACATTTTAGTGCCATCTAGTGGCTAATATTTTACAGTTCATGTTATACCAAAAACAACGTTTGAACTATTCAAAATGCATCACAATAACAAAGTTAGCGTTTAAATTTCAATTCCACGGTTTGCTTGATTGATCACTTACACAGGTATAGTGGGAATATCATTGAATATTCACATCACACACACTCGTGTATATATGTATACAAATACTCCACTTTGTAAAATATGCAATCATTTAATATGTATTAGTTTCACCAGTTCATCTGTATTCATACATTTTCTCTTTCTACTAAAATCATTAAACCTAAATCCCATCAAACAAACTAAATACATAGAGATATTAAAATACAAATTGTTCATTCTTTTTGAATGGACTGTTCATCTCAAGTCTATTTATAGTGCCTTTGATCATGCACATGCTTGTCGTTGACCTGGAATTTGGGGTCCACAAAGACTTCATATTCAGGCCTGGTAAGCTTATGGTAAGATTCCGATACAGCTAGTCATTAACGTGATTAACCCACTTCCGTGGTGCTACAATGCCATGGTTTTCTGCTTTGTACAATGACTAAATATAGGTCAGGCTTGTCAGAAAAGGCATAAATAATGTCAACGGCTCGCAGAGGACCCTCCCCTTCAGCGCTATGTGTCGTCTTGGATGGACTTGTAGGCTGGGCTTGGATTTGAGAGGAGGGGGATCTGTGAGGAGACATAGATGGGGTACAGGGTGAAAGAAAGGCCACGAGCAGCCAAGGGTTGTGTTTCCCCAGCTGTTTATTAATATACGCAAACAGATTTGGTGTTACCTTGGAGACAGCAACACGCAGAGCTGTGAGAAAAAGGAGACCGTTATCTCTGCACTGGCATTCTGGATTTGGGTACAGTCTAAGGAGAGACGGGGAACAGGAGCTTAAGACTCCGCCATCGGGTGAGTTCTTTTATGTGCCTGAAACAGAATCATGATGTGAACATTTAGACTGAGGGGGAACATATCCTTCTTTGATATCGTAATGACGCTGCTTCTTAAGTTGGGCTGACAGAAATGGTTCTCCCTTAGAACAATGGCTTTACATTAGAAAGATATTTTAAAACGTGTCAGGTTTTCAAATGTCAGTTTGTTAGGCTGCTGACAGTGTTTAATTTTATCTGGAGATGGATGACATTAAACATAAGATAACTTGTGGTGATTTCAGCCAGCTGTTGAAAGCATGTTTTTGAACATTGGCGCGAGATGAGTTTTTTTTTTTTTTTTTTTGACACATTCCTCTGTACGTCCTGTGAGAGACAAGAAATGTGTTCACTAAAGCAGTTATGCGGTGTATATGCAGGTTTAGAGTTTGTACTGGGGAGTATAATTCTGGAACAGTCTCTCCTGCACAAAAAGTAGAGTTTAAGAGGACGTAGTTCCATTGGAATGTGCCCTCCATACCCAGCGTCAGTCTCACAGCAGCTGGTGCCTTTGCTACCAACCAGTGCCTCTGAGATAATAACTGTGAATACCAGTTGCTTGAAACAGAGGATATCATGTTTCGGGGTCTGTAAGTAATCAAAACAACAACAACTTCAAGTTCAACACTATATCCAACCTGCAATCGAAATGTATAATAATTTGAATTTGCCTTCACTTACATAGTCAATACCCAGTGGGGGCTGGGCTTAGTACAAAAGGTACCACTGCTTTTTTCACAAATCTCATTGGCCAGCTGCCTATGTATGACATTTCGGAAAGTTGTTTGCAACAGTTGCCTCTGAATCATTCTCATTCTTTCCCTTATTCTTTCTGTCCATCCCGTCCACTGCTCAGTGTGTGTAAAAAAATCTGGATTGGAATCCCCCTATTTGGCCAATGTGAATGACGTGGTCAGGCTGACTAATTTTAAAATAAATCTCCCTCCTCTCTCCACTCCCCCAGACAGGCCATGGACAACGGTGCGGCCCAGCTCACACCCAGTGGGGCCCTGCAGGAGGTGGGGGTGCAGTTTGAGGAGGTGGACTTCTTCGAGGACTGTATGGAAGAGTTCAGGGTGCAGTTTGAGGAGTGTATGGACAGGCTGGGAGCGCAGTTCAAGGGCTGCCTGGACGAAACGGGGGATGAGTTTGAGGACTGTGTGGAGGACGTGGTGACCCAGTCAACGGGCAGCGTGTCTGAGCTGGCCGTGCAGATTGAGGAGTGCATGGCGGAGCTGGGGATCCAGCTACAGGGGTCCGCGGAAGGTTCCAGGCCCCAATTTGGAAGCCTCATGGGGCTACCTGGGACCCAGGCCAGGGGCAGCATGGAGGGAATTTTGGCTCCGCCTCAGAGCATGGAATTAACGGGTCCTCATTTGGAGGCGTACATAGAGGATGTGGGGAGCCGGCTGAAGGGGTGCGTGGAGACGGTGAGGCAGCACTGCCAGGAAGGTGTGAGGGAGCTGGGAGCTCAGTTTGCAGGGTGCATTGAGGAGGTGACCCGTCTGGAGCAGCGGCGGGACCAGCTGGTGCAGGAGCTCCTGCAGCTGGAGGCACCCATGGCCCAGGCAGTGGAGGTCCTGAGGGCGGAGCTGGGCGAGCTCCGCAAGTGCCTCACTCAGGTCGAGCTGGAGAGGCAAAGCCTGCAGGAGGAGAGACTGCTGGTAAAGAGGCAGCTGTTCGCTGCCGCCAGGGACTGCACTCAGAGCCGGGTTGCCCTGGCAACACAGCAACATGAGGTGGAGCAGTTTTCTATCCTACAGGTACCGAGACGATGAGATATGCCTCACTGAGTGTTCACAACCAGGAAGCAAAAGCAACCCAAATATGTGACACAGCATGTGTCAATGGAACAGTGAAAATGTCCAAACACTGAAAAAGATGTATCATGGTACACACTGGAAAGAATTTTACATTAATGGAGTACACTGGTGAACCATGAAGTGGGTGAGGGAGGTCACTTAATGTAAAATAGGAATAGGGAAAACTATTTCGGAATAAATATATGATGCATAACAGGGTGTATTTGTGCTATAGTACACAAGCACTGCATTTTGAAAGTACTACAAATTCACTGATACATATATAGGCATTTAAACCAATTAAAACTTCACACTCACTATAAGATGGCAGAGGACCACATCTCAATGTAAGGGAAACAACCTTAATGTCTTTATACTGTATGTTAATTTTAGTGATGCCCAAGTCATGATGTGGTGTAGGTATTAAAATCCCTTATAGAGGCATCTATACACAACATCAGTTTAACCCAGTGACACTACGTCTCTGTTCTGGTCCAAATGGAGTTCTCTCTTGTATAAATATGTGAATTGTACAATGTAGGAAAGTCGCCACCTTTGCCAAATTTTAGCTGCTGCTGGCCACTCAGGATCACTAAAAGAAATAGATACGGGTGTCTGAAAAGTCTTTAAATCTACTGACAAAGTCACCAAATAGCCAACGCGGAGGTAATTCAAGAGGAACAATTGGTGGTCATAACTGGGGAGAAAAACTTAAGTGTAAGTAAATAAGCATTATCAAGTATGTTCTGTTTCCCTGGGTAATCACATTTACCCACTGTTCTGTCTCCATGGGCGGGAGTTAGGCTCAGGTCCTTATTTATGTAGTGTGTCTGTTGCTACGGGTGAGCTCCAGGGTCAGGCCTTTATTTACCCTGTGTGTCTGTCACCCTGGGAGAGCTCCAGGGTCAAGTCTTTATCGACCCTGTGCTTTCTCTGTCCTGCAGGGTGAGCTTGAGGGCCAGGCTCAGCTGCTGACCGAGGAGGTGGCTCAGCTGAGGGAGGCCCAGCAGAACCGACTGAACGCCCTGCGGAGCCGTCTGGACAGCCTGGGCACAGCGCGGGGGCAGGAGGACCACCCCCAGACCCGGCAGCCTTCCTGGGACCTGAGGAACTACCTGCAAGACGGGATAAAGGCCCTGGAGGAGCAGTATGAGCCCCGGCTGCAGGCCCTGGAGAGGAGGAGGCAGGCTGCCACAGACGCTCTGGTGGAGACCAGGGCCCAGGCCCTGGATCTGAGAGCCCGTCTGGGGCCGCTCAGAGAAGAGGCGCAGAAGCTGGCACTTCAGAGGGCATGCCTGGAGGAGAGGATCACACTGATGCAGCGGGAGAGAGAACACAGCGTGACACAATACAGGGTAGGACCAGGAGGCACGGGACACAGACACAGGGCAAAACATAACGTTAACTCCAAAATTACTGACATTGTTGAAGGTTGAAGGTGAAGAATGAAGGCTGTATGAAATAACACATAATAATCTGTATTTTATTCTCAAACATAAAGGGAAATTTGTATCATTTGTTCTACTACAAATGACCTTTGCTTTTTAAAAAAATAAAATCAAAGAAAGTGAATTACGTAATAGAATTCTACTTAGTATTATCTCAGTCATAATGAACTAAACTGTGTCCTTCCATTACTCCCTGTACCACTTACCATTATTAGTACAATAAAAATGGTATCAAACAGTTCAAAACAACTAGGATGCAGAGGCAGGTCCACCTTGTCCCCATGCACAGTGAGGAAAGAGAAAAATGCAAGGGTCAGTTAAAGGACCAAAGTTCAGTTGCATCTTTGCAGCACCAACTCCTGCAATGACAAGTAAATGTTACACCCTATCTATTTGGAAGTCTTGGCAGAAGAAAGCCCTATTAATTGCAAAATACTAAGAATAATGCCATTGCCACCTCTACTGTTTCTATGGTAGCATGAGACCAAAATTGACTTCTTTGGCCATGGATGTTATTTGACTGGCTCTAGGACCCTTGCTATACGATCAATGGCATGATGTAATCACCAGGACGTTTTTGCCAAAAACCTGGTTGCTTCAGCCAGAAGGCTTAGACTTTGTGACAGGCTGGATTTATAAAATGACAATGATCCAAAACACACCTCAATATCAGCAGACATTTCTGACTTTCCAGTAGCTATCCCGGTCACAAGACCTAAATGTGACAGAAAGCCCCTGGTCTGAGTCAAAGAGGGCAGTCTATGAGCATGGATCTTAGTACATCAAGAATCTCTGAAGGTTCTGCATAGATATGGTCCTAGATCACTCCAGATGTTGCCTCCAACCTTATTAAACAATATAGGAGAAGGATCAATCAATCTTTGCACTAAACACAGGACTGATAAAAATTGAAGGCTGTTATTTAAAAAAAAAAAAAAACTTTTGCAAACATTGTATAACAATTTATATTCAAATAATATTGTTCTCCCATTTATGAGCTTAAATTATATCTTATCTGTGTTATTTTGTACTGCCTTTTTTCATCAAGCGTGTCCATAATTTGGGAGTTGACTGTTTCAATGGGGGACTTGACGTAGGGGAAGACTGGAGGGAGTAGAAGGATTAGGATTAAGTGAAGAGTTGGTTGGGTATGGAACAGCAATCATGCTAAATTGAGGGGATTAAAAGTAGGCTCTGAAGGTAACTTTGGGACATTTAGACACAATGAAAGCAGGACGAGCAAGTGGAAGAAAAGCACACAGCTTCCGATATGAAGGGGGATTCAAAGGGATGTAAAAAAAAAAAAAGGGGGGGGGAAAGAAACTATGAAAGAAGAAGGCTTAGACGTTTTTAAAAGAGGACTAGTTTAAAGATAGAAGATTAACATGAGGACAGGGACCTGCAAAACTCTACGTTCAAGGGAGTAACTTCAGGCACTGAAATGGAGTGTGAACTAGATTAAAAGGAAAGTCTTTGGACTGGATTAATTTAATATTTGTCCTAAAATGACTGTTTTTTTTTTTTCCAAATGAACTGTGGTTATAGTAACATGCCAGACTGTAAAGACCGTTTTGCTTCAGAGTGACAATTTCCTTCAGAACAATTATATACTCTTGTCATTTTCTCCTCAGGACACAGTGGACACGCTGGAGGAGAGCACCAGGAAGCTCAAGACAGAACTCCAGATCCAAAGGAAGAAAAACGAAGAAATCCAAACCTTAAGGGAGAGTCTGACTAAAGAACTGGATCTTTACAGGTGAGAGATGCTGCCACTAACCTGTCACTAGCCAGCCTAAAAAAAAGGCAAACTAAGATCAGTTATACATTTCGAACCCTTTGGTTTCACACATTTCTGGGGTTGAAATGAGCAAATAACTGTCAACACTCTAGACTGCACCTTTATTCCAGTGGGTAATCGGCCCTCTTGTAGATATTGTACAATGACGGCTGTCCAAATTCCATTCAGGCCAATCATGACTGTCCTAACAGAAATTCAAATGAAGTTTTTAATCCATTTTTCCCTTTTCAGGGGCTGTCCTGAACTCCACGGAAAGCTTATTCCCGCTACAGAGGGAACGTGACTGTAGGAAAGACTCCAGGGGCCTTTTCGCACAGGAAAGCCTGAGATGACCCGATTCCCTTCTGCTTATGGGCTGAAAAATACAGAACAGCTTCAGTTGCTTTAATGATCCTCCACCATGGGCTATGCCAGCCATGGGACCGTATTAACATGTGTGGAGTGATAAACAGCACCACGCGTAGCCACAGATAGATAGAAAAAACACGTGTATTATTCGAATGCATTTTATACAATTGGTTTGAAAGGGAAATGGAAGATGTAACAAAGAAGTCGCACATGAATATCACAACATTCAGGAAAAAACAAAGAATCCTTACAGACATCAATGAAAGAAACAAAAAGTTCTCAAATCAAAGTTTCTGAAAATACAAATCCTACTAGGGAAAAATAAAAGGTATATGCTGGGAGGGACATATTTAAATGGCCGTTTCAGCTAATGCACTTGTAGGAGAAATTGGGAGTAGTTGCTCATCGGTAGCTTCGCAATTGCTGCTTTTATGCTTTTTGTATACAACATTTTTCCTATTAAGTCTATACAAAAAAAACAGTGGGCTATTAAGAACTCCACTTGTCCTTCACAGACCAACCCAGGAGAACAAGCTTTATATCGTCCATTAACACTGGGATCAACTTACTCTAATGAGCAAAGAAATGCTTTGATCCTTAATTACAGATAAAGCTTAAATATCAAACAGCCTTAAGAGGAGATGAAGAGCTTACACTGGCCTCTATTAATAGAATGCCTGTTCCAAACACCTCTTTCAAAAACAGCAGGAGCCACAGATCATCCTTTTTTATTAAAAAAATACGGTTTTTATATTCTAGTAGAAAACAACTGTTGAAGGGAGGTCTCTAACCAATAAATTATTCTTTTACTTCGTAAACAATCTCGCCCTTGTCCCTCCTTCATATGCGTGAACGGGAATGTGTCAATTATGTGCAGGCGAATGTATAGGCTGGGAAATGATAGGCTGTGGTCATGTTCACGGTGTTTTTTTTGGGGGGGGCAGGGGTGGCAGGTTGGTTCTTCAGCCCTGGACCTCTGCGTCCGTTGCCCCCTCGGGATCTTCGTCATTGTAGATGTTCTCAGCCTGGAAGGCAAGGAAGAGACCTGTCAATCACCTGCACAATTGGGACATGCTGAAGGCTCATAAGCCCTGAGGATGAGCTGCGTGGACAGAAAGTCTGCAAACATTCAGCCAGGGACGCTGGCCGCTGCCCTACAGAGAGCTGGAACTTGTGAATCCATGTTGTTCATGTCACTCCAAACCCTGTTAGAGTAGTTACCCTGTCAGATGGCTCAGCTGGTGTGCATGCTTGCCCAAGATGCATAGAAACTTTTGCTGTGAACAGGACTGCTATGCCATTTCAAATGTTAAAAAAGACAAACACATTTTTGAACGAGCCAAAACATTTCTCTATGACATTCTGGAATGTGGATCAAGAAAGAGATCAAGCAATGAGATATGAAATTTTCATAGAGGAAGACAGAACAAAGGCTTTACTGGGAAAGGGGGGTCGAGATCAGAGTCCTTACACAACAAATTTATCCCATCTTCAGATGCAAGCCATTACAGATGTAAGAATAACTTCTTTTGCGTATTATTAACAGCTGACATGAATGTGTGTGCTGTCTAGTGGAGTATGTGCAGGTACGTGCTCACCATCTGCCACACTTGCATGATGTTGTCCTCCGACACAGAACAGATGACCCAAGGCTCATTGGGGTTCCAGGAGAAATCAGAAATCTTGGCTGTGTGTCCACCGTGGATGAACTGGGAAAGGGTTAAACACAGGGAAGCAAATGTCTTTGAAGCAAACTCAACGGATGACTTTAAAATTTGCCATGGAAATGGAGAGTCAAACGTCCACGTCCACACTAAACCAAAACTTTCATGCTTTAAGCACTTTTCATGCACTGACTTGCTTAATGTGCCAACTGGGTGGAAAATGATTGCCATTATTTTGAACATTTCTTTTGTAATTCCATTTCAGCAAGGTGGTACAACTGGCAATAAGTATATGAACACTGTAACAGAAGAACATATCTCTGATCCACCCCCTCTGCTCTGCATCTCCATTTTATCCAGCTTGTGGTCAAAGACACTGTACACTTTCTAAGGTCAAAGGAAGATGTTTTTCTGAAACATTTGATCTTGTGTGTCAGCCTGCACCTTTGATTTTCTGACTATTGTGAGGCGACTTTGAGGCAGTGCATTTTCACCATTCAAATTCTCAAAACACAATAGCTTCTTCATATATGTCACAAAACAAGTTTTATCTGCACTGCTACGCTTACAAATAGATTGAAAAAATGCCCATCACTCAAAGGTCTCTCTGCCAAGTGAGATGCGTCAATGACGCGCAAAATAGAAACATGAGCCGTCTAATTATTGCTGCTGGCTGCTCAGCATCTCATGAGGCGAGTCTGTCAGAACAGCTGTTCTGTTCATGCGAAACTCCTCCAGTGCACTGGTGTTACAGTTACTGTGGTGTAAACAAGGCCATGGCAGAGTGGAAATTAAACCAGGGCAGAGTCCTGCATCGGGTCAGATACCCATGGGTGAAACGCTGAATTCAATGTAACATGTGAAAAAATATTACCATAGTCATTTACGGGTGCGGTCGGGAGTTTGTATTGCACGGGTGGGTTGCGGGTGAAATAGATCAGGGTGTTTTTTATTTGAGGAAAAAAAAAAGTTTTGATCATTTTATTTACATGTCTACATCGTCCCGAGACCACAGATTGTGTATCTAACAGTCATGCACTCCCATAAACCACATGCATTTCAAATTGGTAACATGGAGCTTGAAGATGTGAAAAGACAACTTGTCGGTGGAAACTGCAAAGTTGTTGACAATATGTCCTCCAAAGTCAAGTCAGCCAGTTGGGAGTAATTTTGCCATTTGGAATCATTGATGGTGAAAATAACATCATAAATGGCTTTGCTGCATGCAAAAGTTGCCTTAAAATCTTAACTCATGGTAGTGTGTAGCCAGATAATCCACATAATGTAGACGTGTTTATATGATTTTGTTGGTACTACGGACAACCATCATTTTCTGTTTACGATGGACATTCTTTTTTCTTCTGATTGTCACCAACAATGTGCTAAAAATGCTGGCTATTCAGAGAAGCGCAGTCCCAGTGTTTGTGTCAAAAAATAAATACTGCTTGAGTGAGAAAATTAAGTTTTTTTGGTGAACCTGATGTAGTTGTTTTATTATAACACGAGTTCAGTTCAGGTCATAGTTTTTATGTTCAACGGGTTGGTCAGGTACAGCATTAAATTAGTGCTAATGTCGGGTAGCGGGTCGGGTGAGGTGTTAAGTACTGTCGGTGTGGAGCGGGGGTGGGTCTACAAAGCAGGACCCGTGCAGGACCCTGAACCAGGGTTCGAAGTACTCACCAGCAGCTCTGGGGGTCCATCTTCAGCATCTTCAGGTGACTGCTCCTCACCAATTTTACTGCACACAGAAAGAGTATGACTGATTTCCCAGTGTGCAGTTGGGCGATATGCAAAGCCTCACTTTTCCATCACCATGACATCTTTCAGCTTACATGTCATAGCATGTCATAGGGCTACTGTAATCCAGAATGGCTCATTAGTGCTGTATGATGCTTCTCTGCATTAAGGCGAATTTTGTTTCCATAATAAAAAGAAAAAAAAAAACACTTAGCCCTCATAAGTCTTGGCACTGTATGCAACAGGTCAAAAGGATAAAAGCATAAAAGGATTATGCGCAATTTCTTGGGAGATATAACCTGATTAATGCAGATATGTCAAAATAGGAGGGCAGCTCTACAGAGTACAACAGATACGACGCACACTATTCAGTTCTGCAAGAACTTCATGCACAGGGTAAATGTGAAAGGATGAAAAGTCTCAGTGCTGTCACATTTCCACACCGATGCACTAGCAGGTAAACGTACCTGAGGTCCCACACATTGAGTCGCCTGTCTGTTCCGCTGGAGGCCAGGATGGTTTCGTTATGGGGTGACCACTGGACCTGCAGGACAACGGACACGTGTTTGGGGGAGAGAGCTTTTCTAATGTTCTGCATTAATCACAGTTATCTGCATCACTACTTTTTCCTGCCCCCTACATCACCCCCAGATTAAGGCTAAAGAAAATGTCAGTTCTCATTTTCAGAAGTGACATGTAAAATGTCTAAGCCAGCCAGGGGTTCAAAAGGCTTAGCGGTTATGCAACTGGTGTACTGATTGATTCCCTTGTGCTCAAGGGGACACTGCATCCGGCTGTCAAAATGAATGATGTATGAGAATGTGCCCAAAGTACGTCTGTGTGTATGACGTTTTGGATTGCTATAAATTTAGTACACAGTAGCATTCTTTGTAATTTCATGTATCATTTTCATATCAAAGTACTTTTAAGAAATAAAAATCCTAATATCTGTCCTCAGTAACAATATTTTTGCCATTTGGTCCCAACACAGGGTCAATAACAGAAGCTAACTTGATATACACATCACAGTTTTGGTGACATCTGAAACCACATAATTACTGTGAGTTATATATTATGATTGTGGAGAATACAAGCATTAACATAAAAATTAACATGTGGCATGGACTTCATGATGCACATGCGGAATGTTTCACAGTGGAAACTCATTTACTTTTTCAGTTATGCCTCATTATATAGACAGAGGATTTATTTTTCTGTGTTCCAAAATTATTCTCTGTAACAGGGAAACTCAAATTGAAACTAGAAGGCCTACCTGGAAGATCTCATCTTTGTGCGACTCAAAGGAGTGCAGTTTCAGTTTTAGATTTCTCAGGTCCCAAAGAGCAACAGTCTGTAAGACAGGATGACAAAGGTCAGACTGCAGTACATGTGCAACAAGGAGGAAGTGTAAGAAATTAGGTTTTTACATCGCCTGATATACATTACATCTCTTGAGGATATTAACATGTCAAAAGTCTTTAAATCTCAAATTAATTTTCTCTCTCTTAATTTTATTTAGCTCTGAATTTTCCCCAATTTTTCCAAACCTGAGCTTGTTCAGCTGAGCTGGCTGACCTCACTGCCATGGGCGCCAGCATATCCAGGGTGGGTGCTATGGCGATGAGCTTTGGCTAGCTAGCTCCCTATCATCCCCATTGGGGCTGGGCCAATTGTTGCCCTGCCAAGAGGGACCTCTGGCCATGGCCAGCAATGGCAAGTCCGAGTTTTGGGCCTAATTTCAGGGCCCCCCGGTGGGCGTCTTAACCCCTGAGCCACTAAGAGGCCCCAAACCTTACTTCTCCATTCACAAATCCAAACATTTTGTAGGTTTCCCAGAGAAAATAATGTGTGATGGGCAGGAGAAGACAACAAAAAAACCAGCCACACCTGAGATGCATTCATATCACAAAATTGCCATAACCATCACCAGTGCCGTTGGTGTTATCAGTGCCCCTTTACTCACCTTGTCGGCTGAGCCTGTGGCCAGGATGAACTCACTGTATGGGTTGAAGGACAGGCAGTTGACCTCAGCTGTGTGTGCGTCCACTGCATGGCTGGGCTTGGAAGTGTTGTTTGACCGTGTGTCCCAGCTAAGTTAAAACCACACAGGAAACCATGAGACAATACAAAATAAACCATTTAAGCCTCAGTATACAAGGTAAACTGACAAATAGTAACAGCTGTAGTGACAACAAGTCCATATGTAAATGTAGGGTCAGCAGTCAAAACCACCTGCATTTTTACCCAGAGAAACAAAAAAAGGTGCAAGTTTATATTATACCATCTTATCCAAAAACATTGATTTTACTTTTTCTCTGAAAAGCCAACTCAGCAGAAGGGCTCATTCCAACCCAGAACAGAAGTCGTAACATATGCTAAATCATGCGATCGATTAATCACTGTAAAACAACTGCCAATTAAAAAGCTTACAAAAAGAAACAGTCTAAAGCAAGCGTGTCCCTAATACTATTCACAGAGAAGCAGTGGCTTTTCTGAGCACATTCTACTTTTCCTAGTTTGTTTTTATCACAACTTGTATCAGTTCCGTAAAGTCACAAAGAATACAAGTAAAACTGATGTGCCTTGTGAGAGCTTAAAGTTATCTTTGCATGGTCACCTCTCCTTCAGCACCAAGTTCTGCATGGCTCCTTGTTTGTGGTCAATAGCTCAAACAACATCATTCAGTCTAACTCAGCAGCCATATATGAGACCTAGGAAAGTGGCCCTACATCATGAGCTTCTGGTCATCGGCCACAGATCCAAAGAGTGACTCGTGCAGCAAGTGCCAGGAGACGTCCTCCACCACAGCCGTGTGTCCTGTGAAGATGGTCTTGGCGTCCACCACCTTACCCTCCTTGGGCACGGTGCTGATGTCCCACAAGCAGATGGTCTGAGAACACATTAGTTGAGACATCTGTACAAAGCCATATTCAAACAAGACCTTTCCTCAAAGGATGGCTCAGTGAAGCACACAGTAGGCTCAAAGCTAAGGGTATCATTAATCTGGCTGCTAAGCTGTTGAAAGTTTTCTAGAATCAGATCCAAGACATTTGACTGTACAATTCTTTAACATTAAGGCAAAGTGCTGAAATTATTATTTTTTTTCAATAAATATGTCTTTGTCTCAAGCTATGTTTTATTTTCCAGATTTAAAAATAGATTAGCTGGCATGCTCTGGTGTGAACACGGACAACGTGAGGGGCCTTACGTGGTCGTCAGAGGCACTGAGGAGACAGCCGCTAAGGTTGGGGTTCCAGGACAACCCATAGCCCTCCTTCTGGTGTCCCCTCAAGCGTAGATCGGGGGTGCACTCTCCAGAGGGATCTGGAAGATGGAGTGGATGGTGCACAAAGTCAAACATTTACCACACAGCTGATCAAACACCACATCAGTTGATTTCTGATAAACATAGCTTTGTTTAAATTACAAATGACATCAGTGAAATGAAAATCACAGAAGATGAATATAACCCAGAATGTCCTCCAGTGGCATTGCAAAATGGACAGAATAAGGGAGAAAACTATTAGTGAACCAAACATTTGAGTAAATTGCGGTTTGGAGATGGGCGTTAAAAAATGGATATAAATCAGCATACTTGTCTCCTGTGCAACAAACAATATACCTGGTTTGGAAGGGTGTTTGGTGTAGTCAAAGACAAGTACGTCGCTGGTGGGTGTCTTCGTGGCAATGATGCAGGGGTTCTGTGGCATGTAGCGGGCACGGTTCACCTCCCCCTCGTGGTTGATCTTGATCTCAATCTCAATCTTCCCGCTTACAGAACCAAATCCACCAAATTCTGCCATGAAAGCCATACATTCAGAGAGCCAAAATTCAGTTTGACCGAGGAGCATTCTTGAGAAGTGCCAACATCTATACCGATAGTCTAATTCTGCTAATTATTGATCTCTTGTGACAAAAATGTAACACTCATCCTCCCTCGCATTTAATTGTACCTTTATATCAACCAGCAGATGTAAGCAACATGTTTACAAAAATGACTTCCTAACAACATACACACAGACCCCATTGAGTTAAGTACAAAACAATCAATCCAATGCTGGCAACTCTGTCACTACTGAAGGCAGGCCTCTCTCCTCACTGAAAGCACCCTCTGGGGCAAGTGGTGCCAAAATCCAGACATCACATCAAATCAGTGCACTTGTCTCACCTCCTTTCTCACTGTCATAATGGGAGGCGTCAAACTGGGCATCGTCATTGGGCAGCTGCACGCTGGCAATGACCAGGTGGTTCTGTTCATCCGAGGTGTGTGTGCCCAGCACCAGTCGATGCACGCTGAAGTCTTTTCCCTCTGGCCTACAGACAAGCAAAGAAGCAACAATCAATCAATAAATAAAAATAAACAAAACAGATGTCTCAACACATTCCTTCCGTCTCCCTTGGTCTGTACTAAGGCCATGTTCCTCACAAAAAAATTCGGGGACTGTCTCCGCATGGTCTAGGTATTCTGCACCATACTCATTTTGCTGCAATTTACACCTTTCCCCTTAGTGTAGTACAATGATTGTCCTCTATATGCATGTCAGGACAATTACATTTTGAGTGAACAATATTTTACACAAGTAAAAGTAATGTAGCAAGAGCTACATGTTACGACATGTTAATATACTGGACTGAACATACCTGGTGACATCAGGTAGCCACTGTGCCGTGAGACTGGGCCACTCCAGAGCATGGGTCATCACCAGGTCGTAGAGGAAAGGGGTGTTTTTCTTCCATATCTTGTACTCCTCATTAATCACTCTCTCTTCCACCGCATCGTCAAATGCAGCTGCATTTGGATATCCAAAATTACATCAATACTACAGTAAGTAAACGTCTGAATTATGTCAGACACTTAATGACTTTTGGAAAAACATCAATCCACCAACCCAAACCAGTTACCTTTACGTTCACGCGTAGGGTTAGGTGTAATATTTTGTAAATCAAAATACAGGCCGAAAGACATCTTGTTTGCGAACTTCAATACATATGAACACACGTCTACAACTAAAACTTAACACCCAGCTATTTCGGTAGGATAGTCAGTTACTCGATGTCACTTACGTTCATCAATAAACCTTTGCAGATTGAAACGTTTAAGTGACTCGAATCAAACTCACTGGTCAGGTAACTATATACAACGACCTTAACCTGAAATTCAAAACTGACTTAATTTGGTAGAGCGACCAAGACACTTACATATGCCAAATAGCTAGATAGGAGTTTGGCCCGCAATCCACAGGTTATATGGACCTGGGGACAACTTTCTTTGTGGTTTGCAAATTAGCATATCAAACTGCAACCCCTTACTTGGTTAATCTTTTTAGCCAGCTAAGGTTGTATTTGAATCGTTGTTCAACAGAGAAAACGACACATGTTACTTCATTAATCTAGAAAGCAAGTTAGGAAACATTTAGAAATATAATGTCCAGCTCACGTTATCAAGAGGCTAGTTACTTGTCCAGATAATTTGCTAAATGTTCGCTTGTTGAGTTGCCTATCCTAGATAGTCAACTCAAATGTCAATGGCTAGCAAGACAGCTAGCTGCTAGCAACCAGCGTGGCGGGACATGGACGGCCTGTGCAGTCTGAAAACATCGGAGGAATTCGTTGCCTAGCCGCCTGCATACAGTTTAACCAGTTGTTTACATTAGTTCGCCTGTAGCACAGCACAAGATTAAATTACAATTACCTTCTTTATCAGCCATGACGACGGTAGGAACTATCAATGTAAGGACCTCTTAGCCAAAATGCCAGACTCTTTGTTCAGCACCTTCGCGCCAACCCCTGTCACAGTCCCGGAAAGTCGCGCGACCAATCAAGAGAAGGGAACATCAGACGCGACACTGTGGGAGAACATGTATTTTACACCTATTCCTGTTTGAATTGGGAGTTTTTGTTGCTGCGCTAGCTAGCCTGAAAATAAAGAGATCCGGTAAGAGACAAACGTAACGGTATGACTTTCTAAACCAGGCTGATGCTTTCTGGTGCAAAGCTTGGCAAGTATAAGATATCTTATATGAAATATTTGGTAACACGGATGTTAACTTCATATAAAATATCTTAGCTCCGTACCGCAAGCAGCACCATGCTCATGAAATCCGTCAAAATAAAAGTCCCTGACTAACATAATTATTATATTTGGAATCTTAAATGTAGTTATTTTAGTTATTGAACGTTCCAAAATGTGGCGTGTTATAACGAGTATTTAAAGGAAAATAATTAAGGTTGAAAATCGATAAATGTAGAAATGGGAATTCAACTTTTCTTGTTCTTATTACATTACTTATGTAATGTAATTTAATGTAAAGTAATGTAATATTCTAATTACATAAGAATGTAGGGATATAACTGACATAATGTAACATACTTCACATAATAATAATAACAATAATAGCAATAACAATAATAATAATACTTTTTACCCAGTAGATATAATGTATTATTTGATTTCATTGTATGAAATATAAAATATCTTCTGACTTTATATCAAAAACATACATGTCTGAATAAAAGAAAGAAAGAATGGCTGTTGATAGAGTTAAATATAGGGTATTTTAATTAAAAGTGTTTAGCATTCTTGATATTATGAAACACACTGAATTAGTGACCAAAACAATGATTAATAGTGTATGATTAGTTTTGATGTTGCGAACAGTGAAATTAACTGGAAAGCAATCAACACTTGACTGAATTAAAATGCAAATTATTTAATGTTCCTTTATTATATTTCCAGATTGCCTTAAAAGTCTTCTTGAAGGCTCCCATTTTATTTGTTCCACAAATTAAAATAAAAAGTGGTTTCCTCTGTTTTACCATCTGACACCTGCCATTGCAAACCAGGTTTATGTCTAAAAATAAAATCCATCATTTTCATTGAGTACAAGGGATTCTTTAAGCCATTAACTTTAAACCCACAAAGACAGACATTATTCAAAATCCTAAATCCAGTCCAGTGTGTGAATTTTTGAGTTTTAAAGTTGCATGATGTCTTATGGACTGTTACTGGCATTTAATTGGTACCAAATGGGAAAAATACATGTACTGGACTGTATGACAGATATATGTTGGACTGTTAACAAAAAATTTAACAGGCACCATATACAGAAAGGGCATGCACCAGACTGTATAGCACATATATTTTGGACTATACAGAAGAAAACCTGCACTACAGTCCAGAAGACATTGTGCCAGTTAACTCAATTGTTTTGGAAACTAGGGATGTTCTTGAGTATCCTGCACCTCACTTTAATTGAACAATATTCCAGCTACCTATTATGAGAGTCATTATCATTAGTTGTATCTCACCTGTAAATTAGTTTGGGGACAACAGAAAGGTTATGTATGAAAAATGAAACGAGAAATCTACTTCAGCCAGAGGGTCCATGTTTTATTTCTTGCCACATGGTGGTGGTGTTTCATTCATGCTTCATTGTCTAAGGCCTTAAAACAGAATGAAAAGCATCACTTAGCACAAAAATGTAATTAAATCCACGCCTGTGTCAGTGTACTCAATATTGAGAAAGTAGGATCTGTAAATACTTTAAGAGGACATAAAGATGGTTTTTTAACACATGCACAGTGCGTGGTATTCATGCAGTGATTGATAAATATCAAAAGGAAAAAGGCTGCTTCAGATGCATTCCAGAAACAGATTGTGCAGCATGTTTCCAATTTTCAAAAATCCAAGTACAAGCCTGCAAAGGATCCTCACAGTCCTGAGTCTGTAGCCTGTTGCAATCGGACACTGTTCACCCTTCTTCACTGTATAATTTACCTGACATGGATTCCCATATATATATGGGAACACAAAAGCAGCCAAGAAGCTGGCATAATGACATTATTTTGGCATGCTGAATGACAAAATGTGCAGAAGGACCAGATATTATCCACACAAATAAAGAAATTGAACAGAATAGCAGTGAAACAAATTACAGGTGACCCTCCCACATTGTGGCTTTGATTTTTTCCAGGTCAGCAACAAACAATGAAGATATGGGCTAATTCCCTTTTAAAACGTAATTGTCCCCTGACTAACCTTTTTTTGCACGAGACAGCGCAGAACTCCTGTCTGGTTTAAAATGCTCACAGTGCCCCCACAAACCCCCCAGCTGGAGGTAACAAAAAATTCAGGTCATGTTTTCCAGTTTTTGTACACCCCTTTTCCACACAGCCCCCCTCAGTATATAATTACAGACTGATAACCACACCTTAAGTGTCAAATTTCTCTGAAATGTAATCACCTGTAGTTCTGGAGGATTAGAATATCTGCTGTTATAAGGCAGACTATCAATAACCTAATTTCACTAATGGTTTTCTTCCCTTTGAAAATATTTGTGATTTTAAGAGGGTAGCAGAAGTCTCAGAAGTGCCTCCTCCACTGAACTTCAGTATCTCAGATCTAGACAACGCACGGTTGTCAGTTCTGATGATTGCGATCAAGATTAAATATAAATTGTACTGAAAAAATCACTCTGAGGGTCCCCACATATCTGTAGTCGTATGGGCAATGATCTCACTCACTTGACCAACTAAACGCCTTTGTTAGTCAATGAGAAACGCAAGCTGGCAACCACAGTAGCTAAGAAGAAAAATGAATGCTCACCTCCAGTATTTGTGACTTGGAGTGTTAAAAAGATGCTAAAAGCTATGACAACATTTAGGGACACAAGCTGCAAGTTGCCTTTTTAACATGTGAGTGGGACTATACAAGATAAAATGATGAGTAAAAAACAGAATGCAAAAGGAATATGCTGGATATGTTAAATAAATGATAAGCAAGACATGTTCAAAAGCCATTCTAGACAGTTCCTAAGCCAGAAAATTGTTTATAATGGCAAAAAGGGTTGACTGGTGTGTAGCTAACACACTGTGTTGGGGTTTCCTGATTGTAATGAGCAACTCCAACCTTGCACTAGCCTTGTCACCTGCAAATATCAGTTGGACCTGTGCCCTGCCAGTCCCCATAAAACTGCTAACTAAGCACAGGTAATGGTCTGCATCCTTGGGCTGCACTGGAGATAGTTTGAGAGAGGCATTCCCTCTCTCAAGTTTGGAGTGAAAATTACATTTGTGGTTGCTGTAGCCGGGGCTCTGTCGCTCAAGTTTATCCTTTCCATAGTAGAGGCTATGCACCACCTGGGAGTCCTCCACCTTCTCCCAGGTGACCACCAGGCCTTCCAGAGCAGATTCCTGGCTGGGCATGTACCTACATCCCAAAACTGCTGGCTGTCCAAACAGTGCCACCACTTGCAAATCAGGAGCTGTGACATCAAATTCAGCTGGGATGAGCCAGAGAAAAAAAAAAAAATTTTAGCCAAATGCTCAGGGCTGCATCATAATCCAATCACAGTTACAGGATCACATCCAAATAGATACGTTCCAGCCATGTGTCTCAGACATATACCTCATATACATTAAAGTAAAACACACACAGACACATGGTCTCTAATAATGAAGGCTAGCCATAAGAATGAAACTCATTTGATAATGCGTCAGTTGGACCATGAGTCCACACTTTGAGACATAGATATGATGGTACATTGGTTTGTGTAGGATGTATGCAAAACTGTGTTTCAATACCATTTTACCAGAACAGAAACTGGACAAATAATGTGATTTTATTATTCAGAGCAAAGCCTCATTCCATGCAAAAAAAAAAAAAAAAAAAAAAACGATTTTTACACCCACCATCTCAGATTAAGAAATGTATCACCCCACTATTTGAAAGTATAATGCCCATTTTTGGAGAGCACCAGAAAGGCTGGCAAGGACTAGATTGAATCCACTGATATACTGGTAAACAGAAGTTCCATAAACAGCAAAAATGAGGTAAACATGTGTCACTTTTATTTCGAGTAGCTTTATTATCATATTAAATTGAAGTAATTATGACAATGTGAACATTAACACTTGTCAGAAATAAACTATATATAAAGAAATGTGGTGATGGATCATTCATGTTACAGGGCTCTCCAGGGGCCTTCCTCACGATCAGGTCAAGCACCAACATTATGATATAAACAAGGACATTGGAATATATGATAGGTTGTATATGTAGCAGAATTGTCTATCATTACAGATTATAGTAAAATATTAGCTCAAGATCTACGCTATAATAAGTAAAACTAATAACATGGGTGTAAACCAATGAGTTTTGGCTATGTGTTTAAATGTCTGCACCAGAGGCAGATAATTACAATGCAACTTCTGGCCTGGTCATCTGACAAGTGTTTTTATATCTTTAAAGTCTTGTATTTATATATTAGGAATCCAACTCAGTTGAGCTTGCCTGTTAAAGACCCCGTGTTGTGCAAGGTCCTGCCTTCTCTCCAGGCTGAGGAGTGAAGAGTAACTGACAGCAGGTCATCTGGAGGAGCAGAAGAGCTTGCTCCTCCCTCCACCTCTCCTGGCACTACACTTGACAGAATGCTGTTGAGATGTTATTCACTTTAACTGCTATTTTCAGGATGGATGGAGGGCAGGAGACATGAAATGATGGTTGTATGACTATATTTTGTACTCCTTTGCTGACTTTAAGACATATCAAGTGTATTACAGAATTGTAATAAATATCAGTGTATATACACGATAACTTAGATTAAATACATTTTAATTAGATCATCAGTACTATGGAAATATTGTAATACAAATGTGTACTTATTAAAATTGAGATGCAAATAAAATGTATTTACATTATGTAGAACAACCTGAGCCACTGTTTCAGGGCTGCAAATTTCATAGCTTCATATCTACCCAGAAAGTAGTAATCAGTGCTCAAAAATGGCAATAAATTTCATCTCCTAAAAAAGTGCAAAAATAAAAGCACCCACCATAAGCTCAGAGTGACATGAAACAAAATATTGATGTTTATATTTTGCATGGCTTCCTCATATGCATAGTAATCACTGTATACAGTAATAAAAATGAGCAAAAAATAAATAATTGGAGGAGATGAGTGGGGGGCGTCAGATAATTTCTTTTTTGGTTGTAGAGTAACCTTCCAGAGCGCATCTAAGGATTGTGACAGATGAATGACAAGGCCACGGCCACCTCATTAGAGACGATGATTCTGTTAGGGTGGATGTCGAAGGATTTAGCAGCCACTGACATGTCCCAGGCATCGACTAGCACCACTTTCAGGTCCTGAAAAACCTTCCTCTGAGCCAGGTTCTGTGTGTGGCCGTACCAGTCACTGAACTGTATCATCATTGAGGTCAGTTCCCTGGTGTTCTCCAGCTTGACGATCACATGGGCCTTGGGGCTCCGGGTCTGGAGCCGGAGGATGGCTCGGCGGATGCTGAGGAGCCTACTCACAAAGAACTGCAGGGGGTAGGGCCGGAAGTGCTGTCCGATTCCGATGACCACTATCACATCCTCCCCCTCTCCATCAACCTCAATGCTGTCCAGCACTTCAGAAATGAAGTGTGTTTTCTTCATGTTGACTACATTGTAAGCTAATCCAGGGATGAGCGTGCTTTTTCCAATGAACCGTGATGTTGTTAGGGGCATCAACAGCCAGCAATGAAACATAAGAATCCGCTTGCTTTGTGAATTTCAGGCCTGTGGAAACATAATGAATGAATGAATGAATGGGAGAAATGTGAGACATCTTTTAGCAAAGTGGCTCACCAAAGTGCCTGGTAACCTGAGAATCTGACAACCCTTTTATTGAGATTGTGTGAAGGAACACAGCTGTATTTTTCTCTTCAAGTTATCTAGAACTGTTACCTTTGAGATGGCTTTCCAAATATTCTATCCACTGACGTGAAGTTGAGTCACCCATTATATAGACAGTCTTTCCCTTGAGACATCTACTAATATCATTTTCAGCAAGGAATGGGGCAATCTGACAGAAGGAGGAAGTCCACTTGTTTGAGAAGAAATGGCCACTAGGAAAAGGGGAATACATTCCTGCCACACACTTTTCAGTTGGTCCACCTGCTGCACCTGAAAGATTGAAAAAGAAAGAGAGAGTGTAGTAAAAACGTCAGAGAAAGTGCTAAAAGACTTTTCAGAGATTGCTGACATTGCAGCACATTGTACTTTTACAGGATCAAGGAGAGGAAACGTTTAAAAGGTTGATATAGTGGTTATCATTTGAATCAATCTCTCAAATTACAATTAAAGTGATAAACAAAAATAATCACTGTGCATCATAAAACCCTGTCAGCATTACCTTTTTTAATTGATTGATTGCATTTATAAAGCATTTTTCATTATCTCATAGAGCTTCACAGAGAAGGGGACAGCACACCTCAGCCACCACCAATGTGTAGTACCCACCTTGATGATAAATAGAATCCATTAAGAATTGAAACTGTGCACTATACATAAGATATCACAAAGAGGGAGGGAATTATAAAACCAGTTACATTTGAGGATGATTAGGAATCCAGACTGAGAGATCAAGATGAAACTGAACACCAGGGAACCACCCCTTCCCTTTGAGAAAAGTGTCATAGGATCTTCAATGCCTACACTGAGTCAGGACCCTAGTTTAATGTCTCATACTAAACTACTTCCAGTTGACCAGCCAATACTTTTCTGAAAGAGGTTATCAAAGTACTGTACTCATCAAGCCCAGACATTTTATTTAGTTTCAAGTATCAGGCAAATGAAAGTCATACAATGGTATAGCTGTTGACCATTGGATTTATCATTTAAACTATACATTTTCTTTTGTGAGATTCTGTCAGTTTGATCAAGGTTAGCTACACCCTGGTCCTGACTGGCCCCTATCTAAACTGCTTTTTGTTCCAACCATAATAATGATTCCTGGTGTATAAAAACATGTTAATTGTTTTTAATTTGACAATTATAATGTCCTTTGAAAATTCCCACATACTGAAACTGTAAGCCCCTGGTATTTACAACTTTTTGTGAAAAACTAGGATTACATAAAAAACTTACATTACATAAAAAATTGTGGATTTGAAATATTTGAAGAGTTCAAAATGATTAAATTGAAACACAAGTTTATAAGGACCTTTATTAGACAAGATTTTTCTTCGTGTTTTGTGAATTTTGGGACAATGTGAACAACATCGCTGCATTGCTGTTTCGTCACTGTCCAAACCCTCATATTTCTGGCCGAGATTCATTCAAGGCCCTAACCTGTCGTAGTCATTAAAGATCTCAAGGCTCTTTTTCTCAAAAAGAAGAGGTTTTAACCCCTGTATCCAGAATAATCCCCTGTATTTGATTACTGATTAATTTCCTTGCAATCCCTACCCACTTCAGCTATGTTCACATTGTGAGTCCTGATTGTCAACTTATTTTGATTAACAAATAAGTTCTAGAATGCATCCCTCTTCAAACCTCACATTTACCACACCAAAGAGGTGCTGAAATTGCTGCACTGGTTATTACTTTTGTCATGGAGAGATGACACCAGTCAACTCTGTATTGTGTGAGGAATAATGGAAAAAACTTTTGCAGGCACAAAATTGCAATTTGTCAGATTGGAATTCAAACCACCTCTGACTGAGCTTTAAGTCTCTTTTGAAAAGGTTGGATTAAATGTGTTTTTTTCCTGCCCAGAACAGAGGAGAAGATGAAATTAGACTCAGATTCATGAAATAAATCTGATTTGAGTCACTTCAAACTGCTAGTGTGAACATAGGCTTTGAAATCCCAGGTCTTTAGTAGGAATTAAGTTCTCATTTGACCAAATCAAATAAAGGTTAAATATATATACAAAACATTAAAATTTTAGAGCAGCACATTAGAGTTTGGTGCGAAGGTATGTGAAGGGTATTTGGTATGTGGAGGGTACATACCAGTACAACCAATGACTCTCACATTGGCAAAGTTGTTTTTAATTTGAATTCCAGTGTTTTTCCTACAAAACAAGTATGCCATGTAAAAGATTAAAATATATGTTCACAGAAAATGCATGAGCATGTGTTGAACATGAGAGGTGAACTTCACACTGTGAGTAGCTGATCACTTACGGGGACAGTAACTGAGATTCCACCGTTGGGAGAGGTCTGGGAGATGAGTAGGACACCATGGTGGTGAGGGAGCTGCAGGGAAGTGTCTGGGGCCGGTGGCATGCAAAGTATTCCCCATCCTCCTTCTTCCTGTATTCACACAGATGTCTTTGTGTGTTCAGCCGCAAGCCACACTGAGTGGTCTCCTTTTTGCTCCCATTGACAAAGGTTCCCTTATGCATTGTCTTACCATAGTCCACTGCCCTGTCCCTCTGCAGGATCCAAACTGCCTCAGAGGGATGGATCAGAAGCACAGTGACCTTCACCTCTCCTGGCCAGAACAAGCGGAACTGCACTCGGTAGGAGCCATTATGGAAATCAGTGACATCTCCTGATGCAGACGCCTGCAGCATGGGAGAGTGGATTCTGGCCAGGATGAAGTCCCCTCCATATGTCTTTGGATGGCCCTCATTGTTCCTCATCTGCACCAGCACATTCAGCGTGTCCCCCACACAGTAGTGGGTCCTGGGCTTCTCTAGCCTCACCACACTGTGCCGAGCACTGGAAGAGCTCTTGAGAGTGGTGAAGTTGGCGGCTTTTGGTAGATGCTTCCGTAATAAGAGCATTATGTCATCCACCGTAATCTCTTTGTAAGGGGTTACAGGGGGTGGCATCATTTGAGAATGCTTCTGCAAAGATTACAGAACATTAAAAAGCAGTTAGAATGTGCATACAACTAGAATTAAGAAGCCATTATTATACATTTAACACTGTGGTGGCCACCTCAAAGAGTATAACATTTAAACATATAAATATAAACCTATAATTGTGAACACAGTGATCATGTATTTACAAAACTATCTCCATTTGGTTCAGGTTGATTGATCTAAAATGAATTGGTGCAATTACAAGACTATCTCTGCTTGGTTCTTGGTTGAGTGTTGTAAAATTCTGTCTTGCTAGTCAGTTTAAGTAAATTATAATGTAAGTAGCAAACAGTACCCTCGGCTGGTGAGGATTTTTCTGAAGGGCTTGTGAAAATGGCTTCCAGTGCCACACTGTCAGCCTGTAACGCATATCCATGCCAAAAACTTCTAATGTCAGCTACCAAATTTCACCAATACTGAACACTTAAACGAAGTCAGAACCAACTAGGAGACAGACATTCAGTTTTTCTATTTTCTATGACGGGGTAAGAGTGATGTCAACATGCTAAAGTTGCCCTGAAACATTGCTGCTAGATTATTTGATGCTTCTTTGATTGCTGGAGCATTTGTGCTTGATCACATCGGAAGCATGGCAAAACAAATCACTATTTGTGATAGAGAAAACAAAATACTGAGGACCAAAGTTATTATCAGTCCAAAATGCATGCTTCATGAGTGATAACAGTGAATTCAGATGCGCTCCAGTTAGAAAAAGGTGGCTTTTCATAGTGATGTCCATATCTCTGAGCAGGGGAAACCCATGAAGTGAAAAAACTGGTTTGATGAGTGTGTTTTTTTATAACTAGTGGCTTGAAACATCAAAATATGTGATCGTGTTACCTTTTACATCTTTACAAGGCTGACAGACGACAGTTTGCACTCATTTTACATTTTACGCAATTAGAGTGAGTCCTTCATGAATATAGCAATATGTTATGAACAGATTATTGCACAATTATGTGATGACTGTGATGTAACAACTAGTTTTTCATACTGAAAACTGAGAGTCAGATTTACTAAAGATTGCGACTGCTTTTGAGGTGAACAAGTGTTCGTAAATCGAAAACACACATATCCCATATGTCAGGTTGTGATGCAAAACAAATAATCACAAATGTTGTTGCAAGGTACAGTGGTTCACGTCACGGCAGCTTTATTTTAAGGAGTAGCTGCATGTACAGAAAGTGAGAGGATGGAACAAGCGCTGTAATAACCTTATTCCAATCGGTGTTAATATTCCGTCTGTTGTTCTGTTGGTTGACCACCAGGTGTGTTTTGACCTTATTATGTTGTAGGAAAGTTTTTTGGATGCCGCCCTACACTTTCCATACTTTCTACACTTTCTCACCCAAGTACTTTCTATACGGTTCTTTTTATACGGAAGAGCATTGCATACACAAAAGAAAAATACTTATCTTGTAATTATGAGAAAATATATCGTAATTACGAGAAAAGATCTTGTAATTGAGAGATCAGGATCTCGTTATTATGAGAAAAGTTAAGGTAGCCTAGTTATCAATCGTCGCTAAACTAGGCTACAGGATAAGCCAGTGGACAATGATGGCACTATCGCATTTAATCTTCTTTTATTCCCTTATCGGTATGAGATACAGGGCAATATGAATGTTGCTTAGTGAGGATGGCATTAATATCCGTATGTCAACACTACGCAAGCATCTCAAATCGTTGGGATTGTTCAGGCTGAAAGCCAAGTCTGATTTGCTGGAAGTCGCTCTCTTACTACAGTTAAACCAATACCCAATACCATTACCCAGCTTCTTGTTCACAGCTCCAGACTTTTTATGTCACCATATGAATATGATGGTGAGCGCTTATGCGGTCATTTATTTCAAAGCAATCAATTACCAACATGTAACCAAAACGTACGAGTTTAATTTATATACTGTAATTATGAAGCATTATGAAGCTGTGCCGTGCTAGCCGTTACATCTATTACCTGATCAGTAAATGTAAGTTTTATTTTTCTTGTGGTTCCCTCTCAACTTGCGCCTGGTTTCCTACATATCCATTTCGAAGCGCCTTGTTATCTGGATGTGTAAGTATGCCATATATGGCCTTTTTATGGGCGTCTCCTCCCGCAAAAACTGCGACGTGAGGGCGTTTAATGTTTTGATTGCGAAATTAGAACATGTCTTGGTAAATCGGTCGTTAACATTTCAATGTTTGCCACCGCAAAAGTGTCGCTATATAGTGAATATTTTTGCGCTGCGACTATTCCTTATGAAATTTGGCCCTGAATGGTTAAATCAACCACAACCTTAAACACAACAAAAAAATTAGCTGTTACCAGTACTGATGTCCATTTGTATATTTTTGAAAAATGCATGAAATACAGAAGGAGAAAACTTATTGAGCACAGAAAAATGAAAATGATTTTCTTCAAAGAATATTTGCATCCCCATGCTCCAAAATGAGACTCAGCAGATGGAATGTCTGGTGTAGTACTCTGTAAAATAAATGAAAACAAATACATTATACACTGTTCGGTGGGGGAGGGGGTGGCGGTGGTGGCGCAGAACAGAGTGTACCTGAAGTGAAATGAACCTATTACATACGGTTATAAGGAAACAGGAAAATCACTATGACAATTATGGAAAATATGGCCTTGTAGAGCCAGTTGGCATGCAAACTTGATCCCTAAGAAGTTGAGGGTGAACGAATACTTATTTTGCATATACATATTTAACTTTTTACATGGATTGTAACTGCACCTAAACTACTAACAGAGGGTAGATGTGGATCTCAAAAGGAACTCTCCCATGTAACTGAAACCCCTACACAAAGGCTGATATGTGGTAGCTCAGGAGCAATGACAAAGCACAAATAAAAATAGTAGATAAATTAACAATAAAAACACTGTTTTTTTTTTCACAACCCCTCCCCATCCGTATACCATTTAAACGATAGATCCCACCTTAGTCCAACATACTTGTCACACTGTCACAACTTCCAAGACAAATTTTCCATCCTCTCTACCCTATCTCACCTCCTCAGGGATGGAACATGAACACACACAAATTCAGCTTTAACAATGGAGAAAAGCAAAAGATAGATCTATCCAAGGTCTTGGATTCCCTATACTGCCCTAGGTGATGTATCACTTTCAACTATCTATCCAATTCCTGTGAGAGAGCTTCCTTCCAATACAACAACCAATAGAAAAGCCAGAAATAAGCATGGCTTGTGCAAATGTACACCAGTTGGGGAGGCTCCACAAAGTGCTGAAAGTGGAACGGGCGAAAGATAATGTTTCTATACACGCAAGAAGACTAACCTTCAGAATGCTTTGAATCCTACATCAAAACATGTAAGAATGGGTTGGCCAGTATTCCATAAGTCACAATGAGAAATTGTATCAAGCAACATTTTCATGGTGAAAGATCAAACAGTTTGACACTCCTCGTATTCTGAATTTATACCAGTTTACACAATTTTCCATGAAAGGGAATTTCATTTCCCTAAGGAGGTTATGTCTATGCATCCCTAGGCAAAAATGTAAGACTTGGTTTAACTATTTAATAGAGTAATATTGGTCTAGGACCACAAAAAAGTGTCATAATAAAATGAAGTTTATTAAATGCATTTTAGGGCTGGACTCACCTTAATCACCTTTTCCATTAGAGATGGGTTTCAATACTTATGATCTGAAATTAGGATTTGATGCTACATTTTAAAACTTGAAATAAAATTACCCAAAACACAACTATACAACATAATGAAAATATAAGAAGTAAAACATGATAGCACTTAGATAGAATCATAGAAGTATAAAACTAAAACAGTCAATCCATTTGTGGAAAAGCAATACCAAGATATATGCTGTATGGTAAAAATGAAACATTAAAAACTTACTGTGAAATTAAGATTTTATGGAGCAAGGCACAGTACGGGGAGAATTCAGGTTCTTTCTGATGAAAAGTACAATCACAAAGAACATCAAAAACAAGTATCTGTATATGACTTGGGATCCATTGTTTTGTGACGTCTTCTTTTCATCCAGAACATTTGTGAAATATGTCAACATGTAGAAGTCAAAACTGCTTAGGTCTCCTGCACCAACCCCCTTCTATGTCATAAAATAAGAACCAATAGAATTTTAAGGGACTGGTTACACATACAGCTAAATTATACAGCATATCCTGTATCACTGAAAAAGGAGTAAACCTTCTTCCTGAAAAGACTCATTCGTCATTTGAGAGTATTCATAGTACAGGTGAATACAATGAATACTATATCCTGTTCAGCTTGGACCATAACTATGCCCAAGGATCACCCCAACACCACAACGTATGTAAATGCTGCTATATAAAATGCTCACATTTAGCGGATTGCATCCACTTTGAATTTGGTAACTGATTCCATAAACATTGAAAATCAAATCTTTAAGACTTCAACAACGTTCCCACCCAGGCCCACACACATCTGTATTTAGGCAGTTATTATTACAATTTCAAAAGAAAATCATAGGCTTACGTCACACTGAATGGGGACTGATTCAACGTGTAATACAATGCTTTCACATAATAATGATAAATATAAGTCAACCATTCTATGTCACAGAGGCATATCTGTTGTGAGTAGATGGCCCCATAACATAAAAGCCTGTTTCGTTGATTATTTGTAATCTTTTTATACCAGGAGGTGGTTATGGTTAACCTATGGTTATCTAAACAGTTTTTTTTCTCTGGTTGTTCAGAAAGAATTGTATGCGACCTGTTACCTGTCAATGATGCGAATATAAAAAATGTGTTGCAGAATGTTTGCAAATGAATTATATTCAAGGGAATACTGGCATTGTGAAAACATTCACTTTTATAGGTTTTATTCATTCCAAAGATTTGAAACTGAAATTGCCAAGTTCAGGTGATTAGCAATGAGTGAGCTGTTGCAGTGTTTGCCGTCTTGTTTGCATTGAAAGAGCACTGCTCACAATGAAAAAGGAAAGAATTTGACTCTTTCCTTTGCTAAGCTAAAAAAGTAGCTCAGAGTTACATGCTAAATGAGTGAATATAAGTGTTTGTGATAATGTAGAAAAAATATATGCCCATGCAGAAACATACCATTAAAAGTACATGTCCACAGAGCCCATGAACCCAAAGTTTTTTTTTTTTTTTTTTTTTTTTTGTTAAACGGTTTGCAGTGTCATAACCTGTGTTCCGTTTCATGTACGAGGCAAATTGAGTTATCGGATAAATCTGTTCAAATGCAAAAAGCGGAACCCAGTCAACAAAGACTTAAGACCACCTTAATATTTGGGCTATCTTAATGGTTCAGTATGAGAAAGCACAAGACCCCAAATGTTAGGGGCTCACAACCGCTTTAAAATTTAGCGGAATTAAATTACCCAAAAGTTTTATTACGCTTTTATCTGCAACTACAAAACTATTCCTTCGGTAAATTTCCTACAAACGTTTATAATCTATATTTACACGATAATATCTATGCAATTTTTTTGTTTGTTTGCCAAGTCACGATTTAAATAGTGATTTTGAATAGCGACTTCGACAATTTAAATAATAAGCCATTCTGCAAAGAGTAGCCTCACCTGGTCTTGAATGCATAAGGACCGTGATCCTGTTTTGTAGGTGCGATTCATCTCCTCTTTTTTGCAGAGCGTATGCGCGCAGTTATCCGAGATAATTTAATGTTTAACCAATAAAATCAATATGCAAGTTTGTGAAACTGAGTTTGATCCGGCTCGCGTCAAATTATCCTGGATTGTGTAGGAAACGCACGTGAAACGGGGATTTGGTGTAGTTGAAACATCTTAATTGCGGTAAAAAGGTTAAAACATATATATGTAGAAAATATGTATGTAAAAACTTGCCTTTTTGTGTGTTTTCAGACCGCTTATTAGTGCAGGGTGGACAGGAGGTAACTGATAATTTTGTTGTCTGCCACGACTACCCTGTCCTCATAACCATGCACTAGGGCGTCATACTGTATCATTAACATCTTGATGCGTTAGTTTTTTGCACCAGGCTCTTACGCAACTTAGGGGCCAGTCTTGTGGAAATTATAACAGCTGCGACAATTGCGGAGAAAAGACAACAGTGGGGAGAACTGAGTTGGTTGTCACACTGTTTACTTTCATTTGAATTTCTCTAACGCTGTATCCTTAACAGATTGTCTTTCAATGTGCCAAAAGTGTCAAGTAGGAATGGAGTGACCTTACTCTCCTTATGGTTATTCTTATTAAATAGTATGGACTGTCAAACACATCTTGTGCACTCTGTGACAGCCATCCACATCATGGGGTTGGTTGTCACACACTACGGGGTTGGCTGTCCCTGTAATTTTCATGGGGAAAAAAAAAAACAGAGACAGCGTTAAAAATGTATTTAAAAAGTTTAATTCCATTGAAATGCAACAACCTAACAACTTAACTTAATCTCCTGAATCAAGAGAATGGAGAACAGGAAAAATAAATTATATACGTACATTTTTCTATCCTTACATAAAAATACAAAGAACAATAACACTTAACTCATTCTTAGTCACAGAATTTTTCATTTCATTTCACTTCGTACTCACTATAACCTTCAGAGTCACAGTTCCTGCCCATTTTCCTATCTAAAAAGAAGTGACAGACTAGATATATCACACCATGCATGTATATGCCAACACATGTGACAACCAACCCCAAGGAGAATGTGACAGCTGGGATTTTATGCTTGCACAAAAGGTAATCACCACATGTTGTAGCATAGGTACGAAAAACACTATAGCTCTCCTGTCATGCTTTTAATGGTAATAATTGTTTAATGAAAAACCCATTGTGTAAAAGCCCAGAAGAGCAACACCAAAGAGCTGGATATTTACATTTTGACATGAAAAACACTTAAAGTCCACTCACCTCACTGTCAAGTGTTTTACTACTTAAATGACCTTATGAATGATCTCTGACCCCAACTCTGAAAATTTGAGTACCACAATTTTTTTTTAACAGCACCTTCTTGAGAGTGACATATAATGAATACGATGACCAACCTGTGTGATAACCAACCCTGTTCTCCCCAATGCAAATATAACCCAGGAAACAGTTAATGGCCCAATTGGAAGTAAAATAAAGATACCAATAGTACAAACCTCACCAGCCACGTGCTTATAATAAACAGGTGACTCTACAATTTAACAGCAGCCAGTATCAACAGTATATGGACTACTTCCACAGCAGCTGACATTGGACAGCTTCAGTGGTGTTTTAATTATATGGCCCAAAAGAAGTGTAGAAAGTTTAGAAATAGTTCAGATATTTGATCCATGATCTTTGCGCTGTGAAAACTCAGCCACATGAATTCACATTTATTTTTACTTGTCTTCGCATACACAGCAGTAAGCCTTTCACATTGTAATCTTATTATTTCTATTCAGGTTTGTACGAACTCCCATGTGTGTGATAAGCAGTGTGTATGCAAGATGTTTACCTGTCTATATAGGCACACATCAATATTTTAATAAATGCGCCCTTAATATAGCAATAAAAAACAACAATATGACTAAAGATTCTTTTATGTGCATGTGGAAGCATTCAAAATGGCAATGCAACACCAACGCACCTAACCATACCCTAGTTTAACATAAAACCCCCCAGATGGGCGCAAATTCTTGGGCTGGACAACTTTGTCAGTCTGGGACAACCAAACCCACTTAAGTTACGCTTGATACTGCCTTGGGCCAAGTGTAAGGTAAGGGGATACTTCTCATTAGTGATCATTCAAGTTCTGTATCACAAAAGGGTTTGTATCTTACAATGCACAGTACAATTGTGCAGTTGAAATAAGGGTGGCAGTGTGGCAGAGTACTCATACAATTTTGCAGTTTGAAAAGAGTGAATGGCAGCATTTAAAAAAAAAAAACTTTGAACATTAGAAAACTGTAGTCTGTCTTTCAATTTGGGATCATGTTTGGTTGTTGGATGATAGTGTGTTCTGGTCATAAAACACAATGAGCAAATAAGAGTGACATGAAAAGATACTGCTGTATGTGCAATTATATGTTGCAGCTGTTTGCTGTTCATAAAACAGGAGCGCATTGCTACCCCCTCTCATGACATATGTTTGCTCAGTACAATCAACACCCCTATCTACTCACCCCCCACCACCTGTGGTACATGGCAGACTGATTCCTCGTTATTCCTGTTTCTCCAGTTTAATTAAGCTTTTTTTTTAAAAAAAAAAAATAGCATTTTTTTGGGTTAAACAGCAACTAGAGGTTGTTATGTTTTACATAAAGGTATACCTTAGTTAAATGTTCAGTGAGTTACAAAGAATAATTCATGTACCATGTGTATATCATTCATAATGTGGCTAATAGTGTGCAAATATATCCAACAGGATGTATTCAGTCCTTGGCAGATAGGAATCTGGCACTCAGGGGATATGCTGATACATTGTTTGAGGACAACACTGGAAACTTTCTGAAAGAAGTAGAACTGTTCCATCCAACTCCACCCTGTTTTGAGAGATCACATGAGACGAATCGACAGTGAAGGACAGCATATCGCATACTTGGGGAAAACGATCCAAAATGAGCTGATAAACTGAGTCAGTGATAAAATACTGGACAAAATGATGGCTGAAATCAAAGATTCTAAATATTATGCCATAATGTTAGATTGTACCCCAGATGTCAGTCATCAAGAACAGGTGTATCTACTGGTCTAGGCTTGTCCACACTAATTCTTAACAGGCTTGAAGAACTGAGCATCCCATTCCAGGACTGTAGGGGATAATCTTATGACAACAGTGCAAACATGAAGGGCAAAAATAAAGGTGTGATGGCTTGGCTGTTAGCAAAAAAATCCACATGTTTTTTATGTGCCCTGTGGAGCACATGCCTTAAATCTAATGGTTTCAGATGCTGCTAAAGTGTCCATGGATGCTGGTGGACATCATGCTCAAGTCCTAGAGTGAAACGCGATGAGAGACCTGGGTTAACAGTATTGAACCTTTATGCTACCAAGCAGACAAGGTGAGAGGAGCTTTGTTAGAAGTCAGGGAAAAGGCTAATGACTCCACAGTTGAAGCTGAGGCCCACTCCCTGGCTGAAGAAATCGGATCATTTAGATTTCAAATTTGCTGCATGGTCTGGTATGACATTCTCTCCATAATTACCACCACAAGGAAGCTGCTCCAATCAACCAACATGCAGCTAGATGTTGCAGTGGGCCTGGTTCAGAAAAAAAAAGAACATTTAATCTTAAACATTTAAGTTACAGGACAACTGGTTTTAAGGATGCACAGGTTTCAGCAAAAGAGATTTGTGAACAGATGAACATGGAGGCAGTGCTGAAGGAGAAGAGGTTGTGGTCCACAAAAAGGTACTTTGCCTACGAGTCAACTGATGAGCCACAAGCTGATACAATGAAGAGACTGGAAGTTTCGTTTTTAATGCTGTGTAGCATCCAGTCTTTGCAGGCCTGCTTTCAGTCACTGGGGGAAATTAGAGACAAATTCGGAGTGCTTCTCAACTTTAGCTAGCTTTATGCACAGACATGGAGGGATCAGTGTAACCTTCTTGGAGACAAACTCACCCGTGGAGAAGAGGCTGATGTTGACGGGAGTCACTGGCTACAGAGATGGAGAGCCTTCCAGAGCTCTCCCAAGCAAAGATGGCCACATTTGAGCTTCTCACTTTCCTTTCTCAAAATGAGATCTGCGAGTTGTACCCCAAATCTTTGGGTAGCTCTGTGGATAGCCTGCACCCTCCCTGTGACTGTTCCGACTGCAGAGCAGAGCTTTTCTAAGATCAAATTGATCAAGAACCACTCAAGATCTTCACAAGAAAGACTGAGTGGACTTGCACTAATTGGAATCAACAACAAAGTTGGCCATCAGATCTCTTACAGTGATGTCATGAACTACTTTATCTCCAGAAAAGCCAGGAAAACACAGATTCTAAGGAAAAAGTGGAATATTGAGGCAATTTGTGAGAGGAAGAAATAAGAAGAGTGAATGTATAAATTAAAGTAGTTCATTTTTATTTTTTTTAACATTTTGCACATTTGTACATAATTTTTCAAAAATAATAATTCAGCTTTTTATTTTATTCTTGAACCATTATTGTTATCTTGTTAATAGTTCCTCTGTTCATTCAATGCCATTATTTAAGTATTTATTTAATTTATGTAATATTGTCTTTTTTACATTTGCATTGGTTTTTTATATGAGAAGGAAACTTTACTTAGGGAGGTACTGTTAATGTAAGTTATTTGATTTTAATTGGTTAACTTGCTTATTCTGTAGTAAATGAATTGCCTTCTGATTTATTTTGTTACTTTTCAGTACACCATGTTCAGTATGCCACTTAGCACTATATCACTTTGAATATTAAAGTGCAAATTAACACCAGACCACTCTTGGTTTTTAATCTTTTAAGATAAAAACCATTGAAGGGTAAAAACATGCCAGACTGACATTATGATGTAAACAACACAGCTACAACTAATACAGTTCATAATGGGTGTGTTGGGTTTAAAATAGGCGTGCGAATGATCAAGCATTGACACTAGTCAATAGTATTGACAGTGCCGAAGCAGTGGGCGCCCCCAAATCCAGCCCTGCATGGATGGAGTCTTCATCAATGGACCTAAAACATTACAGAGGGTCTTTTCAATGTAGTAAGTGGCGCATTGTGATTACTGTGGAAGCCACTGGTCCACCTGAACTTAAGTATCATTGGCCAGACTGTCAAGTCTCAAAAGCCCCTTTTCCACTGCAGGGCCAAACGGTTCTGAGTATATATAACCATTCTTATGGCATTTCAATGGACATGATTTGGAACGGAATGGTTAAAGACCTTGCCCAGAACGGTTCTCTTGGCACTGTTAGGATACCCGTGCTCAGTTGATCTGAACCGTTCTGGTGGGAGGGCTTAATGACATACATCTGCCCCATCCGCGGATATTCTGAAAAAATACAGAAAAATAAAAATACCCAAGATTGTGTCACATGCTGTACATATGCAAAAACTAAAACGAACAATTCCTGCCTGTACTATTCAAGTGCTGTGAGACAGTAGTGTAAGTACACTTGAGGGAGCATGCTGTGTTTTCAATTTGGGGTGAAATCTTGGCACTTGAATTTATAATTTGATACTGAGGGTGAGTGTCAGGGAATTAGAAAGGGGGATTTGGCAGCAAAGAATGATAAAATACATCATATTCTGCTAATTAAAATAGTTTGAACTATTATATTGCCACAAGAGGGTAGTAAAGTTCCATCAGTATCAATTCCTATGACCTTTGGTTGAGAGACCTTAAATCATTGATGGGTGATTTTAATTCTTACATGTAATTATTTCCTTGCTGAAACTGTGCTCTGGCAATATTATGGTCTATTGAAACAATACTCAATATTTGAACATGTTTGGTTCATGAGAGAGGAATGATGTTATGGTAATGATCCCTGTGAGCACTTGCAATTTATGAGCCAGCAATTCTAGTAAATAAGAAATCAATTATGTCAGCAGGGCACTGAGCATCAGCTTTGAAAAACAGAGCTTACAGAAAGGACTGTACATAACCTGTGAAAACATACCATTAAAAACAGCAGCTTTTGTCACAGCAGTTCTTCTGACAAGCGATACGCTGTAAGATCCTTGTAATAAAGGAGTAGGTTGACTTCTCTGTGGAAAAGGGACTGTGGCAACAAAGCATAAGATTCAAACAACTGCAGATATGGGTACAGTACATATAGAGTTAAGCTATGATGAGAGAACAAGAATTTATTTACTCTTCTGTTCATGGCTTAGTTCAGAAATTATAGTAGTATAGTACTATCATTTTTGATTTTAGATCTAGTTTGATGTAAACATCGACGCCAACAACCAAGCAGGAAAAACGTACATGGTGTAATGGCAAAACACATTTTCTGAGGACATGATGACAATTTTCCAAACTGCATCACTAGATGACCAATTTATTGGTATCATTCACTAAATGGAAGGACAGCAGGTTTCAAACCTGAAGCCATTGTCCTTTTTGTTTGTTTTATTGTATGTTTTTTTCACTTCTGTCTTTCAACTGTAGCTGTATGTTCCAGTTGGAGGCTCCTGCCTCATGAATACTCAGGGGCTTTGAGTAAAAAAAATACAAATATGTATTGTGGATACAGATTAAAAATACATCTATAAATTGATATCTGGCCTGGGAGTGAATTGGGTTGGAATTATTTTGTTCATATATGAAACCATCCCTGTTTGCAGATATTAAATTTGAATTCAATCATCTCTCCAGTTAAAATGCTATATCTTGTTGATGTCTCCCCTGATATTTTGCAGAGGAACCATCCTCCCACATAGAGGGAACTTCAACATTAGCACAGACATTACGTTTATTAAACAGCTAAACAGTGTAGTTAATAATTCAACATCTGCTTAAAACTGTTGATGCTACAAAGGGGGCCACCCCATTGTGAATACTCATGAAGGGGTATGGCAAAGAACAGCACAGACATAGTAAGCACAGCTGGACAGACACTACCTGAGCTACCTATTGATTACCATTTCCACATAAACACTGGAAGAACAGGATGCACATGAAAAAGGAGCTGGAAGTTGATAAGAGCACCAAAAAGCAATATGCATTCTGGTGCCTTATGAGTGATAGGATTTGTCAGAGGAAGTGTGTGTTCTGTGGACCCTCACCTAACCCTACACCTTATTCTTCATTAGGCCAATTCAGTATTCATGAACAGGCAATCACTTATGCTGCATTCATGCATCAACAGAATCAAGATTCTCTTCTTCCTAAGGCAGGGCAAGTTTGCCATTCTCTCCATCAAAAAATATGCTGTTGTTCAGCTTTATTCTCCGTCCAGTGCAACGCAATGGTCATGTCTCATTGACATGAATTGAAAGCACCCGCTAAGTAGTGTCAGCAGCAATTACAGTTCTGTTGATGTGTAATCGCAGCGTTAGACCGGAAACTTTCCACCTTGGGTTGGGGCTCTCATTTTGTCTGATATGGGAATACTTGTCACCAAGTGTGCATTGTTCCCATCTTGAATTAAGATTAATGGATCAATTTAGTTTTTTAGGGATGAGAAAAACAGACACGTTTATGGAAGTCCAAAAATGAAGGTTTTGATGGAACAATAACACTGCAAAGCTTCCTGACTTGGCTCTTTAATTGCGTTCTTTGTCATTAAGTGACTTTCTGAAAGAGTTCCACTTCTCACCATGAGAGTTAATACATCACATTACTCTTATTTTGTCTTTCCTCGGTCTCTTTTTCTATGCAGCTGGGAGGCATGCTGAAACAGAGCAGAAGAGACAGAGAGACCGATCGGAACAGGGTTAGCCTGCAGTACCGTTAAAGCATTCGCCGGGCACTGAGTGCAGTGCTGTTTTATGCATTCACCCTTGAGAGAGTGACAAGCTACTTCTTTCATGGTAGTCTTTTCAGTGTGCCCTATTTCAACTTTCCAAAAGCTGGAAAAAATAAAATCAACATCTGCCCTGGAACTGTCGGGGCTCTGTCTTTCTCTTTGTTCCTCGGCTTTTTGGTTTCCAGGCTGGGTTTGTTACATAACCACCCTTTCCTCCACTTTGAAACACCCCCATCGCCCCACCTCACCCAAGTGTTCTCATCACTAGAGAGGGACTGGGGGAGTATGTACATTCAGGTTGTAGCAAGTGATGAAAATCCCTTGGCAACCACAATCAAGATAATCACATTTATTTTTCCCCTTGTCTCCATTCTTTTTCCCCGCTGCTCATTTGGCTATTCATTTATCATGCTTTGCCACCTTTTTGTGTTGTCCTTTTTGCAGCGGTAATAAACTGTGTTGTAGGAATGGCCCTATTGACTGTGGAAGGACAGACTTGGATCATAGAGCTCTGTTGACGCACAGATTCCTTTCTCCGTGTCACCTTACAGCAGACCATGTAGCAGCTTGACAGACTTTAATGGTAGTTTTTACATACAGCACTTGCTATACCAATATAATAGATATAATAAGAAACCTGAATTGACACAAACCTGTTTGGTCTACCTTCAAGGTTATTTTGCAATGCATTTTGTTCAAATATGTCAAGTGGTGATTTGTACCCAATGGTTATCTTTACATGTGTAGATGTGATTGATCAGAAAATTGAGGAGATGTTATGGGACACTCTGCATTAGCATAGTGTATTAGCGATCTCTAGTGGCCGTTGGATAAAACTTTGATGGACCCTTTGGCTACATCCTTACACTAACATGAGTTCATGAGCTGGCTAATCAATAGTCACAAACATTTTTCTAGCTTTTTTAACTTATGCCAAAAAAATCCCACTTTTAACAGCAGACTGTCCAAGTTCATCCTTCAAGATGTACCCCTGATTCACACCACTCCATAAACTGATCGAATTACACTCCCTTCCACATAAGCTGTAGCGCTCCCTGTAATTGGAAAACCTTCAGGCAGGTGGATCTAAAGGACATACCTCAGGCAGTCCTGCCATAACACATGCACAAAGCCTTATCAGAGCAGGTTCTTTGTCGATTGTAAACGGTACATGTTTATGCTCAAAAATGCATTTGCACGCTCACTTACTCATCAAGTAAACTTATGCAAATAGTCTGTTGGTCATTAAACCACAGCTGCATAGATATGTTTTCTTCTGTGGGTGAAGTTTGAGCTACCACCTACATTAGTAAATCACAAAACTTCATGCTCTTCATTTCCATGCTGTATATTCTAACATAATTACATGCAAAAATGTGTTTGTGGCATGGTTCATACACAATATGTACATTCAGTGAACAGAAGCAGTATTTGGGAATTGGACATATTGTGCTTTGTTGTAAAGAGCAAAACTGTTTGATTGGTTGAAACAAATCAGTTGATTGTAGCTCAAACCCTTTTTAGGAATCTTGATGTCTTTACTGGCCTCACCCATCACCGATATGAAGCACATCTAGACATCGTGTATACCATCCGTTTCCCTGGATGAACTGTCACTGGAAATGGAGGGTGGTAACACCAATAAAACACCATTTTACTCATTTGCACATTATGTGATGTGTAAACAGACATTGCCAGGGTATTACCATTAAAAAAGGGCTAATCTTGGTCTAATACAGGTGAGCTGCTCTGAGAGAATTAAGACTTGTGTGGCACATCTGAGTATCTACAGATTTTCACAATCATGGGTCATTTGAAGAATACTACGTGTCATAAATAAACAATGACCCTATTGCTCTCCATACAGACCACTATGTGAGTATATGTGAGGGGTATATATTGAATATTCCCTTTGTAATCAACATTGGTGTGTACAATTAATTTTTTTCTACATTTAGAGTTAAAGGAGCGACAATATTTCCTCTCATTTTGAAGGTTCACACATTATATTATCTACAGCTCAAACACCACAGACAGGATCATACATGCAGAAACCGTAACGTTAGTGTTAATCAGTTTCAAAATCATTGCCTCTGATTGTCAGTAAATTAGGTTTCTCCGACAGCAGACAGAAACAGGAAGAAAGAGGAAATCAGAAAATTGAAGCACCAAAACTTTTTGATATCTGCAGCTGTTCCCGCAGTTCTGTGCCATATGGTCCTTCATCCACTGTGAAGCTATGAAACAAATCCTGCTAATTTAGTGGAGCACAAAATAGCATGCGATTGCAGCACAGAAGATGAGCTTACCCCCTTCCTTCTTCACCACAGTGAAGACTGGAGTTTAAAATGACTCCCTTACTCATGCACATGAGTGTCTTTGCGGGATCATCAATTAATCACTAATTGTAGGGAATCATGAGGTCATGAGAAGTGTGGTTATTCCCTGTTTTGACCACAAACGCACGAAAAAAATAAAAAAAGTCAGATGCCCCATGCCCTTCTCTGAGGACAAAGGCATACAGGAAGGGCTTCATCCGTCATTTTGCCACAGAACACATTGTATTACTGCCCGCTGGTCTTTCGAGGCTCACAGTGCCGCTGTGGAAGGCTCAGAGCATCAAGGTCGTCAGGTAGCTTTACTGAGATTAGCAGCGCAACAAGGCCAGAGAAACCTTTTCTCCGATGGAAGATGTCAGAGCCGTCACACCTGCTCAGGCCTGCAAAACTGGAGTACAGTCCCCAAAGTGATTCCTCTCAACTCTGTCAGAAACCAAAGGTTCAGCACCAATGTGTTTTCAACCTCTTTCCACAGATGTTAAATGTGGCTTTACAATTGACTATTATAATATTTGTCTCCAGATAAAAATCCTGTATCTTCATCCATTCCCATGCATAAAAGCCCTTCTCATTTTGAAGTGCACCATTTCATTCATATGTGATGTCATAACTTATTGAAGCATACTCAACCCTGGACCTTGAAGGCCACAGTATAAGATGTCGTTGTTACTTGTGTCTTAACCTGGTTTCCTGTACCTGAATGTCCCTGTGACCTGAATTATAGCAATGTGAAAGTATTGCAACCTTAAAATGAAAGCCAATTTACATGGGGACCCATGGATGCCTCTATCTTTATTGTAGTTTCACCTTTCCCAGATCCTGGCTGGTACGTTCCCTCACGATACCTCAATCTGCACAGAGCTGTTCTGCTCCAAATCCTATACAGGCCTTCCTCCATTGTATAATAACTGATAATATTAAGAATGATCCTCTTACGTAGCTCAGCTTCTGTTCCAGGTTGTTCTGTTCTGCAACCTTCTAAAATAGACAGAGTCGATTTGTTTTTAAATGAATGTTTAATGGATTAATGCTTCTCTCTGTCTGATCAAAAGCTACCTTTGTGGCTTCATAAAATCTCTGGTGTACCTCAAGCACAGGTTGGTCATGTTATTGATACTGTTTCTAAAACATGATTTTTTGTAGCTAAAAATATTATTTTTCTCTGCTTTCTGTCCATTTTAACTCACATCATCTCTGTGAAAGACACCTTGTCAAGCTCTTTGCGACTTTCTTTTTGAATCAAGTCAAAAGTGATTGGTTGGACTGATATGAATCTAAGGACAGAGATGTATTTCATTGTAGGCAGTGGTTACCATGGCAACCAAGTGCTAGTGTCAACCTTTTAATGTTATTAAGGTCCCCTATGATTCCTGGACTCTGGGGATTATCCTTTATGGGAAATTGAATCAAATCTGTCAGAGATTTCTTGTTTTCTCAAGCTGTGTGTGACTGGAGGGCAAGGATTGGTTTTGGCCAAAATATTTTTAAGAGCATCCCAGAGGACGGGCCTTAAAGATGCCTATTGAAATGGGGTCAGGTCAGTACATCTCAGACTCAGACTAGAAAATCAAGTACAGATCCAGACGCATACATAACTTTGTTTCTCTCTCCTCTGTGTTGCCTCAGACTTTTGGCAAGAATATTATTTCTGCAAGTGCAATGTTTTGAGGTTTCACATCCTTTATTCAGCACAAAGCAGAATAATCTTAAGCCTATATGTAGTCTAATCTAAATACAAAATGGGTTCTAAGCTTTTTTGTTTTTCACAAATTTATTCTTCAAACACATTTGATTCCCTCCCTCCATTCCCTTCATTATTAAACTTTTGATTACTTATTTTAAAAATACATTTAAGATGTTTCACCACATATCTATGAATATCCTTATAGAGTAGTACCTAAACTTTATTTTCCATTTACCATTTGCATACCAGAATTGGGGAAATGAGATACAGCAGGAGGGAAATGACCAAAAAAAAACACATTTAGGAAATCTAATTAATCTAATTAATCAGTCCATCAATACAAATTATTTTTGGGTTGGTGGTTTGGGGGCCAGGGTGTTGTGTGAAGATGTAATCTGTCAGTTTTGGCTGATTCTCAGGGTTTTTAATTCGGGGGGGGGGTGGGGGTGGGGGTGATAGTACTTGTTGTGCGCGATGAAGCTGGATAACAAATGGGACAGCGGCCTGGGGAAGGATCTGTATCTGTCCCTCCCTGTGTCCCATTCCCAGACTCCCATTTCCTTGGAAATTGTGATAATAGTGTCCAGAGCATTGTGATGTTGACATGCTGGACACATATTGTAAATAAAACCAATAAATGTAATGTTAATCTTAAATTTACATTTTGCTATTCTCATTACATTAATTTTCTTTGCAGTCATCAGTGTTGGCATACATATGGATAATTTCTGTTACGAGATTGGCCGATTTTATTTTCCTCATGGTCAGGCCATAATAATAAATCAACTATGCAAACACCCAATCGCTCTTGAGTACTGATGCAAAACTGATACACTTTATGGTACACAGGATTGTGGGACTTTTCCACATTAATGAATTTAGCATTACCTGCATTATCAGCGAACCCTGAGTCAAAGCTTGTCTGTTGCAACCCTGAGACAAATTCATAACAGCATTCTCTCCTAATGCTTGCCTAAAGCTTCCAATGTTCTGAAGATTCTCTCTTGCCCTAAAAAGCTCAGTCACCTTTGTCTTTCCTCATATTTTGGACCGTCGCATTTCTAAAGAAGCCAAACTCTCTGAGAGAATGAACTGCACGTATACGAAGAAAAGCAAAAGCTTGTCTCCACACCACATGAGATCCAGTAATGAAAATGATTTTCTCCAGCGACGCCTTTGGACTGCAGTATTGACTTTATGTGACAAGATTGGGACAAGCCCAAACACAAAAGATGTAACTATCAGAGAGTGCCACTGATTTACTCACAGATTACGTTCTGCTTCACTTCAATCATTGAACAGTTGTTTATTTGCCCCAGCCGACCCCACACCCCTACCCTACCTCATCTCAGATGATTTCTAGTGTGCGTGATGCTTACTTATGAGATTCTTTAACTGAGCCCTGATTTGATCATTTCACGCTTTTGTAAGATCTATAATTGAAACCTATTCATTTTAGGCAAGTCTGTTCTTGTGTGGAGAGGTAGTTACACTGATGCAGAAAATCTTATTTAATGAAGTATCTAGACACCCCGTGTTTTTTTTTTTAAGAAAGAGTAATTTAGGTGACTCATACATCATACACAACAGTGAGTCCGTCCAAAAAGACATCCAGGGACTGCTCTTTCGTGAAGATGGAAACTTGTAAGAAACACTGATTGTGCATATCAAAAAGTCAGTTTGTGTCTCCTACTGGCAATAGGACACAAATAGTCTTTTCCTAGTGTGAGATATCCCAGTCATATGTCATGTCAGTGTCCGGTCAGCATCAGCTAACAGGAGATTCCGCAACTAAATTGGAATTTTGGATATTTGAACAAAGGTTTATGTAGTATATAGTAGTATGATTGTAGTTCATATGTAGTAATATGGAAGTCTGGACACTAATCAATAAACAATCTGAAATCTTGACATTGGTATATTTGACATTATGAACAATTCAAGGTTATAGAAGACTCCCAATCCCTGCATGAGTGTAGCTTTGAGGTGAAGTGTAGCTATGAACTGTATGATTTTTCATGATGAGAGAGAAAGAGAGAAAAAGAGAGTGTGTGTTTGGGTAATATTATTTTTTTCCCCTTGCATCACAGCATATCTCCAGAGATCATGTCTCATCTCATGATCGCCATGTTTCAAACACATACACACACACACACACACACACACACGTGTAAGACTCACTCATCAGGATTCACACGCACTCATACAAATACACTTCTGAAGGATCGGTTCTCTGTGAACATGATATAGTCTCTGTGAATAAAACACCAAAAGAATTCAGAACTGGCATTAAAAAGGCTCCATGGAAACTAGTTCAAGTTCTGGTTCACTGTGAAGCTCAGAATTTATTCTGTAGAATACAAAACATAGTGAAATGACCCAATGCAAAGTAAAAAATAAAAAAACTGTTCAGCATGATGTATACTTTTTGAATCACTACCCTTATCAAAGCCACAGCAACTGCTCATAATATAGGTAATTTTTATATTAATTATGCTGGTAAATAAGCAGTTGAATTAGAGGCATAAATTTCAGTTTGCAAAAGCTAAAATGTTTTCCAGGTTATGTTTCTTACAGAAATACCACACAACATAATATGTTTCACTTGACCATCTCCAATGCAAAGCATTATTCAAGAATATGTGAATGATATCATAATTAGGAACCTTTTTCAGCTGAAGATTGTGTATGAAGTGGATATAAAGCTATTGATTCAATGGTGTAAATGTTCCCTTTAATGTGTTCACACCCCAGCCATACATGAAAAAAGATCAGCCTGCTTTCAGTTACATTCACAGTGATAATAATAGCTGAATCTATGCCGATCATTTTACAGGCTGATGCTACTTTGACACGGTGGAAATGGGCTTTTAAAAAAAAAGAATTGAATTGACTGCTTTGAGTTACAAGTGCTGCTTAAAATCTCCATTACAACATGTATCACTATTTCTAACACTTTCAAGCCATACCGAATGAAACCAAAATAGTTTTCTGTCAGCATGAATTAAACTTGAACATTTTTACATTTTCTCAAATGATATGTGATATGTCTGCATGAGATTAAAATATCCTCATGTTGCATTCTCCTCAAATTCAGCTCTGGAGACACACAGAACATGCATGAAGACTACAAAAGAAATAAAAACAACGACACCCAGTGACCAAGTTCCATTTACTCGTCTTACAAATATGTTACAAGGTCAGTTTTGTGAAACAGCAAATACATCTGTGGAAGCCACAACATAGTGCATGAAGAGTAAAAATTGGTGTACAGAATCAATTTATTTCTTGCAATAAACAATTACATGTTTGTTTTTCATCCTAGCAAAGACACATCTCATGTCTGTATTTATTTTGTGCTTTATCGAACACATTATGTTGTATAACAATATACAATTAAGGATGTCTCTGTCTGGATTCTATGAGTAAATATGTTTCATTGATTTCTAATTGTGCACTCTTAGATCACTGCTGTAGTGTCAAATAGCCACAAAGAAACATTGGTGTCACCTTTCAGTAAAGCACTTTGGTGGTTGCGTGGTTGCAGGTTATTAATTACAGAAATGAATGACATTTTGTTCTATTGAAGCTGAAGGTGACTGGATAAACTGTGCCCGTGGGTGAGGTGGCAGATAACAGGGCATAAAAGCATTGATCTGAGATGACGTGACAAGAAGGTTTTTTTTGGGGGGGAGGGGTTTAATCAATGACGGATTAACAAGGAAATGTTTGAACCCATTTAAAATGTATGTGGACAGCAACAGAAACATTTTGTGCAGATAACTGAGGCATGTAAGATATCTAGAAGCAGACTGATAGATTTGCTGTCCTCCATGTGGTTCCTCTTTGGACTCCATGTGTTTCTTATTCATCAAACACATACATGTAGACATACATTCATGCAAATCCTTTTCAAGGACCCAAGACGTGTTCTCTAAAAATGACCAACATTTCACTGTACGATTAATATTATTGTGTCCCTTTCAATAATAGGTTACCCTATATCTATATTTGTTTGGGTCAAGGTAGTCAATAGAAGGCAAAAGATCATTTACTGATTATTTTTTGCCATCAATTTTCACTGACAGGAATACAGTCACATCCATAACATATTACCGGGTGACAAGACAGTGAAAAACAATATTTAAACTGCATTTTTAACATATAGTTTAAAGGTAATTTTACATGTGAAATTTCAGAGTGAAATAGCAAAATACAGCAATTAATTGAACAGGCTGAAACCAATTTTTTTGACCTTTTCTGAATTTGGAGGGCTCTCTAAGGAATGGACCATCAAAACGTATTGTAAGTATAGGAATATATCCTGTTTGAATCAGACATGGCATTTCACAGAGCTGAGGAAAAAGACTGAAATTAATTACAGCAGCTGCAGACGTTTGCTGACAGGCAACATTTAAACAAAGCAGGGGCTAAGTTTGTTCTCCTTTTGGGGTGTGTGTCCGCTGGCAGTCCTCACAGTTGGGAGACAGTGTGCACAGTCTGTATGGTGCTGACCCTACAGTGTGAGAACAAGTGTAGACGGCTCTCTGGTTCCAAAGTTATCATCAAGCTTTGACAACGGTGGCCATTGTGTGTGAAGAGGACTGAACTGTTTTTGACATAGGAGTCACCACACCCAAATCTTTCACAAAGACACCAGCAAACGCCTGCCAAAAATGTCTGACACTCTGTCTCGGGTATTTCAGGTAGAAATATCACAAGAGTTCACCTTTCGTTGTTGTTTTTGGTGTTGTTGTTTAAAGTCAGAGAATAGAGACCTGAAAATAAACCAAAACTTCCTTTGCTGCATTTTAAGATGCAAAATAATAGTGCTGATCTCATGAACAATGCCTCTGAATTGTAAAATAGGTAAAATATTATAATATTCACATATATAATAACTGATATGTATGAATATTGTAATGTCTGCATACACACAATCTAATTCCCCCCAACTTGTTCCAGCCTTGCAAGGCTCTTGCTTTTTCCATGTAGCAAATCAGGTGTCATAAAAGATCACACGCTGTCTCATGCAGGTCTTTAAAGATTGTTATGAGTTAATCACATCAAAGAACATGATTTCAAAGGAATGCCTTTTCCAATAAAAAATAAAATGAAACCTCCCCTGTTTGGTCTATTTTTTGTAATAAATTTCAGGTTCTTTGATCACAAAATCGATTTATATGCAGGCCTTTCGCAAAGAACAGCAGAGTACAGAGTACTATGCTGGCATATATTTGAGCATTGAGTTATGCACCAAACCTTTGATGACTGTGTTATTCGAGTGAATTGGAAAACTTTTAGGAGAGATTGCATCCAACTATTAATATTAGTTTTGAAAATGTCTTATGCTTAGGTGGCCAGTCTAAATTGATGTAAGAATCTGTTCTGAATTGAATTACAAGTCACTATTTTAAGGAATGACTTGTATCATTGCAAGGGGAGGTGGATGAGGGTTTCTTGTGCCTCATTGAAGACCAAGATAAATGTTTTCAGCTTATGTAAAAGCATTTTACCATGGTCATTATCTTCTCAAGAAAAGGTACAATATCTAGTGTGGTGCCATTAGGGACTGTTGTTAAAAGCAGGTGAAAAGAGCAACGAAATGTTCCTTCACTTGTGTACCCCTGAAGCACTCATTTCTTCATTGCAATTTTTGACTGAAATACATTTTTGTTCACAAAAGCTTCTAATAGCTGTGTATATGTGTCCTTAATGAAACATAACATTTAATAAAACAAATGGGAAAGGGCTTAATTTACGTGAACAAATGTCAAGAAACATGGAAAGCATTGTTTTGAAGTAGTTCGTGTTTAATTTCTTTGAAGTATGTTGATGAAGAATTAGATTTGGCAGCATCAATCTATAAATCAATATTCAATGATCTGGTATGCAGGCAGATTTCAGATTTTTGTATTTGTAAAGGAATATAAAGTATATTATTTGAACATATGAGCAGCTTAACTTTAATTTCTTTAAAAAAAACTGTTTTTATTTTATTAGAAATTATGCTTGTATACTCTACAGCATTCAAACTTTTTTTCTGTAATGAGGGCAAAAGCCAACACTTTCACACTTGCATTCTAATTAAAAAATGTGTATTTATTAATTAAAAAAAAAAAAAAATGTCCAGCCATGGCTTCAAGAAATCCCATTAATCAACATGTTGTCATCACAGTGATATATTGGCAATTAACATGCATCTCAGAGCTTGACGGTTAAGGTGTTTGCAATTATTTAAGTAAGATATCAGATGCCATTCTGTCACAGTCTTGTTGTTTGTATTCCCTGAGTGATTATACTCTCAAACAAACCAGGAAGCTGACCTCTGTCATCACAGCCAATACATTAGGTTTGGATGCAGGTGAAGGAATTGGTTTTCACGGTGAACAGGTCACTTTGACCTGGCTTCAGGCAACTAAGCTCCACTACTAGTACTATAGTCCTAATGTGTCATGCTTTCATGTTCCACATTAATGTTACCCAGCAAAAAATGCCTGCTCCTGACCAAGCCTTTGAATGTAATAGGCATAATGCATAAAACAAGAAGGCAGTTGGATGTACTTTGTCCAAATCATTTTACTCTTTGGGTCTCATTTTTCAACAGCTTTTGACACTGACAAGAAGTGAACATCGTTGACCCATGAGATGATATATAGAAAATCCATTTGAAAAATCAAAATTATTTTTTAACACTACCTCCACATCTCAAGCTATGAGAAGCTACGAGAATACTGAAGTGAGAGGAAACAGGATAGTCAGTAGCACTGACAACTTGCCAGGCATTAGGCACATTCTTAGGGTTATTTGTGATGAAGCCTTTCACAGGATATCTTATATGCGGCCTGATTAAGGTCCTCAGATTGAAAGTTTTGCAATAAGTCTGAACCTTGCATTGAGTGTGTAGCCATGCTAATATTAACCTCCAGCACCTATGCAGAAATCTGTCAGATGTGTGCTGTGGATCTCCTTCCTTATTTTAAAATGCAGTTTTAAAAAAATATGAATGTACACTTCTGTGATTTTTTTGAGTGATTCATCAGGGTGAATGGATAAAGATTCTAAGATAGCTGGTAATTCATCTGCAGATTTATGGATTGGAGAGGCATACCCCATTACCAATGCAGTACGCAGAGTCTGGGTAAAAATGACTCAGCTCTGGACAAACTTTATGGTATTACTATGGAATGTGAACTAATTTACACTTACAATTTGAAAGTGAATTGAATCACATTATTTTGAAATAGTATGATGACAACACAGGGTGAAGTTGCATGGATGAATGGAGGTAACATGAATTAGCTTTTTTCCTGTGAGATATAAAGCTCAATTTGTGAGTTCCCTTCAATTTTATATCAATAATGCAAAAGCTAATATAACTATTGTTTCAATACGCAATCACAGATGGACTGAAATTAAATGCTTTGTGTATGCGTGCATTTTAAATAAGTAATGCTTTTTCTGAGATATAATTTACAGTGCAATAGAAAGCTCATTTACTAATAATGAGCTAAGAACTCAATCCAAGCGAAAATATTACACATTCTATCATTTTATGGATTTGTGCTGGGATATATGGTTCAAAATTGTCTTTTTAAAACATTCATAAATGTAAGTCTCCCCTTATTCACCTCTGTGGTCTTAGCAAACATTAGCATTGTCCTGGCATGCTCAGTCATCCTCCTAATCCGCAGTTAAGGGCCTCCTTGCTCTCTGCCCTCACAAACTTCAGACCACAAGGTCAAGACGAAGTGGGACGGTTTAATTAAATTCTGATCAGCATGCCCAGCCTCTCCTCTGGACGTGACTCCCCAGTCCGTGATTGCAGTTCTCAGTCTAAGCACTTACACGCCTGCTTAATTAACAATGTCTGTAGCTTGGCTCCCCGCCCTCCTTGATGAAAATTAGTTTTTCCTCTTGCAGCCGTTCTTCTTTTTCCCCCCCAAGTAAAAGCCTCTTGGAGTTGTCGTTAAAATGTTCCAAGGTCAATAACACTGCTGCTCTACAAGCCGATGTGTCATTTCCTATCAGACACAAAATAAAGATAATGATAATAATAGCTCAAGGTCAGCACAGATTCTATCTATAACTGGTGGTGCCGTTGTATGTGTATTCAGTTTACGTGGTGGTTGGGAGGGGGAATTATTTCCATCCTTCTGAAGAAATAGATAAATGGTTTGTATATATAATTGGGGGGCTGGAGCTGTTTTTTATTTTATTTAAAGAAGATCAGAACAGGCAAGCCCTGCAGGAAAGGCTACCATGTCAAGAGCATGTTTCAACACCACAGATCCCAAAGTGCTTCACAGCTTTTGTCATGAGAGCCGTGATCACCCAAAGCAGTGAATTAATGACAGGCATTTTGTGCCAGCGTTCACTTCTGTCAGCACACACAGACTAAGAGTGTCAATAACCTCAGGGGTGAGAGACAAAACCGAGAGGATGGCCGCAGTGAGATCTGAACACTTTATCCAGTTTTCCTTGGCAGCTGTCCCTGTCTGTGCTGAAGTTAACGCTGGAGAAAATCTGGAGCAAGAGCACCGCTCAAGATTCCAACGGCTGTGTCTTACATGGGCCTTGAACCAGAGTCCTTGAGTCCAATGCCAGGAGAGCTGCAAGGTGTTTGATTGTTGAATGCGGTGCTACTCGTGATATGAATAAAAGAGACAAAGGACATTATTTGTTTAACTTTCACCCCTTTCCTTAGAAAATTACATCGGTTTGTAAGTCTGTATAGCTGGATGTTTACAGATGTGTGTGTGTGTGTGTGTGTGTGTGTGTGTGTGTGTGTGTGTGTGTGTGTGTGTGTGTGTGTGTGTGTGTGTGTGCGCATGAGAGCGTTTGGTGATGTATTTGGTGAACAACACCTTTCATTCTGCAGTGGAAGGCATGCTGACCTGTGAATAAGCAGCTGAAGCATATATTTGAATGCCTTACGGAGTTTCTCTGCTTTTGGCATAGCAGCCAGAACACTACAAAGAAAGGCAAAGATACGGGTGATGTGGACAAAAAGCATATCTCAAGATACACTTCCATGTAAGGCTCAATTTATTTCAATCTCAAAAACTACAATAGGAATACTTAATTAATGCAAACCTAAGTTGCTTGAAAGGCAAAGACAGAAGTAAAAGCTTGGCTATTGAGCTAATCCTGTGCACTTTGAAAAATACCTCCAACCTCTTTTGGATCCCTCTGAGGAGACTCATTGCTTATTCATGGAAATGCTGACAGATATACAGGTAGGTGAGTTATCTCAAAGACACAGGGGAGCAGCAGGCCCTGTGTGGCCAATGAGCTTCATTTGAGGCACCAGGAATCACTTTTTCATCCCAGTTAAGATGAGCTCCAGACAATAAACCACAGACAGACAGAATGTCTGGGTTTGGAAGGAGGAGAGGGGTATGAACCACTTTCTAATCTACCAAATACCAACTGAGTGAATTTATACTGAACAAGCTTTGTTTCAAATACTGATGTTTTGATTTGATTATTGGTTTTTTAGCACTTCAGTTAGTCTGGCTCACCTGATCCACATTTAGTTTCAGATTTTATTTCTTGTACTACCTGTACTTTTATTATAATACAAGCCCTGCATTATATATTATTCCCACTTTGACATTGGTTGCTTGTCGTGTAAATCTTCATTAGTGTGTGAATAAAGATGATTGTGTTCAAAATTGGAAGTGTTTGGGATCTACGCAGACACTAATATTAAATAACATCTGAAACTGAATGTGGATCAGGTGAGTCATACTAACTGATATTAGCTTGCTTACATTACAAAGCGCATTTGAACACATATATTGAGACCAACTAGTTAATTTTAGAATATAATATGAAGGGAATGTCTTTCGAAGATGGTCGGTTTTGAGATGCTCATATTAAGTGCTTATCATAGTATACATTTATGCAACAATTAGAATTTACAGTATGAATTTATGTAGTTAAATCAAAGATACATTTACAAAGATATAATGAGCACCCTTTGAAAAACCCTAGAAAAGTGTAACTAGCTCTCATGTGGCCACTGAGTGATAAGCTGTCACCCAGTAACACAATGCAATGTCATATCACATGACTAATTGCTGCAACCACCCCACATTTTTAGTAGGTCCTGTGGAGGATGCACTGCACTCACTATTGTTAGAAATTATATCATACAGTGCCCTACATTCCCTTCCTGACATTTGTAATGATATGAATGCAGTGCAGTATTCACAGGACTGCTGGCTGCCACTTGGGCAGTGTAGAATAGTTGCATTACTCATCCTGAACAGCTTTGGCAGTAGTGAGTGCAATGGTTTGGAACACAAAAATGAAGGAATGTTCAGCAGCCATATCTGGTGATTTTGTGTGAAAATAATAGTCTGTGTGCTAAAATGTAATTTTCCAGAAAATATCTGGGAGACATTGAATCATTTTCCACTGCCTAATGAGGACCATGTATGATTTTGTGCATAGCATTTTCAAAGATGTGAATTTTCACTTATGGAGTGATTAATGATAATTTGTAGAACCGTCCAAACCCATCTTACTGGTCCACAATTGGTTGGGTTCCTCATACACATTAAAAATGTAATTTGTAATGTCCTGAGTGGATCAAGTGGCTGCTTTCTGTAGTCAAATACGCTGAGTAGGATAAATGGTTCCTGCATATTTTGGGAAATCAGTTGTCAGTGGCTGGACAACTTGTCAGACAGCTGGTCTTATATATACACATTGGGGTGGGTCTTTTCCATTCATACAGGGTTGAGGTCAGAAAGATACTCTAGAACAGCTTTTAAAAACATTAATTTTATGGTAATAGATACATAATGAATATTATTAATCTGTTCAGCATCTATTGAGAAGAAAATGTAGCACTTACTGCCCGTTTAAATATCACTCATACTTATATATACTGAACTACATATTTTAATTTGCCTCTATTTTACTTTGCTGCTTGTTAATATTTTGGTGGCTGTAATGTTGTTATTTGCACAAGCACCTCACGAGTAGCTATTTGATTTGACATAGCAGACTCCAACTACTGGATTACATAAGGTTATTAACAGTCCAGAGCAAAGTGCAATATTTTGACGTTGTTCCCAACAAAATGCTGTTCAAATGCAAACTATTTTTAATTTATTCACAAATTCAAAAATATAATCTTAGCGTTTCAGAAACAATACTTGTTGTCTAATTCTCTAATAGGAAACGAATATTCATATTGCTTTAAGCGTGAGAAAACGTAATGAGGGCGGACTCTATTTTGCTGTGACATCACTTCCGGTAGTCAAATTCTTTTCCTCCGTCGCAGGCTTTTGTTCTTCCATTTCCAAGCAGCAAGGAAAGAGAGGGTAGCCATTACAACCAGAATTGTAAAAGCCTGCTATCCCCTGCTATTGCGGACGCCATACGCCTGGACAAAAGAGCATTGTTTAAATAAAAAAACATTATCAGCATATAAATCCGTCTAGCTTAGTAAAACAAAATGGAGAACGAAAGCAAATACCTCCCTGAATTGCTGGCAGAAAAAGACAGCCTGGATTCGTCGTTCACTCATGCAATGAAACTTGTATCTGCAGGTAAATGCTTCGCTGTAAAATCACTAACTGCTGATTGTATAACTCATAGGAGAGTCGTTCTGTATACCGTGTGTAGTATTCATTGAATGGACTCTGAGCTAACCTTAGGTATCCAGTTATACCACTACTCCCATGTATTGGTGGCTTGGACAAAGCGAGGTCTCCCACTGCATAACTGGACTTGCCGGACAAGCTCAGTTTTCAGCTAGTTACAGAAACTAGCTAATGTCCAGACACGTGGTTTGTCAGTGCAAGTTCGTTCAGCTGGTTAATTTGCAAGTTAGTTATTTTTAAGTTGATATTTGAAGGAATGGGACAGACTGGGAAGCAAACCGTTATAAACCGTGGGATTTGAGACTCAGAAGAATCAGTGTTACATCTGGAAATCCTTGCTAGTTATCGACCTGTGTTTTCCCTTTTTACGTTGCAAAGAATTTGGGAAGGTGCTCTACCTAGATAATTAACTCAGTGCATGTACACAGATTTGGACCAATGTTAGTTTGGTTTTCGAGTGGAATTACTTTGTCAGCTAAGATGATCTGTGGTGGAGTCCGGGAATATACTTTGACAGTTGTTCGGTCGGCCGGCTTATTGGCAGTATAGCGAAGAAATCATGGCTTGATCTCATTGATAACGAAGCTGTTGAAGATAACATTAAGTAACTTGCATTGCTTTGTGAGATTCCCAATGTTATTCTCATGTCTCCTTCTGTGTGGCAAACGGGTTTGGGCTGATAACGGTAACCCCATGCTCCGAGCATTTGTGCCAGATCCTTCTGTCGTGTTTGAGAACCCATAAATAGCCGATGAGTTCATTATCAGAGCAATTACGCCTCTGACTTTACAGAAACGCTGTAGATTTCCGACGTTTCCCTACATTACCTATTAAGCAAGCTGGATTTGCATGTAATGTGAAGTTGGCAGAACATCGCCTGCTCTGAGCTGTAGTGGGGGTTTTCCCTTGAAATAAGGTTATGCCTCTCGCTGTAAACCTCAATGTCCAGTATAAATTGATTCATAAAACAGTGTATGTTATGCATCTTTATGCATGACTGATACTCTACCTGGTATTATTAGTAGCTATCCCTTGGAAAATACAAATGAAATTATTTGAATTACAAGTATAGATGCTATTTTGAAACAGTACCCCTGTTGTAATCAGATGTTTTTGTTGTGCTAATCAAATTAGAAAGTCGTTAATTTTTTTATTGAATCTGTGAATTCTGATTATCAAACTACGTTGTATTTCTACTAATATCAACAAATTAACGACTTGTTGGGTCCACATTCATACACAAATTAGTGTAATCTTTTTCATAGAAAAAGTGTTTGTCGTTTTACAAACTGAGTGAGTAGATTGCTTCAAATTTGAACGCCCAGGAACTGGGTAATTTGATTTATTATGCTAGTTAGTAGTCATATCAAACCCATATGCGCGGAATGCTTTTGACAGCTGGTTTTAGATGAAATTTCTCCAACGGGAAATCATTTTGCTTCCTCTCGGACCACTTGCTGTAAAGTCCATGGCCCGAAGGGGCGAGGATGAACCATTGCTTTGCAGACGAATCGTGCTTATACCATGTAAACTCCCCGTTGACTTGAGAAATAGACCACTTTCACTGTGTGTTTAAGATCATAATCCATTATGTTAAATGAATCCGATTTTTACTGTACGCAGTTTGTATTGTATAGCCTCAGCATCTCGTAGAAGATGATATTTCCTGTCTGTTAAACATAACAGTCAAACAAAAACGGTAACCGAATGCTGTAGCAGCTTGTTCTTGAGATGCTTTGCCTGATTAAATAGAACATGCAGTACAGTTAGAATCTTAGAGGGAGTTTAAGGGTTCTTAAGTAAATGGAAGTGGTGCTGGATCTGTTTGACTTGAATGGCTTGCTGAAAACCACGGCTAATCTAATGTATGTCTTGTATTACAATCCTCATGTAAATATTTGCAATGTTGTTGATTTTATTGGTTTAAGCACATCTTGACAGAAACTCTTGAACTCAGAAGCATTGGTAATAGAATCAGGTTGCTTGTTAAAATTTGTTTGGAAATCTTAGGCTTGCTAAAGTATAGTTGGTGCATCTGCCAGTTTATTCCAGTCCCGTTTGATGAAGTCCTTAATTGTTAAAATTGAGTGTGTCACTGTTTGGTTTGGGGGGGGTTGGGTGGTGCAGTGATAGATATGTGCTGTTTTTATTTTTTTTTTTTGTTTCTGGGTGTAATGGTTTGTATTGATGGCTTGAGCCAAGGTGGCTCCACTGTATGCCAGCTTTGACCTTAAGAGAGTGCCTATTGATGCCATGTTGGTGAAGCTGAAGTGAACATGTACTCTGTTTCCCTGTCTTAGGCATTTTTAAAAGCTTTTATCATACCTGCGCACTTCACAGTGCTGTAGAATATGCCTAACACCTGAGTATTTTGTAGTAACATGGTATTTTGGAATGTATAGTATTGCCATATTGAGCAGTTTAGCAATGTTTAGTTTTGGTACATTCCATACACCAACCTGTACCCATAACAAGCATGATTGTACCAATGTACAACCAAAAGACAGCCTCAACTGCTGATGGCTTAATAATAGTTGTGGATCTTTTGAAACCTAAGGTTAAAATGTGTCCTTCACTGAAGCATGGGCAACACCACATTCACATCCCAGGTTGAGGTCTTTATTACCTGTTATGCATTGGCAAGACTCTTGGCTGAGTCTGAGTGCCATCTTTCTGGAGATTGGGTAAACTGTCAGAATCCAATGAAAAGCAGTTTAATTCAAACATAGCCAATGAAACATCAATTTTAACACTCTGCAAACGTAAAAACAGCCCCTCTTTGGAAACTTCATAGCAGAGAATTGAAATGCTTTAATTGTTTTATAATCACCTTAGAATGAATAAAGTCTTTAATTACCGGTATTTATCAGCTAAGAAAAATGCTTTGGATGCCAGCTTGGAGCACCATACCAGACACTTAATTTGAAGGAGACTGAAAATGATAAAATGGGATGTTTTTCCTTTGTTGTTCCATCCAAGTAAGTACTGGAAGGACTACAGTGGCTTTAATTTCTGATATATCAAACTTTTTCAATTTTGTGGAGACATTTATCCCTTATCGCTGCAGTATTGAACAGTACTGTTTTTCAATCAGGGCAGCATCACAAAGTGATCACCATAAGGTATGTGGGAATTTTAAGTAAAGCCAAGTGATACAAATTTCTACTGTATTATGGGACTATGTGGAGAGAAGAGAAGGCCTTAAAGATCTGTCTGCAATGTCCCAATGCATACCTCAGAAGTGGTGCAGGGAGAAATGGATTGAGATTGATTGTTTTTTTTTTGTGTATCTGCCATGTTGTGTTGCATTTTTGAGAGCAGTCTTACATAATCAGCTATGTGCTGGCTGTGCTCATCTTAAGGAAACGTAGCTAGTTCTGTTTGTGATGGGGCTGTATGAGACACAATGTTTCAAAAGAGACTGCTTTTAGTTAAGTATATTTGTTGGTATTGGTACTTTTGAAGAAAGCATGTATTTCACAGTATGGCCATGTGCAAGTTTTAGTGTTGTACATTTGTGATATGAATGTGGTCTCAAATGTACTATGGGCAGGTTATGGATTTATAAAAACGGGTGTTACTGGAAGTGGTGTCTACCTCTGCGTTTTAAAAGATTATATAGGAGAAAATTTGACACTTGACTCTTGGAAGTCAGCATAATCTGTGCAACCGCCATAGTATAGTAGCTATTCTTTTGCTCACTGGCTGATTATGGTAAGAAGGATTCAGGTGTTTAAATATGCCCTGACTTGTCGTGTTTTGGACTGGTTTCGAGTGTAAATTTACCCCACATACATCAGCTTTGCACATCTTCAATTTTTGGCTTCCTTTCTGATTAGAAGCACAGTATGTATAAAATTAGCTTTGTGGTATTAGGCCTGTGTGTCTATGTGGTAAATCAGTATCATAATGTCAGGATGGTTTTGCTCAGGAACATTTTGTAAATGGGCAGTACAGCAAAGGGAGGCATTTGCTGTCACTATTCCTCAACTACAAGAATCAATTGACTTGAATTTGATCAAATGCCGGTAGAGCAATTAGCTTGTTAATTACTCATGTACAGGTTAGATCTTTCGCAGAGCCTAGATTAGACTTTGACATCTGTAACTGCAGCAATATTTCACATGCCACTTACAGACATGTCAGTGTGGTGGCTTGACACCAGTGATTAGTCAAGCAGGGATAGTCAGTTGTTTACATTTTATTTTTTTAACCTGGTCCTAATTTTCTGTTTTGCGAGAAGAGGTGTTGATGGTCTGACACGTCAGCATTGTTAAATAGACTTCCACCAGCAAAGCTTTTGCTTCTGCTGTAGAGTTTCACCATAAAACGCAACATAGAACTATCTACCAAGCTACATTAAATATTATAAATATTTATTTTAGATCATTTGTTTAAGGGCCAATGATGTGATGAATAACGCATTTGATTAGGCTGTTTTCAGTTCTGCCAAACTGATAATGTTGGTTATTTTGAGCAGTGTTGAGATGATTAGCATGTGCTTTTTGAGTGTGCTCCATGATGTTTTCATGGTTGACCTCTGTATTGATAGGCAAGTTACATGCATATAAATGACTTGATATTGTTCAGTGCTCCTTGCTCAGAACTTGGTTTGGTTTTTGAATCCCACATACTTGCATGTAAAAATACAATTTAAAACTAAACATTTAAAAAAAGAAGCCATGACTTGCTTGTTTCCAAGACTCTTAAGAGGAATAATCATGCATTCAAGCAGTAACTGCACACTGTAGTCTTTTTTTTTTCTGCTGCCTGTAGAATTCCAGAAATATTTTCAGTGATTTTAGATTTTGCCTGGAAGCCCTGAAGGACATTATGCAGCACCATAATGATGTACCTGCTCAGTGCTCATGTTCTCTTAAAAACTGCTTTCCTCCCTAAAGCAACAACACACAGCTCAGAATCAGTGTTTGCTATGATTTTGATAAGTAGAGATTGACAAGACATGTTACAGCAAATCATTTTTAAATCTAATGTGACATTTAAAAACTAAACAGTGTTTGTGCTTCGGTGCTAACCATGTACGGAGATGCACTTACAGTAATATACTTGAATTGTTTTTTGACATATGTAACTTAATGAAGGGGAATAAAAACTTGTTGACAAGATCTGGGCTGCTTATATAAAGAAACTAAGGCAGGAAACTAAGGCAAAGTGGTTTGTGGCTGAAGGAACAGTTGAAATGGTAAAATTACATAGGCCTACATGGTTTACAGATTCATGTCCCCCACTGATTTTGTAAGAACTGAATCTGTCAACCCACTGAGCAGCTTTATTGTCAGTACATGGTTATTTCTTTAAAGTATTACCAGCATATAGTAAACAGGTAAAGGAAATATAGTAAAGAAATTGTGCCCCTGCTTTCTGTTGTTGGTGATAATATTTCTTTAAATTTTATTAAGTTTTGTAGTGGTTTCCATAGCAGCTATCTTAAGACAGGTGAGAAATATATTTAGGGAATTCATATTTTGTTAAATATTTCTGTCACTTTATACGTATGAAACATGCACTGCAAACCTTCCATCTAGCTGAGTGTCATCCCATTCATAAAAGCTATGCAAGGATGATAAGGGAGGGGATGATAACTGGATTTGGTTTTTTTCTTTTTTACAGAAATTGAAAGGATTCAGAAGGGTGAGCCAAAAAAAGAGGAAGGAGACACCTATTTGGACCTTTTCACTGTAAAGAATGTGAAACTGAAGGAGCGAGTACTCATTCCAGTCAAGCAGTATCCAAAGGTGAGTTCCGGCTGCTTACTTCAGCGGTGGTCTTGGTCAGGCTTGGCTGAACGCTGCCTGCTCAGGCTTTCCTAGGGGCTTTTTTCAAGCTTAGCAGCTTTGTATGGTCACAGTGTAGAACTCTTTTTCATCCTGGCTTGTGAAAGTTGTATCATTCCTTTTTTTTACCTGAACTATTGGAGCAGCCAAGTGTTGTTGCCCAATTCCTAAAAAGATTGCATGCCCAGTAGTTTTCATTATTGCATATCTACTACTTTTTGTTCATTTGGCCTAATTTGGCCTTTCGTAGTTCACAGAAAACAAGATTGATTATAAGACTGGACCATGCTCAGTTTCTGTCCCCCTTTCAGTTCAACTTTGTAGGTAAAATTCTAGGACCCCAAGGGAACACAATCAAGCGGCTTCAGGAGGAGACGGGTGCCAAGATTTCCGTCCTGGGGAAAGGATCCATGAGGGACAAGGCTAAGGTGAGCCTTACCAAGTACTTTTAGTTGATGAGCATGTTGCTTGGCCATGTGTTTTAAGACTTTCCAGCACACTGTTGACATTTGCATTAATCCAGGGAATGAAAATCCTAGGTATTCACAAAAATCATTATTTAAATGTCATAAAACATATTTTTTTGTACAAAGGAGGAAGGGCTGAGAAAAAGCGGAGAGCCCAAATACGCCCACCTGTCCATGGAGCTGCACGTCTTCATTGAGGTGTTTGCACCTGTGCCCGAGGCCTACCTGCGCATGGCCCATGCCATGGAGGAAGTCAAGAAGTTCCTGTTTCCTGTGAGTGTCCCTCATCCGTGCAGTCAGTGAAAGCCCAATGCAGTTACTCATTACAGCAAGAAATATCCCCATGGTTACATTGGATGGCATTGAATTATGAGCGTGGACAGTGTGCCGGACCATATCGAATTACCCTGTAATGGAAGACACTGTGAAAGAAAAACAGTAACTAGAATCAGTCCAAATATGGAACTCTTGTTCTCCAGGAGAGAGGGGAAAAAAGCTTTTTGCTTTTTTTTTTCCTGTAGAGAATGCAGAGGATTATGGCTTTAGAGAGAGTTTAATGGTCATCCTATGACAGAATGTGATCCCAGGAAAGAGCTGTGAGCGCCTCAGTGCTTTGCTTCTCCTGTCAGCTTTTATGGTGGATATGGGTCAGTTGCAAATTTACTCCTGCCAACAGGTTTTTTTTGTCTTGTTGTTCGGATAGCTTGCAGTATATGAAGGAAAAAACCCCATGCCTAATGTGTACCACTAAAGAGCACAATGATGTATTATCAGGCCTAAAAAGGCACTCTCCTTATTTACCCCTCCATTGTAGTGTGTCTCTAACACAGAGAAGTAAATCCTTTTGCCTTTTAAGGGATCACTTTGCTTAAGAGGACACTGTATTTTATGTCTGGGGCAGCCTCGTAAAATAGGGCTGTGCGGAGATCAATTTCCCTCCCGGCTGCTTCATTCCTCCCTTACAGATCTCTGAGCATGGTTGTGCATGGAAATGTGGAGGGTGGCTTATGACAGTCTGAGCAAGAGAGCCCTAGATGACAGGGACAGAGACACGGTTTAAACTTGGGCATATTTTATCATGGGTTTAAGGTTTGGATTATGATGTTTAACCCATGCCTGCCTGGATCGAAACATGGGCTAATGGTTTCACAGTTGACATCCAATGTACATGATATCTCAAATTATTCATATTATTCATATACATTCAACCAGAGGCATAAAATATAATTTCCTAGGTTTGCATGCAGGTGGCATAGTTTAAGTTTATGAAATCTGTGGTTTACAGAAAATATTGGGGGTAATTTTTCATGTAATGTGCAATGTCTTAGCAGTCGGGAGTTAAGGTAAACTTCTCTGAGGCTGTATTTCGTATCCATAGACCTCACAGCCTCAATGCCCCCGATACATGACCGTTTCTCAAGGTTAAGACCTGCGGTCACTAATTTGAGCTCCCCTCGTCACCTCTGTATTCTAAATAGGATATGATGGATGATATCTGCCAGGAGCAGTTTATGGAGATGAACTACTTGAATGGGGGCCAGGAGCAAGGGACCAGGGGCAGAGGAGGGCCCCCAGTCCGAGGACGTGGAGCTCCCCCACCCACCGCACCTGGGGCCAGGTAAGTCCTTCCCCCAAAGTTTCTGCTTCTCAGCCCTTAATTTAAAGCAAGGCATAAATAGTCTGCATGCTCAACTTATATGTGTGTGTTTATACAGTTCTGTTTTAATTTTTTTTTCTTCAAATGTTCTAACACTTGGTTTACTAAATCTAAAAGGTGTTCAACATCATTTAACCTTGATCAATAACACTAAATTTCATAAGCCCATGCATGAGTACTGACAAAGGTCAGAATGTGAAAAGTGGAGGCTAGTGGAGGCATGTAGCATTCAACAATAATGTCCTCACAGGGGCCGAGGAATGCCACCCCGCGGAGGTGCCCCCCGGGGGGGACCAGCAAGGGGCGGAGCAGTTAGGGGCGGTCCGTCTGGGCGTGGTGGACCCCCAGCCCAACCTACCAGAGGTGGAGCAGCAACCCGTGCCAGGCCACCCGCACCAGGGCCCCAGAGAATGCCCCCTCCACACCCTCCAGCACCTGAGCCCTATGAAGAATACGTATGTTCATAAATCTCGCTAACACTAAATGTTTCCCCTAATTTTACAAATAAGATTATGTTAGATTTTAGGTCTGGATTATTTTAGATGTTTGATCTTAATTGATGTACACCACAAGAGAATTTCAAGCCATAGTCAATCAGACATGCTGCAATGACAGCATAGCAGGGTGTTATTGAGTCTGCAAAAAGGGATGCCCTATTTGTCAAGGAATGTTCTTGTTTTTTAGGCTGCGAGTCTATTTTTATATGGTTAAGTATGCCTTCTGATGGCATATAGATGCAAGAAAATCAGATATTGAATCTTTTGAGTCAACATAAAATATGTGGTACTCAGAATGTAATTCAGTTTGAAGCTGTTTGAATGAACTGTTGATCAGTTATCAACAGCTCTTGGAGATGGATGGTGTGTGAGTGATGCCACTGTACAAAATAACAATGTAATATTTTCAGAAAGAAAGGTCCACTGCACGGCTCATCGAAACCAAAAATGCACTTGTTATAGTTACAAGTTATGCTTGCATACTATATAGGCTCAATATTAACTTTATTGAAAATGAGCAAACATTAGCTAGCCTGCTAAATGTAAATGAGCCCCAGTATCTTGGCTTGTTAAAGATTCAGTAGCTACCTCTGTAAATTTACTTGAGTTAATTTACTGCAGTGTAACTGTCGATTGTCAGTTGCATTCACACTTTGAAGAGTGTCCTCCTATAACACCACAAAATTTGTTTACGGAGCATTAATAGTACGTGTACGCGATGGTTCTCATGTAGTGTTGGCAGTTAAAAATATATTTACAGCTTTGCCAATATTTTGTACCTCACCTTGTTTTTAGGTTGTTTTAAACAGTGTAAACAGATCAGTTTATGTAATTAACCTCCAGAGGTAAGATTGTAGTTCTTGCGAGTAAAACTCTAGAGGAAGGGTAGGATTTATGATGTAACAAGATTTATTTTCACAATTTTTAATAATGCATGCACAAGATCAAGCATTGTTTCCCTTCTTACCAGGCCTATGAAGAAAGCTACACAGAGCCTGCATATGAAGCTTATGACAATTATTACAGTCAACCACAGGCGTAAGTTAACATCTATTTGCATGCATTTTCCTTTGTGTTTGAGCACTTTTATATCGTATGCAGCTTGATCTGTTTGTGATTGCAAGCATAAGGTGTGTGGAGGGTCTCTAACCATGAAAGCAAAATGTTTGTTGTCAAGACATTGTTATCTGGCTGGCTGTGCCATCTACTTTCATTTAAGAGAAAGTCCTGTGTCACCTTGGACTTGCTGCTGGAGAGGGAAGGATAATGATGTGTGGGTGTGCTTAAATGAGATGCATGCGCGACAGACTGCCTGCACATTGTGCGCTCTGCCTCTGCGCCTTGTTCTTATTGTAAAACGGATCGAGTGGCTGCAGGTTGCCCTAGATAAGGCCGCATGCTAAGTAGATTAGGATCGGATGCATGAATATTTCAACAGTCAGCATCACAGGAAAGCCAAGTCTAATGATGTGGGGGTCTGTGCTGTAGACTGACCAATCTCCCTTCATTTTCCCCCTTTTTTTTTTTTTTTTATTTTACTCTTATAGAGAACCTGAGTACTATGACTATGGACATGGGGAGGCTCAGGAAGCATACGAGCCATACGGTAAGACAGCATGGGTTCCTTCTAATGTGGAATGCTGCCCCCATCTGTTCTGGGGGTGTGAGGTAGTTTTTTGGCAAAATACCAGCGGGCAACAGATGAGATTATGAAGTTTATGATGAAATCCTGTTTTTGTAGGTAGAAGATGTGTGTCCTTGACTTGTGTAATATTGCATTGGTAACAAGTTTTGAGAATCCAAAGGTATCTGTTAGAGAGTACATTGGTGGTCTTCAGGGCAGGTGCTGTGCCGTTTTGCATTTATAATGTTTTTGATACAGATTCCACTGGATGGCTCGGTCTGTAGATACATGTATATATTGATAATTTGAGGCGTTTATTAAAATATTTCAGGCGAGAATGCTTGATCATATAATTAAGATCTGATATGGTTGTGGCTCCTGTGGGGGAACACTGTTGGACAAGGGCAACATTGTGTGCGTTATGATGACTTGTCTAAGTGCACTTGGTGGATCTCCCGATGTCTTTAAAGCGCTAGTAATTAAATATCCTGGTGCCCGTTGTCATTGGTTTCATTTGGTTTTGAAGATTTGCAGTGAGCTGTAATGTAAAGCATGTTATTATAGGGCTGTTTCATAAGTGTATGGCTACATGGTGTGTTGTCCCCTGCAGAGCATGTTTCATGTCGTATCATGGGAGCCACTTTCGTGATGTTGTGGGTGCACCTCTCTCCTCTCTCTATAGGCCAGGATGACTGGAACGGAACACGTGCCACTGGTGGTGGAAAAGCACCCCCAGCAAGGCCACCTGGCAAAGGGGCATACAGGGAACATCCATACGGAAGATATTGAAATGGGCAGAGGAAGTTCAGATTAAACGCGTTGCCCTGACAACCTACTGTCTCCTATGGCAGCTCTCACTTTAAGCAACCAGAAAAAGTAATTGTCCGTTTTTTTTTCCTGTTGATTTTTTTGATATATATTTTTTTTTTACTCTGGACTTTTTAATCATTTGAAAATCGACACCTGTATGCTTCAATTAAACCAACACTAGACAAATCAGGCAACACAGCTAAATTTTGTTTCCAAGCTTTTAATTTTGCTTTTCTCTTCTCCCCCTTGCTTTTTTGCATTGTTGGAGTAAATTTTTTAAAATGGTTGGTTTGGGGAAAAAATTAAATGTGGGAAACGTCTTATGACTATAGTTCATGTTAGTTTTGAAGATTCCAGTTAATTTGTGTTTCTCAAAAAGAAGTTTCTCCATTAAGTGGCAGTTGCAGATTCCCATTTAGGCTACATTTCAAAGTTCTGTAAATATTTACAAAATAATAAAAAAAAAACCCTTAAACTTATTTCAGTTATGTAATATAGGCTAGAAGCATTAACAAGAGTTTGAAAATATGAAGTTTCAGCAAATTAATGTATTCATCGCATTTGTTTTAAATAGTCTTAAAAGTTGGTCACATAGATTTAGGTTTCATAATATTTTGTCTTGTTCATTAAAGAGTTTTGAAATATAGCCCTATTAGACACTGTTGAGATGGAATGTCCTCAGATCCTTCTTTAAAAAGTAATGATTTGATGTGTCTTATCACAATCACTCAAAACCTGTTTTTGTGGTGAATAATGAACTTTGTCTCAATTTTCAATTGGGCTAAAACTTCAGTAAGTAATAAATACTTACTGGTAAATACACCTTCGGCAAAGGATTGGGGCAAAGTCTCCACAATGTCTTTTAAAAGGGATACTGCAGCTCGACCCCGAACTTTGTACATAAAACTTCCAAAAATGTATATTGCCATTAATATCTGTATCCTCTACATAAAATGCATAATGCTACCTGTGTAAGCTTGCCTAAATAGGTAACTAAATATCTGTCCAAAAATGTTTTGCAGCAGTTTGTCAATAAAGCCTAGTTTGTTTTCTATCAAACTAAACTTGGTTTATTTTTTCCTGTTTCATGATAAAATAATGAAATACCCTTTTTAAATAACTTAATAACAAGCAGTTGTAGATCTTCAAACTAGTATTTAAATTTAAATGAATGCATGTAGTTTGAAGACTCTAAAAAATGACAGAAGGAGATGTTAAAGGTGTCTGATTCTGATCACAAAAGAACACCACTTATATTTTATCTCTTTCTCTTTTTATATTAAAAAAGGATCTAGAGGTAAGACCTTCTGTCCTCTATAAAATAATCCTGATAGCCTCCTTTTTAACCAAGGTAATGTGTTATAGCGAGAAGGCATCGATTGCCTTAATGTCTGGGTTTGTATAAAACTTTTTTTAATGAAACTGTGATCTTACTATTAATGAGAAATGTATTGTTAGTTTCTGAAATAACTGAACTTTAAACAACCATTCAAGTCTAGCTTACAGGGCGCATACATGTTGTGCTTGATGCAAAGACGCGTTGGCTGCTTTTATTAAAGAAAATAATCGCAGTGCAAAGGAGAAAGGATGCTTAAACCTAAAGCTCATCAGACAAAGGTAACACTAACCCTAAATCTGTAATTTAGTAGTGTTTTATATATAAACTGCTAGTAACTGCGTGTAAGTTGTTTTAAAACATTCAGTTTTTTTAGATATTTAAAAAAAAAAATTCAAAAGCAAAAAAAAAAAAACACAATTTTAAAAATGCAGTTAAAGGTTTTTTCCAAAATAAACTGTGTACTAACATTTAATATACCCCTGAACGTAATGAATGTAATGCAACTCTTGCTAAAAAAAAAAAAAAAAAAAAAAAAAAAAATAGTTTCGAATGCCAAATCTAATTTAATATCTGTAGACCAGTTTAGCAGCTGCTATTTTTTCTTTTGCGTACTTTCAGTGTAAATGTTGCCTGATGTAATATATAAAGTGCATTTCAAATGTAATTTCCTATAAAGCCAAATTGTTAATCTGATAAGCTTGAGTTGCATGACTTTTTGCTGTGTTAACATAAGCCTTGCATGACATTGTTTGTATTATCTACTTTATGATTCTGTGAAAAATAATTTTTTGAGTAGTAAATGGTGATTGTATTGTTTTTCCCGCAGGTATAAAATTTTCCTGGAGACTGCACAAAGATGATGAATAAAAGATAAGCAGGACTACCTCTACTCAGGTAGGTAGCTGATAACACCGGTTTTGCTTCTAAAATAAATGTGCGAAAGTGTCACTTGGGGGCATTGGAATGAAGTAGTATTTAAGACAGCTGGGGTCATCTTTACCTTACCTACAGTACGATGCTCCAGTAAAATGAATGTATGTGGGTCATAAGGTATCAGGATATGTGCATTGGGGTAATAGGCCAATGGTACTGGTTTCTGATTGTGCTAGGGTTAAGTTAAACAGCACTGCTGTTCTTTGCCTCATGGCTGCCATTATAGCAAGGGACCATCATCAGCTTGTGCTCCCTGATTTTGATTCCACATATATTTCCCATCGTTTGGTTACAGGCCGCGAATGTGATTTAATAAATGGAGGTGATTAGTAAATATGAAGTTCAAAGTTTGTCAGGTGCCAAACTGGCTAGACTAATGACCAATGTCTCTGAAGTTTTCTTCAAACTTCTGGAGTTTGACTCAAACCAGCGTGGCTGACAGCATTCCCGATTTTGCTCAAACTTCTCTTTGCTCAAAGTCCCAATTTTAGAAAGATTTCACAAAATATTATGGCTCTGCTTCTTCACCCCATGAGGAATGGAGGCTGTCTTAAGCTGAGGACATCCATTTGGGATTTGGGGCAGGGGTGGGGTGTGCTTAACATTCATAAATTGGACCTTTAATCATTAATCGTTGAGGGTATTAGTTGTGTTGCCAACGTCAGTCATTTTAATCCCTGTAAAAGTAAGTGCTTCAGTTATGCAATCAAGAGCAATGCAATGAGAACCGATGCCATAGAGATTCCATGCAGATTCACTGGGCTTCATAATATGCAATTTGGTTGATACAAATTGGTTGGTTGGTGAGCTCTGAGTGTAAGGCGAACCATACTATTCGATAATGTCAGTAAATCAACGCAGCGTTCATTAAAAAGCGAAATAATGTCTCTTAGTTGTGGTCACAAGAAAATGTAATGCCTGAGGTGCAAATTGCTGGTGCTTTTGGAAGAAAAAAAAGTCACCACCAACATGATAAATTGGTATTTCTAACTCAAAGGTCTGACTGAACTGATTGAGCTGGCTTTTTTTTTTGCCATGAGCGAGGAGGGGGAATTAATCTGTCACCCACAATCAGTCACTGAAAGGAGGCATGTGTTTGCTTCTGGAAAGGGGTTGCTGATTAGCTCCCTATAATCGAGCGAGTGAATAAAGTCCCCCCTCTCAGAAATGGTCAAGCTCAGGGTTGATTTCAGTTATGCTTCATGGCTCGGTTTTGCAATCATCAAAAATAACATTTCTGGAACATAGTCAGAATTTAGAATGAAGTGGTTTGGCTAAATCAGCAGTCAGTTATAAAGATGACATGTTGTTCAGGTGTCTAAAGGCATGGTTCATTCATGTGCTTTGTGTGTATTATAAATATGTTTGAGAATAGTGTTCTGGTTTGAGGTGGAGGTCTGTGTTTTAATTTGTTTTAATTAAAACAATTTTGTTGCGTTAGGAGTTTAATCAACCAGTCCAAAGACTTTTAAACCAACTTCTGTCTTCCTCCATTGTGTGTGTCATGTTGTTCATGTTTTTGGTACATAGATGGTTATGTCATATTGACTGTGCCCATAATGCACCATGCCTTTTAGTAGGAATGGACTTTCAGATGTACATAAGTGTACTTAAGTGTCCATAACTTCTCTCCACCCACTCGCCTTAGAGAGTTGTTTTATGGCAGTGTTGAATGTCTTAATGTGTGATTCTGACCACTCTCTCTGCAGGGGCTCTGTGCAGAACAGCCTTAATGGAAGGAGTGCTGTTGCTCTACAGGCAATGGTAGACAGAGGCCTGGACAAAAAAAACAAGAAGGCCCTTCTAGAGTCTGGAAAAAGCATGGTGGCGTGCACAATTGTCAGCTGAAGACCCCACCCCCCAAAAATGGAATGCCCAGAAAGATTTTCATTCATTGACTCATCCACTTTCATTCTACCATCTTCCAGATTACATAATGGGTGTGCTTGAATTGTATCAAGGGTAACTATCTTGTGTATGAGCAGGTTACAGATTGTTTTTTCTTCAGAGCCAACGTCTTACCAAGAGTGGAAAACCATAGGGCATTTTTATTGGCTCTTTTGCGGTTGGAAAGTAGAATCATGGAGGGCCATAGGTTAGAGACCACAAAAGGAGCCATGTCCACTTACATCACGCTCTAATATAGCTGCTGAATGATTTTGTGTCAGAAACAGCAGTACTGTGGTTGGAAATAAGGTGCAGTGATTAAATGCCCCCCTCAGGTTTGCTGAAGGCACAGAACCATTCAACCCATAATGGCCTGGAATGGCCACGTCTCACTGTACATGCGTGACATGCCCAATTCAGTTATACAGTTCTCACAAGGGCAGTGATTGGGATAATCTTCTCAGAGGGAGTGGTTCAGTGCAGCCCATAGGGCCAGAGTAAAAGGCTATAAACCATGGCTATAAAATCACTCTTTTTTTGCATTCTCTCTTCTCCTTCTAACTTGATGGCCTCTGCAAAGTCAGTCCTTTTGCAAGGCAAGCGATTTTTTTCCACCAAGCAGTTTTGTACTCATGAGAGAATCTCCAAGATGAATTTAAATGCCAGCCAATTCCATTGCATTTTTTCAAGGTTCTGTTATTGTCTCATAATTAATCGCCATGGTAATGTCAATAGCCTTTGTTTTGTTAGCAGGGAGTTGGAGGGGAGGAGGCTGCTCTTTGAATGAATAAAAACTACCTTTGTACACTACCTTTAAACTTGTGATGGCATCTGGTGCTGGTATTTAATGGGTTGATGTCATCAGAAAAGTGTGGAGCTGCTGACACTTTCATCTGCATCTTTCCCCATGATGTATGAAAAAGATGGCTTTTGCATTACAAAATGATATGCCTTGTTAGGCTTCAAAGGCATAAATGGACACTATTTTTGTGCAGGTTATACCTTTCTGCATGTTCAAATATGCCATTTCTGCCACAAAATGGTGATTCTGCCCATACCTACGCCAACCACCTCTCAGGTAATGCTGATGACAGCGTCCGAAACAAAGCTGTGCGGTATTAAGTACAAATCGCTCATGGCTGCAGATTTAATAAGCATTAGCCTCTGCCCGAGCTCCATTTAACAATTGGAAATCTGTGAGAAGCGATCTGTAATGGGCACAAATGTAATGAAAATCCCTAAAAGCAGATAATGGGAAAATTCCATTAGCATCGTGCGTCACTGCAGTAAAGGGGTAAAAAAAAATAAAAATTGAGGGGGTATAGAGCGCTGCAGAAGGCTTTTATGTGTGGCCTTGCTTATAATAGGGGTCATGCTTTTAATAAACAGGGCAATGGTGAAGGATTAGTGTAATACAAAAGATGGCAAGCGTATAGATTCTATCAGATGGTTCAGTCAGTGGTAGTTTAAGGGTGACTGTCTGCAGAGTTTTATTTTGCTCTTTTTTAAAAAAAATGTATTGAGGAGTTTTGATCCCATCATTTGAATATGGAAAAGGGTGTCCATGTCTTGAAACATCAGAAAAACATCAGCCAATTTCTTGTGCCTAGGCTTGCAGTAGCTGAACTGTAGGCTGTAGCAGCCTAGACGCAGTGGCTTACCTATGTCTTTACATTGCCCTTTCTCTCAGTCGCTGAAAAAAACATGACTCCATGGCAACACTGGTGCTTGGTTCTGCATTCTGAATGTTCTGCAGCTGCCCTTGGTTTCCAGCAAATATTTTATAGGTGAAATACGCTTTATCTCCAACTGCCCAGGTTTCTGGTGAATGTGTCCATGCTCATGAATACTCATGAACAGTCACAGCATATTTGTGCAAATATAGAGTACATTTTGATCCCAGATGACAGGAACCAAACCACATAGCAGTTTCACTAATTAATATTCATAAGCACATGTTATCCTTGGGTTTGGAAAAAAAGGTTGGCAGGGACAGAAGTAGGTGCAATGTCTTGTAGTGATGGAATCTTTTCTGTAGTAAATGCTGAGAGTTGTGTGCGATCTGATGTAATGTTGGACCAAAGATGGTACTGCAGATGAAGGTTATTGGCTGGACCTTTTGCTTTAAAATAACCTGAATTGATTTCAGACCATTTTTCACCTTGAACTAAGCTGTTAATCTTCAATGGAGGGCTGTGTCATACATCATGTTCTCTCAATAAAATATAGTTTTTAATTGTGGCTCTTGTCTCTCTTTGTGTGAGTATCCAGCTTTGTGGCAAATATCCTCTGGGGCTACTGCAGTGTCCAAAGTAGGACATGTATAAAGTTGAACATTTTTCTTGGAACACTGATCCGAGAACAGTTGCCATGGAGAGGTGCTTCGCTTGATGTGATTTATGGGTAATCTCCAAAAGATCGAGATCACACAGAGCTCCATTTTTAAGATTGTTGCCATACCCTCAAGTATTTCTGTTTCTAGCGCTCACTAAAATAGTTGACAAAAAAAATGCTTTGCTGGAACGTTCTGAAATAACATTCCATTTTAAATGAGGCTTTGTGTCATAAATAGCATTCGATTTTGCCTGCTCTGGTATGTCTGCCCAACTTGAAAATACCTAGCTTGACTCCGCTTTTTGTAATTGATATTATTTGATAGAGAGCCATGCTCTCAAATTTCTCCCGCAGTGACCTGCTGAAATCAGTGAAATATCTGTGTACCTGTTGGACCAAGCGTTGGTCTAGAGTGAGAGTGTGATAACCGGAGGCGTGGGCATAGTTGGGTCACAGAGGTGAGTGCGATGCACTGGATGAATAAAAAGGGGTTGAGGGAGGATGATGTCTTATTTAAAATTTTTCCTTAACATGTCAGGCCCAATGTATACATTTCTCCAGGGAGTTTCCAGAAAGACTCCTAATATAAATGTAGAAACAAAGGGAAAATGCATGCAACATGAAACAATTGGTTTAAGAATCTGGCACTGTACCGTTGTTTATAAGCATTATGAGTTAAGAGTTAGTCATATGCATTTTTCTTTAAGGTTGTACACAATGAAATAAAAACTTACAATTTTAACTTCCAATGCAATTGTGTGTAATTTTTTAAAGCAAAAAAGCTAATATGTTTGGAGTGTGTCTTTTTCAATTTAAGTGCATTTGAATAAAGCTCTTTATGTTTATATAATTAATCCCCAAGTGCAATATTTGAGCCAGTCCTGCATTGTTTCCTTATGTTGGCTGATCTAAATTATTTAAGTGAGAAACAGTTACATTTTAGAATAAATTGCTGCCAAATTAATTCCTTGTTACTAAACCTTGTGCTGGGTAAAATGTTCTGTATACTAATTGGAGCTTTTGCATATGCTCGATAGTTTTAATTAGTTTTGGATTATAACAAATTTTGAAATCTAATTATTGATTTCCTGCTACAATATTGTGTTCACATTTTCTTTTTAGTCCATTTAAATAGAATTTCTGTCTCTAATCTGGGAAAACCAGAAGGCTCGTCTCAGTGGAGTGTCAGAATTAAGATGAACAAAACTATGCATGTGACTTATTTTCATCCTGAACTTCGAAGACCAACTCATCACAGTAGAAACCAGTTTAAAATATTTATGCATTACCCAAAATATTTCTTTCCATGTAATGTGAAAATAAAACAGGAAATGTCAACTACCATTGTATTAAAACCATTGTATTATACCATTGTGAAAATAATACAGTCTGAATCCAGATCAAAGATGAGCATTTAATCTGTAAATTGTAGCATGATGATAGAATGATCATAGCATTGTACAACGTAGCATCTTATCTACTTGACTAAAAGACGTCAGTTAGGGACCCTTGAAAGGAAAACAGTGGTGAATAAACAAGCAGATGGCAACAGTAGACACTATTGCTGCATTATACTAATTCCTTGTAAACTCCCATTTTATCTCAGAAATGTATCCAATTGCTCACCTTATTTTTTTTCAATGCTAATAAAGTGTTAGACATTTGCACTTTATTCGTATCCTTGCTAGCCAAACTCATTTTCTTTTCGTTTTAAAAGATTATACAGCTATTTTACGGCCTGGCATAGTTAACCATTCATTTACGCCATTAAACTAATTTTTGTAACCACATGATTAATCTTTGGGTTTTCTGGCAACTTTTCCTTGTGGTGCTGAAAATGACTTGAGTTTTTTTAGGTTCTCACTGCATTTTTGCCTAATATTTCCCAACAGAAGTTTTATGGTATGGTTCTGAATGTGCTTTACTCTCCATATTAATTCAGTGCCTACTGCTCACATTACATCTGATTTTCAAGGAGGTTTAAAATGCATCATACAAGTCATATTACCAAGTTTATCCCCTGTCAATGCACTACTGTTAATAAAAAAGTATTTTCCACTAAGCAGTGATATGTTTATGTGTTATTTTTGAAGTGTAATTGGTGAGTTCCTGAACTACTTGATACACTGCAGCAAAGTAGCCATAAAAATTGCACAATATCTCTGCTGTACCATATCATTTTATGATAATTTTATGTAAAAAAAAAAAAAACTGCTGCTTCTGGGTGAAACAATATACGTTTCGAATATTATAGGAAAATATTGGGAACAAAACAGTGTGTTAAGAGCATGTCACTGCACTCCTAATCTGGGCCCAGCAGATGCAAAACCTTTGTTTTATGGGATTGTGCTGAACAATGCCGTCGTTTGGCATTGGTTCATAAGTGGATTGGTGCACATCAGTTGGTAACAGCCACTTTCTCACCACCATACTCTCTCCCCCTCAGGGACTGCAAGTTTTCCTTTTAGTTTCATTCTGAGATGGAAACTGTTAGTAGCACCTTTCTGCTGGCAATGGGCAATGTGTGGGATGAATTTAACACAAAAGCAAAGCCAGCCCTGGGCTGGACAGGAAAGGAGATTTTAGATTTCCCACAGAGCATCAGAGGTAATGAAGCTTGTTGCAGCGTTAAGACTTGAGGGCTGAAAATAAAATTGTAGGCGCTGAATAATGTGACTGATTTGCACTTGCTTTTCTGTACACGTGAATAGCAACAAAATTCATTCATTTCTAAAGCAAAATGATTTTGTATGTTAGTTTCTCTCGCTGCTTGTATTTTCAATTCTTGTGTTTATACTGGTCCTGCTCATATTTTAAATAAAGACCATGGTAAATGCATGAATTTGCATTAGCAGCTGTAGGTGAGGTTTGAAATATCTTTCATGGGTAAGTAAAACTTACTGGTGAGTTGGAGCATTAAGGTGCTGCTGGTGTGCAGTGTTTATTGTAAGGACGCCATAAGGAGCAGATCACCACTTCGCTCTTTCACCATCTGTTGATCTTTTGCAGCTTTTCACACAACAAATGTATTCATCTAAGTATGCAAAAAGTGAGCGGGATCCCAGCTGTGAAAACAATATGGTGGACGCTTTCAGATGGAACAGTTTGCCTTTTATGCTGATCTATGGTTGAAATATTACTTCTTCAGATCTTTACGTTTCAGCAAAACGGACTGTGTCAATTCCGCCTTTCAAATCTCTGCACCAGATTGCATGAGATAACAACTTTCCTATGATTTATCAATGTATTTGTGCTTCCATACCCCTCCTTTGTGTCATAAAGCTGAAATTCTTTATTGTGCTTGTAGCCGCAGTTTGGGTTGAACAGATGGTTTAAAAGACTGTGGTAGTAACAAGCTTAAGAGCCATACATCTTGACAGCATTAATAAAACCCGAGACCTGACACAGTTAAAAATTAGGGAATGCTGGGAAATATTCCTTTCGGTTAACATGTAAGGTTCTGGCCTCTCATTAGCCTTTATACGTGACTCCAGGGCACCTACCTGCCAGCCTGCACTAACAAATCCCTGAACAGCAATTTGTGGCTCTGTGTAAATCAATTTTGGTGTTAAGGGGAGTGGGGCTTTTCTCACCAGTAAAGCAGCCCTTGCTCTATCTCCTGAGCCTTGGCCGTAATGCTTATCACTGACTCGAGACCTCTCCAGCCCCATTCACTCCAGCCCCCTCATTGCTCTGGGCCCTGCCCTTGGCGGAGTCCTTAATTTGAGTGTGGAGGTGTGAGCTGAAGGAGGTAGTCATTATACAGTGCATAGTTTGTAATAATAATGAGGCAGACGGGACACTGGCTCGAGAAGTGACAGTTCTAGACCAATTCAAATGGGAGGGGGTGGGGGGTGTAGGCTGGGGCCAGTATTTATTTTGGGGACCAATTATATTAAGCATAACTTTTACCTGGATAGTTTAAAATAGGATATGGGGTGGGGTGGGGGGGTTGGGCTTAATGCGGCTTTAGGGGGAACTGGGCTCTCATTTGCTCTCCAGCTAAACCATGAAGAAAATACTGCTGGTGGTTATGATTAAGTGAGCTGGCATGGAAATTGTGGATGCTTGGTGGTAAAGATTTGAATAAACTCAATGTTGTAAAAAGGTGCGAACTATGGGGGAGCCAGGGGGAGCTTGGCTCCTCTTTAGAGGAGACATGAGCTCCACTGAAAACATGATTTGTGAAATTTTGGGGGGTCTCTAATTGGGATGGAACAGTTACTGGTTTCATGGTAAACCACAGTAAAATTAACACCGCACCCAACCTGATACCTGACATTAGCACGAATTTAATACTGTACCCAACCGACCCATTTAATATAGCCTAAAAACTGCAAACCGACCTGAACCCATATTAAAAGAATGCAACTGCATCAGGTTCACCAAAAAAACTTTGTTCATTTTCTCAAGCACTTTTTATTAACTGACAAAAACACTGGGACTGCGCTTCTCTGAATAGCCTGCATTTTTAGCGCATTGTTGGTGACAGGAAAAACGAATGTCCATCGTTTCTTCAAATAAAAAACAGCCTGACCTATTTCACCTGCAGCCCACCCGTGCACTACAAATTCCTGACCACACCGCACCCAACAATTTTTATATTTTTTCACTCATTACATCCAATTTAGCGGTTCTCCCGCAGTTTGCCTGTGGGTACCTGGCCAGATGCAGGACTCTGGTCTTATGTGTGGTCCTGTTTTGGTTTTTATAAGGTAGCAGATTTACAGTATTCTAAAATAGACACGATTTATGAGGTACCAACATTAGATACAAACAGTCGGTACTATAGCCTTACATATCATTTTGTATAATAGTGTATTATGAAACTTTATGACCCTCAAAAGCCATGGCAGTTTGCATGCTGGTTGTAAGTACATGCTGATTGCCATATACACCTATGAATCATACATTCAGTAGGGTGTTAACACAACAGTACTTACTTAGAAACAGGCAGTTTACAAAGCTGAGCATTATAACTCGAGAAAAGTAAAAGAAAAGGCAAGATGGTATAGAAAGTCACAATGTAGAGATATCTCAAGAAATGACCTCTCATTCTGTCAACACTAGCCTACCCCACTATACATGCAAGCAGTGTCCTTGATGCTTTGGTTTCCCTCTGTTTTTTTATTTATTCGTTTAATTCCTTTTTTCACTGTCAAAGCAAATTGAGTCACAGCTGGTCTGGTTGCTTCTTTGAAGTAGCAGAGATCAGCTTGGTGCACATCCCAGCTGTCGACAAGTGACCATCAGAGTGCCAGCTCCGATCACTGGGGGCATCATTAGGGGTTGTCAAGGGGGGGAGTGGAATTAAAGGCCTTATCTGTTCTGTGGCAGTCATAAACAGGTGTTTTCTGAAACCACAGATTCAGTTTCCTGTCTCTGGGCTCCAGTGATTTTCTTGATTTGACCTGCCTCCAGTTTTTTATTAGGAGAAGAAACGATTTAAGGGGCAATGCAATAGTATTGGTTGACCATGACAGCTTGCCTCTGTGAAGACCCAATCTCCGAAGGACATTTCCTGAGGTCAACATGGTTTCCCTTTTCTATGGTATCATCCCAAGGCTCTGTAGAAATCTCTGACCATGTGACATGACATGTGACCAGTGTCTGAAGCCTTACCATTAGGTAAACAGCACTTGTAAGTTATAAAGTATAGTACCAAAAAGGCATATACTTGTGTTGTGTACTGTTTTTGAGTTAAAGTACACTGACTGTGTGTCTTGCTAGGCAACATTTTTAAATGAAGTCATATCATTATCCTTGGATGTATTTTGAATACATTTCTTGAATTAGAATTTAAATTAAATCATATAATTATGCAAAATTGTGGACACACAGCCAAAAATCTTACTAACTAAGGATAAATCATCTCATGAATTCTTCAGTGCAACTGATCTTTGAACTGAAGCAAGAATTCAATATTTTCCTGGTACATTGTTTGGACCTACTGTTAATCACATGAATTTACTTCAAAGTCCATCCACTTTCTTAGAGGTTTCATTTATGGGAGTTACATTAGTAATTAAAATAATTATTGTACTATAATGGGATGGTTGTTTAATGAAAGGGCCGAGAAGAGACCATGTATGTGTGATCTAATAGAGCTGGATGGAAGAAACAACTGGCGACAAACATAGTTAGGAATGTCTACAGCATTTCTCTGATGCTTTACTTCACCAACTTTCATTCAAATCAAAGAAAGTTTCAGCAAAACATGGCTTGCAAGCAATTAATCTTTACCACTTCATAATAAAAGAAGTTTTAATGAAACAGAACAAACTTTTAACAAGAATGTGGAAAGGTCGAGTATACAGTTTGTGTTACTCTACAGTAAACAGTGCCCTCAGGTAGAAATGTGACCAGAACATATTAAAAATAATCAAAGTGTATTTTCATAACTTGCATAAGTGTAAAAATGACTTCAAGGTCAGGTATTAATATTGTATCAAGGTCAAGAGAGGTAATGTTTAATAAAAATGCTGAAGTTACTGAATACATGTTCTGTGGGTATTGGCTGGTGAGGGAGAATTCCTTTAAATATGAAAATGTTATCTTATTTTTGAAGTAATGCAAAAACAATAATCACACTTGAATTGTATGTCCATCTCAAAAAAGAGCCATAACTATGATTCAGTCATGGTAAAACAATTCTGTTGAATACATATGGAACCCTTGTATGTGTTGCAGCTTCTTTATGGAAATTGCTAATAATTTCTTGTATTTGCTTTAGTTAAAGGCTGATTAATTGATCTAGTTAAATAATCTTTTCCATGTTAACTACAGATTGGATATCTGTAGGCCCTAAAAATCCCTCTTAATACAATTTTTTTAAGCTGTTGTCATATGAACTGCAATTCATCATCTAAAGGAGAAGAAGATTATTAAAATAAAGAATAGCATTTAAAGCCCACTCAATATACATTCTCTTTCAGTTTAATGGTTTATAAACCCATATAAATGGTTTACATTTATATATTTTATACTATATAAGGTAATCTTATGAATGCTTATTCCTCTAAACTAACTGTGACATGCATTTATTAACAGATTCCAATAATTAAATATGATGTGTCGTAGTGACAGAGATGGTGTTGGATCGTGGTGTGAGTTCTCCTCCTTTGCAGTGTAGCAAAAGGCGCAGCCGCTAATGAGCTGCAGAGTCTGACAGCAGAACCCGCTGCTGCTTTTTCCTACAAGGATTCGCCATTTTTCTCATTCACCAAAGGCACAAACAGAGACTGCGGTGAAGGCATGTCACCGTGGCCCGGGATGCAAAGCCGTTTTTTTCCCCGTCACCATTAATTCTGCAAGAACAAGCTTTCTCCTGCGTGACCACGGCCATTAAGTGATTCACTCGCCCATATACAAGATGCATACTGCTGCACTGCCGCTCTTTTGGCAGGATCGGGCTATGGTAAACTGGAAGGTGTATGCTATAATTTATTTACGTTTTTTTATGCACTGAACTGCAAATACTATAGCATGATAAGCTTTTGGCAAGTTCAAAACATTTGTTTATGAAATATGACATACATCAAGCTCCATGAGTCTCATGAATATTACTCACATTTATAAACAATGCAAGACATTAATGTTTGCCATGGCTCTGATGTTGGCAACACGCTGGCAGTTTCTCTTTCTAAGCATTCTAAGAATGCAAGAAAGAGGGAGAAAAAAGGTCTCTGGTGTTATTTTCATGCACATTGACTGCTAATGAGATCTGGCCTCTGTTCCTGTCTGAGTTAAAACATATTTTTCTCTTTCTTCGGTAGGGAGGGGAGCTTGCCTCAGAGACAGGACAGTGACCTGTTGTGCTGATTTTCACTTCGCATATGGCTACATAATGGGATTCATTTCCTTTAGGGCTCATTAGTGGTATGATGCTCAATTTTGGTGCCGAGTAAAGAACCGGATTCTTTCAAACAGCAACTTTAATTAAAATCCACATCATTAAGGGGCGAGTGTCCATCTTTCTTCTTCCAATGACTAAGTCCTCATAATTGTCCATTACGATGTCTATTAAGACTGAGAGAAGACATCAGGTGCATATCATGACAATACTGCTCTTTATGAATTCTCCAGTGTAGATGGAATAAGTGGATATACTAAGCCGGATGCTATATATTATACTCAGGATGCATTCATTGTTGTGGCAAAACCCAAAAAAGAAATATGGCCCAATACACTGAGAAGTGTAAGAAAAAAATTAACCAGAATGCCTTTCACGGAAATTTGTTCTCTCCACCATTTGCTCTGGAGGTTCAGAGAGGTGAGTTTTATTGACACACTGGTGTGAGTGGAATGATTGGGATCGCCTTCAGCATAGCTTAAACCCATCCCTAAAAAATAACAATTGACTAACACTTTTGCTGCATAAAACAGTCTCTGGGTATCTCAGTAGACATTCCATACTTGTAATTGCCATATAAAGACAGAAAGTAACTTGAGTTCAATGGCATGACTTTAGTTCAGTCTATGGCACAAATTCTTAAAATAACAGGGGGATGGTATGAGCATATGTATGGCATATGAATCCATTTTTTTGTGAGAAAGTTATGTCATGGGTGTTGAGGGAATAGGAGGTGATAATTGTATTCTGCCTCTCATCCAGTGTGCACAAATAACACCTTTTTTATATTTGTCCAGAATAACCATTTATTTGTTTGCAATGAAATCAGATGACAGAAGTCTCTTGTTTGTTCTATTTGAGGAGTGGCACATCTGCATAGCAATACAATTTCATGGAACCGAATTTATGTCATTCCAGGCATTATCGATTTAATCAGTCCACGCAACGTTATTCATGCAGTTTGTTCATCATGCCTTAACAATGCATTCACTGCTACAACAGAGTGGTGCTAACAGAGAGGTCCATTCTCAGAGGACTGTAACCCTGCAGGTCTTCCAGCTCTGACTCAACCCCGTATGCTTCTAGACATGGAGAGGGAAGCTAATTTGATTCTATTAAGAGAATGATTAGCTTAGTTAGGTGCCTAAGTGTACTGGCTGGAACAGACTCTGTGACTGTCTAGGACCACAGTAGACTTTTGACATGGTTTGGGGAAAAAAAAGGCTGTGCTTCTGACATGAAGTGGGTGTGAGGGAGGGAGCAATGAAGCAGTAAACTGCTTCTTTCCACTGTCCCCCTACGCTGACCAGTGTTGTGTCTCTCCCACAACCATTGATGAAAGCTAGACCTGACTCACTGCTTTTGTTCCTGCCTCACCTGGATACTCCTGCCTGTGGGTGTTTTTTTTTTGAGAATGGGGGGCATTCTACCATAGTTTTCTTAATCCTCTGCCTAATCCGACTCAAGTAAAGTAGCAGTTGTTCCCGTTTCAGTGATCGAGGTTGAATAGAAGGATTTAACGCCTGTGTACCTATAGCATTGGCTGGATGAACCCATTTCTATCATCTCCTCTCTGAAAGCAAGGCCTGTTTTTCAATTTTCTTGGAGCAGAATGCGCTGCACACTCGTAGTGACGATGAAAGTTAACTTGATTATCCTTCCTTTCTCATGGGATTTGCTAATATTTTCCTGTTGTAAACAAACATAAGTGCTTTGCACAGAACCACACAATGGCTCAACAGTAACACAGACTCATGATTCAATTGTGACTGAATAGGTGATGATCTTTTTTTTTCTCACTACAGACTGCTACAATACCACAATGTATCATTTAGTGGCTTAGCTAACAACCTCACCCTGGTTTTCTTAATTTACAGCTTATGTAATATGCAATGTGTCACTAACTGTTCGCTGAAGCAAGCCTTAAGTACTTTGCTGGGACCTACAACAGCAGCGTCCTTCCACACTCTCTGGCCAAAGTCTCTCAGTCAGTGTGCCACATCGTACACTACACAATACCACGGCTACATGGAATTCTTGTTTCTGATTGGCCAGAGGTTGTACATTCAATTTCTGCAAATGGACATCCTATATGAAGTAATTCCAACCAAGGGGCTTAATCGCTGTTCCAAATTAATACTTCAGCTTCACTATCTTATATCAAAGCCAGAGATGCATCTCTGGTCCTGCCTGCCACTCACAGTAACCATAGCAACAGCTCATACCAGCTGATTAATAAAAGCAGTAGCTAATGCTGAATCTGCAGATTAAAACTTTGTATCTGGCAAACAAATCTTACTTGCAACAGCGTTCATATAGCTTACCAGCTTGGGGTGGAGTGCTAATTCATACACTCTCCTCCACAGGCTTTCTTAGTGCTACTTCTGTCAAAGGGTTACACATAGCTCTACTGTTACATATAAGAATGCATGATTTTATTATAAAGACAGTATCTGTACACACAGGTAGGTGTACCAGTAACATTGATCTCTTTTTAAGAGAGCTTTCTATGACTATTCAACATACAGCATCTGCTTTATCCCTTCAGTTAGTTTATACGACCATTTAAAAGGCTTTCTGTCATCACTGAAGGTTTTTTTCATTTCCCCTGATAGTTCAAAGAGGAAGGCAACAACATCAAAGGAAACAAATTATCTAGATGACCACCTCTTTTTGCAGTGAGTTCCTCTGAGCATGTACTGTGGTGTGCTTTTCATGCTTTTGGTTTTCATTGGAAGAATCAGCATTCCTGCAGGAAACAAACAAGAAAAAAAAGCAAAAACACTGTGTCTGGCCATGTTTGAAATAAGGGAAAAGCATGTTTTTAACACAAGATGATAGTACAGAAGTCTCAGCCTCAGGAACTGTGTAGTTTTCCATAGCAGCAGAAGAGTCCACATGAAAAGATTGCATTACAGACAGAACTGAGATCGGGCCTTTGGAAAGCCTTATACCAAGGTCATGAAAAAAATATTACCTGTACAATTACAACTTTTTTTCACAGCTTTCACTCTCTGGTGTGGGGAAAAGGTTCTGGGTTTGAATATATTTTTGCTTGCTTCGCCATAATGGTCTGATAATAGGACTGCAGAGACAGGCTGGTCTCCAGTGAAAAAATTCTGAATGAACAATACTAGCAATCTCACTGTTCTCAGGCTGCCCCCGATCTACAGAAAGTCTCCATAGACCGCTCGCTGTGCGGAGGCTGAGAGCATCCAATGAGGTTCCCTGCATGCTCAGCGCTTTGCGTCACAGAAAGCAGGATGGAGCTTCTTTGTTCTTGTGGAGCTTAGAGGTCCCGGCCTGACAGCCAAGCTGATGTATTTAACTCATATTGGTCAACGGGGTATTTTACTGCCATTGGCAACAGGCACTGTAATTCAGAGACAGATGTATAGTAATGAAGCCAGCTTCAGTTTAAATTCCCCTGCTCCCCTAAGCCTCGTCTCTGGCCATCGCTGAAGGTGAGGAGTGAGAAAACGGATGACCAAAGTCTGAGAAATGGTTTCTGAGAGTCTCGGGGAATGCAAAGATTAATCTGCAGCCCCCCACTTCAGTCAGACTTTGGAAATTTAGAGAGGGCAGAAAGAGAGTGGGGTGGGACAGTGATCGAGCGGGCCGCTTCATCTTTCAAACGCAGTTTGGCGCGACGTTCATCATCAGGTCTTATGTCTTAATCAGGAGCGTGAGTCAGATTGATTAAACCAATGCTAACATGAGCATGGCACATGGAGCAGGCTCATGTTTTACTCGTCTGTCTCCAGTGATCATTCACTTGAACCAAGAAAAAGCACACAGCCGAAATCCAATACCTAACCTGTACCAAACTGAAAAATGGCTTCACAATTATGTACGGAGAAGTTGGTAAAGTTGAACTGAGCAGAAAACTGTTGAACTTATACATAAAACCAATTAAAACTGCTTGACTGATAATATCACACATGACTTTTCAGGATCATTGATTTGGAAATTCTTGGTGCATACCGTTTATATATTTTTATTGAAATCCATGCGATAATACTTAATTACTTTTCCTTGGAACATGGCCCTAATTTCAAGCGCTAATTAAATAGACATGGTAAATGATAACAAAGGTGAAGGCTTGGATGTTACGGACTTTCTCTATGTGCATAAATTTGGTAAAGATTTTACCTTCGAAGTCTTGACTCCGCTATTTTCAAGAGGTCCCTGTCAACACAATGACATGAGGTATATTATATGTCAGATATTCATTCAAACACAAAAACTTCACGTGAGCTCATGTGAGTTGTTTTGAGCTTCTAATTGAAGAATGTGACTGAAATTCTCTTTTCCAGTAGCTTCATCAGTGTCACACAGCAGTCTTTGAGGAATTTATCTCTTTTCTTCCCAGTTTTATGCATGGTGTTTCCAGATGTTTGGATTGATAGACATTTAAATATCCCAGGGTCCATATTTTTTTGTTTTAAGGTAGTTTGGCTTAATTGCATTTCTAGTAGTGGTGACTGTACCTGTACAGGATGAATGATGCCATCAGATTCCAGATTGAGAGTAGCTACTAAGAACGACTAAATTAAGTTCCCATTGCCCTTATGCTCCACTTAACATATTAATCTTTTGTTTTTTTATGCATTACACAACTACATAAAAATTAACATTAACTCCTATTTGTAGCATTAGTATGATATTCATCATTGTTGAGGGGTCTTTTACTTTTACATTTGTATTTAATATAATATTAAGAACATTTGTAAAAAAAAAAATTGACAATATCTTTCAACCGTTTTGACTCATCTCTGTTGCATATTATTAAAGTACTTCCTGTGTGTGATTTTGATTAGAGTTTCACAGGCAAGAAATACTTATTCATGCATGTTATTACAGACTGTTATTACAACCTGCGGGGATTCTCAAAATAGGTTAAACATTATTTAGAAGTGCCAGCATAAGATCTAGAAAATTTGAATTTAATGGCAAAAATGCTTTTTAACATTCAGGATTGAAATGAATGTTTGTAACATGTTGCTGGCAGTTTTATAATTTCAAAGAGTTGCAGTACTGTCTGTTTTGAGATGGTGGAGTATGTCTGGTTTAGACCATTTGGGTGAGAATTTGGAGTCTAGGATAGTAAGAAATGAACAAATGTGAAGGCAATGATTTTTCCAAACAGGGTCAACTCAGACAAATTAGTTTTCTATTCAAGGGACCTCTCACTTTCAGAAAATGTGGATTATTTCAGATGTCTCTTTGCAGTATGAGTGATCACGGTACTTCAGGTGTAACCATGTGCATACTATGAATAATAATAAAAGGTTATGTTTTTTTGTGAATGGGTGTTTTTTTTTTATTTTTGACCGATATCCTTTTGGCTGGGCCAATGCAGTTGATTAATAATGCAAAATGAGAAGAGATCAATTAAGCAGAAATTTGGTATACTTGTCTCAACTGTGTTTGTGGGATGAAAGAGATGCAAAATTACCAAATATTCTATTCACAATTTCCAAAGTAAAAGCCAATAATCACATATCACACATCATGGGATTTGCAGGCACCTAATTGCTCTCAACGCCTCGTAATCCCCTTCGTCTTATTATCTGCATCCTTCCATATATACATTCAGGGTCCATTTTATTAGGTACATATACCCTTTCCATGAAATATCATTCTCATTCAGTGACAGGTTCACATGACCAGACTACACTACTTAAAGCAGATTTAATACACAAGTTTTTGATTGTGTGTATGTGTAATTCAGAGTGAGAATGGGCAAGACAAAAAATGAAGACATCTTAAAATAATGCCTTGGGTGCCAGAGGAAGGACTCCTTTTTTGAAGTAATTATATAACAATTAAAAAGGAGTGTATGTGTGTGTATGTGTTTTGTGTCAGTGTCTACACTAATAACCAATATCCGTGAGTATGGTCCCAGATGTAAGTATGCATCTTGGTCACAGAGCTTTGTCATCAACTTCCATTTTTTCTGAAACTATGGTACTTGTTTCAAAGTACCAATGAAAGCTTATTTAAATTCAGATTTGTTCTCATACATACCTAATATCTTCTCTACTATAATCAGATGCGCAAAAAGTAACACAGCATAGTGTCAGTATGACTGAAAGCAGGGAATTGCACCCATTAATGTCAAGATAAAAGTCAGGAGCAAAGTACACCAAAAGAAGACTGCATATGTCAGTACAAAAAGGACACATGTTGTTTTACCCACAGAGGTTTATTTAGAAAATAATCCATACTTTCTGTGTACATATGTATGGCTAAAATGCCTTTCATTACTTTTTGTAATTGTATTAACATCTTGTCAGTCTTGTTGTTTATGAGAAGCAAGGCATAGAAATAGGCCATCTCTCTTTGATTCCTTTTGCTCCTTTGCGGACAAAGCATGCATAACATTCAAAGAGAGACATCATATTATGAAGTACAAAGATATCAATATTGATGTAGGCCTAATTTGCCAATGGGTGTGTTCCGATTGGATTAAACTGATGCCATTGTTAGGAAGTTTGAACTCAAATGTACGCCACTATCGGTAGCCCTAAAATACTTCAGTAATTGGTTTCAGTACCATGTTGCTGTCTGCAGTTATTTTTAATTGTCTCCAGGACATTTGTGCCCTTCCACTCTCACCCTTTCATGTGCACTTTGTATTTCACCGCCTTTACAAATTAATTACTGCCCAGCCTCAGTGAAAACTTCTTAAAGCAGATATTTATGGTTGGGCTGATATTTGGAGTCTAGCTGTATCCAAGGTCAGACCACAACAAGGCATAACCAGGCATAATGAGCACTGTACTTCTTAGCAGCAGAAGAAAGTTATTTTGGTTCTGCTAAATTGCCTCTTGCTCTATTTCATATATCTGGATGGGTTTTTGTTTGGAAAAGAGGCAAAAAAAGCCTTCAACCTACACTGCCTGTCTCCAGCTGTTAAACATGGCGATGCATCTGTTGTGGTATTGGTAGCCATCTTGTGGGGGTCATTGATTTGTGTTGTTTGTTGCATCGGAAACCAACAGCTTGTTATTTGACTGCTGCTCCACTTTTAAGAGTCTCTGGTTTTATACTTACAGTCTGGTCTATTTGCCTGAAAATACATACATTTGAGCTCTTACTAATGCCATACCAGCTTACAGTTTGCGATTTTTTGGATAGTGCAAGAAAGATTCAATTTATTTTGCACTTGTCAGCAACCAGTACACATGTATACTTTAGGTGTGTCCTATGTTGAGGAGGAAATACTACCACTGATTTGTATAAATTGCTATCAGCAGATCTCTGTTCTTCCTTTATCAGTATCTCTGAGATTCAACTGTATTAAGATGTAAAAAAACATTTAAAAAATGTGTATTTTTTATTTTTGATGTCATCATTTTGAAATGGATTTAACTCATGCCTCTACTTTTTCTGTTGAGACTAACTGAAAGTGAAGACACCTAGTTTCTGAAAATATTCCTTCACTGGAAAAAAAAAAAAAAAAGAAAGGACAAGGGAAAATAATATTTGATTGAGTGATCTGGCACTGAAGACTGACAGTTAGCATAGCGGGGAGACTAAGCAGCCTTAACTCCTGAGGAATACGATTTAGCTGGTTTCTCAATCAGAAGCTCACTTTTTGAGTGGGTGTCAGATGACTCATAGATGCAATCCTTTTGGCAAGCTGATTGCTTTCATAAGTTATCCATAAATCTGTGTTATCAGAATTGTTGATGAAACTAATCCACAACCAATGCAGAACGGTAAATACATTTCACCATTCCGTACTGCTGATGTGTAAGGTCATATGACTCACTGTATTGACGGAGGTGTGGGTGTAGATGTGGGTGTGGGTATGTGCGCCGGGGCGGTGCATCGCTAGCTCCGGCAGGATGTTCAGCAGAGTGAGATGATCAAGCAGACAGAGCCGACAAGTAGTCAGCTTCCAGGAAGAGGAAATGTGGCCTCGATATCACCCAATCCACACATTAAAACCAAAAACAGAACCTCTAAACTCATCCTTTCTCTCTCTGTTTCTCTCTCCCTCTCCCTCCCTCTTGCCCAAAGCTGGCAAAAATGATTTGCTTTCCTCTGGCCGCATTCTGTCAAGCGGAAACTGAGAAACTGTAAATTGGTGAGAGGGCAGAAGGAGGGTAGCTCCCTACAGGGGACGGTAGGTGTCCTGGAGCAGGGTCTGACAGGCTAATCTATACCACAGATGCACATATTTCTGAGGTCTGTATTTTGCAGAGGTGCCTGCCTGTGGAGGTATGGGTTTCACACTGCGTTAGCACAGGTCAGAAGTGGTGACAGACTGCAACCTAAAATCTCTCAATAGAAAAGGGGAGTTTGTGAAGAGGACTTTCGTCATTATTTCAAGAGGTTACATATTTATTTATCTATCTATCTATCTGTCTGTCTGTCTGCCTGCCTGCCTGCCTGCCTGCCTGCCTGCCTGCCTGCCTGCCTGCCTGCCTGCCTGTCTGTCTGTCTGTCTGTCTGTCTGTCTGTCAGTCTGTCTGTCTGTCTGTCTATCTTTGTGCCATTACATTTATTCATACAGATTATGAGAGGGCTTTCTGCTAAATATGAATCATATTACTGTCTCCTCTATTCTGGTGTTTATAGTTTACCATGTCATCCATAATAAATTGCCTTTTAAGCTGCTTCTGACAACAATGTTTGCCTAACAAGTAAATAATTGTAAGTGTTCACTGATCAACACCGACTGTTTCCCATTCTGAAATCCTGGATCAGGCCCTACAGCATGGTAATCTATATAGGTTACTTTAGCACTGTTGAAAGTTTGGTCGTTGTGATGTTTGCTCAAGAGATGGTTTAGTAAGAAGGTCTAGCACTGACATGTCCACAAATGTATGTCTTGCTGTCTGGTAACATCTGAGAGCCTAGCTCTTGTTATTTGTTTTGGAAAATTTGCAAATATATGGGGAGATATTTCCTCCTAGATCAAAAAGTGACTTTGATTGATAAAAATCTGTTTGATGGCAGATGCTGAAAGTGGCTGGGGGTTTATCTTGCTGAGCAGATCAAACATTTCTCTACTGGAGTAGAGCTAATTAGGTTATTCCTTTACATTTTTAAGGCTTTTTAAAGAGGAGTTTGTTCTGAAAGTGCAAGTCTTTCTTAATTTTGAAGGCAAAGAGGGAACATTTTTATGGCAAGGGTAGGGAGTTCAAAATTTTATTTATTTGGTCCAAATTAGAGAGGTCTATTTGAATCTGATGAATCTGCTGTCTGCTATCCAAAATATGTTTTTTTCCTCAGGAAAAAGGAACTTTCCTCAGTTATTTTAACATATACCAAAAGCCACATTTACCTAATCATCCAAATTACCTAACCAACCAATCTTTTGAAACGTAAATGTTCTTGTACAATGTAAAACGTATATACCCAGTAGACTCTCATTAGGGAATGAAAGGTTCTTCAGCACAATCTTCTTTCAAAACAGCCCTTAATCATATATATGTGAAAATACTCTGAAGGTTTGCTGTTATCAGCAATTAACAGGGATTAACAGATACATTCAGACTCAGTTCCTTAAGGGCTCTGAGAATACTGGGTTTTACTCAAACTTCTGCTCTTAGGTATTTCATGAGATGGAATAATTTATATCTATGATTATGTAGTATGTAGCTATTGTATACTTAGGAAAAATGATTATTGGAAATGACCAGAGATGACCCCAAAATTCAAACTTTTTGATTTTTTCAACGAGTTTTGGAATATTTGCTTTTTTATTTGGAATATTCTGGGTACTGCCTTCCATTGTAGCCCAATAAGGCACCTTTGATAGACTGTGTCATGCTCTGAAAGAGTGTATGGGTGAATGCTTTCTTGAAATGTCTTCACATTCAGCTGCTTTACCACTGAGACATGGCCACTGTGTGAAGGCAGCAGAGGAAACCTCCTTCCCTTGTCATCTCTGCCATTCCCTCGTTTTCATCTTTATTCTTATCGGCTGCCTTTAGTCTAATCCAGGGGATATCATTGCTTAGTCTTGGGGACTCACTGTCTGTGCTGGTTTTCGTTTCAACCATAATTACGAACACTGAATTGCAACAAGCCGTCAATTGCTCTTAATTTCACAAATTTATGTCAAATTAAAAACGAATGTCTTTAAGGATGATTCACCTGCTTAAAGCTGCATTATGTCATAAATAGAACTGTATGCCACAGAGAAAAAGGTTCCATAATCACATAACAGGATGTATAATCAGCCATTTAAACCAATGCTGTCAGTTTATTATTATGTGCTATATGACAAACGATTCTGTTATACTAGGATATATCTTTTTAGTGATTATGTGATGCATTAAATTGTATTCATTTTGATGTGGGAGATGGAAAAGAAAATCAGATAAATTTGATGTGGGTCATGGGAAACAGTCCATTCAAACATTCAAATTTAAGGCTCTGTGAAATGAGCAGAAAGTGCTCTGTCAAGTGATTTTATGAGCTTGTATCCGTCACCTTGTCCCAGTAAACAGATCTTCAGTTGTTAAAATGTTCATGGACATTGCTTTATAGCAGGTACTGTGCAGATCTGTTAGATTATTTTATGTACAGTGTATAGACAGCATAATGAAAAAAATGCAAATTTTCTTAAAATTGTGATTTAAATGCTACAACTGTTTAATAGTTATGTCAGTTCTTGAACATAATTTTTGATGTGCTGTACTATGCACTAGTTGTGGACAGTTAACAAGGATCTGTAGAGGCTATCCTCACATGCCCTATAGTATAGGGCCTATACCATTCAATTCAAAACTAATTTCTCAAAAAAAAAAATGTTATCATGACATTCAGTTTCATATACCATTTTATATTAAATACAGTACTCTTGCTTATTGAAAAAAGTGTGCTGCCTAGAATGTAAATATATCTGCAATATATGTATTCTATATATATATATATGTATATATAAAAATATCTGCAGTTTCCTCAGAATGGGTTGCATTGTGTGCTTACATCAAAGAACCACTTCAGTAGCACAAGATATGAAAAATCTAAGTAGAGGTTAGCCAAAGTGATCCTTTTTTATTTCTATCTATCTTTTCTTAACACATAAAGGCAAGACCAAGTAACAAGCAGCTAAGAAATACGAGATCATGCAATACTTTTGTTCCAAAAAACGTATAGGGGCCGTGCCACTCTATGCATCATGTCCACAACCAAACAATAATATGAGATCTCACAAAAACTAGGACGTATGACTCACTTACATGATATAAAGTGTGACATTGGGTTGATATTTCATACTACTAAAACAATATTACTGATCATTGAGTTTCCTACCTTTTTATTAGTTCTTTATGTCAATAATTTTGTTTACAACTGCCTCAGAATGTGAGTCACAAAGCAGTATTCTACTGCAGTCACACTGGATCCATTTATATAAAATACTTTGCCTGAGGTGTTTAAATGTGGTGGGGTTGCTCCTTAGATTTATGATCCCATAATTATTTTCTTGTATGGTATATATGTGTAATTGCTTGTAATCAATTCTCATCCCATTAATGTAGGCCCTTTATAAAACATACATGTCACCTTTGTGAGTAAAGCTTTAATAATTTATGAAAAACTCATAAACTACCATGGTGTGTCTTGTTTGTAAAGAGCATGTGTTATGTAAAAATCATGTACGTGAACTTCTCAGCTGTGGGTGAAGCTTTTTCAGACACAACCAATTAAATGCCATACCAATGAATCTGATGTGCTATTTGCCACATCTAAAACATCCACAATAAGTGAACGGTCACGGCAGATGTACGAGGTCACAAACATCGCACCATGTTCAATCTGCCTTTGTGGTTTGACTATTCATCTGCCGTTGGTGGGATACAACTGCGATGAGAGAACGTTGACCCTGTCCCCCCTCGTGAGTGGGAGTCATACATCTCCATTTGCCGTGGCCAGAGGCACTCTCTGCTAGACTCATAAGACACAAAAGACACCCTGAAATTAAAATCCAGTCAGACAGAAGCCCAGGGAAACACTTGGAGCCATCTCCCCAAAACACATGTTGAGAACGCAGGCAGAATTATGATTCTATAATGCTGATCTAGTGTGTCTGCTGCCAGCTCTTACTTTGTCTTCCGTGCAGATAAATGAGTCATGCTTTAGCTCTATTATATTTCCAGAACTCTCCGGGAGAGCTTGGTTAATTGGCTGAGACTAGCACTTACATTACTGTAACAGTGTATCAGTCTCACAGTAAGGCCTTTCCCTCACCCTGCTCATAAAAAATTAACCTTAAAGGGTTGAGATTGTTAGAGAGGAACTTGGCTGTTTTGGACCTCAGGATGTTGAAGGTGTTTGCAGTGATTTATGCAGCTTGGCTGAGATATGGTTTTGACTCTGCCTTTTGTCAAATCTAGGCTCTCTAAAAATAAAATTTTTTAGAGACTGCACATCTGCAATACCTGCAACATGACATGTATGCTATTGATGCATTCCACACCATGTTTGCCTCACATGTTGTATGCATGAGCAGTGAGAACATGGTCTATGATCCAAAGAGAGTAAAAATAACAAAAACAAATGAATCTGCTGGTCTCTACTTTAAGCAAGGCACGGCTACTTTGTGCAAACCTGAAAATGGTCATTCAGGTCCTTTGAAAATGGTAATACAGATTAACATTTCCTCTGAATCCAAAACAAAGACAATCAAAGTAAAAATTATGAGCACAGGTCTTTGCTACTAAATTATTTTCAACAAAATTTGCTCACCTGATCATAATGTGAACTGACCCATGGTCTCTTCAGAGCTCTGGCTCAGGCTACTGATATTAATGGATATTTTGAAAAATAATAACATTGTTCCAGATGTAAATATCAGCACCCCAATCCTTGCAAAGTTCTCTGTTGCTTTAGGAGTCAGCAACCTTACTGCTTTTTTGAGGTCTTTATTGTTTGAAACTTTAGTGCCTGGTGCTGTGTCAAAAAACAAGAAAGCTTTTTGCCAGTGCTATTTTCGTGAAAGTCGTGCCCCTAATTGAAATTAACAGTTCAGTGTTCTGTTAAGGGGGGGTGGAGAAAATGTAGTTGAATTCATTCTAAAATTAAGTTATAATGTAGTGGGCATGGACGAAAGTATGACTAATTCACTTTACAATGGAGGGAGATAAGCCTTCTGTTGAACTACCATTCTCCTCCTTCCAGGCACATTATTGTACCAGTTTTAATGGCAACTGCTCAGTGATTCTGTTAATGTCACATAAGTTGAAATGTAACCTCTTACGAGCTGTTCATGAAAGTTCGTAAAGATCCTTCTGTTGGCAGCACAGCATTTATGTAAGTGTCACAATACAATTCCCTGTAAAATACCTATTATTAGTTATGTGTAAAATAACATTATTCCAACGACACAAGAGACAGGCTTTGGGCATGGAGATGGAGATTGAGATGACAGAATACCTGGGGTTTCCATGGTGATGCTGAAACCTTAGAGAATTTGTCTGGTGATATTGAGAAGTCAGACATGGAGATGGGAAGCTTCAGATGGTTAGCAGTCATTCATGCATCGGTTTTGGCAACGGGAAGCTACATCCATGACGACATCTGCAAAGCATAAGGAGGTGGAGGAGAGAGTAAAAGATGAATCATCCATTTAGTGGCCATATGACCTTATGTGGGAATTACAGTAGAAGTGCAAGGGACCTGCTCTGGAAATAGAACAGCATCCAGCCAAGAACTGAACCATGTGGTACACCTGTTCAGCCACGTGAGTAATGGCTAGCGGTAGGGGAAGTCTTGATTCCTCTCTCACCTTGAGCCAATAACTGTGCCTTCTCTGGGGCTTTGGAAACCTCACCCCCCTGCATTGTGCAGACAAGCGAGGTCATTGATTTCTGTCACTGAGACACACTTCTGAGGGAGAGTGAACAGCCCAGCGGGGATCATGTCTTTGCTCACATTGGAATGTGGTGCAGAGATGATGAGGGCATGAATCTTTAATGTAACCCTCTCCCTCGCTCCCTCATCCCCCTCCTCCCAGCTCCGCTTCTGTTCTTCAGGTTTGCCCGCTGTGGGAATGGCTGGCAGCTGGAGCAGGGCGCTGGACGTGCATAAGGGGGCTGGGGCGGTGTCTCATGCTCAGCCGCTAGGGGAGAGACAGTGTGGCAGTGACTCACTGTCTCATTGGCCACCCCGACTCAGCGCTGTGATCAGGCACTGCACAGCTCTGCTGGGGATTTGGCGCTGGAGCTGGACAGAAGCCTCAGGGCTGATTCACCACTGTTTACACACGGGCTGTCAGCACATTCTACCTCACTGTGGCTAATGCAACAAACCAGCACCGCTACTAGGCTGTAGGAACAGGTACATCCCAGGAGAGTAATTGGACACTGGTCTGAGTCCATGGCCTCTGATAAGTAAGTTAAAATAAACAGCTAGTACAGACAGTATGGTTTGGTTATTCCATTTTAAACCTTTGTTTGCACATGTATATGAGTGTTTGTGTATGTGTCTACACATGTCTATGTATATGTGTATGTACCTGTTTGGATATGGGATTAAGTGTGTGTGCCTGTGTCTTGTAGGTTTTACATGCGTGCATGATTGTATGTTTGTGTGCGTGTTAACATGTATCCATGGCTACATGTATGCACATGTGTATCCATGTGTGTGTTTGTGTGCATATACATATGATTTGCTAAATATGCTGCAGCTTATGGAAATCCATATAGTGCATGCATTTCCAGCACTGTGCACTGAATAAACATTAGTGACCTGGATTCTCTTTTAATGGTTAGTTCTCTGTTTCCTTGCCTGTTTGCACACAAGGAAATAAGTGCTGTTGTAAACCACAAAACAGAAGGTCAGTGACCCACACCAAGGCTTTGCCACGTTTGCATTTTCACATTCTTCAAGGGAATAATGCTCTTCCAGATGACTCTGTTGTAGTCTGTACATATAAATTATAGATCGTGGATTCCATGCTAAATCTTACGTGTTTTGTGCTATAATGAACTGCACACAATTCAGAGCTACAGGTGGTGGTATTTGCTATCTTTGTCTGTGGGACAGCCATTAAAACCAACAATCTAACGGCCATAGGACGAGAAGCCCCTATCAGCTGCATTAACCAGCAACCCATCCTGCTGCTCGTGACTACTGCACCAGCTTGCACTGTTGACAGTGTTTGTCTGTGCTGTGAGGTCTTGCAGTGAGATCTTATGTTTGTTTCACACCCAGGATTTAGAAATGGGGACTTTCTGTTCTCAATGAGGCCATGATGGATGCCTCCAATTTTCTCTGTGTAGTGCATGTGTAATTTGGGCTGGGAAAACATCTATTTTTATGCATCTTTTCCTACTTAAACTCTTTCTTTTTAATCTCCCTCTGCTCCCTCACTTTCTTTTTTTATGTATTGTTATTTTCACAGGAGTAAACGGCTACATGATTTGCATTTCTTTCTAATCATACCAGAGAAGCCTCTATCTGAAATGCTTGGGGAATATTTTTCCTCTGTAGTTTTTTTTTTTTTTTTTTTTTTTTTTAATACCGCTCTTTAAAGTGGACCACATGAGAAACAGCTCGCTGTAAGAGAAGGATGTCCACGAGAAGGTCTGCTGACAGATTACAGCTCTCTGCTTTGATAGGGGTTCTAATGAACCTCCTTCATTACAGCCAGTACTGTGATTCAGATGTTAGACACAAGTCTGCATTGTCTGTTTAAATCTATATGAAATTTCATGGGACTTTGCTCAGAAAAAATTCATTATCTACGTGCAAAAAACCCCACAAGCATTTAATTTACCAAAACGTCTTTTCATCACAATTCTTTGAATAAAAATGGGAAATAGATTTGTATGACAATTGGAGGATACATTCTCCCTGTCTTTGGATTTGGTATGCAAGCTGAGTTGACAACCATGCCAAGCTCAATAAAAATTATGTTTAATTATGTATTAGGCTCTGACAATGTGTCTCACAATTAGTCATAAATAAGAAATTTCAGTTCCACCAGAAGTAAAGTCTACAGGTTTCCTAGTCATGCATACTGTATAAAAAATAATACTAAGCAAAATATCCACCGTATTTCTTCTTCTCTAACCTCTTCTCATTTGATTCAAATATCAAATGCTCTCTTAAGTGCTATTAAATGTATAAGGAGGTACCTGTGAAGTCCCCACCCAACAAAAACAAAATAATAAATGCAATATACTTCAGATAAAATATCAAGTATAAGTAGCTTTGCAGTATAACATGAACCACATTTATTAGGTGTGTTACACACTGTGGTAAATGGTGGTGAAAAATATTGTTATTGAAGCTATGGGAGGCAATTGTTTGGTGAACATACTGTAAGCTTTGAACATGATGGAGCATATAGGGGAAGCCAGCTGTCCAGGACATTCAGAAGTACTTTAAAAGGTAAGCAATGAAAACCTGCACCTTTACTGAAATCTGGATTCCCAATAAGCAAGAACGTTGCTCTAGTTTTGAACAGAGATTGGCTGATGCCTGAAGTTCTTCAAAGTGAATGTTCAACATAAAATTCACTGTCTGCCAATGATATATGTTCATTTTTTAGTGGTCAGTGACCTCTTTGATTGTGTCATAAAGACAAGGACAAATGTAGATTGAAACGTGGCATATGAATATTCTATTTCCTGCCATATCATCAACTTATCTCTATCAATAAAGTCAAGATTAACAGTAAATTCCCTTAATTTGTGACTTCTAAGTGGGAAGAAGATGCAGGAATTTGACTGTGAAATAAGTACAATTGCCCTGAGAGTATATTAGGAAGCTAATGTCCACCAGGTAGAGAACAGAAAGGTGTGTTTTATTTATGTATGTACTTGTAAATTGTTAATTGAAACATGTAAAATGTTAATTAAAATCTCAGAAAAAATGAAACTTAGCTTCAGTAGAAAAAAATGACGTGTTTTCCCATGTTGGACAATTAGGCCGGAGAAAACATACATGCTATGAAGTTTGCCAGCCGGGTGAGAAGGAAAACAATCAATCAGCAGAGATTGTGCATGATTTATTGGCAGGCGAAAAAAGAAAAAAGCCAATCATTTGAGGCAGTGCATGCAATTGATGTGTACTTTCTCTAGCCATATTCCGGAACTCTCTTCTTGCCTCCAGTGCTGCAAACATCACAATGTCCATTTGTCAAAGACGCATGGCTCATTTAGCAAACTGGCCATTCTGGGGCTCTCTTGCTAAATTATGCAAAAAATAGCTGTCTGTGGGTGTCTGTGTGTGCAACCTGGCAGGCAGGTTTCAGGGCAGATGGCCTCCTTGGAGAACCACACAGTCTGGGCCTCTACCCCCTTAGCCATATGTGTGCCTGTGTCTTGAACCGTTTCCTCTGAACCGGGTTCTCCTCCCACATCCTGTCCTACCTGATGACAGTGCCGGACCTTCCTATAACCAAATTTTTACATCATTAACTCTATTTTTGGTCCTCGCTGACAAACCTTGCACCTTTGGAGGGTCTTTAAAGTACCTGGTGATTTTTGACCAGAGCACGAAATGACAGGGACAGCTGTGTAATTCTGACACTCCGCCAAGTTCTTCTAGATGTGCATATTGGGGATCCCATTTGTAAGAGTTGGTTGCTTTATGGAATTAATTTTTCAAAAATATGAACCATGCAAAAAGATGAACTCATAAATGTAATTCATCCATTCTGCTTTGAATGTTTTGAAGTTGAATAGTAAATTCTGAAACATCCTCCTCCATTTTGGTAGGCTGCAGCCAAGCATGCTCTTCCAGCGAACAAACTGAGTGATCCAATCCTTGTTCCACAAGAGCAATGCAGAAAACTCTGTTGGCACAGACTGCAGAGGTTGCCATTGTGCGATGACATAAGAACAAACCCTTACTCCCAGTGAAACACTACAGCCATTTATGCACCATTCAGTGAGGCTGCCATCTTTAGTCACCAATGCCAGGTGTTCGCACCAGCCAATGAGATGTGTTACTTATTAAAATCCAGTCTTTTCACAGGATGAAGCACCCACAAGTCCATTGTCTCACCCCACTGGAATTAGAAGGACATGTATAGAGAATAGCTTCCAAGACAGTGGTGTATTCAATCTGAGAAAAATGCATTTGTATTCATGTAGCCTCCTTCACCAGGAATAGTATTGTATTGTTTTCATGGCCTTATTTTCCAAAGATGCTGGTATCATTAAAATGACAGGTCAGACGAAAGGAAGAGAAGGTCACAGAATCTGTTCCCTTAATTAAATGCCAGCACAACAGAACAGGAAAGAACGAGTACCAGGCAGGGAAAAGGAGAAAGAAAAACTATCCCTTGCTTCTGAATACCACACGCTATGCTTGCCTTTTCAGACAATGATTTGCATGGCTGAAGACGTCTGGATGAAGTGGAAGCGATCTTATAGACTATGTGACATTAGGGCTCATTCATAAAACATTAACCTCGTCTTAAATTAGGCAATATTACTCTTGCGTGACAAAACGTGGAGCATAAATACCAGCTCAAGCACACACACTCGTACACAGATACACGCACACACACACACACACACACACACACACATAATAACACTGTGGCAGGTGGTTTTTCCGGGTTTAGCCTGACAGCGCTGACACTAGTGCACAGCAGGGGTGCAGACCCTCGAACACCACGGAGAGAAGGCTCTTGGCTCTCCATAGGTAATTAGCTGAGAGAGGCTGGAGAGGACTGGCTGTCAGGCCAGCGCTAACGTCAGCCAGGACCACTTAACTTGGCATTTATTCAGCTCATCATCGCCCCTGAGAAGCACCACCGAGTGCCCGAGACAGAACTTCACAATCACCAGAAAGTCTTCCTTCCTTTTATTGTGTCTCATTTATTGTCTTGCAATCCACATAATTTTTATTCTGAAAGAACCTACAGAGGCTGGAGCAAGGGATTTTTGAACATTATTTTGTCATTTTTTGTTCGTTATTGGCGAGGTTGATTCACACTGTTGACCAAGTGATTTTTAGTCTCCATTTTGAAATGTTTGAGTCATGAGCCAACAGAATGAATTTTGCAAGTTTCTGTGTACTGTAAGTGTACTTATTGCTCCATGTGAGTTAGCTATTGTGGAGTCACCGCAGACATACCACATGAGATAGATATCAGTGAGTCATAATATGTGTAACCATCATTGGATGTGAATTTTATTGTACTGTACTAACCTTGCTATTCTTCTGTTAGTCAGCCCAGAGATTTTAAAGAGCTGTTTTAAAGTGCAAAAATACAAACCATGCAAAATAATTCATTTGTTTCACTTACATAACATTTATTTAATTATCACATTAATCTGAGTAAATTTAATTCTGCCTTATCACTTATGTTCTCCAAAGGAATTTGAAGAAAACAGTGTTACTGCAATTAAGATAAAGCAAATTACCTGCCCATGTGTATAGATCATTTAATGTTAATTGTAACACTTCAGGTAAACTGACTGCACGGTTAGATAACACGTGCTGAGAAATCATTACTTTAAAGGTAAGATTTCTGACTCTCCCACTTTGAACTCACAATCTGCCACTGCAATGTTTGTCCTGCAAGCTGCATCTCTCCACGGACAGATCAATAAGCTCCTTATCCTCTGCTTCAATGCAGCGTCGGTTTTGCCATGCAATGTCAGTGCTAATATGTTATTATTATGCTTGTTCTGTCTGTCCTCTTTAATGTCTCACATTGCTTTTTTACAGGACACATAACATTTTTATATAATCGTCTCATGGTGATTTTCTCATTTGTGGGCAGTCTTTACTTAAGTTCAGCTAAACTCGTTCCTTGCCAAAGTTCCCTGATCTGCCAGAAACTGACTCATACCTCTTTATTCCCATGAACACTATTACAATGACTTGAAAGTAACTGACATTCTAGAAAGTGCTCATCTTGACGTCATAGTCTTACAAAGCAATTTTAGGCAAACTCCCTGTTTATCTCAATGCTCTCCTTTGTGGGAGCACTGGGAGCTATCAGCTGCGATCATCAAATTGGTTGTTTTTCAACGTTTTGAGGACTTCTTCAGCTCTTGGAAAATCTGCTTTTAGTTATTATGCACCTTGGTCATGGAACAAGTTACAAAAGGAGCTCAAATTAGACTGTTTCATATCTATGACTGACTTTCAATGCACCATACAAAACATTATACCTGAAACATGTAAATGCTTTCTGTGAAGAAGCTACTATACCCAGATCTCTCTTGTGATTTTTAAAACTGTATGTTTTATATGTTATATGTATTGTATTGTTTTATATTGACATTGTGTTGGCTGCTAACTTGGTCAGGTCTCTCTTGCAAAAGAGATTCCGAATGTTAATGAGACTTCCTGGTTAAACAAAGGTAAATAATAATACTGCAAATCAAATGAACAGACAAATTAATTTACGTATTAAGCATAGTTTGTCAATGTACAAATTCACAACTTACACCCATTAGAGTGACATATAAAACTGTATATTTCTTTCCCTTAGGATTTGGAATGATACATGAGGGCTCACTTTCAAACCCCACAACCACCCCCATAGCCGTTAGTTTGATGTAGTACTGGAATTCATTTGAGTCACTTACTGACAAGGCAGTGCTCAAGACCTTTTTATATTCAAAATAGACTTTTGAAGAAATATGAAGTGTAAAAATAGAACGCCTGTGTTTCATCTCTCTGTGGAGCCGGTGTGACAGATGTTGCTTCATGGTTCAGAGTCATTACCAGCTCTTTGCTGCAGACCACCGAGGTGAAAAGAATGTGTTTTCTGCCCACCTCAGACATTATGGGCGGACAGGAAAGGAAAGGTGCGAGCGACATGGACACCAATCACATCGAGTACATACCTTCAACACCCCCCTACCCCCACCCCCACCCCCCCAACCCCCCAAACATAGAAAAAGAGGAAAGAAATCTGCCCATGTCGAATCAATGCAAATGAAATCAGTGTTGCAGCTTAATGTGCTGAAAAACTGCAGACATGATAGCCATAGCTTAGAATAAAATTTCTTTTTTCCCTATTAGCTTTTATTTTCCTGGCTGCTTTGTCAGCTTGTAACCTCTCGGGTGGAAAAGATTATAGAGGACCTTGCCAAGAATTCAGGTCTTCCAAAATGAACTCCTTTCTATTCTGAAGCTTTACTTTGATGGCAGAAGAAAAATTAAAACAGATTAAAGAGAAAAAACGCAAGGAAGAAGTGATTACTTGAAAATGTGCTAACAAACAATCTATGCACACGAGCACGAATCAGCAGGAAAATAATTAGTGTATGTGAGACTACATTTCCCCAGCTTTCAGACGCAGAATTACTCCGATATACTGACAGCTGCTTTGTCTTGTGATGTCTGTCTTATTACTTTTGGGAAACATCATGATCTGATTGAAATCCCCTGCCTTGTATGACTGCAAAAAACAAGATAAAAGAACCAGTTGCGTAAGGTAAGGTAACCTCATTTCCTGTTGAGGCAGAATTCAAAACTAGCTCAACTGATCACGGAACAATTTCATTATGGTTATGACTTTGCTGAAACAAATTTTCTGTGTACAAACACTCTCTGGTCGAAGCATCCCAACACTGAGCCCTGGATTTTGAACAAAAGTACCTTTGTTTTAAGCTTTCATTTCAGTCCATCTTTATAATACAGCATACATTCATTTATGTAGTTTTATGATACCCTGCTTCATATACTCATTGATTTATTGCCTTACAATGTGATGTAGAAACAATTTTGCATTTCCTTGTTCACATTGCACCACATCTACTAAATAAGGGCACTCAGGAGAAATCAATTATAGGTTATTGATCACTACGATAAGGGCAGCACAAGAATTGAAAGAATGCTATTCGATCAAATAATGCATTTTTTTATCCTTAACAGAAAAGTATGACTGTCAGGTGTTTCTTTTATGGACAAGAGAAGTAAGTAGGATTTAAAACTGTGCAGTTGTATGAAAATAAACCACCACAGGTACCTGGCTGAGAGTGGAACAACTGATGAGTATAACAGACTTTACCCTGGTGAGACTAAGCCGACACATTGCAATGGCTGCCTTCAGGATAGGGTGCTAAGTGACATGATCAGTCTTCCAGGTTATAGCTTCAGGCGGTGTCATGTTTCCTGAGAAACAGTCCACAGTGTAATAATTCAGCCAGCCACACCCCCTGCAGCTCCAGCTAGAAGAATGAGAAAAAAAGGTCATCAACATGTCAACTTCAGCCCTGCTTATTCAGACTACCAGCACAACTAAATGGCCTTTATCTTCCAAGGTCTGCATTCAATATCTAACCCTTTTGTCCTTGAGGGAGCTAAAATGAATGGAAATCCAGCAATGGAAGTGATTCTGAATTCCATAATGATGTCACTCCTCTTGTCTATGTAAAAGAGCCTTCAATAACACTGGAATGTAATTTTTTGAGTGTTTTTATTGTATTTATCAAAGGAACACAGGAAGTATGAATAACTTGTATATTAAACTATAATTATTGCCAATGACAGTCATTGATGGTTTTAGAGTGGTGCTCTCTTTATAAAATGCTTGCTCTCAAAATGTTGAAAGGCTGGTTGTATTCACAAGCCTAAGTTCAAAATTTCTGGTCCTGTGATGAAATCCACCACTTCTTTTGAAACCGCAGTCCATTTAGATGTATACCGAACCACGGAGTCCATTAGGAACAGTGCTTTGAAAAGGTGAGTGACCCAACAAGTGATGTCTTTCATTCTTTCAGTATTTCATTTTAGTTGCTTTTCATTCATTTCTATTAATCTAGAAGTCTGGCGGATGTCCTAAGAAAAATCTAATGATGTTTTAAATATTTAGGTGCTGTTAAATATTCATAAACATTGCAAATTATGAATTTCAGGATGTTTATAATACATCTGGAGTTCCTGAATGAATATTTATATGGAGAGTGCATGGAAAGATGAGACAGAAATGAAATTAAAAAGAGGAATGATGAGAAAAATGACTAATTTTGGGACAGGTTGATGACCTTTGGGAAATACCACAGTGCTGTGACAAAATCCAGGTCTACATTAAATTAACTTACTGAGTCATGGAATGTGCATGCTCTATTCTGAAGCATTTCATTAGAGCCATACCAAAAAATCATTAGATTAAAAAAAAGTCAAGGCTGTTTGTCTGTGGTTGTTTATAACCATTGTTAAAGGCAAAACACATGTACACTATTCAGTAATAAACATATTTTTGGATACATCAAGCTTTGAATTATTTCATGTATATGTTTAAAATGTGTGATTGTGTGACCGAAACAATGAAATCTGTAATTAAATTTTGATTTTGTGATACGGTTTAAATAAATGTTCAACATCTTATATTTCAAACACGTTCAAACAAGTCAGTGCCTGTTACAGGGGAAATGATTTTCCATATTGTCATTGCATTAAAAAGATAATTATAATCTTATTTATGCAGTGCTATAACATAACATGAGAAAGCAAAAGAGCAGAAGACAGGCAATATGGAATATCAAAACAGCTAAGTAAAGTAAGTCAAAGGCAGGACAGGGCTATAGGGAATAGGCCTTAGTAGAGAGATTATTCTGTGGTAGCTTTCAAAACTACATTTTGTTTGAGAGTCTTTAACATGTGGAGTGAAGGAGGCAGGGAATAACTGATCACCGCAGGAGTGCAGGTTGGGTTTGGAAACAAGGAGAAGACCAGCAGTGGAAGAGGGGAGGGTGTCTGTATGAGTGCAGGAGTAACGGAGGTCGTGGATGGAAGGAGGTGCAAGATCGAGGAGATCTTTGTAGGTTTGGACACTGCTATTGTGGTCAATCCAAAAACTGACATGATTGAAAAAGATTGCTGAGGATATCAGCATGTATGCTTGAATGTGGGTAAGATAATACCCACCATTGCTCCTTAAGGCCTCAGTATATTTCAAGCGAACACACTTCGCTGGAGAGAAAAGAACACAACAGAACTATGCACCAGTTTGCTTTGGGGTGTTTGCTGCATTATTTTATCCAGTGTCTGTGTACTTCCTTTTTGTCTCAACTTGCAAAAGTGTCGATATCTCTGCATACACCACCCACTGTATCGGGGAGTTATGCAAGCAAACTCAGGCAAAACCAACATGGCAACAAAACAAATATTGGAGTGTTTGCTTGAAGCACAGTGAAGCCTTTTAGCCTGAAAGGCCTGCTCTCTTCAAATGACTAATGAGATCCTTTTTGACTCAACATTGAGCCACACTTTGGAATTCACAAACGCTGTCGGGGTGAGACCTACTGATCTGGGAACTTAAGTACATTTCAAGCGGTCTACTGATTCTCTGAAGTTAAATTTTGGCCCAAAGAATGATAAGCTCGCTAATGTTTTTGTCATGAAGACTGAGCCAAAAAGAAAGAGGGAACATTTTAATTAGCATTGGAAAGAAAAGATGATCTGTTTCAACCTTGACAGTAGTTATCCAAGCAAATACATTGAGGAGGGCTTTCAGACAGTGTACCCAACTGAACAGAAAGTATTCCAATGACAAATCTGGCTGAATTACAAAACAACAAAAGTCTAAATTTTATTTTAAAAATGAAATAATTATGAATATATAAAATAACATTGCTTTGTTTATTTTATTTTCTTTTTGGATTTTTGAGAGAGGTCCAATTGTAATCCTTTTGGAGAAAACCTAGTTGGAGAGGCAAATATGTCTAATATAATACAAACCTTGCAACAAAAATGAGCTCAATATTTTCCTGAGTTTTGTCTGGTCGCTATTACCACACAGGGGCCAATTGAAAGAAAGTGCCACGTTAAGATGGTAACTGATAGTCCTCCACAGAGTAGTAAAAGCAGAAGAGTTTCTCCGACAACAAAAATGAGCATTCCCTAAGGCGATGAGTGTGCACCTACTGGCAAAAAGTGCAATAAGTCCAGCGTATTTTATGTCCAGAAATCAGCCTTAGAGTATACTTTATTGCTGTAAGGTATTTTTTCCTGTTGGTACTGCAATGGTCAGACACCATGGATCAATAACACCTGGACAAAGCAAAAGATCCACAGATCTGAAGCGGAAATGTGTTTACTTTTATCAGGTCTCAAGGCTTTGGTTTTCATGACTAACGTATAATTTACAATAGATGACAGAACCTTTGAAAACAATATTAGGCCTGTGTTGTTTCTTTAATTGGTATGCTTGATTAATTTTGAAATAATGCAGAACTATGTTGAAGGTATTGGGTGTTCCAAGTCTTTTTCCTTCATTAAAGATCACCTATGATATAATGAATTCATAAAAAAAACAGTGAGAGTTCTTCTCTGACGTGGCTACAGAAAGTATATCTTTATTACATTTCTCCCAAGTCGTGCCAGTATTTGTTCAGTGATAGACTTGACACTCTAACTTGGCAACCTGTCTGCCTGGTTACTCCAGAACATCATTATGATTTCTGTTATAATTTTTCTCCTCTGCACATCTGTTCGCTTGCAGGCTTTGGGGTAAGAGACGAGAACAGTATAACAAGAACGAGAACAAGAAGAGGAAAAAACAACAAGTTGGACTGATTTGCATATTTGCGCATTTAACACATGGTGAGGTGGTGTAGCATGGGTACCGGAGCAGATGTTGCTTTGCATATTCAACGGACGTATCAGCAGCTCAGGAGCCAATTCCTCGCTGCTGCCCTTTTGTGTTGTTAACCTCACAGGCACCAGGAGGCATGTAGACATACTCAGAAGGTTTCCATGCATGTAGATTTGATGGGGGGAAGAGACGGGGAGTTGTTTGGAGTTAAAGATAGTTGGATCTGCCGTTCCCTCAGCTGCTGTGAAGGTTGTTGAGTCACAAGGTACATTACATGCATTGTATTTTGTATATTGCGATTCAACAGCAGTAAACATATTTAATCATTTTCAAAATATGAAAGTAATATGATTCACATAGAATAAAATTTCATGAAGAGTATAGTGCAGCAAAACCATATGAAAACTCTGCTGTTCCTTTAAATGTAGTGTGGTGATGGTGTACAGTGGTGTTAGATATGAAGCCAACAAGTGGATTTAAAACAAAAGCAGAAGTAAACTAGTGAAACATCACCATTACACAAAGAAATGAGCCTATATGAAACCTCAGACACATTCAAATCAATACTTTTAGATTCTGTCTGAAAATTAAGATGGTTACAGCATCTCCTTAACAGAACTCCCACACAGAGGAGGTAAAATTAAATATGAATAATAACTGCTCTTTACTCAGAGATAAGAAAAGGCTTGAAATATCCAACGCTATTGATCTGCTGATTAAACCACCACCCCCCCCCACCCAGATTGCTCTCTGGGTAAACAGAGGAATGTTTTTGAAGCGCTGAGAGATGGAAGCAGCCGCAACTGGATCATGAAGTGACCCTTTGTTCAATGCTTTTCACTGAGCCAGACAGCTCATTTAACAAGCCCAGCGAAGACGACTCATTTCTGTCACATCCACCTCCGCATTCCACACACACAGGCACACACATACACACACACACACGCTTGTCTGCACTTTTAAATACATGCATACAAACCAAGGCACACATGTACACATCAGACACACATACATGCATATGCAAATGCAGGCCACTCTTACAAACACACTTGCAGATGCGCGTACTGTTGCACACACCCATGCACACACAGACATGTATACTTGGGCACACCCATATCTATGTTTAAATGTGCACACACACATGCACAATGGCTGGGCCATATCAGTCCTGCCCTGTTGACTCAGTTATGAAGCATGGAGTGTTAAACATCCACCTCCATCGTGCCCTCCATAGATAAACCAAGCCGGGATGAAACTGAAGAGATTGTTATCACAGCATAGAAAGGTTGCAGTGCCAATGTGTAGTATCAGTAACAACAGCCAACTCTTGAGAGGAGTGGGAACCTATTGTACTTACATGGTTCTGAGTGCACAGGCAATTCAAATCTAGCTGTTTTTGAATACATAAGCAAACATTTTTATATGTTTGTTATTTTCCCTTTAGATGTGCCTTTGTAGATGTACCTTTTCCACACAATAATGGATGTGTACTTCTTATTTCACCTAATGTGGATTGCATTTTGTATCAAAATTTGAGGATCAGGACAGTAGAAGCCAAAATTGCTGCTAAAATGCAGGGAAACTCTACAAATTTCCTTAGCCATTTTATGTGCCTAGCCTTCTAATTGATCTCAGTTCTCAAGTCCAGACCTGGTACTCTATCTTTGAAACACACCTCCAAGGGAATTGCCTATTGATTGCTTTCACTCTTAGAGTTTACAACATGCTAGGACTAAGACACACAAGCAATACAGAGAACACTTTTTTTTCTTGCTAACTCTTTAACTCCTGTGTTGTTTTAGGTTATACTGTTGAAACACCAGAGCCAGTTTATTATTGGCTTGCAAAACATCCAAGAGTATAATCATTTCTGATTCTCGTTTTTTCAAGCTTTGTTTCCACACTGCATTTAAATGCATGATAAATATTAAATATCTCAATAAAGCTAATTTTCAGACATTTTATAGAAATGATCTTCTTTGCCAAAGGCTATTTTTTTACTTTTTTGATCCCGTAAGAGTTGCACTGACCTTGCCGCAGTTGTTGGGGCAGGAGGGGAGGGGGAGGTGGCGACTGAGAACCGGAAATAAATGAAAATGACCCAGGAATGAATCTGTAGCATGAGAGAATCTCACACGATCTCCAGAGACCTTGATTTGCAAATTGATTCAACAGGTCACCCACCGCCCATAGAATCCATAACCTGGGCTTGTGCTACAGCTACGTAAGCTATACGCTCAAGACCTCAACACCTGTGGTTTTATTTTTGCTCTCAATTATCCCCCTATAAAAAGAAATATTCAAAAAAGTGAACTTCACCTTATTGGATCTCAATTTCAAATCATGAGATGTTAAGGAATTTAACCCTATAATTCACTTTAAACAGGTCAGAGACCGACAATATCTGGCAACCTCGATGAGTATGGTAATAAATGGGAGACTTACCCAATAATTTTAATTGCATGGTAGTAGGGAGAGGCAACAAGGGAGGCTAGATGTATTTATTTTGCCGTTTTGTAAAATCTTCATTCACTGTTTCTTTAACTAGCAGCCTAAAACTGAATTGCTGTCCAGCAATGCTAGTGCTGAAACTAGGCACAGCTGTGGGATTGTAATTTTGCTTTATATTGTTTATGACTTTGCAATGAGACTTAATTCTTGATTCCATTCTGTAATTGTGTATTTCTAAGGAAGTACTTGTTGCTCTTTGTTTGAAGGCCTGTATACTGCTTCTGTTGAGGACGAAGATTGTTTTTACAAAACATTAAATAGTGAAACAAATTATCTGAATCCATAGCCTTACATTTTCTCTCTTTTAGCGTTGCTAAGTTACTGCTGTCTACAATTATGCTATCTTCTCCTTCTTCCCATGTAGGTCATGGCACCAGCCACGCAATGGCAACCACTGAATTTCATCTACTGTATTTACCCCACAAAAGCACAACATTTTAAACAGGCTAAATTGTAATTCTGAATTTTGAGATGAGGCAGAAACTCATCGAGTTAATTGTAAGTCAGTCTTTGAAAAATCTGCCTTAAGTGATTAGGTAGAAAAATTGTTTACATTGAGGTGGAGGGAGAACACTTTTCTTAGCAATGAACAGAAATGTGTCATAAGAATTTGCCATGTGACTTGCCAGTCTTGAGAATTGCTGAACAAATTAAATCTGGATTACACCTAAACACCAGTTTGTCCTGGACCTTGAGAACCCTGATTTACAGTGACAATGTAAATCATATTTCAGCAACAAGAGTATACAGAGGAATACAATTTGTAAAAACAGGTAGACTCGACAAATGACATTTCTTCAACAGGCTTTGTTGTATTCTATTTCGGTATATTATACTTAAAGATGCCTAAGTTAAAAATTTGCGCACACCCCTCTCCCTTGGGCATATGTTGTAATTTAGATACAAAAGTGATACACTGAACAGAACAGGCGGATCAGAGATATGCACTGTGTCTCCCATCATTTTTGATTGGCATTAATACTTCCTAATAAAAATGAAATTACAAATGACTCAATGGATGAAGAAGTTTTCCATTATCATTGAAATGCTTAGAAAATTGTCCAAACTAATTAAAATATCAATGTTTTCAGACTAGTCACTACACCTCTAGTGGCTGTTGCGGCACTTAACAATTTCAAATGAATTTACCACATTCCCCAAAGAAGTCAACACACGGCACACATTTCTTAATTTTATTTATTTTAATTTTCCAATACGAAATATAATAAAAATGAAACTGATACATTCTCACAGTTTAAGCCATCTTGTAAAGTCACTCCCTCCCCACCCAGTACGAATCATTTTGACACAAACCCTGACCAAGCTTTATCCCCATCCCACATTGGCCGAGAATAGCACCTTATCTTAGTATTTAATTGCTAATATCCTTGCCTCCGTATTTTATGTGTAGTGTCCCACAAGATAGTGTCTCATGAGTCATTGATTCTTCCATTCACAGTGATGGTTCTCAACCAGTTAATCATAGTAGACGGTAAATGTAGCACATATGGACCACACCCACACTTACGGCTGAGCTGTAAAACATTTTGTGTCTTGAGAGTTTTCCTATTATATTTTGCCAACATTTCCCCCTCCCCATTACCGCATGCCAATTCGGCTGCAGTCTCAATGGTGATCAGATCACAACTTGTAAGGTGTAATTCATAGGGGTCCCCAGCCATAGGAGGTAAGTCTCCCAACTAGTAACCTACTTCTTGAAAGGCGATTGCCAGTTTTTTTACAAAGCAAACCTGTGCATAACACGGCACCATGAACAGATCACCATTGTGGACTGTCCCCATGTAAAGATTCAAGTGTGTTTGAAAATTGTCCCTTTTTAGAAAGGGTAATCAAAGTAACTATCTCAGCCACAAGAAGTCCTGCCAGCAAAATTTTTTGTTTGTGTGTTAATGTGAGCGCTTGGATTTTCCGTTCACACCAAGCCGAGCATGGAAGCGAAAGCCATGGATCTGGAAGGGCTAGAAAGGCCTCCCTGGCTGCATCCGAATAGAGGGAAAATAATAGATTGAGATGTGGAGAGGGAAGAGGAAAGAGATACGGAGAGCCTGGGGTGAGGAGTAAAACCAGATGATGAGATGAGAAACAGAGCCACAAATCTTAAAGTGTCCGAACCACCAAGAGAAAATAGAACGTGTTTTATGGACTGGCTGTAGCAAAACATTTTTTTTCTTTTGTTTTCTGATCTCATGTTCAAAATCTGAGAAGCTTTCATGTTTTCAATTTGATTCTGCAAGGGCAAGTAATTCTATCAATCCAATTAGTTTTATAAAATTGAAAAGGGGACTTCAGTATACACCAGGTTTAGTTCTTTCCAGTCATACAAATTTTGTTCAGGTCATTCTGATTTTTCAACTCAATTATCAATCAACTGGCATTTTATTTTATCACTTTTCTTTGTTGTTTTACTGCTTCCTTTTGTTGTTGCAAAAAAGCAGAGACCTCAAATGACATCCTCCATGTGTGGCGTAAAGGATATGGCTGGTCCCATGAGTAGGCCTTAGCCAGCTTTTCGTGTCTTTGGGGATTTTGCTTCTTCCTCTGTCACAACGAAATGTCAGGAAACTTTGAGCCAGATGACCCTTGTCCCCTTCCACACAGTCTCATCGACGATGTCTCACTGCCATATCATTCCATCTCAGTCGAGCAGCTTTCAGAGAGACCATCGATCAATTCTGAATGAGTAAAACCATCACTCTGTACTGAGGTTGTTACTTCAGGGTGTCTTTTTTTGGGGAAGGGGACATATATCTCTCTTGATTTCAAATAAAAAAAGCTTATTTCACTCCTCTAAGTATTTGTATTACCCCTAATACTAATCCCATTTAAGGTGGCAGAAGACCTTGTTTTACATATTATTTGCTGACTGAATGTACTCTATTTTCCTGTAATTGGGGCTTTGCTAAAGTTTTTTTCCAATTAAAGGTATTGAATTTATCCTCCTCTATGTCCAATCCATCTCTTGAAACTCAGTTCATTAAGGCAGACCAATAGCATTGATCTGCTGTTTTCAGCTGGCCTCACTAAAGCGATTCTGCCATTTCCCTATGCGTTACCGTGATAAATGTGTTTGGTCTTGATAGGTGTTTTCCTATGCTGTCAAATTCTTAACAAGATTTTGTTTGACCATCCATTATAAAAATAAATCAAACAAACCAGATTATATTATCATAGCATAGAAGTGTAACAGTACTTTAAGTACTTCAAGTTTTGTTGAAGAAAGACATTCAAAAGTTACATAATTAGGACAAAACACTTGATTTTGTACTGACTAAGGGTGTAATTCAGGTCTGTGCTTAAGTATATTTTCTGCCTAAGTCTCTTAGTTTTGTAATGATAAGATGTGGAAAATACACTTCAACATGGGTCTGAATTTAGCCTAAAGTGCTTTCAGATACCTTCAGTAATTTTGTTCATTTTCTGTAAATCTTATTTACTCTCTGCAAATGACATGCAGATATGTGCTGTGTCCATATCTGCAGAATACCAGATACCATAACAGAAAGTTATAATAATCTCATTATGAGGGTAATTCTTCTTGAAGAGGGCCCATGATTCTATCACAAATAATAGCCTACCTGCCCAAAGGTTTATTAATATTTATGTGCTAGATGCCATAGTTTACAGGCTACAGCAGTAAATCCACCAGATCTTGTCCTTGGCTATTTTATTTCTGTCTCTAGAGAAAAATCTAAATCGAGACTTGAAACCTCAATTTCACACTAAGGTATACAGTCAAGCCATCAACCTTTACTTCTGAACTATAGTAGTGAGGAGAGCATTAAATCACATTCACTATCATGGTGCTATTTGTTTGTTTGTTCCAATGTATATTTCACCATTTTTTGCCATAATCAAGTAACAGCTTGATTATGGCCTCAGCTAATGGACAAACAATCTTAAGATTTTAAAAATATATATAAACCTTAAAATCTTACATCCATTACATACAGACAGTAATTTCCATCCAGTAGCTAATATTAATTGAGCGACCCCTTTATTTTCTTATAACAATTATACACCCAGTGAACATTCTTACCATTAAAGACATTCTGAATCATTGGCAAATTAATTCTATTAAGTAAGAAAACTACTTTCAAATTAAAACTAAAACAAATCAAAAAATTGCTTTCATTTCTTCATGTTTTGTGCACAGGAAATGTAACAAACTCTCAAAGCAGATTTTAATCAGTCATCCCGCAGTTAAAAATCTTTTGAGAAACAATAATTCAAGCTGTTTCTCATTTGATTTCTGAGGATTTAGGAAAAGAGACCCGGGAATTTTTTTGGGCGCGAGGGATTCCATTCAATTTCTGTATTCTTACTCCAGTGGGATTTTAATAGTTCATTATAAAGAATAATCAAAACTCCATTGGCTTCAAAGAGAATAGGACAAGAGGGATATGCAATTTTCATGACAGGGCCTTGGTTTTGAAATATAATATTGAAAAAGAGAGACAGTCATGACTACATAAATCCCATCTTTGCTATTTCCTTACTGCATAGGCAAAGAATAATCCCATACCCCCTCTGCCTCAAAAAATGATCTGACTTTAATTGCCATTCAATTTCCACGGTGTTATCTGAGCATTAAAATGGGGGATGATCTAAACATTAATTGTGGAGGGTGGATGAGGGGTGGCAGATGCTACGTCTTTGTGCAATTCCCATTTACTACAGTTCTGGAGCGTCATTGTGCGGCGCCCATGAATTAAACATGAGCCCTTGTTCAGGTGTGGAGGCATCACGCTATTAATGAATCCAGCATGGAGCCAGTCTCCCTCAGAGTAGTGATAGGTGAAAGGGAGTCGCAGCTGTCACAGCTCGTTCTTCCATTGTTAAGAAGGGACAGAGATCAGTAGCTTCTGGGAGCCTCTGCCTAAAACAATTTTTCTTAATTCTTATTTCCAAGATGTGCCATATTACATGATGATGAAAGGAGCCTCTTGTCTTTGTCATTTAGGGGTTTCGCAATTAAAATACCAGCGTGTCGTTGCGTGTGTGCCTGTTGTGGAGACTTGGAAGGGCCAAAAGAAAGCCGATCATTAAGCTGATGAAAGGAAACCACTGGAACATAGTTTCCGAATTCTTGCATACTTCTCTGAATGATATGGAAAACACAGAGGAATGTCTACATACCAGCAGTATGGTCTGGCTAACGGATTGGACTGAGCAGCGGTTCAATTGGTGTGGGAATTGAAAATGGGGGGAATCTCTTAGTTCCACCAGGGTTAGGTCACAAAATAATTACTGAGCTCGAGACCATACATCTCTAAGGTAATGATGTCCATATCTTTAGTGGATTAAAATGGTTACTGTAGATTTTTAAGCTTCCCGTAGTCCTCATTACAGTTTAATGAATCATTGATACATGATATGGTGCTACATATATGAAAAATCACTTTTCTCTCATGAACTGAGACATTGCACTTGATCTGTAATTCATTCATTTGATGTGGCATAGTTTATGGCAGTACTATAAGTCTTTCTTAGCTTTTTCACTGACACAATTGGGTCTGTGATTTAAACGGGATTTATAATTTAACATTGTGAACATTACATTCAAACCAAGGCAAGTAAAATGCCCATCCAACTGCATACATCAAGTATCACAACATGCAATACGTACATCAAAATATCAGTGCAACTGCCAGACAATGAATTAACCATTAATCGATCAATCAAAGGCTGTGTGACAAAGGAATCGTCTTGTACACAAAACTGAATTCTTCTTACGTTTATTCTCATGAAAATCGCCCATGAATACCAATGTGGAATTCGTGAAACAGGTTCAGACATGCAATCCCGTGTGCTTCCCTGGTGTATTGCTTGTGTTCCAACAGTAAATTGAATGTACATGGCTGGTCATGTCGATTTGAATAATGAAACACCAACTACAGAGCCATGTGTTTATGGCACACATGTAGATTTTGTTTGCACCCAATAAAAGTTCAAATAAGAAAGAGTTTCCAGCCATGCACATGTTTTGCGAATGAGGCCCAATATTTTGACCAGGCAGGATTTGAGCATGTTAAATATGACTCTATTCCTGCATATGAACACAAGACATATATCATGTTTTTATTTTGCCTCATTAAGATCTAACTCATAACAAGGTCTATGTCAGTCATCTGATAACATTCTATAGGCATTCAGTTGTCCACAGGATGTATTTCCCTTGAAAATGTATTATTACATATCAATAAATGGTATTTTCTACTGTGTTGCACATCTCATGAATGGTGACCAGTTTAGCATTACATACCGAGGCTATACCATCAGAATGCTTTGCCCCAAATTCTACAGTCCTCGTACGAGCTTAGAGACGTTCACAAAAAGTCCAGACAAAGTAAGGCAGAGGGTAGAAGCCCCTTCCTGCCCATGAAACGCAATCTCTCACCTCACACTTCACAGCAAGCACAAAAAGGTTTTACGTCCTCAGAGACCCTGATCTTTCATCAGCCGATGCTTTTGAGAGAAATCGATGCGTCTCCTTGCCCTCTGTAATGGCAAGCTACGGCAAATTAATCGAACGTGCTGCAACTGGGCCCCTGCCCATCTCAGATTACAAGCTGCTAAATCACCGACAAGGCCTCGCTAATAAATAAAGAAATATATGCGAGAAACCGCAATGGAAATAAATATCGTTGTGATCTCGAGACGGAGACGTGGAGTGACGGAGAGGAAGAGACCTGGCAGTGGGGGAAGCCGGTGAAGGTAGTCGATCAATATTTTGCTAAGATACATACGAAAAAAAGGAAAGCCCTGCAGCTAAATATTTGCAACACAAATCCCGATATTGCCAGTAATGGGAATTTCTGATCCAACATATTTTAATGGCAATGGATGAAAGAACACCTCAACATTTTTTGAGTGACTGATGTGAAATCAAGTCACGGAAAGCAGATAACCCATCTTCAAAATGCATGCATATATAGATAGCTGAATAAATTAATTAAATATGAGGTTGAATGAAAGGAAATGAATATTTCTGAAGCCAGCTTTTCTGGCCCAGTATAGCAGTGAAACAGCAAACGCCATATCAATGCTTTAAAATTCTGTTTGCCCTGTAGACACAGTGAACTAGATATTGCCATTTGCTTAATATTTGCTATACACTTCTCATTGAAGCAATCTCTGCATGGGTCTGTACATGTGCTTCTCAGGATAAGAGCCATAGGGAAGTGGAGCAGATGTAAATGCTACAGCATGATTAATTCTGTAATATTCCTAGCAGTGACCCATGGGCCGTTACAGGCAACCACTAAACAGGCTTCATTAAAAAAGTTGAGAGGGAGAAGAATGGTTAGGGGGAGATGGAGAGAGGGGGGTGCCAGTATACTGACCTTGACTGTAAAGTCACATGTTTATTGATTGCCTTCTTCACATAGCTGGTCAGGTCAATATTGTTTCGCCGTACCATGTTGCCATGTGTGATTGGAAAAGCGTCCGAGGTCTGTGGGTGGCTTGTGGGTTGTTGGGGGACTGGGGGGGGAAAGAAGGGCATGTAACAGACACCTCTTTTGTATGCAGATTGCGGAGAGGGAAGGTGTTAACCAGGAGTCTCAGCTTTCAAAAATGAGCGCGCTGGATCAGATAAGAGGCTCTTTGCGCAGCGTGATCCCAATGACGGCGGACAGGACCCGACCGCCGTGTTTGTCACTGGGGTCTCGGCTGATGCACACAGCTCGATGTCGGCACTCATCTGAAAGCTGTTCCACTTTAACACCTCCCTCTGTGGAATGGGGTACTGAAACAATGGGCTTTTGGAGAAAAAGAGAGATTAGCAGTGATATTAGGGATGGATAATCGCTCAATAGGGGGAATCAACTCTTCACTCAAGTTTATTCTGAAGGCTCCTGGCTAAAGCACGACAAGCACAACACATCCGCCTACCTCATACTCGCAGAAATTGGACTAAGTCAGATTTTATGTAACCACCAATGTGCCCCAGAGCTCTGGTCATTCTGTGTAAATAGTACATTTTAGCGTGTGTCTGTTTTTTTGGCACAAGATAATGTTCAGCGTGTTGTTTTCAGCTGCCTGGTTTCTTAAATGGAACCACACTGAGAATTGCGGCAGACTGGGACTGAAATTGCAGTGATTAGCATCTGCGTAGGGCGCAGTTACATTTTCACTCACACAGATATGTACCACCACCAAAATGTATGGGACACTTAATATTTTTTAATATGTTAAGTAAAAAGACATACAGTGACACAGGGCAACCTGCAACTAAATCATGCTTTTAATGATAAAGGATAGGGAACACCAAACCAAAACTAGAAGGAAACTAGAAAATAAAATTATAACGGAAATGATAAATAATATACATGTCATCCTTATCATTGAGTGGCAGCAAGTCCATGGAGGAATGCATTTGAGATGCATTTCGTGGTTAACTAATCTGCCTTGCGTCCCAATTTTTTTATAACATACGAGTATCTGTAAAAATATGCCCTCAATGACTACAGACAGAAATGAATATGGTGCATCCACGGCTCACCTCTATTCTCTGCTGGAAAACACACATATGCACAGAATGTAAAGTGTATCATATTTATAAAATCCATGCAACGCAGAGTTAAAATATTTATTTATTCCTTTTTTTGACAGGTGGCACAGCTTATTTCTCAAATATTATATATTCAGCCCAATGCATATTTTCTTGCAATCCCTTGAGGTTCAACTCAACCAGAAGTGTTAAAAAATAAAATAAAAACTGGTATACTAAGCCAGATGTTTTTCATTTTCTAAATATAGTGATTTGTGTTTATATTGCTTTTCATTGTTTAAGAAAGTGTTACACATTTACTGATATTTAAAAATATATATTCAACATGAAAATTGAGTTGGCATGTTTGTGCATCCTCTGAGGTGGAGGAATCAACATTCAGCCAGCAGAAAGAGAGCTGATGCATTCAGCTTCTCACAGCAAGGTCTGTTGGCAGAACAATACTTCAACAGACTTATTAAACCCCCAAAGCAGTAGGAACTGAGTCAGGTACAGCCTTATGGAGTCCAGTCACGCACACAGTTTGATTAAAATATTGTACACGTTCTGAAATCTCGATGGGCCATGTTACTGATGAAAGGGATCATTAGCTATACGATGCTATATGAAGCAATTTCAACAACAGAGACAGAGCGGGAGAGCGAAAGAGACTGGGCACATGATGAAAGAAATGGCGAGGGTAAATTGGTCATTTCAGATGAGTAATGTCTGCTGATGGAATGACCCCAGACACCCATTTTAAATGTCTGCCAGTGCCTTTTTCCGTTTGGAGAAGAACCAAGCGAGAGTTTGCATGTGTATTGTATGCATGTTGTCATGCAGTTATGCAGTTAGGCGAGCATGCGGGTGCGCCATTTCTGCTGTCATCAGTTCAAGCTACAAAACATTCTGTGCACAGGTTGTATCTCCCACCAGCAACACATTTTGTAATAACATCATATTTTGTATTGTTTAGCATTACAAGCTTGTATCATATATCATGTAACATCATATTATATTGTTATGGCAATTTATTTCAAACTTGCAAATGCGAAAACAACTTAACACAGGCACACCTGTAAGAGCCGTTGCAATTCTTCCATGTAAACATTCATAATTACATTGTAGGAAAGGTTCTGGGATGATGGAGAGGTGTCATGACTAAATTAAGGGTCTGGATTTATGTAACACAACGCTTTTGGTTCAATTTTACTAATGGGGTACCACCATTGTGCCCTTGGGCAGGGTACTTAACTGGAATAGAGTCAGTAAAAATATCCGACTGCGTAATTGGATCATATTTAAGCATGTAAGCTGTTCGAGTTTCCCCTGACAAGTACATATTTTCGATTAATGAGTAAGAGGAGGAAAAAGATGAAGAGTACATGCAGAGATATCAATGATGCACCACACTGTTGTGTTAAGTAAAGGTTTCGGTGTGACAGTGAATGGCTTTGCACTCAGTAGAAATGTTTCCCAAATCTCCATCCAGCTGGACAAATAAGGACAAGTGATATCTACAAAAATCCTGAAATTGATTCACCTCGCAGTTTTAGTTAAATCTGCCGTAGGTTGCTTTATTTATAGTATGTACAATGTGCCGGAATCTCCTGCAAAGCTCATATACATCTGTTGTAACACATTACACAAAGTTAATATCAATCTTATTCCCAGCAAGCAATAGCTGGATTGTCAATGCACAGATATGTGTGGTGCTCAAGTGTGTTCTGTGGTGTGTCATACAACACAGCAACCAGCCACACACCAATTATTTTTTCTCCTTGTTTGCTAAAATGGGTTTACTTGACATTTAATCAAAACTTTATCATTAAATGACTGACTTTTTGAGCAGTTCACACTTTGTCACCCAGCCATGTCTTCCAAGAGTATTAGAAGCTTGCTTTTTATGCAATGATCTGGTTTCAATCAACATTTGTGTTGAATTTTGAATCAGAATTTAGTGAAAATGTTAATTAAAACAGTAATCACCTTAATTAAGCAGCCATAATGTTTTTATGAATAGAAAAAACCTTGCATTTAGTAGGTTAAGAAGAAAAGTTGAGTAAATATTGCCCATTATTTTCAACATTATTTTTTGATAGTAAACCTAACATCATCATTTTATACAATACATACTGCAAAACCAAAATTACATGAAACATGGAGAAAAGATGAGAATGAGATCAATCATTGTTCAGTTTTCTGCAACCAGTGTTTCTTCACAGCAATGATCACCCAGATCAACTGCGGCAAGTTTAAGAAAACCAAGTGTTATGAATGAATTGAATTAAAATGTATGCATTTAGCTTAAAATGGAGGATAGTTTGTTGGGAGACCAATTCTGGTCCAGATGAATGGTAGCCAATGGACAACAAAGGTATCATGAACACTTTCTCTTTTGCATAACACCTGGCCCCCAGTGGTGAAAATGATTGCGTTATGACTTTAAGTTAGTAAAATTCACTGTTTAATGAACAGGTGAATGTACCTTTGAGTGGTGGGGGCCGTCATATCACTCTCCAAAAACAGCACACCTCACATTAGTAAGGGTATCCGTGATGTTATATATTACATTGCTATGGCTGATCTCTCATTTACTCTGTGATGTGGGTTTCACTCTGAGGTTTAAACGATATTGTGTTAAATTAAGTGCAGTTAAGCAGTGTTGTAACATAAAATAAGGTTGACAATGCTGCATGCATTAATGGAAGAGGAAATTGAATTTTTCTCAAGCAATGAAAGGGAAGTGGGTACCCATTGCTCAGAGCCGAGACGCTTTTCCCTGTTCATATTGACAATATTTTTGCTCTGGGCCTGCAATACGCTGTTGAGCCTCTGAATGAAACCAGACAGTTTGTTTCTCACTGTCTTTAAGCTTGACTGGTTCATAGTAACAATGTTGACAGTTAGGTTATTGGATATGTGGCAATACAAGTTTTGAGAAGGTTTTATGTGGACAGAAATAGAATGATTCACCAGTTTTAATATTGATTAGCGCTAACACTTACTAAACGAGCACACAATGAAAACCTATCAAGGCAAGTAGTGAGCTGTGTTGTTCAGTTCTGACATTTATAGTAATATACAGTAGCAATAAAAGACAGCAAGGAGTGGGTACAAGTTTTGAGATTGCAATCATGAAATTATCATAAAACATCATTAATTATTTGCCTTCTTTGTCTCTGTTTGGTGCAGGGCTAATGATTGTTCTGTTACTACTCGGTATAATCGGAATAATTGCAGGGCAGTGGCAGTGGATTTACTGTGAAGTAAATCTAAGATTATGCTTGGCTAATGCAATCAAAATTTGGGGTTTTTTCAAATGATTTTCAGGCAATAAGTGTGTTTTCCTAATTGGGTTCCAATTCAATTTCAGAATGAGGCCTTTGAAACCTTTTGAGTGCAAAAATTGAAAGAACAGTCTTGATTTTTAGGGTGAACTATATCTTTAAAGGGGTCTCTCACAACTGCAGTTGTATAATATACAGTCTTGAAGGATAAGGTATAATGCTCTGAAATACTTGAAGTGGTTGAATATGTCTTTCAAGGAAGTCAAAAGAAAGAAAGACATAGAAAGAGTTGCACATGTGCTGTGCTTAGGTTGGTTGAGAGCTCCAGTCTTTCCACGATCTCTCATGGGCTGTTGTATTTCTCCATTCACACGTTTCTTTTTTTTTTTTTTTTGTGAAGGCTGACTGTGACTCAGAGGTGTTGAATTAGATTTCTCCTGAAGAGTGGAGAAAACTCCCACTTACTGGTCCCGACAGAATGGGGAAGCATGCGGAGGCATTGAAGCGACTTCCGTATGAGCGTGCTGTTTGAGCTCTACCCAAACCAAAAGCAGGAAACAACCTCTCCATCCCCATGCTGTCAAGTGCAGCACATTAATGCCATGCTATCAGCGGTCAATAACCAACAATGGATGACCTCTGGTGTCTGCCTAAATGGAGCCATTTTAAGAAGAATTTCTGTGATGGCCAAATTGCCCATATAATGGTGGAAAGCTATTTTTGTACTCAAGAACTGTGATGTTGCTGGTTCTATTGGAAAGTTTATATTTAACATTTCATTAGTTTTGACATTCAGACTGGAGTTTAATCTGGAGCTGCCAATGGGAAAATGAAACCGCATATGCTAACTACGTAAGATGGATTTGAATGCACTTTCCAGTACGGCAATCACAATTTATCTAAACAAAGGTTATGCAAAACATCTCTATGCTATAATTGTATGGTTCATTGAGCAGGTGCTCCACCACAAACAGCTAAAAGGCCAGTCAAAAGTTAGAGTGGCTGTTCAGTCTGCTCTAGCTCTCTATAGCCATTGCACTCCATTGCTTTTTTGGGAGAACAGGCTTTACCTTTATGCTATCTTCTTTCTGGTGTTGCCCACCAACATTCATTATCCTCTCCTGCCAGTGAGCTTTGGGCCAGGCAGCTGATGGTCAGTCCCATTAGTGCCACCCTGAAAACAGATACAAAGTCCAGGCAGGGAGGAGGGGCCTGGACAGAGTGTGGATCCTGCGCCTGGGCTGGGGACAAAGTGACAGATTGATGGATATACTGACAGTCAGACTGACAGATGGAAGAAACGGGTTATCTGGGGCTCAGAAACTAATTTCCAGGTGTCTTATATCCCCAAACACTCAACATGAACCAGCAGCATAACTTGCCATACTTTAGCGCACACACCTAGACACACACCTACACACACACACACACACACACACACACACACACACACACACACACACACACACACACACACACACACACACACACACACACACACACACACACACTTCTTGCACTTAATTCCCTATTGCTTAGTGTTTCTTCTACTCTCTCTCTCTCTCTCGCTGTCTCTCTCTCTATCAGCCTATTTGTTCTGTTCCTCTCCACTCTGGCTCTCCCCCTATCTCTATTGTAATAGCCACAGGAAGTCGTGGCATGCTCTGAAAGACAGCATTATCTCCCTCAGCTCTCCATCTCTGCCTCATCCCCTCTAGCTCTCTGTGTCACTGTCTAGTGGGGCGCACAGCTTTTGTTGTGCACTATCTATTCAGTTTCAAATCGTGGATTGTACCTCTCTGTTATTAAGCCAGTCAAACCCCAAGAAATATATTACAACATCACTTTGTATTTGTTGCCTGTAGGTTTGGGGGAAAAAACACTTTGGTTTTTCTCCTTGGTTTATAATTAACGTTGCTCATGCTTTAGTCTGTCCAGCAGTCCTGACGAAGCCAGGACAGTATATTAGAAAAGAGGTAATCCGGGCAGACTGAAGTGGAAACGTATTATATGTTTGTCATGGGGCCTGGTTCACAAAGGCCTGGGACCTTGAAAGATGTCCTTGGGCTCCTACCTGAGAATATCCCAAAAAGATTTCTTAGAAGTGAAACAGCCATTTCCTTGTGGAATGATTTCAAATGGAAAATAAACCACTGCCTCTCTATTCAGATTGTATAGGTTTCTCTTTAAAACTAAATAAATAAGAAAGAAAGATAAAAAATGGGCCACAAAGACATTTGACGTGTTTCTTCATCGACAATTGATCTCTTGGGGGCTGTTGTCTGGGGGAACAGATAAAAATCCATAATTTTTCAACTCAAACATCTTCAAAGCAGATATGTAACCCTCATTAGTCAGTTTATAAGTGCTCTGGAGCCAATTTAGCTTGATGTATATAGTTTATATTACTTGGCCCATTTATATGTATTGTATTGTTAGTTACCCTTCCATTGTTTTCATTTATTATTTCATTATTTCATTATTAATTTAATTTCTCTCTGCAATACAGGCTGTAGTATTTCAAAATGAGACTGCTTATTTGTCTTATTAGTTCATTAAGCTGATTGCTCTCTCACATTCATAATTTAACAGTTATGTTTGTAATTTACCAAACAAACATGCACAACACACAAACACAGATTGAACGTATTGGTACGGCTTGAATATATATAGTTAGATTGATCATTCCCTTAAAGATTTTATATTGATGTCATTCACAAAAAGGCAAAGATGTTAAACACTTACAGACACATTCTAAACAATGTAACAAAAATTTTGTACAAAATTCTGGCTCATTTTATCAGACATCCTTGGTGTTCTCAGGAAGGTATACACACAGTGACTGAGAAAAACACAACAAAGAACCTGAGATGGCTAACGGTCACATATGGGGTCAATAACTGTGAGTTATATGTGAAGGCCAGACCATACCAAGCCATTATTCGACCACACATGTGTATAGTGTCTCATCTGGGTCACATCCATCGGTTTTATATCTTATCTTCCTTGTGAATTACTGGCTCCATGATGTGGCTCTATGTTGCTAGTAATACAGTGTTTATTGAGCAAAAGCATATTGGGAACAGGTGGTTGAATCAGGATACATAAAAAATTGGATTATTGATATGCTACCCAGTTTTCGCCATGTTTTATTGTTTCCATTCTCCGACTTGAGAAAAACAAAGTGTATTGCTGTCCTACAGACCACATTTTGATCATTCCTAATCAGTGTGTCATTGAGAGCAAATTGAGCTCCTTCCATTTAAGAACTCAAACAAACCTAACTCATGCATGACCAGCATCTTTAAATGAGATTTCAAGGAGTTTTATATTATTATTAGATTAATTGTCTTGTTTTATTAGATGAGCCCCTGTATTATGGTAGGAGTAAAAACCTGAACAAGGTTTAGAAAACTATACTGGTCTCCTTTTGAGATATTAATATTGTCTTATCAATTATCAGCCCAGCTGTCAATGTGAAAGGAATGAAATTATTCAATTAACTCATATTATCTATTTATTTTTCTGATATTGTGCATCATTATCACTTGCTAACATCTTTTTACATTTAAAGTTCCATTTAATTTTTTACAGTCTAAATATACATCATATCAGACATACAATAAAACTATGAAAAATGTAGATCTAAGCTCCATCTCTTTTATTTGATGAGGTCATACTACTTTATCCTATTAAAAAGTATTGTATTGTGACATCATCATTCAGCTTTATTCATTGCTTGGTGGGGGAATTGATCAACACAATACCTGTCCGGTCCTTTAGTCTGAGGCCCCATGGTAAAATGTTGTGTGAGTGGTAACACTTTTTTTATACTGCCTTTCCCATCAGCACAGTCAGCAACAACACAGACCGCCCCATAAATACATAAATACATTTCCGATTGTAGGAAGAAGATGGGAGCTGTGTGTATCCGTGGTACAATGATATTGGACATTTATGCAATGGGAAATACAAAGAGGTAATGTATTTTGCAGTGGTGACTCAAATTTGTTTGACTGAAAAAATGAAATCTGTCTCCTATAGGGAGTTGGTAATGTTCATTTGACAAAACAATAGTTAATTCAGACTTTTGAAAATGAGCAATGTGGAAACCAATATGTGTTTCCATGCAGAATCCCAAGTTTTGGTATTGAATAAATCGTGATGGTGCAGAGGTCAGCTGTATCTAGAAGGCTCACAGGTCTGTATGTAATTTGCTGTAGTGTGTGGGTGACCGAGGGAGAGTTTAACAGCTCTTGTTTCATCAGATGTCTTTCATTCAAATATGTGGCAGCAGTCTGCCTGTACCAGCTCCTTATGAGTCATATTTGTACTCCCCTTATACGCTTACTGCACAGCTCAGAAAGTGGAGTGAAAAATGGTAGCCGGTAAAGTAACTGGTAGTAGCTGGTAATGGCTTCAGAATGCTGTATATTTGTTTCCACAAATAATTCCAAAAGATTAAGGACAAAATAAGACTAAGATTACAATTAATGGCAAAAGATAAAGCAGCAAATTGTTGTTTTATGTAAACCAGTCGCACAAATATTTGAAAAAATAAAAATATATAGTATTAGATATTCCGTAATTGTTTACATCGGTTTTTGTCTTGAATTTGGCTGAATGAAAAGGGAAATATTATATACATGAGAACTGCTTTGTGAATTGAGGTGTAATTGGGCATAAAATTATATTAACTGACATTAATAAAATTACCTATTGAGATGTTTGTTGAGAAGGCGATATTTTCCTCTTGCCAGTGGAGGATTGAATTACAGGCTATAAAATTTGGGTCGCACACAAAATTTGTCTTAACACAGATGCACTGTTGTGAAATTTTATTAACTGATATAATACACTAAGCCTTCTCCTCTCCCAAGACTAGATGCCCAGACTGAGAGCGGCATGCTGCTTCATTGCTAGCATGGTGCTCTGTTGAGCTGATCTTTTTGTCAGTAACTGAAAGTAGACTTCATGCAGCTGGACATGTAACTCCTGCAAAGTGCTGGTACCACAATGCAATGCTGTAGGGTTTTTAGCAGTTAAGGTGATCGAGTGTGACATGGAGTAAAGTTGTAGGTTTTTTCTATTTAACAGAATTCATTCTCTCCATTGTCAATGACAAAACAAAACAGGAAAAGAGTTTTGGCAATGCTTTGAAACACAGACAATAAAACATAAATTACTACAACGTGTACTTGTGCCTTTTGAATTTTCTGTACAAATCAGCTGTGATGAATTGACTGTGAACTGTATGGGTGGGAACGTCAGAGTGCATCTTTCGCGGCCGAGTGTGAGATAACATTTCCCCCTCAGACTGTTCCTGAGGGCATTGTGAAGCCCGAATCTGCTGTATTTGGTGTTTAAAAGAATGCTGTGCTCTCATCAGCTATTTTTGGCCCAAAGTCACCTTCCTGTCTCACTTGTTTCACTTTCTTTCACTTGTTTCTTTTTCATAACTCAGAGCGATGTTATTTCAAATGTTTTCCCTGCTAAACAACAGAAGCAACACAGTGATGCAACACAGTCGTCAGAAAGCAATTTTCCAAAGCATAGATTTAGATCATGTTTCACTGTCACCTAACATTACGTTAATAGTACCGCTGGCAGCATTGGGTTGGTTTTTCATTTGACAGCAACTTCTGAATAAAAACATGTTGAATTAATTTAGCTCATAACATGAATAATGATGACACTGCTGTAGATCACATGATGGTTTAATTTGGCCAGGTGGCCAGAGCTTTGAGAGGCATCTTTAACACTCAAAAAGGATAAACAGGAGATGAAAGCGTTCCTGTGAGCTTTTTTGGTAAAAGTGCTTACTATGAATGCAATCAGGGCTCCACAGTTGCACCCTTGGCTATGTCATTAACTTGACTTTGACATGGAGGTCTGCTGCACATGGACACTGTTACCTCTGAATTACTACCCAGCCACCTGCAAGAGTACCAGGCTATGCTGTCAGTGAGCTGTCCTTTTTCACTTTATTACCTGTTAGGTGTAAAATATTCTCTAGATTGCAGGAGAGAAGAGCACCCTATTTCAGCTGTCATGTGTCTTGGTGAGTTGAGGTGGCACATGGCACAATTTGAAAAGGATATTCTAAATTGGGGGAATATTGTTAAAAGGGATAATATATATATGCTAGATGGGTTGTACGCTTGAAACATACCTTCGCTGGACAGATTTTGATTACATTTTCATATCCAGCATATTTTATCGATATTGCTAGCACAGATATTTTACAAACCAAATTGTTTATGCTTGCATGTGTGGGTAAACACGATGTTCTCAAATACTGATGCGACTCCAGATTGTATGATCTCTGTCTCTAAAGGATACCTTGTGAGATCTTGTCAATCTTTTTCAATGAAGCATGACACATATTAGATAATTATATTCTGGGATTGGAGAAAAACTGACAAGGTTACACAAATGACATGAATATGTTAGATGAGTGTGTGATATTTCATGTGTGCTCAGTTTCCCTCCTTACTTGTTTGCTTCCAATTAGGAAATTTTCAAGCTCCATGCAGCTAAAATACATAATTTATATTCAAGCATATAAATACCATCATGCTGTATTCTATTACACGTCTGCCTATTATAAATTTGTTCATAATAATAATAATAGATTTAATAAATTTAGCCAAATGTGACATGCTTTGTTTTTATGATGCTGTATCATTCTGCTTGGAAATCAAGGCAAATTTTGAACGGAATAACTCCTAAACACGTTTTGGTTGTACATAATTAAAAAAATAAAGGTGAAGGTTATGACGTTAAAGATGCAATCTTGCTCTGACCTGTCTAGATTCGAGAGGGCCCTGTGTTCTTTTGTATTTTGGAATAAACTTATCCTTGTCAAAACAAGTCAGAGGCAACAGCTGGTGTACCAGAAAGTGTGGATTTGCATTCATTTACATGTCTGATGTTTCCAAAAATAATTTCAGTGAAAAAAATGGCAACCACTGGTTAGTATTGGCTTTTTTTCTACTCAGATACAACCTCCTAACCAACCTCAAAGAGCATGAACAGATTTGTATGTACCATCAGTGGCCCACCCATAGAGAGCATGGTTTCCCTAAAGACATCTATTGGTAAAGTTACAACGAAGCCCACCGGTGTCACAAAAGCCATCACCAGGGAAACTGGACAGGATAGTGGGGGTTCAAACTGCTCCAGCTTCTGTATTCAATTGTGGAATGGCCAAAACTGGGTGGGTCCATTACAGGAGGGCCAAGGAATGGACCACTCCAGTTTCAACACTGCCGTGAGGGTCCAATAGTGTATCAGTGTGTCCCAGGAGGCTGAGCAAGATGTTTATTCATTTTTAACAGAGCTGGCATCACTTGTCATAGCATATGGCTGTAATTTTTCCCTTCCTTTGCATTGATTGATTTATTTTAGTATGAGCTACAACAGGAAAAGTATAACATGGTGAGCGAGACAATTTTATGTGTTTTCTACATTTTGTGTACTTGTTTTGATTGGATTTTTTTTTGTATTTGATTTCTTTTTCACATCATTGTTTGCTAAAATGACAAACTCAATTTGTGTTGAACACCTCAATTTTGCCTCCCATTGTTTTCCATTCTTTTCTTCTTTGAAGGAATTGAATTATGTACAGATAGAAAATTCTGGGGAAAAAAAATCAAACACAAGTGATTATTTATATAGCTGGAGGGTGTTCGAAAAAAATGAGGAGGAAAAGAAATTGGATGATACTGCTTTGTGCTTCAGTTTGGTAATTAATGAAGATGAGAACAACGACGCAGATAGGTTTTCAAAGCACTGTGAGCAAACACTTTTTTTATGCTCCCTTCTTCCCGGCAACTGTCGAAACAGTTGAAAGAAGATGACATTTTTTTCTTCACTGAAGTCTTCTAGGCCTTGGCTTCAATAGGCCCCGCTTCTCCAACTTCTCGACTGTTAAAAAGCTCAGGAGTCCATGACTTGGCAGGCTCTATCAAAGAGTCGCTCTCTCGAGCTCCTTCAGAACCGAGCAGCGAAACAGGAAATTCAGCTTGCTCAGCACGTCTTTTATAAGGTGCTTTCTCTTGGCGTGGATGAAAGGCAGCAGTACATTATAGGGGCCGCTGTGTGCTCATTCTCCTCTCATCCACATGATTCTTAAAGTAACTATATTCCTTAAAGGTCATTGCAAGCATCGCTCAAACTTATCTCCAAACTGTTAGCAGCAGTGGTAATAGGATGTGTGCCCTGTGTGGCACTTTAGTGAAGGGCTTTCTGGGAAGGGCTCTTCTCCAACTGTAACCAAGGTTTAATCTTTTGACATGACTGTAATTTCCATCTGTGAATTCTGGCTTTTAGAAACTGATTGTGAAATGTCCTATTATGATAGAAACATTTCAAACGTAACATCAAAGTACATAAATGGTAAGGTTCAATTTAGGCCAAGAGTGGTTGAATATGGTGATTGAGTCTTTGGGGTGAAAAATTATGTTACCTTGTTCACTCACCAAACACTCCAAAAGAATTATTTTTCAGAAAGAATGGAATTGGAAGAATAAATCAAAATCTTCATTACCAATTGACCAGTTACACACCTGGTCATGCTTACTAATCTAATTAAGTATTTAAAAAATATATTCAATTGATGTTTCAAAGCCTCGTCTACATCAGTTGGGGGTTTGGTCCAAGAGCTGCGCTGCCATTACCCAGAGCTAATGAAAGCTTTTTGGGAACCACCGAGGTGACGTGTCCCCTGCTTCGCCAAAGACTCTGCCTTGCAGAAGCATTGCTGATCGTTAATATCGATTTGCAATTTGTAAACAGCAGGCCCCTTTTAACAAAATGCCATGCTTGTTGCTACACAATGGTGTCTTGATTTTGTTCAAATGGAGTCTGAGACAAGAGTAAAGTGGACTCCAATCCATGGAAATGCATGAAGGAGAAAAAGGTTGCTTCTTCTCATTTCCAGGGACATTTTATGTTTTTCAAATCACAATGGTTAGATCATGGAGTTGAAAATTGAAATTCTGAAATGCCATTATGGTGTAATAATTGTGCAACAATCTATTCTGCATTCGTATGGACAGCAGCATAAAATCAGGCAGAATGATGTTGGTGGCAAAATATTAGGGTTGACAACAAAATGACACAGCATGACAGTTACTAGGTTACACACTCTAGGTCATAAGATTATTTACTTTCATTAAAATGTGATCATTGATTGTGCTAATAAAAAAAACATAGATACATTCTTAAAAAATGATAGAATCAAATATGAAGTGGCACAGTGGCAGGTGGGTCCATTGAACCAGGTCCGACCACAAAACTTAAGCAAAGACCAGTTCAAAAGAAGTCCCCCAAAAAAAAAAAACAGCAAAACCAACAAACCTGTTAATAAACATAATGCCGAACTCCCAATCCCTCTCAGGTTAGAAGTCTATGCTTTAATAGTTGGCCTAATGAAAGCAATGGCTGACACCTTTCTTGATTACAAATCTTCCACAGGTGAAGCTGCCTGTTCTGGAGGCCATTGCTGTACAAGCATCAGCAGTCTCTCTAGGCTGGAGGAGGGAGCAGGTACCATCAGAGATCCAGTGGCAGGGGCGGATGAGCTTACTCCTCCTTCCACCTCACCCAGGGTCACAAATTATACATATTTTTAGTCATCTACCATGCTGTCTTGGAAAATCAATATCAGGTATAGCTTCACCATGACAATAGACAGCAAAAGTTGAAAACAATTGAACTCTCAAAGGCGAGGACACTTTCCACCAGCGTCAACAGAATTTGCTGTCAGACTCATCGCTGAAATCAATGACTGACTTGCCTCCTACTGTTGCCAATACCAACGCTGCAGTATGGTCTCAGCGTCAGAACATTTCAACACAATACATTAGAATATATTTTCTTTGAATCCAAGCTCTTTATTGCAGGATTAACCTCCACTACCTACAGCAGTGAGCAAGATCATAATTAATGGGCCAAATTTTTAATTTTTGACAAAATGTTTCATGAACACAATTGGCTAATGTAAATTGACAGATGGGGTATGAACCCAACCAACAGAGCAGTAGTTTGTAGGCATAAAAATACTGAAGATGTTTTCAAACCCAGGAGCTGATCTCTGGAGCTCGGGGAAAAGGAGCTTAAATACGTCCTCCTCCACCCCCCTCCCGCCACCCCCTCCCTAATATAATCAAAGAGGGTAAGTGACAGGCCCCTCTGCCGTCTGGTCAGCAGAATTCTGGCCGTGCCCATCCATTTCTCCACTTAGTTACAGACCCATAGAGTGGATTACATGTCTCTGGTGTGGCAGGGGTAAGATTACATCAGCACCCCTGTGGGGTGGGGGTGGGCTGGGGATTCTATTTCGATGTGAGCAACACAGGGAGGTGTTAGACGACACAGAGAAAGCAGGAGAGTAGATCTTTCATCTCCTTTCCACGCTCTGCAGTCGGTATCATCTCTGATGCAGGCCAGCTTTCAATTACACAACCACTTACTGGTCCTCACTTCCCTCCAATGCTAGTATTGTTATGAACTGCTTTATCTTTTTCACTGTGTGAAAGAGCAGGTTTCATGACTTTATCGGAAATTTGTGAAATGGCAGCTTTTAACATTCACTCTTTATAATTCGGTAAAATGGTATATATGTTACAACATTAACCATTCAGTACTGATTTCTGTCTATTTAGGTTTCAAACATTTTAAGTACTTTATGCAACACTGCAGGTTATTACATCTGGTCTATTCGAAAAGGAATCCTTAAAAGTGATTCTTGTGATTTCAACAGTATTTACAAAAATGACAACAGATAGCTATCTGTTGCCTGATAATAGTGATACTGTATGAGCAAGAATAATATTGTTTTTTAGATTAAGAATTGGTCAAAATGGGGCAAATACTAAACTGAAGCGATAGTAAATGACTACCAGTCCCTAACTTCATTTAAGGGTATTGTAATTGGTTCCAGGAATGCTAGCCGATGTGTCTGTTACCGGGATACGAAGCAGTGCCAGCTCATTTCAAGGTCATTAGTGGTATGACTAACGGAGGGATGAGTGTAACAAGACAAACTGCCTACAAAGGGCAGATAAGCAATGTAATCCATCTTTTGGCCAGGGCTTAATGACTAATTCCAGAGATGGTTTTTGTTGCTGTCAATGCTACATAGGAAAAAGTGTAGGTAAGATGCCAGAGACCCCTTGATAGCAAACAGGATGAGTTTGCCGTTTTTTGTTATTCTGTGTTGCACTGTATAAGTACAGAATTACATCAGTTGGCTTTTTGTTTTGCAGGATAATATTCAAATATTCAAGGGCTATATCAAACTCAGGAATTAACCTTGACATGTTTAGAGGGATGGTTTATCTTCCAACCTGGTTTATTCAGTACACACAAACACACACACACAGACACATACACAAGAGACAGAATAATGATAAATATATTTTTCAATCATATTTCAGATATTAAAACTTTTCTGGTAGTATTCATGTTACTGTAAATTGTTTGTTATTGGTCCCCAAATCAGTACTCCTGTTTTAGTTTTCTTATCGTTTAACTCATAAGCAATGATAAAATACATCTTGTTTTATTCATCAGTTTCTTGGCAGGAACATCCAGGCCTATCATTGTTTCCATGGAGAAATGCATTCCGTTGTAACTACACTGGAATTCATGATATTGATTTTTTTCTGTCCCCATCTTTCTCTTTCCTTCTCTCTCTGAAAACTCATCTTTTCAAGCTTTTCAATGCTCACCGTTTGTGCTAAAACTCAGAAAGTGTCTGTGCTCACAGAGGTTAAAACTATGACCTGGACAGGGTCAGATGAAATATTGAACTGTGAAGTGAATTAGATTCTTCAGAGCGAGATTGCACTGTGTCCACAATGTTCCCCCTCTCCTTTCTCTCTCTCTCTCTCTCTCTCAAATGAAAACTATCAGTGTTCCAGTCCCTGCGTCCAGTCTCGTCAGAAACTGAGGTTTGACATGGGGGGCAGGGAGATTTTGCAAGCATGTGGTAAGACAGACAGTGGTTCAAAATTTCTTGGAACGGATGCTCCCTGTACCCAGCATGCATGGTGGAGAGGGAACAAACGGCATGCAGAGGGGGTGAAAGGGATAGGAAATGCTTGATTTTTGGTTGTTTATGTCTTAGAAAGTGTCTGTAAGTGGCCTTTCAATGTCACTTCAGCCTGTCTCTGGTTCTTTTATTCCTGCCTTACTGAGAGCATGGGGGTGGATGGCTGAAATGGCTTATTCATTTTAATGTCAAGACAGAGCTGATTCAACCACAGTGGTCTGGAAGAAGTGACAGCAAAAAAATTAGAAATTTAAGAACACTTCTTTAGGCCCAATAGTGAATCACAAAAAAATGTCAATCTGAGCATGTGTGTGTGTGTTTGTGAGTGTGTATGTATGTTTGCTGTCTTTGGACAAATTGCTACTGTTGGTGCCAAAGTAGCTGAGAATACCATGCTGTCTCCATAGTGATGTATTCCTCTCTGATTGATATGAATCTGGTAGGATTTGATAGCCATATGAGCTTAGCGTTGTCTCCGATAGTGTAATTGGACTTGCAGGTAGACTGAATAAAGACTTAGTGCATAATCCCTTGGCTAGATAGAGTTACAACGAACACATCCACTCCCCCATCAGGTAAACTTGTCATGGGGACTTGATTATCCTGCTCTCCTCCCACAGGCTGCCAGCGCTCTCCATGGTACTGAAACCAGCGCTAACTGACTCAACAGTCACAGTGAGGCGCATCACACTCAGCACTGCCCTCCGCTCATAATATGCCTGGAGAGATGTGTGTTGGGAGAGTAATTAAAAAAGAGGAAGTGATCAGGAACTGGTCATATCGGCTCTAACAAATGTAGCGTTTTCTTCTTGCAGTGCTTCTAGACATCAGAGGGAGAAAGACAGAGGCAGAGAGGGGACCAAAAAAATAGAATTTGAGATCTGAGCATGTGTGGTCCCTGTAATTGCATTACTTGGGCAAAAAGAGACATGGTTGTGTGGAAAATGTGCATGTATTGAACAGCTGCCTGTAACGAGTGCATCTTTTATCTCTCTGCAGTACAAAGCCTCCACAAACACTTGGCGCATGCTTCATGGGATGTGACTGACCTACATATAGTGAGGGTGGGTAGGCTTTGACTAAGTGTGTTTCAGTCTCAGGGGTTGCTGGATATGTGTGTGTGTGCGCGCACGCATTTCTGTTTTGTGTGTGTGTGCATATTGGTAGATATATGCCTACCACGTGTTTTCTGTGAGCGTACATGCACTTGAACCAAGATGGCTTCGACTGCACAGGAAGACAGCTATGTAAGCATGCAATGTGTGTGTGTGTGTGTGTGTGTGTGTGTGTGTGTGTGTGTGTGTGTGTGTGTGTGTGTGTGTGTGTGTGTGTGTGTATAAGCTCACCTCACACACAGGCATGTTTGGACAGCTGACTTCCTGTGCAGCTGAAGCCATCTTGGTGCTGGTACCATGCTGGTACACACATGGGTTCAGAGATATCCCAACAGGCAGATGGGCCCGGCTGTGTCGTCTAGCTTGATGAGTCTGGGCACGCAATCTAAGAAAGACCAAGGGTCTTGACGTCAGAGGGGTTGCCAGTTCTCCAAGGCAGCCAAGCAGGCAGCTGTGCAAGCCGTGGCACTGGCAACATGCAAAGCACACGCTGTGACATCTTTCAAATCTTTGACAGAAACTGGAGAGGAAGGTCTGACCCCTACCCACATTTAAAATGAGAGGCAGAGGACAGGAAGAAGACTGCAAAAGGACTCTTAACATTAATGGGAAAAAAGGCCATGAGAAGGAAACAGCTTGGGTAAACATTTTGAATCATCCCCTACAAATATGAAACACAACAACTTTTGCTTTTCTTCAAATCCTGCATATGCCTGTGTATGCTGCCTATGATACCTGCATAAGCTTAAATGGTTAATGATATAGTCTCCTTCTAGGATCAGAATTATGAGGATTTTGAGCTCTGCAGAGATGAATCCAGTTAGTTAAATATCATTTGAATAGCTCTGTACAATTCTCCATCGTGCAGCTCCCTCCACACTTCCCCTGATAGTGGGTAAGTGTTGTACCCCACTTTTTAAGCCTCTGTCACGCAAACCAAACACACAGTGGCTGCACTGGGAACAGGCGGATTGTGTGTCCGATCCTGTGGGCCTCCTGAACGATCAGAAATGCTGTGACACCTCCATCTGTTCATCTGGGCCACAGCAGAGTGGAGAGACAGTGAGAAAGTAGGAGAGAGGGAGAGACAGGGAGAGAGAGAGAGAGAGATAGGAGACAGAGAGAGAGAGAGAGAGAGAGAGAGAGAGAGAGAGGAGGAAGTAGGAGAGAGGGAGAGACAAAGGAGAGAGAGGGAGGAAGTAAGATGGAGAGAGAGAGAGGAGGAATTAAGAGAGAGAAAGAGGAAGGAGTAGGATAGAGGGAGGGAGAGGGAGAAGAGAGAGATACCCATACTCATTGTGAGGTCAGTATGGTGGCAGCAGGGGGAAATAAAATCTGTGGAAAAAATAAACACGGCAAGTGGTCAGACCATACTTAGTTTTAACTTGATCCCTGAACAATGACATTCCAATACTGGCAAGACTTAACTTTTTTTTTAAAAAAGAGGAGAGAGAAAGACAAGGTGGGGGCAGATAGGGTGGTGGGTGGGTTTAAGGATAATAAAAGTAATCATCCTCTTCTTTAAATTCATTTCTTATGTACCCCTAAAAACATCTTATCTTGCAGTGGGATCCAAATTACTGGCATCAGTGGCCTTCCAAGCTTCGGAACACCAAATCTACAAGAAGTAAGACATCATTTGGTGTTATCACTGGAAGGTAATTTAAACCTGCTTAAGAACTGCTGTTGTCTCTCTAAGAAAATAAACTTTTAGTGAGTTAAACAGTGAAGCTGAACACCCTCTGGTCCTCTTTCTCTACAGACTGAACTCAGAAAGAATAATGACTCAGCTAGATGGGGAAATCTACACTGTGCTCTGAACAAAGCCAACATGACCATCCTCTGCATTAACCTTTTCACATAATAATAATAATAGTAAAAAATAATAAAAAAATAATAATAATAATACTTTTTGTGGAATTCTTGATCCTACAGATTGACAATGCATGACCTTGATTACATAGTTAGATTGGGTGGGGAAAAATCTCAAATGAATGTTTTTAATAGAATGAATAGAACATTTCTGTTACAGGCTCACAAATATAACCAGATCCTTGCTGTGATATAATGTATATGTCTGCAATCATACTGAGCTGATCCAATCAAGGCCATGTTTTGCCCTTAGCCTATTTTCATGATACAATACAGAGTGATTTAGCTCACACGCTTACCCTACAGGATGTAAATGCAAGAGTAAGGGGTGGGAAGACAAAACAATGATTGCTTCTTTACACATAATGGCCCTGTTGTTTGCTGTGGATTGGTAAGATGGTACACATACTTAAGATTGTGAAAAAGAAACAGACCGAAACATGGAATTATGTTCAATGCAGGGAGAGCTGTTTGGAGGCAAACAGCTTGGCAAAGAAATTTCTCTGGCAGTTAGTGAAAGCGTTTCAGGAGCTGCCCGGTTTCTCAAATGTTGGCTTCTCATCTTCAGAACAATAGTTCCTGTTTACTAATCTGTGTTACTCCCACACTTCTTGCTACTCGTTCGAAAATATGTTGCGTTCCCTATCTCAAAATGTTGCTACCGCAGTTCCTCACAGAGCTCTTAATCTTCATTTGAGATAATGCAGACAAGTCTATTTTTTACACTGCAGGGGGTCTTCACTCTAACTGCCATGCATCTTGGGAGCTTTGTCCAAAATTGTAATAAAGTAGTTTACTCTGTTACTATAACAAATTCCCACAAGAATGTTGTGCTTTTATTTCCAAGTCTGCAAAACCATAAAAGCAATGTCTGCATAAGTGTGTCTCAAAATAAAAGGCACCACAGGAATAAAAAACTGACTTTTGAGGAAAAATAAAATAACACAAATACACTGTTTGTTTACAATAAATTGCTTTTGGGTTATTTTAAAATCTGGCCAGTCATGGTTTTGTCCAGAGTTGTCCATGGAAGCTTACATATCAGTTTTTCTGCAGCCCAAACCATCCAAAACACAAATAATGATTAATCTATTCTTTACAGTGAAGTCCAAAAGTATTGATACCATTTATGATTAGCAAAAAAGTCTATCCTGTAATGTTTAATGATTCAATGGAATTGAAGTACATGTATTTAAAAATTTAGCCCGTTGATGCGGTAACATCAAAGATGTAAACAAACTCAACTGTTCAGCTGGAACCCTTGGTTTCTTTTTACTTTTTAAATTTTGCAACATTTTCAATGCAGAAGCGACCAATACACAAGTCCTTTTTCCAATTTCTGTATGGGCATTTGGGACAGAAAGCATAAAGAAGTCCTGAGAACACAAAAAGAATTATCCGGCACTTTTTTGCAAGATACAAACACATAGGTAGTATGGGAGCAGACCAAGAATTGCCTTATATATAAAGGTGTATCAATGACAGAGCCTACGGGTGGCCAGAGCAGGACACTCTACCCGAGAGTATAACTCACAGTGGTGAGTCAGAGCTTTACAATTGGTAATGAACCTCAGGGAAGCACAGTAAGCTGTGTCAACCATATGAAGACACTGAACAGAGGTATGCATGTATAAAAGATCACGATAGTCCAACACAGATAAAAAACAATGCCGGCAACTTCACTTTTTTTACATTAAAAGAGAAACACAACTTATTTTGAAAATATTACTCACTTTTCGCATCAGCTTTTTTACCAGGTGCTGCACATGTGGCTTAAAAGTGAAAGAGTCATCAATCAAAATACTCTGATATTTGTAAGAGTTAACAACCTCTATTTCACTTCCCTCAAGTGTGACCACCGAAGGGAAATTTCCTGGCCTATTCCTAGAGCGTTAAACAACACAAGTTTGGTATACTTTTGGACTTATGGACATAACTCAGGACTCTTGGTTTGCTCCGAGAGGTCTGAGTTAAAAAGTTTAAGTTTTAAAACATCATGGTCACCTGGGTCCACTGCTTTGGACAGATCAATAAAGAGTGATTCACAATGTTGCTTCTTGTCAAGTGCAAACACAAGTGTCTTTTACCACCTTCAGAGCGGCCATGATGGTATTTTGTTATTTTTTTCTAAAGCCTGATTGATGTTGATAAAATGGCATTGGCGTATACAAACTCCTTTAGTGGATCACTCACAAGGGCTTCAAGGATTTTAGCTGGTTTTGATTTCCACATCCTTGGAATTCCCTTAAAAAGAGGTTAAAAAGATATGCAAGAGGCTCTGCTGCAAAATCAGCTGCCAATTTCAAAAAGTAAGGATCAATCCAAAGATCAGCTCCTGAGGGTTTTCTGGGATATAAAGTTTTTCGGGCTTTATGAACTTCCTGCACAGAGAAAGGTAAGAAATTAAAGAAGAAAACCTGACCAGTATACACTGGAACATCAGTACAGGGTTTCACAGACGCAGAACAATTAGAGTCTAACGGAGAGCCAGGAGATATAAAATGCTTATTAAAACAATTCAATATCTCCATTTTGACATGAACAGCAACAGAATCCTTCATAACAAAGGTACAGATTGAGAGTTTTTGCTCACAGAGAGGGATTTTAAGGTTTTCCAAAATCTCCTGGGATCATTTAGGTTTTCTGTGGTGACAGACAAATAATATTCTGCTTTGGCTTTCTTGGTAAAAGAGGAGCATTTGTTTCTTAATTGTGTAAAAACAAGCCAATCAGTGGTAGAACCTGTTGTTCTTGCCTTAGCCAAAACCAAGTTACGCTCATGAAAAGTATCTTTTAGCTTAGAGGAAAACCAAGGGTTATAACCCCTTGTATTTCCTGAATGGGACATGTGTATTTATGATTTGTTTAAAACCATCATTAAAGAAAGGCCAGTCTGTCTCCACACCAGGGATCAGCTCTATTCTACTCCAATTAAAATGAAACAAATCATGGCAAAACCCCTGTTCATTAAAATGTTTAAAATTCCTCTTACAAATGACGGATGGTTTTAATTTAGGGACCTTAGTGTTTCTGATAGCGCCAACAACACACTCGTCACTGAGGTCATTGCAAAAAACACCAACAGCTGAGAATTTATGTGAAACATTAGTCAGAATCAAGTCAGTTTAGGTAGACCTTTCAGGGCATTTAAGATTTGAACGAGTGGGTGAGTTTATCAACTGGATAAGATTGACGGAATCACAATAAGATTTAAAATCGTCAGATACTGGCCTGAGCCAATCCCAGTTAAGATCACCAGATAAAACAATTTCGCTATAATTTAGTCTAGATAAAAGGTGCATCAAAGACTGCAATGCATGGCTTAGGGGAGATTGGGGCCTATAACACCCAACAACAGTTATACAGAGGCCCTTAGTAATTTTCACATTCACTGCCACAAATTCCAATTACTTGCAGATTGATTCAGACAGAACTACCCTGATGTGAAATTTTGATTTCACATAGCAAGCAACACCACCACCTTTCCTTGGTCTGTCAGCAAGATGAACATTGTTTTCATCAATGTTAATATCTTTATCAATAACTGATTTTGTCAGCCAAGTTTCAGATATTACAATGGCCGTGTCTGTCTAACCCACATTCCAATCATATCCATTTTGGATAACAAGCTGCACATATTGAAATGAACGATATTTAGACCAGACAGAGATTTAAAATCAGATGGAGTCTGAATACACTGCAACTCAGGGCCAGGTTTAGGTTGCATGTTACCAGATATAATTAATAGTAATTAACAGTCAACCATCTCTGTTTAGCAACATTGCATGATAATTCCTTCGACATTTCAAATATTAAATCCAAACAAGATCTCACTGGATGCAAAGTAGTTATTTAAAGCTTTGAAGGCGGGCAATATGCCTAAAAAATCACGGTAAAATCAGGAGAAACACCACTGTTTCTGACTCTGAGAATATGTGTGTGTGTGTGTGTGTGTGTGTGTGTGTGTGTGTGTGTGTGTGTGTGTGTGTGTGTGTGTGTGTGTGTGTGTGTGTGTGTGTATGAGTTCACAGCAGGCCGCCAAGCAGAGGAATGGAAATCGGGAGAGGGGAGGAGGAGGTGCGATGGCGTGGCCAGGTGAAGAGGCCAGGCAGGTAGAGACCGAGAGGCGCAGGAAGTCTTTGAGACCCCAGAGAGTTGGCGAGATTTAGTTTACATCCAAATTTGTTAGTTCAGGAAAGAGATATCCTCATACTCTTCATGAAATAAAATAATGTTTACAAATGCACTATGTAAATACTTTGCTTTACTTTAGTATGAATGTTGAAAAAATAAGAGACGTGTTAGTAAAAACAGACGACACTTAACACTGACCTGGACTGATATGCTGATATACTGCCATCTTGGAACAATACCTTAAGAAAAAAAAAGAAAGACATGACACATCACAATACAGTTCCTCATGGCTAACTGGAATGATTAGAATTCTGTTACAGATTTTACCTTGAGTTTATGTAAAACAATTTTCTGGGAGGCCAACAATTTGGAGTAAATAACTTTTTGAGACTTTTTTTAAAAAATACTATTAGCGTAATAGTATTAGACTATAAAGAGTATACTTTTCCCAAATGCTTGGAAATAAAGTTTATTTTAAGTGGTGTGCATTTTGTACAAACTGGTTCGTACATTTCCATCTTGAGTGCTGATTAATTTGGTTTTATCTGACTAACTTTGTTAGTACAGAACTTTTCCCTGAAAGAAAAATGTTCATTGGTATTACCAAAAAAAAGAACATCAGATCAATCCTATTTATACATTTACATACTAGTCATAAAGATAAGATCTGAAGCATTCATTATGTCTTTTCATCATACACCTCCTTGCTTCCTATCTTTTGCAAGCTTTCCCCCTTAAGAGCTGTGATTGGTAGTTTCTGCCCACATCATATTGGCAACTATATAATTAAATGAAGGCATAAAGACTATGTTCTTAGGTGACACACTGTATGAGTCACTGTGCGACCTAATTTCGCTTACACTGTTGATCGCTTCACAGGGAATATCGCAGACTCCGAAGACAAAATGTGGGGTGCCCAGTTGCATCATGGGAACAAGCCTCTCACTGACATGGTTGAGCTGAAGTGCTTCTACTCTGCAGAAACTGTCAGGATAGTGGCTTAGAACTTCTACACAGTTTCACCGTCCAGTTTCCAGGCCTGTTTTCCTGCCTGTTAAAATGTCTCTGATATCCTTATGGATTCTGCACACTTGCTAATAGCTATAATAAGCCTCTCAGCCTGAACGTTCCCTTACGCAAATGTTCACGTTATACATGTGCAGACTGTTGTTCTAACAGCTGGACAAACAGCCGAGCATCAAATAAATAAGCCTTTTAAGGTCTGTTTCCTGTGTGAGCACTATTTAAATCAAATTTCACACTGTCTCAATTGAATATACAAGAAAATAAGGGATAATTTCATAAAATGATTGTGGGGTAAACAGTGAAGTTTTTTTCTGGTTTAATCCTTCATGAAATCATGGCCAGAATCTTAAACCTACATGGTCCTGGTTGAGTCCTCACGATCATAGCCTACAGACATAAAAATTGCTATTGGTCTGAGGCCAGCTCCCTCTAGTCTGCCGGACACTAGGCCCCATGCCAGGCAGAAAAAACACAGTAGAATAGAGATTAATATCACAGCCTCTGGTTGTTTTGACATTTTGTTCCTTAAGCATAAAATACACCTCCCAGAGCTGGCCCGACCAGTGATTTATCTAACCTGGATTTAAGACATCAATTCCCCAGCCCCCCCCACAAGATCCACCCCATGGATCTTGTCTATTTTCTGTGTGTGTTTTACTGCTTTGTCTGCCCTTGCTTGTCTCCCTAAACAACCAAATAAACAACGGGAGGCTTCGGCTCTGCATCATGTGTTTCTGAGACAGGCTTTATGCAAACTATAATCGTTTCAAAGGATGATGCACTCACCGGAGTACACGTAGAAGGTCGACAATGTGACTAGAAGCGATGTGGTAAACTTTGCAGTGCATTTGGTAAGTAATGAAAGGGGTGAAGCAGTTTTCAGGTCACTGTGCACTGGGTAAATAAGTGTAAGAGTGACTGTAAGATTTGATTGCCAAATAGACCTACATTATTCATTTAATTGCCATAAAAACTGATAAAAAATAATATTCTTCTTTTATGACTAAACTTATGATTTGCCCTCTACATCCGCTAACTGGAGTGTTGATGCAACAACAAAATTGTTCCCAAAAGGTTCAATCAGCTATCATCACACTTCAATCAGTGACACTACAGAATATTAGTACAAAACATTGTATGGCGTTAGTGTTGGGAATTCTTTAATTTGAGTAAATGTTTAATTTATTATTAGATGTGAAATTTGAAGGGAAAGTCAAAGTGCTGGTCATAAGCAAAGAAATGTGCGAAGCATTTTAGAGTGATAAAAAAAAATCTTAGATATTGTGTTGACACAACTGTCACTATCTCCCTCCATCTCAAAGGATAAAGTAATGGTTTCATTTGCACATGCCAATATACCATAAAAACAAGGAGAGCTTGATATATACTGTAGTTTTTGGGGTAGTAACCGCACAGTTTTTTTCACACAAGGACAAATCAGCTTTCACCAAAAGCTGGCGGTCAGGTCGTAGAAGAGTTAAATTCTCAATATCTTTTCTTCTGTCTGATGATGCCCCCAGTGAATATTTTATGAGCTTTTAATTGGAAGTCTTTAGAATATCACTCTTTTTTTTCTAAGGATGCCTTCATATTGTCCAAAGTAAAATGCATTAAAACTATTTTAATGAGTTGCTGATAACCGCCGGCGTGGGCGCAAATCAAGACAATATCTCTTCAAATAAAAATACAAAAATGAATTACAAGCCAGTGGGAGGGCTCAATTAATTGCCTCCGCCTCTGTAAAAAAGTTGGGGCTCTACAGCTTATAATTAGGTGTGCTCCACAGGCCAGACAATCATGTGCTAACCTGAGCTCGATGGGTAATGAAGGCAGGGGACACTTTGTTCCGGCATGCTAATTCAACTCTATGGGGAGGGGTCACAGAGAAGAAGCGACAATTAAAACAGCATGTCATGGCTACAGTGGGAGTTCTGGCTCCTCTGTGTAGCATGACCTTATTTTAATACAGAGCACTACTCCAACTTCACAATGAGTTACAGCTTAATATAACAACAACATTGGCAACAGCACCAACAGCAATGAAATACATCTAACGTGAGGTATGTGCCTCACAACACAGTGTTCAGCTTATGCATGGACAGATACAGGCGACCCTCCCACATCGCGGCTTTGGTTTTTCACGGGTCAGCGACAAGCAATTCAGTTATGGGATGACTCCCTTTATAAATGTAATTGTCCCTTGAAACTGACTAACCATCTGAGCACTAGACAGCGCAGAAGTCCAGTCTGGTTTAAAATGCTCACAGCGCCCACGCGAACCCCCCAGCTGGAGGTGCTCGCTTCGCTTCGCCACGCTCACATGCTCGTTTTGGTTGGCTAGGAGGGCCGAAAAATTTTATGTGTTTTTTCCACATCACGGGGGGCTGAGCCCTTAACCCCTGCAATGTGGGAGGGTTGCCTGTTATACCATTCTACATGGGAAAAACAACTAGTTCTTGTTAATAAATATGTTGTCTTTGCAAGTCTCATCTAAAATGTATTATCTCTTCAAGAACATTCACTATTTTATTTTGAAACAAGTTGATTTTTGTTCTTCATTTTACACTTAAATTCAAAGTGATGTTTATATGTTGAGTTTTAAGTGCTAATTTAGGCATGTGATTTCAATTATCATTATCAGTCATTTTAACCCTTGAACCTGTTTAAAATAGGGTAAATTCAGTTTTAAAATTATTCTCAAATTGACATATTAAACTGGAGTATTACTCTCAGAGAAAGAGAGAGATTGAGAGAGAGAGAGAGAGAGAGAGAGAAAGACAGAGAGAAGGTTCATATATGATGAATCATCATGTGATGTTTCTGGTCTTCTGTGCCTGCTGATACAAAATTATGGATAAGGGCATAGAAAAGAGGGCTGTGAAGGGGCTGTTTTGTTAAATATATAATGAAATATCAAAATTTATTTTGGTACAGCGTTTGAACAATGCAGTGAAATTAAAATAAAGAAAATTTGTCCATGCATGCATGTTAAAAATCAACAGTGGCGGTGAAATTTTTAAAAATGTAAAAAGAAGAAGTGTAAATAGACAAGCTCCACAGGCAGGGTTTGGTGGCTATTATCGGTGATAGAAAGTGTCAGGCATGTGATGGTGGATTGGATTCATTGTTTGACAGACCCAAAGGGCAGACAGCCCTGTTTCATCTCTGCCCAGACATGGGCCCATGACACATCCATGTTTCTTTATCTGGAGCCCTCTTGCAGTTTTGTGAGACTGATTCGGCAGTCAGGGAGACCCTCCTTCTCGTTCCTCTCTCACACTTTCTAAAGAACAAGGCAACAACATAAGCTCTTTCTCTCTTTCGTGCACTCTCACTTTTTTTTCCACACACCAAGGCAACAAAGCTCTCGGAGCCAGCTAGTTGGCGGTTGCCGCGGAAACAGGGTTCCAAGGTGAACAGCAAGAGGCATATAAGTTACAGACTATTTTAATTAAAGGTTCCCCTGCCAACCATGTTTAGATATATTTCTAAAATTTTTATTGTAAGGTTAAATCTTGACATTCAGACAACCAAAATGTTTTGACAAAAAATATTTGATGTTGTAAAATTATAATATCTATGAGTACTTGGACATGAGTTAATTTGTGATATCAAAGTGTATGATTATAATATTTTAACAGCCTATTTTCCACAGCTGTAATGTAACTCTTGGGTGTAATAGTGGGAAAACGCAAGTGGCATATTCCCTCCAAATGTTCACACACCCACACTTACCAGCTGTGGGCGTCAGGTTCTGCATAAGGCATGACAGAGCCTGCCTTCAGCCCCGAGAGAGCGGCAGCACCGCATCAGTTGGACCACCATCATGCGGAACCCACGGAAGACAACAGAGACACCCTTCCGTTCCAGTGCGGTGACTTCATTTATTCACACTACGCACTGAAGGGTGCTGCTGAGTGCCAAAGACCCATGCCATATACAATGAAGGAGGCGGTTGGGCGGCAGACGAGAACAATCGGATCATATGGCTTCGCTTCCGCTGTGAACGGTGCCCCCGTCTCCCCTGGTTGTGTGAGGCATTATGCATATTGCAGTCCTCTCCTATTCGTTCTGCAAGACAAAAAAAAAACCTATATACAGCATAGCACCTGTAGGTGAAGAGTCACTCTGTTTCCTTAATAGCATACCAAGCCATACATAAGAATACATCCACCAGTAAACAGTGTCAAGCCTGAAAAATAATACAGCATATTCTATTAGATTCCATATCATTGCATAAAAATTTTTGTGGGAAAAAAAGGGTTCTTGCTTGGTGCTTTGGGTACCTTCTCGCGCATGCTGTGAAAGTTCTCTGTTATGTTGCAGTTTGCTGCCGAGATACCTTTTCAGATATAGTGTGAGGTTGCAACCAAGTGAATGTGCAGAGCAAGTTGTTAGTTTAAAGTCAGTGTTTTATGTTCTCATTATCCCATTTGTTTGATGTTGCAGTTCTGAAGAAATGGACTGCATGGAAGAACAGTCTCTTAACTGTGCTGTCAATTCTGACATCAGACTTATTTGCAGCTATTAGAAGTTCAGTTTCTGTATCCTTTCCTCTCATTTTTGCGCCTGTTTGTGTTTTGTGTTAATTATTTAAATATCATTCAAGAAAATGTTACAAAAAAGCTCGCAACCATTGAGCAAATTTATTGTCACTTTTTGACATGCTCTTTGTCACACACTTACTTTTTAGAAAGGACTTATTTGTGATGAATGAAAATTATGACAAAAGAAAAGGACAGAGCAGGATCCATGTTTCCATTTGCCTTGGGGATAAGTCAACATTGTGCTCACGCTGTGTCTGCAGTGTTTTTTGGAGCAGAGATCCTGCCATTCTGCCCAATGCCCTCATAAGGCCATTACAAAGCATTTCCATCAAGTGCCAATGAACTGAATGCAGTCTAACACCCTCTATGGGGGGATCTGCAATGTTTTACCAAGCAGTACAACTCGTCACCTTGTGTAACCTTTTATTTATGAGTTTTGCTATTGAACACAGTGTATTTTCTTTTGATTTTCTGTAACAAAGAACAACTTACATCAAGTCAGTGACACGGCTTCTCTTTTATTCATTTTACTATCTATACAGTCATAGTTATTTATTATGAAATATTACATTACCATACTAATGGGAAGACATCTGATTGTATTAAGTTAGGGTAAAAAATTAACAAAAATTTTATTGTAAATTCTCACAAAGAGTCAAGTATGCTGTCTCTTCCTCAAGTATGGAAAATAAATGGCACATAAAATAAAAGTCAGAAATATTTACATTTCTCTGAAGCCAAAAAGCAACTCCAAGGCAGTCACAATTCTGGTTTCTGGATGATTCATGCATGCTAATAATTCCAAATGCAATTTGATATAATTATCTAATTTGATGATTATGATACATTTTTAATCTGTATGATTTTCCCATGTCTCATTTCTAGACGCAAAACGTTTTGTTAAAATCTTCCACTTGATAAGGTCATCTTTCCATTAGAAACTACACTTTCTTTCATGGCCAGAAGTGCAAACTCAATTATCTATCATCAAGTGGGATTGTTGTTTTAAGTCAATTGTTCTCAGTTTAAATAAGGAAATTACTTCAAAGATTATTTTTCCCATTGTACTTATAAAATGTGAGTCTATGGGTAGAATCCCAAGTAGTGCCTGACAATGGTGGACTCCTTGTGCAGAAGCTATTGGCAAGTCCCTTAGCTAAAGAACTCATGACTGTTCGGGTGGCTGTTCACCTTCATGACTCCATGGCAGTTGCATTCTGCCCATTCCAAGCTGCAGGTCTAATGATCAATACCAAGTCATTAAAAACATTATCTAGCCTGAATACTTGGTTTGATTTGCAGTTTATCAAATGTTTGTTTATCAAATGTTTGGTTCTGGGAAGTCTTGTAAAAATGGACCCAGGATACAGAACATCCGGGTACAGAAATGAGCTCCAATCAAAAGCTGGGACATTTTCCTGCAAGACCATTTACAACCTAATATAAGAGGTTTTGTGGTCTTGAGTTTACAAGTTCTGGAAGAAGCTAAACATTCCAGAAATTAGGATTTTTATCACCAAGCTAGACACATAACAGGTCATCTCTGCTAGCTAGTCTGTTTACTTGCAGTTTGTAAATTCAAGTTTGAATGTGCTGCTACAGCTGTATCCTGCTTGTTTAAACATTGTTCTATCATTCCTGACACTAAATCGCTATCATCCCCCTTCCTGTATTTATATTATATTGCAGTGAATAAAACTCTAATAGCATTCCTGTCCATATCAGCTATGCTAGTGATAGTCCAGTCACACTGAATTATTTTTGTTTTACACTGTATGTCTTCTGATTACACAGTAAACATGTTACACCATATATTTTGACTCCAATGCTTGCTTGTTTCCTCCCAACTAAGTTAAAGCTTGATAATGACCAACACAGTAGATATATACACACACACACACACACACACACACACACACACACACACACACACACACACACACACACACACACATGCTGTGTCAGGCAGCAGTTTGTGTGTTGAATGTTTTTACTTCCCTGTTCCCCTGTTCCCTCTGCCTTTCTGAGATGCTCAGCACTTCAAAAGATAATCGACCCTCAGACAGGGGATTCTATTCAGTCGAACTCAGAATCTAATAAACCGCCATTTGGGCCTTCAAGCACAGCATTCTGTCACCACATTAGTGTAAACAATGTCTTTCCAAAAACCCAGAGATAAGATTGAGAGTGTCCGTGAATACCCTGTGGCAAAAGCAGCTGCCAGCCACCTCAAGAGGGGGCTTACTCATCTGTAAACAAATCAATGAATCTATGTATAGTACTCCACTTCTAAGTTCACTCAGGTTTTGTTGCTCTAATGGTTTTCAGTGTTAGTGAATTTTCTTTTTCTTTTTTTATTTGCAACAGAGGAACTCTAACTCCTGTTTTGTTTTCGTTTTTTTTTAGTTATCCTATTAGTCGTGGGAAAAATATGACAGGAACACAAAAGAGCAGTGGTAGTGCACAGAGTTCAGCAGAGGCGCGGTTTTCTCGCTGTGTTTTAATCCCTCATTGTCAGTTATGCGCTGCGCACTTGGAAAGGCTGTCATTCTGTGGGTGAGAGAGGGGATCGTGAAGCGAGAGAATTTGATTAATATGCTGCCTAAAAAATTAAAAAAATGTGCCAACCATCCCAACTATTTTCATCTCACCTAAAAAAAAATCTTCCAACAAATCAAGAGCAGCAGGATTTTTAAAGTTTTTAAAAGGCCACTGAGCGAAACAATCGACCACGGTCAACTGCACTTACAGACGTCAAGCTGAGAGTATAAGCTTGTAGAACTTCTTTAAGGGCCTGTTCTATATATTCTATTACATGGTCTACTTTTACACTGTCAAACAAGCAAAACGTATTTGGCTACTTTAACACTTCCTGTAGCCATTGAATCAATGTCTCAGTCACCACTGTGGAGGGATTTTGGTCCATCCCTCTGTGCAGAACTGCTTAAAAGTGGTTTCATAGCATGATCTGCTTATTTCAGGTCCTGACAATACATCTTCAATGGGGTTGAAGTGTGTTCTGTTACCAGGTCATTCCAAACCTTAACATTCTTCTTTTTTTCAACCACTTTCTTAAACCACTCTGATGTAGACTTGTTTAGAATTGATGTTTTAGTGGACAATTCTCTTACACAGGGCACAATGCGTTTTCTTTCAGTGATGACAGCCTGGCCGCAAAGCAAAGATGCAGAAAAATATCCCCAAACAATGTCAGCACCCCAAACGCCACACTTAGAAATTATATAATTAGAAATTATTTTGTAGCATTTTATACAGTGATTTTTCTTTAGAAACTTGTTTTTGATCATTGAATGATTTGCCTTCAGACCCATGTGAACAATGTCATTCTGATGGTTGTCATATTTATATTGGGCTGGGCAAGACCAACTCTAATCATGATTTTTTTTTACGAAAGCACTCCAATAGCTGACCTTAATCATTTCTTCAACAGCATTGTGTGACAAAGGGGGCGATGACTTTGTAACACCTAAAGAGTGATTGCCCCAAACATTGAACGATTACCTTTAACATCAAACAAATGAAAGGAACATGTCGTCACTTTAAGAATGGTGTCAACACCATCAACATAGACCATGTAAAGTCACATTCGCTTATGATTGGGACATCAAGGGAATTGCTGCAAGACAAATTTTAGCACCACCTTGTACAATCTGGCAATTTATATTCTGCTTCGTTTTCACCTCTTAACTGCTCAATACCAGCTGACAACTGACCTTTGCAGTGGGACTTTAAAAGCCTCTGCATTTTACGCCTGCATAGCTTGTTTGTAATCTACAAAGTAGGTCACTGTCATTTTGTATCAAATACAATAGATGTTTTTATAACTTAAGGAGTGTATTTTAATGAGAACCTTAAAGCATATCAGCATGAAAAAGACCAAGGTCAAAAATGTGATTTGAAATTCTTTAACACTTCAGATGCTGGAAAAGTTGTAATTTTTAATAGGTCTTCTATGTGCCAGTGAATGTTATGTCCGTGTATGTATGTGAGGTCATCAACTACTGTCCAAGATATTGAATGCATAACAATAGACGTTATTGACAGCAGCCTATGAAGAACAGCATTCTCTCTCCCTTCCCCAACACCACAAGCCAATCAATCTGAATCAAACAGCTCAGATCAGAAACTGACGGCTGTGGCAGAAGTTAGGGAAGGTACAAATGAACTGAAAAGTGAAAATACTCAGAATTAGTATCAAAAATAGCAACGTTATTGTCACCACTGTTCTGCAAAGTAACACCCCTGAGGTTTTAACCTGCAAGTGTAACACAAGTGTTATTTTTCAAAAGCAAAAGATATATTTATCATTACATATACACTCAGTGATCTCATCAAACTGTGATGAAAAACTGCGCGTGACAAAATTTAATACCTCATAAAAGTTTCTTCTTTAACAGAGAATAACAGACGATATTTCTGAAAATGGGTGATTGAGTTTAGTGAAGATTATGAAACCCCCCACCTCCAGGGATATTATTTAGCTTGGATTGTTACTGAAAACACAGTGATGGGGTGTGCGGTCACATTATTACTTTAGGGCAATATAGCATAACACAATGCAATGTTCACCCGTGTGAAGTTTCAGACTTGCAGTCATTTCTAATTGGTCAATGCAATCATATATTTACACCTAGTGAAGGATTCAGTTAAGTTGCTGTGGGAGGTTTGGCACACACGGCCAACCAGTTTAGCGAAATACTCAGCCAAATGCATTAAAATATAAATATGTAGATATGTTTTTAATGCACATACAAAATTACTTTTAAAACCTTCAAAATTATTGCACAATGTAACACACTAGTCTGCAATGTCACTGAGAATTAACATTGTTTCCCAGACAGATTTTCCCAAGCTAAGAGAGGGACTAATGCATCAGGTTTTTACGCTAAGGAGATATTCCTAAATACGTTGTGAAGCATATATAATCTCTTCATTATCACAGCATAAAATCTTTATGAATCATTCATGAGAATTTGTGCAAGACTTGGGCACTGAGGGTTGACCTTGTGTCAAGTGTTACCATGCATCCATAATCACATTTCATATTATATATGTATATTTTATATTATTATCCATCCTAAAGCTTTACATTGGGGTAACTTATAAATATGTTATTTCATCTGAATGGATGCATAAAGAGCACATTATACAAGCTTCCTGAAGGCTGTAGCACCACTCTTTTCTTATAAAGTTTTTACAGTTTTTTTATTGCTTTTTGTTGCCTGCCAACACTGGACCTGGGACATGACCAAAATCTTAAGTTTGTGTACTGCAATTTTGGCCAAAATACAAGCATGCGGTCTGTTTTTCATACATATTTAAGAATGCAATATCTACCATTCAGCATTACAAACCTAAATAGTCAACTTTCCACATGAATTCTCCACTGTATAAATGCTGCTTCCATGATTGTCCAATTATAAATCTTTGCTTTAGCGAGAATAAATGGGCAACACTACTTAATCTTAATATATCTTATGAGTTGGGGTTCAACTTGACCAATGCACAGTGATGGGGAAAGGATCTTTGGCTATCACATCAGTTTTTCAGTGCACCTCGAGTCCCAGTATTTGTGTTTAAGGAATACAATCTAGCAACATTAGCATTAGAAGGAAGATATGATTAAGTAAACCTGGCAAGCACACAGAGAGCAGCCCAACAACCATTTATATCTAATAGTAGTTTTCTAGGGCAGTCTCTCGCAAAAGGTACATTTGTAATAACAATGGTTGAACAAAGTTCTTTCCAACTAAGAGAAGAATTACAATTAGGTCACAGAGATCCCAAAAAATCATATATTAATCCTAAATTGTGTTTTGCATGTATATGATTGATGAACAAATATGATGCCTGTCTAGGATATTAATTGCCTACTGAGCAATGTAATGCAGTGCATTGTCTTGTACATGTGTCATGAGGTACCACTGAAACACAGTGTGGTATTCAGGTAAGAGTACACAGAGAATTAAAATAGCAAATATAGTGATGCATCCATGTCTTTGTATGCTTTTCCAAATGAAAAAAATCATGTAAGAAATTTGGCTCTCATTTTATCTTTGAGTATGATACGTATATTCCATTCAGCTAAAATAGACATGATGAACACATTTCTAGTTTTGAATGTGGGATTAGCTCATTCATTCAGTTATGCTGATACATTCTTGTTATGATTCACTGTGTTTGAAGCTATATTATATGGTCAGATTTTAAGTGCATGGGCCATTTCTTTGTACATTTTAATTGGATGGATCCTGAGGTCTGACATCAGTAATAGATCCTGAAATGTGGATGAGATTATTCTGAAATGTATGGATGCTGACCGGATCTGTAACACTTCTTCAGTTATAAAGACAGACACAAAGCAGCTGCAGTCTGAAATGTCCTCCTTAGGGTTAATTGGCTGAAGTGCACATGCTCAAAACAGCCACGTGTCACCATGTGTAATGCACTGCTACCGGAGCGAAAAAAGAAAAACAAAAAACGAAGGAACGGGAAGAAAGAACGAGAGGCATGAGCCAATTAATCCTATTGGAGATCGTTCACGCTCATCTACTGTTTCCTGCTCAGCCGCTGAAACACTTCGGTGTGCACCCACAGGAAAAGTTGTTACACTGTAGACGCCACGACTTTATTAAGAGCTGTCAGAACTGCTCCTCTTCCCACGCACGTCCTGACCCAAGCTTCCCATGAGCTGTCCTCTCCAGGAACGGATAGCCTCCTGTTTACTCCTGGCCATCTGATACATCCTGAAAATGTCAATATTTTGCAGAATATGCAATCCATGGAAATAAAGAGTATGGTTTAAATATGAGTTCAAATGTATTTGATCTGTTTCAAACTGTATCAGTTACTGCCCTTATCATGTTCATCATGCATACATAATGCAAGATGGGGTGTACGGTTTTCTGAAAGTAATATATGACGCAGAGGTCAAAGAACACCAAGAGGTGAAGCCAAGGGCTGGAACTTCTTCACAGGCATCTGTATGCACAGAAATAGCGTACACCCACCAGCCAAAAAGTAACAAGAATTCAACATGGCTGCAGTAGAAAAATACATATAAAATCTGAAATATAATTCACGTATATATTTAAAACTTTCTATGTATACATAGCAATAAAAATGGGATGTACCAGACCTATACTGTTTAATGAATCCCCTGAAGGCATGCAGATATTTTGGAATGAGAGGAGATATGATGGCTACTGAAGAGTCATTCAGGTAGGGGTCTCCAGGAAAAGGTGAGCAAGCAGCAACAGCACAGGCCTACGCATGAAACTCAGATTAATACTCTAATTGCTACAATTAAGTTGTGTCGATGGTTCAGTTCTTTATCAGGTAAACAGAAAAAATATCAACACACGCTCTGAAAGAGCCCGACTTTTGTAGATGTTTCGATCCCTCATATGTTATTTTGTGCGCCGCACATTTAACAAGCCCCCAAAATGCTCGAGGTTAATTATATTTCTCCGTGGCGACCCAGAGGTTTTAAATGAATGTCAGTTCCCGGCTGGATGCGCGTGCTCAAAGGTCACTCCGTGAGGTAGAGCGGATTTTCTCCTGGCACCGCCGCAGGAGCTCTTTAAGGCAAACAAACACTCCGGCTGTCAGCCCTGACACCGCTCTGATAGCCCTAACATAGATGGATGAGGTTGGAATCCTGGCGTTTAGGCGGTGATGTATGGGGAAATAGATCTTATTCTCACTTCGGTCACATGAAGGCACCTGCTGGCCTCTGTGCTCGTGTAATGTCCTGGCCTGTTTCCATTTTGTTGTACATCTTGCTACGCCATGGGAAAATGAGCGCTCAATATGAAAGAGCTTTTGTCACCGTATAATATTTCAAGCCATCACTCAGGAATTAGAAGGCAGGGCATGGAGAGAGATGAAAGATTTGACCCGATATCCCTGGAAGAGGGTGGCTTTGAGCTGCAGGATTTATTCTTCCCTGTTTTGCCTTGAAAGAGTGAGAGAGAGAGAGGGAGACAGAGAGAGAGAGAGAGTAGAGCTTATGTTGTTGTGAAATGGATATGGAAAGAGAGAAAAAAACAGGGAGGCAGGGAGGGATTAATTTCCTCATTGTCATTAATTGCTGACACATTCTTTGATGGTACAGTGGGGTGATTACAGTAGGGACTTGAATTTCAGCTGGGGCTTAATATAGTAAATGTTCTTTAATGCCAAAGTCCCCTCAACACAGCTCCTTATTGAGGTTCAAGAATTTCTACATATACTAAAGTCAGTGCTTTTCATTTTTCAAAGTTGTTGTTAAACACATGTTTCATTTGTGAGTGTCTTGTTATTGAAGTCATCCATTTTATCTGTATTCATGCAGGACATCTCATGTTTTTCTTTCCCATTTAACTTACTTTTTCCTCGCCAAACATGTATCCAGAGAAATAGAATGAGAAATCAAAAATAAGTAAATAGGATGGATTTACGAAGAGTTGAGAAGTTGTGAAGAAAAGGTTTCCTAGACAGTTATAGAACAGTGCTGAATTTTTTGACAGCTACCATACTTCTCTTTTTCCCTTTTATTTTTGTTTCAGTGTTTTGATAGAGCTTGGAGACATTGCTGCTGGAGTGTGGAGGTGGCACAGGTCACAGAGTGAGGGGACAAAATGGAGAGGTTGCTTATTGCAGGCCTGTCAATTCCAGCAGTCTGTCTACTGGATGCCCTATCTGCCTCACATGGATACACTCCAGCACACATCAACATGCTGGCAGAATGCAAAGGAGGCCTACTTTCAGCCATCTGTCCTCGGTCTAGACCCTGGGATCACCAAGTGTGCGTACGCGACGTGTGTGTGTGTGTGTGTGTGTGTGTGTGTGTGTGTGTGTGTGTGTGTGTGTGTGTGTTTTTGTGTGTTTGTGTGTGTGTGTGTGTGTGTGTGTTTGTGTTTAAAATATGCATGACCTGAATATGATTATTTTTTCCGTTTTTGGCTAGAAGGAAAATGCTACCTAAGAGGCTTATTAACCTTTTGTATATCAGATTACAGTTGAGTCTGAACATAACATTGTAGATAAAGTATAGCAACAGTCCTTACCTCACGCTAATCCACAAAAATATGTTGAATTTTTATCACCTTTATAATTAGTTCTGCACCACTCAGTGAAGTATTTTTTCAGCATTTATTTCAATACATATTAACAGCAATAATGTCCATCACTGGAAAAAAAAAACATTTTCTAAAGTTATGGAGCCAAATTCAGACCTGTGCTTAAGCACATTTTCTGCGTAACTCTTCATTGCAAGACTAAGAGACTGAGAAAATGCACTTAAGTACAGGACACAATTCCAGCCAAAGCTCATAAGACTTTTTGCTATTTTTGTCAATTTTACATTTGTGAATCCCAGCTTGCCTGACAAGTATCCAGCTGTGTCTTGGTGGCCTGCTGTGGCCTGTTTGTGTCCCACAGAGTGAGAGCATTATGTGGTGATGGGCCTAAGGATTACCCAAGAACTGGTGGTAGAACACACAGACAACCAAATGTGTTTCCATAAAAGTAAACAGTCAAAAGGAAGCATATAATCATATAAGCCACCAATGGTATTTACTTATACTGTATAGTAACAATGTAATAATACAGGTCAAACATGTTTGCAATGATAAGAACATGAGGCATAAAAGCTCATACATTTCAGATATTGCTCCTTGAAATGAAGGCCTGTATATGGGGTAATTCAATTGCTGTGATTCTGAAGTACTGCTGAGAAGTCTAGAGGGAGAGCCATTAGTTGTGCAGGAGAACAATCAAATGTGATTTTTATAGCTCATTTTTCATAACAGTGATTGGACTCTCAGGTCAGTGTGGCCCCGTTATTTATCCTCTACAAAAGATGTTTGTGCATCTTGTGGCCTGATCTCCTTCAATGCGTTTGTTACAAAGAAAATTTCGTTTAAAAGAAATATTAAAACACATCTGGAGGCAAACTTGCAGGGATGTAAATTTTTTGTCAAAGAGACACATATAGGCTGGTAATAACAGAAAACAACCCTCCTCCCCCACTCACCAAAGCTCTGCATCTTCATTATCGCAGGTAGGTTGAGGAACCCCTACACATATTGCGAAGTTTTCTCTCGAGTCCCTGGCTTTGCTCAGCCTGTGTCTCCAGCGAAGAAAATGCCCCATTAACCCTGCCGCTTTGAGCTGGGAGATTAATGGGGTGACCGCACGGCGCGGCAGCGGCTGCGGCCTTATCGACACCTGCACTCCCAGTCCTTCTCGGGCTTTGGGAGGTGTTTCGTCGGGGGGTAGTGGGGTGGCGGAGGTAGGGGGAGGTGAGAGAGGAGAAGATGGTGCCTTTTTTTTAAGGCAGGTTTATTGATGGGTCAGCACTTGCTGGGTCAGCACTCCTGTCAACACTAACCCCTCCTCTGGAGTCTGTAATCTGCTCCTGGACACTGGCACTGCGTCCCGGTTAACCTTGGGCTGCCAGCAATGGCAAAGAGTGAGGTGCTAAATGCCAGCTGCTGTCATCTCCTTAATTTATTTATTCTTGTATTTATATATCTATTGATCATGCACCTGGCCAAAGACAGGGTGGCCTATCACATGAAACGGAAGGCAAAGTTTTGGAATAGAAATGTAAACATTGTACATGTTTCCGTTTTAGTTCAAGTTTTGGTGAAAATTTCAATGGTTATTTTGATTGATTAATCAGTGCCAGTCAATATCAGTTCACCAGTGTTTTTTCTGTGTGTATTCATTTAATGTTTTTCACTAATACCAGAAGTAGGAGTTTTATAAATGTTCTGGGGCACCCTAAATATGACTATGCTAAGACTGTCTAAGTTTAAAGGTGGGGTGAAGGACTTGGAGAACTCAAGAATGGTGTGAAATAGTTCTTCAGCTTAATGTCGTTGAGTTGCCTGAACAGAAAGAGGGACCAACAGAGAGTAATGTGCGCTGCTGCTTTGGTTATAAGAATCAGTGACCTTTCTGGGGCGTCAAGTGGAACCTGGCTAATCTTGTGCAGGAAATGAATTTCGTTCCACTAAATTCGTTTTTTTTCCATGAAACTTAAAAACACCTTAATCCATTTTATCCACAAAATGCCAAAACAGCTGCATTTCACGACCAAAACTAAATAGACCAATTTGCCAGGACAAAAGTAAAAGTACATTTTACATTTTTCGACAACATTGAAAAAAAAAGTGAAATAACCCTGTGATTAAACCTGGCACGCCAACTGTGAAGTTCTTCATTTTGTGGGAGGAAATGCATTTTGTGATTCATTGTGTTCCAAAAGCTCATTTGGTGGTGTGAAAGGGCATTTTGTGGTAAAAGGCACTTTCGTATCACAAAATAAGCTTTTGTATCACGGAATGAATCATTAAATAAAATCGTGTCTCATAGTATATGTAGTAGTGATGCATTGTCAGTGCGCAAAAAAGATCCAATTCATTGACTTTTTCAGTGATTCTTTCAGTTCCACTGCAGATGGGTAATGCCAACTGTGATGCTCTCTGCTATAACCTGTATAGCTAAGTGAATGGTGTTCGTTGAATGTGGCTCTCTAAGCATTATGGTAGATGACATAATAACTGTGGTGCAGGACTGCAAGGCCAGCCTCATTCCCTGAAGTCAGCGGACAACTGGCTGGCTTCAGCACCCCAGCGCCCTGGACAGCGGCGCCATAGAAGTTTCAGGACCTTGAGGAGTGGCCGGCAGCAAATTGACAGTAACCAGCGTGTGAGGGATGTGTTCATGTCAGCTGAGGCCGCTCATAATCAGGATCCCAGGACTTTAAAAGCCAACTGGCCCCACTGTTCCACTGTGTGCCACTGTTAACTGCTCTCTGTTTGTTCCCCGTAGATTCTGCGTAGCCGCAGAGACACGTCGACCCGGGGTACTAACGTAGCCTGATTCCCTGCCACCAGCCATTACTCGAGCCAGGGAGGATGCTAGGCTTATTTTTCCCTGAGAGACTGTTTTAGTCATTGTACATGTTGTTATTTTCCCACTTTGCATTGTTTTGTTCTGTATTTTTGTCCTGGTGGGTCTCTTATTGGTTCTGATTTAAGCTAACTCTTGTTTTTGTCAAACAGAACAGCTACGGAATTCTTTTGTGGCACTAAAACTCCTTCTTGCCGCCCCACCCATGCCGTCCAACCCCACACAGCCTCACATAACATACAAATAACAAAATGTTGGTTATTATAAAATGAACTTATTGTGAGATGTATTGATTCATGTTCGTGAAAATGAAAACTGGCAATGGCAAATGCTAAACTCTAAGTAAATGAGTGAGATTTTATACAATATTAATAATAATATTATTATTTCATTAGTTTTCATTTAGTATGTTTAAGTACAGAAATATTGTACAGAGCTTAGAGAACTAGGCCAGGGACATTGCTTATTCTCACTAGGAAGTTACTTAAATTGTTTGGTTAACATCCAGCTACATGAATGGTGACAGTTCTGAATTGAAAATTATTATGCTTGCTTAAACGGGGGCATTTACAAGGAATGCAAATGTTTTATGACAAGACGTAGAAAAACATCTTCGTATTTACATTGTCACTCCACCGTACAAAGCCACATTGTCAGACACAGAGTACAGAACTCTGTGAAACATCATAAATGAAATCACGGATGTGGGTAAGGATACAGCAAGGGCTAGTAGTGGAAAAAGGTGGAAAAGGCCATATTCAACATGAACCGCGATATGCTAATAGGCATGGGGCAAGGGAGCAATGATGTTCTTTTCACAGGAAGCCCTCCTGACCTGTCTTATCTGAAGGAAAAGGAGAGTTTTGCAATCATTCTTCACAATCTTAATCTTTACCCTGTGCTCTCTCCCCAGGTGGAAAATGTTCATATGTTTTTTTTTGTAAATATACATAACTAGAGAAATAAATCTTATTGCTTGCCTTGTTTTCTTGTTTTTCAGTTTTACAGAAGAATGGCCAAGGTTGTAGTGGGGGCTGTTTTTAGCTTGAGGCTTGCCTATCTGAAATTCTTATATCAAAAGAAATAATGTATTTGCAACTTGAAATATGTATCCCTGGATGCAAGCTCTACATTGTATCAATGTGCTCATTATTTTCTTTTGCTGAGGATTGGACATTTCAGTGGACATGGCTTACAAACTAGAATATCTGGTGAGAAATATTTTAATCAAGACCTACTGATTTATGTTGTTCAGAGCTGGGATCTGCTAGAAAATGTTACTCTTGATCGCTGGATTTATTTGGTGTCTTCACCATTCCTTACATGGCGTATTTTGCGGAGAATTTAGTGGAGGGACCAGTACTTTCAGGGCTAATTATTTGCATATTTTATTTTTGCTGTGGCAGCCGGACTGGAATGAAAGGTCTGCCAGCTAGATTTGAACCACTGTTACTACCATGGCCTTTTGACTAAACATCTGTCTGCTCCTTTTTTATATGCACCGTTAGTTTAATGTTTTTTTTTTTCCCTAAACGCACATACACACACACACATCTCCACATTTTATATAAGCTGTGTAAAAAAATCATCTGGTAGATACAGAACAAACTGCCTGATTTGGTGATAGCAGGTCCCTGTGCAGGTGATATTTAAATGTCAGAAGAGTGAATCATTCCCATCAAAGAGTAATGTGTACAGCATTGCTTTGACAGACATAATTGGAAATATGGATTCCTGACTACAAAAGGAAATGGACATTTTTAAAATCTCACTGGACAGTTATGGGCAGCTGGGGATTTTTTTGTTCATTTCTTTCCCATTCATGGTAACCAGAGAGCAGAACAAATGTGCTGCTGGTTATCTGAATGTGAGGTATCTTAGCAGTGTAGCGGTACTCATCACAGAAAGGCTATATAACTGTCTATGCCTCCTCTCATGATATGTGACTGGACCAGACCCATTCATTCCTCCAGACCCATCATCAAGCCCAGAAACATCATCAAAGGAAACTAGCCAATGGGGAAGGTGAGGAAGTTTGATAAAGAAATCTTGACTCTGGCAGGTAAGGCTATTCTAAAGGAATCGATGGGATAAAAACCTTTTGCAAAAAAAAAAAAAAAAAATGCAACAGACTGCTGGAGGTGTTGTTGACAGATGCTAAGGATTTCCATTTCAAATGTTCCCTTCCTATTTTGTTTTTGTCTGTCAGTAAGCACTACAACACAATGCCAAATGCAAATAACGACAGAGAACCTGGGTGTCTGGAGGAAATTGCAGTCAGTGCTGTTTGTGAATGATATGGATTATTTGTCAGGTTTTATAGCAGGAAATTTGTGTAGTCCTGCTGGAACCAAATCGTGTTTTTTTTCTACCATTGCACTGTACCATACTGTATCCTAAAACCAAGATCCCACGTTTTCTTAGCATTTCCATTACCAACTGAACTGTAAAGTGCACTACTACATATAATTCCAACTTTGGTTGTTGTGGTTGAGAAAAAGAACAGTGATTTTACATGCTGCTCAGAATAAGAGCTAAATATATGTGTATATACATTTGCCTGCTCTCTCTCAATGTGGAACGCCCAGCCACAGTTCACAATCTGCACAATTCACTGCAACACACTCTGAGTGGGCAAAAGCCTTCATATATGAGACCAGTTACATTGCCATGGTCTCTCCTTACTGAAAATGTGTATTCTGCACAGTGTACACATGCACAGGTTATATTGAAGCAACATACAATGAATCAGGTGAATGCAATACATGATGAAAAATACTGGAAAAAATAATTTAAAAAGAAATATAGGTATGTTAGGAAAATTCACACCTCATCTCTGCACAAACAATTTCATAGTTATTTCTCAGTTATTTTTCATTTGAGGATAATCATTTCCTTCTCTTGCAAATACTTTGGTTGCATGTTTACATTGAATTAAGCATGGAATACAAATCCATATTTTGAACATCCTGAAAAATGATAGTAATGTAAGAAAAGAATGAGAAGATATTAGGCAGGCTATCTTGGCTGTGCTGTGCATTAAATAGGCACTACTCCAAGGCTGGAAATGATATCTTACATATCTTACATTAAACCTAGAATGAACAGTTTCCTTCATAGATTAATTTATTGATATCATCATCATCACAAAAAGGTATAGTCTCGTTTGAAAGTAGTTTATCTAAACTTAGAAGGACGTCCTTCAGTGCAATATTATTTTAGAGTACATCTTGGGAGTTTTCCGATGATTTAAAGAGATACTTCTTCCTTTCTAGCACTTTCCTCTCTGTGGCCAGATTTCACTTGATGGGATTTTTAGGTCGCTTGGGCATTTGTTCTGCTCTGCGGAATCTGTACTTCTTTTGGGTCAGAAGGACAGAAATGAGCACACCTAACAGAATTTCATTACATAGATGCTGTAGACTAACTTTCCTCCCAACACATTAAGGTCACAAAGCCCTTGCATACCTGTCACCACATCTGCTACTCTATTTTACAAAACTCTACAAACCTCTGGCCCATGAGGTTGAATAGTCATCACATTAGTTTCATGAAGCTTCAAGCAAGCTTGGTTTCCTCTAAATTTGATGGAGAGCAAACAGTCATGCAAACGGACAAGCAGTAACAAAACAAACCAGCTCACCTGGAGAAAAAATCAATGAAAATTTGTATGCATTTCAAACCCCCGTGTTGATGTGCGGTCTTTGTATGTAATGGAGAGACTGAAAAGAGTCGTAATTGCCTCAGGCTCCAGGAAATATAAAATTGATATGTATCTCTGAAGAAACAATTGTGTAGTCAGGGGCTTTTTGAATTACCTTAAATCTTGCCAATATACTCTACATAATGTTTACAAGCTGAGTTGGAACAATATCAATTTTTATTTTTCGTTAAGCTTCTTTGTGATGGTTATACACAGAGCGTTTGCTTTCAGTTATTTTTATTGATAAAAAACATTTAGAAACATATGCAGTGGAGGCCTCTGGGACAAAAAAATGTTTAAAACCACTCTCTCTACCTCTCCCTATAATAAGACACAGAGATATCATATTACCCATACCCTTTAGACAGCTAAGGTGAATTCTTTGGATAGATCATTTTAATGCTGTTAGCACAGTCTGATTGACAGCCGGATGCTTCTTCGCTTTATATTTCCCTTGGGGGTGGAGCATGATGAGGGCACCATGTGAAAAGGTTCTGGAAATGTTCACCTGCACTGCGTCTTTGACTATGTGCTGTTAGTTCTTTTTTTTTTTTTTTTTCTAATGCACAGCCACATTGTTTTACAGTCTGGTCTCTGCACCCAGTTGCCACATCCAGCTGTAGCTTCTACCATCAAAACAGCTATGCACCCATTACTGTAGGATCACATCCAGAAGTCATCCCATGGAACTTTTCTAATAGAGAAAGCAAGTTTTTGGCATTCTAATTTTAGCACAAACACTATGTGTATCATTGGTTTGTAGACTAAAAATGTATAAATGTCTTTCCTCAAAAACCCTTTTTAAAACATGTTTTTTAAATTATTTTTTCACCTCTATTTTCATTACATTCATTTTCCTGTATAAAATGCTAGTAGGGTATTTTCCATGTCATTGTGGAAAAGCAGGTCTTCTAGTTTATGAGGCACCTATAGTTTGCAGGGTGAGCAGGAGAGATGGCTAATTTCATATTGGAGGACATGTATGTCAGTTTACACTCCCTGAATTGACAAAAGATTTTGCTGAGTTTGGGCAGCCTTACAGTTATGTGCGTTAAAATCAATTGCATTTCCATGATTTTAGATCTATTTTAATTTTCCTGTTAAAACTTCAATCCAATGCAACAAGAAACAAATTCATATTGACAACATTGTTACCTAAATGTCCAGCTGCATAGCAAATGAAAATAAAATCATTTTAATAAAAAGCATTTCAGTCTTATCAGATAATAACAGGAATCCTTTAAGAAATTTGTCTTATAGTGCCTCATGTTATTCTAAGCCATGAAGATGTCAGACTTACATAATTAAAGAAGGGATTCAATCAATAAATCATGAATTTAAAATCAACAGATGCTATCTCTCCTCACTTACTAAGGCCCATTTAACAACCGTTATGGCTGACAACTAAAACTACAGCTTAAACTAAAGCCACAGCATAGATAACAAGCCAGACGACCTCCAAGCCACTAAGACCTGCTTGCATGTATAAATCCATCCAGTTCCTTAGTGAGAATTCATTTTTCAATGAGACTTGTTTTCACCTCCAAATATAACTCAGGTTGTCATTGAATGTTTCCACGACACAATACAGCACTTTAACAGTAGGCCTTCACATCCAAGGGGGAGCACAAAAGGAAGGACATAGAAGAGAGCGTGCAGCATTGAACCTGTTTGGAAGCTCGGAGCCTCCATGTGGCACAGCCGTATGGCTCAAAGAGCTCCAGAGACCTGAAACCATGTCGATTAGAGGGACTCAGCCGCCTGAGTTTACAAATCACAGCAGTCAGTAACTGAGGTCCAGCTGCACATGCTAAAGGTCCCTGTTTCCATGCCAACATTCATGGACGCCCACTATAACGGATTTTAAAGTGACTCCTCAATGACTACTGTATCTGTCTTTGCTTCAACAAGAAATATGGTTGAATAAGTGTAAACCTCTACTGTCGTACTGCTGCTATGATGCAATTAAATACTGATATCCCTATTGTGACAGCAATTAGTTATTTGTGCATGAAATTGTGCTTTTAAGCCTCTAAGGCTTTGGCAAGGAAACAGCCGTGTGTTTTTCCCCCTAGTAATTATGGGAAATAATTTGTCACCTACATGAATCTATGTTTGTGAAATGGCCATGAAACACTGTTTACAGGCATGCACAACAATGTTGTGAGTTGACATGAATTAATTACTTTGCTTAAACATCGATCCACCTAAAATGGTTCATACAGAGTTCTTCATTCACAGGTAAACTATGGACATGATTTTTGCTGCATTAAAAAAAGAACATTCCATCTCAATGCTCAGTGGAACTGAATCTCACTAATTGGGCTGAAGTCATCAACATTTTTATTTCGACAGCTTGATGGAAAATAATAGAAAGTAGCTGTATCTTTACAAAAATGAAATTAGTTATTCATACATCTCTTGTTCATCTCTCAGTTGAGCCTACAACTGCACCTTCAAAGATGAACATCAGCAAAAATTAAAATATTGTATTTTATCCATCTGTAAAAGGCAGAAACAATAGTATGAGCCAGATTGGAAGCAGTCTAGATCTCACCCTGCAAATTAAAGCATCAATATCTACTCAAATTTTACATGAGAACAACAGTAATCTGTTATTTTCACCATCACTCCCCAGAGTGTAATGGGTGATTTGTGAATTTATATGAAAGAAAGAGCAAGAAATGGATTATGGGTGATTTTAGTTTGAGTATGCTGAATAGGAAATTTCAGAAAATGGATTTTCCATCATTTGCAGCAATATTTGATGTATAAAGCTGATGTACAATATCCCAATCTATAATAGGAAAAAATACTGGTTTATCCCAGTACACTGGGTTATCCTTTGGTTGTTTGGAAAAATCTCGTAATCATTAGAGATTGTGATGGACAAGCATTGCATACATTCCATGATATTCATGATCAAGTAAAACAGAACATCAAAGACTTAACAGAGTGACTGATGCTACCGTGAAGGGCAGTGGGCTCAATTTAAAATTAATCCTCTGCGATAATTCAAGGTTTCCAAACAATCTAACCTAAGGGGTTAACATAAAATGCATCCTCCTTGTGACCCTTTAAAAAGATCTCCTTTACAGACTTGTTGCCGTTTGTTGTCACTCACTCTGATTCTGACCAGACCGATGCGTCCGATGGCTTTTTCACACGCCATGCAGGACCGCTACAGAGTCATGCCGTTTGCACAGCTGGAGCCGCTTGCTGGTGTCACAATGGCAGAAATCACTGCAGCCTCACAAATACTACTCAGGAAGTAAATGAAGCTGAATTATTCATTTTAACTCAATCATTTAAAAAACACTGATTGACAAAATTTGAAAAAATAAAATTCAAATGATGTGGTTTTTAAAGATGCCTATTAGCTCTGTGGGACTGAAAGCAATGAGAAGTTTGCTGGGTACCTTTCATTTGTTCTAAATCTTTTTGATGTCAGGAAAAACAATGATAGCACAGTGAACTGGAATACACACTCATCATACATATGATAACATCAAAGCAATGCAAACCATATCATTTCAAAGCACCACTGGGCCATACAGAAATACTTTTTTAAAATGTCTTTCATGTTACTTAATTATATTTGACTTGATGAGACAGACATGTGCCAGCATGTTCTTTTTTCATTTTTGCTTTTCATTTTCTATTTGTACATGTGCATGTAATTTTCAAACATACTGAAGTTTTTTGTACTCTTGGATCAGTTTCAGAGGTTTTATGAATGCCTTTTGAGTCCTTTTTTCAAACATTCACAGCTAAAAAAGAAAATGAGCAGCATAATAGACACATAATATCAGATTTGCCCTAGAGGAAGAGAGAAGAGATTATGGATTTCTCATCCAATATTGACCCCATTTTGGAAGGTTAACCATGACTAATTTACCAACACAAATGTTATTACTACTACCCCTACTAATAAAAATAATTATAGTTGTTGTTATTGTTATTATTAGTAGTAGTATTAGTAGTAGTAGCAGTAGTTGTAGGAGGAGTTCAGATGTCTTGAAAAGTTTATTTCCCTTCAGTGACAGTCAAACGCTCACCCTTGAAAGTATTCAACAGGGAAAAGAGTTATTCTACCAACTATTGATGTTTTGAATTGCTAGGCAACCTGAAACTTGAAAAAGGCAGCATGGGAGATGATATCGTCCCGCTCAGAGAGCAGAGAGGCATTTTCGGCAGAATCCAGGGACCCTGGCAAAGAGTCTCTCTATTATTTATAGAATCATACAGCAGCTATACAGGGGAAAGGAGTCAGTACAGAGATGGGAAGCAGCTGGCTGGAGACTTGCACTTGCACTGAGCCAGACTGACCAGGTCTGACCTACCAGGAGTTAATCACGGGTCGGTTTACCAGAAAAACACAACCTTATTGCAAAACGCTGGCTCTTTTTTTCTCATTTTGTGTGAAAGCAGAAAAGCTGGAATTGCCGGGATGGCAAATATGTCTAGGGGAGTAAAGGGGGAGGGGAGCTGATGTTTTTTCCTCAGCCGAGCCGCTGTCTATTTTTACGAGCAAAATCGCTAATGCAGGCATTTCAAAGGTGACAACACAGCACCTCTCCGTAAAGATGTCTAATCAATGCTTCCAACTGCTGCAGAGCTCATTTGGACACCCTGTTAAAGAGACTCTCTCCTTGAGCTGTCACCCTTGGCCTCGCTTGCCACAGGACACTTTGTTATCTTCTGAATTGCCAACGCTCCTGTTTTCATCCCTGGCATGTCACTCCTCTGGCTGTATTTATTTGAACTGAGCTTGAATGTTGTTTAGGTTCTTGTTATAAGCAGTCCATTATGCCAGAAAGTCTTAATTTTAAATATCCACATAGTCGGCAGGCTTTTGAATCCGAAAGGTCAAAGCTATTTTGTTAAGAAGGTACACCATATGGGCTCAATGAACCAGGAAGTTTAATTACTGGGTACATGGAGTCAGACATAAAAAACTTGCAAAGAAGAGCTTTTGAGGTGTTACATAGACATGAGTGATGCAGACCTTTCAAGGTCCCCTATTTTAAGCATTATTACAGCAGTCAGTTTTAACATTTATTTTGCAACAATTCACCCTTGGTCAGAGTACTTTATCTGAATGCATTCATTGAATTAAATTGTATATCTCCTGTCTGCCTGTCTGGTACGGTAACATGTATATATTATATACACCACACAAAGTGATCTCTGCAAAAAAAGTAGCAATTTTCCCTCCTCCACCATCCTCTATTGTCCTCAAGACTCATCTCTTTTGCCTATACTCCCTCCTCTCCAACTAAAGATAAACATATCCCTCGTTCCTTCACTCTTCATTGACCTTGAATTAAAGTGCATATTACATCCCTAGCAGAGCCCTCAGAATGATTATATACCAGAAAATGGTATATACTGCAGTTTGACAGCCACTTATTTGGTTCCTTCTCTATTACAGTTCCCTATGAATACTGATTTACAAGTGGGCGTCAATATTGAATGTCACATTCTTTTGTCATAATTCTTTTCCCAAACATATTCCATGACAAAGAATTGTGAGCTGCAGTCATGTTTTTGCAAGTCAGTCAACATACAAGGAGGTTGCATTTTCAAATCCAATGTGGAAAACAGACACTATACCCTGAGGCAAGTCATTGAACCTGAATTGCTTCAGAATAATACAAATGAATGATGTGTTCACTGAAAAAGTTGGCATAGCGAAGAACATGTGATTCACCACTGAGGAGCAATGAGCAATGAGGGGGGGCTCTGAGAGTACCCTGGTGGTGTCTTTTGTAACACATGCTGGGCTCTGTTGAATGTGACTTCTGAGACCCTCAAAATAACAGGAAAACTATAACAGCATTACAGGTACCAAAACCAACCACAGATAAATATCAAAATAAAATTGTTTTCTGATCAGAGGGCCTCCAGCTGAGTTTGACTGCATTTTGATGATGAGAGGCCCCAAACATCTTACTCCTAATGCCAATAAGCACCTGCAATCAGTCCAATGGAGGGAACATTTCGTATGTTCTTAAAGGATCCTGCTTTGTCACTTACTCAATGATGTCAAGTCCAGCAGCCATAGAATCAGAATGGACCTCACATGTTCCAAGAAACCCCTGGTACACTGGCAGGTAACAACGTGAAAACGACTCCTCTCACAAATTGACAGAGTAACACTGAACCATATCCTCTGCCCCTGATAAATATCTCAGGGCCAACATTTCACAGAAGGGTGACTCGTTTACATGTTTGCACTACCACTCAATGCCCCGTCACCAGATATGAGCTTCCTTCCTGAGCTCATACTGAGACAATATACACAGTTGAAATTTTAATCTCTATCCATGGCTAATAAGCTGCAAAACAGATAGTTCCAACCCCCTAAATCCTGTCGAGGCATCAAATTGGATTGTACCTTGTATTAATGCATATTTACAATGTATAGTACACTTTTATTGATTATACCAGATCTTATACTATCATACTGATTTAAATCCACTCATTTAAAGTAAAAATTTCAAATTTTTCACAGAGTTTGTTGCTAAAGTTTCAGTAAATACTAATACACATGATATTTATGATAGTCTGAAGTCAGTATAGATTTAAAATCTACCAAATGGCCACAGTTTACATGCTATGTTGTTTGTCCTTTAATTATTTGCAACTTTTTGTTGCTTATTTAAATTTTCTACAGTATTTACTTTGTATTTTATTTAACACTCAAGTCAACACATTTTATTATTGAACATAACTGAAAAATCAAATTCAAACTCAACAACACATGATACATTATTGCTAAAGTGACTGCTTGTTGTTTGCCATGAAATTTGACATTTACTGGCTGAAAGGATTCAAGTCAATAGAAATATATTTTATCCGTCCATATAATAGTAAATTCAGCGTGTGGAGGAAACTCATGATACGCCTTGAACGTATATAACTCCGAAGGGTTAAATTATACTTTAATAGCTCTATATCCTCATTGCATGTTTCACAATGACCTTGATGCCTTAGACAAGTATCCGAATTCACAGAAGTCCCCCCACTTCCTGTCCTGCCATTAATCCTCTTAGCGTCCAGATCTATCAATCAATAACCCAATTACAAACACAATACAAACTATTTACTCAGATGGTGGGAGTTGGATTGTGACATGAAAGCTATTGTGTCTGTTGGTCTGCAGTACGCACCATCCCTGAATCATTATCTCCCTGTGAGATGGACAGCGCTGAATGGTATATCTTGTCAGGAATTAATAGCTTTGGGAAATAGCACCGGGAATATTATTGTAGCAGATCTGTATGAGAGGTATCGTGATAGGGAAAATACCTGATGTGTGAATCCCCAGTCATTTCCTGATAGGGGAGAAAGGTTTTGGGGAAGATAAGATATGCTACCTCATCTTCTGCTTAGGTCTGTATTACAAACTAAATAAAGCTGTGAAATTCAATGCTCGCAAACGATGGTGGTTATCCGTGCTCGCAGACAAAACTTCAATCCTAAAGTAAAGCCATTGATGCTTATAAATAGCATTGCACTTTTTGTATTGTATTCTTTTCCCCAATCGTATATGTCTGGTAAATATTGCAGCGGTTCACAGAAGCTGATATAATGAGCACTGTTGAGCTATTTTTATGAGCTGTGCCGTTTGAGACTCTGAGGTCTGAGGAAAAGAAATAACAACTCTTATTCACTCCAACATTAAACCTCCCTATATCCTGTGCCTCCCCCTCACCTCTTTCTACAGAAAGCTTTCCTTGAATTAATGATGTCATTAAATCCCCCTATTTGGGTGAGAAGCTGCAATGGGTCATTGCTGTTCAGTGCCGGTGAAGGAGAGAGGGAGAGTAAGAGGTGATTATCCTATGAGCTCTTCCACTGAGAGGTTCCCATCCAGCAGTTTCAGTCTGCTTTTCTGCTCTGCTTTTCTCTGAGTTCTGCCTCAGCACAACTTTTCCATGGCCAGCGCAATAGCCAAGAATTTAAGTGGGTATTAAAACTGGGACTGGGTGTGTGTGTGTGTGTGTGTGTGTGTGTGTGTGTGTGTGTGTGTGTGTGTGTGTGTGTGTGTGTGTGTGTGTGTGTGTGTGTGTGTGTGTGTGTGCTTTTTGTTTGTTTATGTGTATACACTGAGTCTGTTCAAAATAAAAATACAAGGGCATGATTCAATTAAGTAATTAAATTGCAATAAAAACAGAGTCATTTCAATGTCAATGTTAATTACCAATACTTTCTGGCATAACAGACATTACACTATCACTAGATTAATACACAAGTTTCTAAAGTACCACTGGAGATTGAACAGATTTTTAAAGAAGCTTACTGACAAGGACAGACACTATGCAAGGTAGCTGTTGAAAATCACAAAACATCCACAGAACTGAATCTATACCTGCATGACACAGTCTCAATAAAAAGTACACTTTGAAAAACTGCAATGTGAAACAATGAATAACCCAGTGTAATAAGCAAAAACCAGGAACGCTGAGTAGTGGGAGGAAGTAATATGGTCTGATTAGTCATGCTTTACTCTTTCTCCTACATCTAGATGGGTTAATGTAAAGGTATGGGGATCAGCTGCACAGTTCTACAGATATTACTCAGCATGGCAGAATTACAGGCAAGGTATGTGATATCATTCATTTTTCATAATTATATCATTAATTGTTGTATTCATCATGACATTTCTGCAGCCCAACTCAAATCACCTTCCACCACCAGTGTTCTTGATGGAAATGCACAGGCAGTTCAGTGGAACTTGCAGTCCACTGAAGTGCAAATTCAAGTGATTGTTAGAGGGAATGTGAGATATCCCTATGATTGATTTGTGTGCTTACGCCCACGGCACATGTAGGTAATTACCCAATAATTACATCTGCTTTAACAACTGTGCCACAACTGCAGCCCCAAATACCGCCTTGATACTAATAAAACATCATTTGCATACCTTCAAAGCACAGTTGCATCATGGGACATGCACCATGTGCAAAGAATATAAAGACAGGGCCCTCTGTCCATCCTGTCTGACACACATCTTACCTGCAAGCAGATACACTAATTAGCATCTAATCTCTTCAAGACAGCACACAGTAAATTTGACTTTTTTCATGAAACGTGCTTATTGAGCCCTTGACACCAACCAATAAAGACCATCTGATCTGAGCCAATCAAAATCCTTAAGCCCACAGAACAGCTGTCGTTCCATAAAACTCTGCTCTGGGCTATTTGTGAGCGGAATTCTTTGAATGTCCATTGCTGCATCATGTACATTTATTGATTTAGGAGACATTTTCTCTTTGAGGGAACTCCCAAGAGAAAATCACCAGGACAGCTACAAGCACCAAGAGGTGACAGTATCACTATAGATATTTATTGTAGAGGCTCAGTCTCGACCATTACACTAAGTGAAATTAGATATTAAGTGCACAACTGCTTGGCACAAAGCTTTTAGTTCCAATCAATATTACCATAAAAATAGAATGAACTTACATCAAATAGATAAACAACGTCCTACAATTAAATGTACTGTATACATGCCAACACATTCAGCTTAATTGCAAAGGCCCTGCGCTTGGTGCTCTCAAAAGACACAACAAGTAGAGAACATCTTTTGTGCTGAAATTAGATGCTTGTGATTCTCAACTTGATGTGAATGCACTCTATCCAGGACCTTGATGAATGTTTCATTATAAAATCTTCTAGTGCTGAAGTATATGTATTCTTGGCCCTAGGGTATGGAAGTAGGTTATCATTCATGGATGGGATGCAATCAATAATCTCACACAGTTCAATGCAAGATATATTATACATTCAAACAGATGTTATACTGTCATCTGAGTTCTAGACTTAATTAGAGTAAAATGTTTATATTGGCATTGTTTTCATCAGTAATGTGAAATTTAAATTGATTTCTCTACCAAATCTGGCTTCTCCATTTCCATCCAATCAACTGTAAGGGTGCATGATACTGATGTCACTTTATCCTTCAGTTAAGGTCTTCCCTTCATGGACAGGTGAAATCAGCAGTGGACCATTTATATATTATATATTGTGTAATGAAACCAAAAAGGACCATAACATTGTTTGAGGTAGAGTTCCTTCTGAGCACACATCCCTTAGCTGGAGTAAAACAACTAAACTGACAATACATTATTTGTCCCAATTTCACCAACTGATTCAATGAATACATTTTTCAATCGGGAGTAACACAAATATGGGAAAGCCTTTTGGAATTACTTTTGAATTGCTTTCGGTTGCTTTTCTTTATAACCGCTTTATAATTCCTTATCTGTGTTTGCACATCAGCCTGTTAAGAATCAAAGGGAGAAAATGTCAGATGCTAAGACTGCTAGGCCCTTTGTAAATAACACAAGGACAACATCGGTCTACAGCTCCAGAGCTGCTTCCTATTGACTTCTCAGTGAAAGCAAATGCACAACACATGGCATTTTACTGCACAGTCCCACTATGAAATTATTAATTTGTTATCAAACGCACAAACAAACAAACAAAAAATAGGTGGGACCTCAAGAAGCACGTCTCCCTTCAAACTGAATCAATATTAATCAGGACCTCTTTTCAGGAGAACTCCTTTACTGACTTTTTTGTAGCTTTGACTTCACAGATTTCACTGGGGGGTTGGGGGATGGGCACTTCAGCCCCTCTGGTGTACAGAGTCCACCGGAAGTGCCCTGTCAACCACCCCCAGGCCAGTGATAGATCCCAGGTGGGCGTGTTTGACACATTACTCAAAGACCAAAGCACACTGGAAACACCAATGAAGGAAAAGAAAATTATCTGAGCCAGCTCAGTTAGCGGAAGTCCTCAAGGCTTCTGTGAAAGATTTACTCCACCAATGGATGTGGTTTTACAGGATGAACACGCCTCAGGGTCATGGATTCTGGCTCCTCCATACTGACAGCCTTACAGCAGAATGACACGGCTGAGGCAGAAATCCTCCCACCCCCAGCATGAACACACCACTGCCATCCCTGTCCCCTGGGCGTGCTCCACACATGGTAATTTAATGTAAATACAAGAGACGTTTGGGCGTTTGATTTATCACTTTGCTGCTGCTGTGTGTCCCACTGATTGATAGTGTTTCCTCTGTCACATGGGTACACAAAACATAGTAATGTCCAATGCAAATGCTCAGCCTAACACATTGCTGACATTTTATACAAATGTTTCATTTGCTTCTAGTGATGCTGAGCAGGCCATGGCTGCTCAAAACAGCGAATCCTCAACAAGTCATTTTTGCAAGTGTTTCCTACATACATATCACCCTGAATATGAAAAAAAGGTAACACAAAAATTTGAGCACAAGAGAAGTTTAAGAAATGTTTTTGAATCATGGCAGTCAAGATTCTTCAATTATTTTTTCAACAATCAACATTTTGTCTGGAGATGAACATGAATGTGACAGTTACTAATATTCTTCCGTCATGAAGGAATGTCTCCACTGCCTCAAGGGGCCTTTTCATGCAAGTCTTGAGAGATTTATCTGCCTCTTAGCATCTCGCTAATGCCATTTTCCATTAGCAGGTACAGGCAGCTGTGGAGCTGTAGTAAACAGTTTTATCACTGGAGCTGCTCTTTACTCCAGCAACCCGTAAGGCACTTTTTCCACAGTGTTATAGCAATGGAAAAGTGAATTGTGGGTAAGAAAAAAGCCTTCATTAGGACAAAATTATGCTGAGGAAGTGGTTTGGGTTAAGGTTAAGGCTATGATTAGTTTTGTTTTATTAGCCAGTAATGAGAAATCAAGTGAGACGAATTATGCCTGGAACAAGCTCAGCAGCAATGGTAAAATCATATCACATGGATCATTTGAGAATATTGTACATGTATGATAATCCCACATTTTAAACAAAAACTGGTACCTTATAAAATATGATTTAAAGTTGTAAAATGGTTCACATCTGAGGTGTAAAAGACCTCATTTACACTAGGCAAAGCAACAACAAAAACCTGTCTTTTATCTCTTTTAAAAATAAATTTTGAAAAAAAAATGTATTTGCATGGCAAAAATGTATTTTTTTTTACTACTTAAAAGAATCAGTTGCAGTATTTCTGTGTGCTATTCCATCAGAATCAGTTGATGGTGAAAACAGGAAATACTGTGATTTCTCTCTTCACTCAAGGCTCTTGCATGATGCACAGGAGACCTGAGTGAATAGGAAAATCACAGACTCAGATTCCAGAGAACCCACATGATGTCTCCAGCCTAAAACATATCAAACGTATCTGTAATATTTTTTGTCAGCTGCTTCCAGCATCCATAGTTTCCATTTGTCTACTACCACTCATGTTTGTGGTTGAAATCCTCAGTGATTACGTAAGATGATGTTTACTGTTTCTGTGCTTGATATATACCTACTGTTCTGCATCATTCTCAGGTTCTTTTTATAATAATTTCTATTCTACACAGCAGTAAAATCAGTGCTACCTGGATCACTCCTCTCCTAAGCATAAAGTAGAAAAATCCTCATCGAACCTCAAAATGGAATAAATAATTAAAGAAAAAATATGACTTCATTAGTGATGGCAAATACGGGACATATGCACTACGCAATATGTCCCTGGCACAGCTCCACTCTCTCATTTCTTCTGCCTGGGGTACGTCTCGATATACAGTGAAGGGGGAACAGCCAATCACATTGCTCGGAAATATTGGCCCTGCTTCGCCCCATCATGCCTCCCGTGCACTCTGTGTGGTGCTGGCTCTGATTAATGGCCTTTGTTTGAGCTGAATTAAGCACATTATGTGTTTTGAGATTTCTCTGAAGAAGAGAGAATGAGGGGGCACCTCTGCGTAGATGGCAGGTGCGTTCGGTTTTAATGAGCGAGTACTTCAGCAGCTCGGGGAGAGGGGGGGAGCAGGGAGGGGCGAGGGGAGAGGATGGGGGCTGAATGAGGAACAAGGTGCAAAGAGAGATTGTGTGGGGAGGGATATCAAGGATTTTGGTAATGAAAACAATCCCTCTCTTCCTCTTAATTCTTTCTTCACCCATTCTTCTTTCTAAATTTTAATTATTCCTGACAATTTTGATGAGTAATTCCTAGCTAATGTGTAGCACGTATCTGCTGCAAAATGGGTGCTATGTATAATTCACATAAGTAGTGCCTGAGGTAAGTGACTGCAGAGTGCTTTCAAATCCTGTGGTGAAAGGTGCAATATAAACATGATCAATTATTGCAATTAATGATGATGATTATGTTTAGTAATAGTCATAATAGCAGTATTAGTATTACTACTATCTGTATATTTTGCATTTTTCCTGTCTCTTATTTTTTTGTACTTCCCATTTGTCATTCTTTCACATTACTTATCTCTCAGGCTGATGTTCTCCCTCTTTCTCATTCTCTGTCTCTCTCTCTCTCTCTCTCTCTCCCTCTTTTTCACCCTCTCTTTACCTCACTGTCATCTCTCTCCATCTCTTTTGCTCCTTTCTCCAGCATCAACATAAAATGAAACTAAGCCTCCACAGATAGCTTTTTTGTGCAGACAGACAGTGTGGCACAAGCGTATCTTGCATATCTGTCTTAATCACATCTCTGCTGCTGCCAGCTCTGGCCTCATAAGTGATGCATCTTACTTAAAACAAACAGACAGGCTCTACAGGCTCGACAAGTGAAGGAGGACATTTATTTTTTTAAAGAACAGTACACACAGGCGCTGGAAAAGCTGAAGCCATTGGGTCATGGATGAAGTGCTTCAGGTCCCGACCCTGGAAAGAAAATCTATCGATGAGGAAGTTTAACATGACTTTGATGGGTCTCCCAAGAATTGGTTACTGTGCTTGTTAAATGAAATGGTCGATTCAACATACTGTTGTGTCAAATCGCCCAGTAGATTATCTCAATTTTTCACTTGTTTACCATCTTCTCAGTATTCTTTTGCTCAAAGTTCAGAAATTATCTGATGGTAAAAAGGCATGGTTGTACATGCAAATAAAGTGGCAAAGTAACTTTGTACATTAATTGGTGCTCTGCATTTAATATGAATAAGCAGCTTTATGAATATTCTGCAAATTCATAGCTGGTACTATACATCCACTACTATGGGTCCCAGGATGAATCTTAGAGCTTTTACAGACTGTCTACAATGTAGGCAAACAGAAGACAGCCAGGTATAAAAAGAGATAGATTGCTGACAGGTTAGATATATCTTATTGATCAAGTTACTTAAGTCAGAACTATCAGTTTAATAACAAGAATTTTAACACCTGTTCAAGCTGTACAATTTTAAAAAGAAGCCTGGTATAGTGGCCACCCAAAGTGATGCATACAGAATTTGTGTTTTGGAAAGTCCCAGCCATGCCAATAGCAGCTATGGCTGGAGGTCCACAGTGGCTGGGAAACAACTTGTTTGATATGGTCTCATTAATTTAATATGGACTCTCATCAGTGTCTCCTGGTTTCTGGGGCATCTGTAGATGCATGAGTATATGCTAACCTTGTCCCCCTCCGATGACACAGGCACCATGTAATTGTTGGGGCATCTTCAGAGTGGAAAGAAGCAAGGGGGTACCATCACATCAATGGGAGGAGTTACGTGACAGGGACACCGCCTCTGTAGTTGATGGGAAAGAGTTGAAGCATACATCTAAATGTTTTGACAGTGATGGGACAAATTTTAAAAGTTTTAGTCAAAGGTTTACGTGGGGAAAATATTTACATCAAAGAATAATCAACCTTTTCAAATTTGCAATCATATTAAATGCTCTAGTCATTTGACACTGTCGATGCCATGTTCATTTCGAGTCTTTTCAAAAAACTGTCAAGAAATGAATTTGCTAAGGGAATGTTCAGATATTTTTGCAATGTTCTATTTTTCCATGAGTTATTTCAATTCAAATCAGTTCTCTCAACTATGTTTTGATGGGGCCAAATGCTATTTTATCACTGTATAATTGCAGTCACATGAGTTTACTTCAGGGCATCTCAGTATCTCAGCTGTATACTTCCCCACCCCAACCTACTAGCTCTAGCCCTGCCACTAGTAAAACTATCTACAGCAGAGACTATGCTGACTGCACAGCCCCTTGTTAATAAAGCAGACGGAAACACTACTCAACAGGTATCAGTGTGATGTTCATTTGGTTCTGTAAAGATTGTACACAATTCTTGCATCTATAATTGCCTGCACAATTAAAAATTCATCAAACCCATGCAGTGTGTCAAATCCAACCGCGAAAATATGTGTATATGTTTTCCCTGAAGCTGAGCTAAATGAGACGTTCACCTCACATTTTTTTTAACAGGTTGCTCTATTTAAGTGCATTCATATTCAGCTCATAAGGGAATGTTTTAGTTGCATGTACTGTTTAATATATCCCCAACCCTCTAGAATAAATGATAACATGTAACAGCTAACCCGTGGAACTCAGAAGACAGACACACAATTATCTTACTGTTATTAAATGATAACTGACTAACCTTGAATTGCAGTTTGCATGATGTTGAAGTGATCCAAACAGTATATTTTCACCCAGTATTATATGCAGTTGATCATGAAGACACACAAATCAAATACACCAGAGGACAAACACAATATACCATGCTAAAAATAAAACATTTTAAGCATTGCCTCATGTATCATGTTTACATCACTGAATAAAATATATCAGAGGGCAAATATGATACACCAAGGTAAAAATAATCATTTTACAGTTATTTTAAATAATGCATTTTGTATTTTGACCTACTCCTGACACCTCATGTATATGAATGAGGTTTAAGAAATGTTCACAGTGAAAATCCACCTAGCACAGTCACTTCCTGTCAACAAAATTTGTAAAGAATATAAAAGAGACAATCTCTGCCAATCCTTACAATTACTAGATACAAATCATGTCAGTAACAGTTTCTTAGTTTTTTCAGGATGCTCTGTTTTACTTGTTGGACAACATATTCAAAAAACTAGTTGCAAGTTTCCCTTACCAATGCTTTTGATGTTGAGAACTGTCTCTCCCGCTAGTGAAGCATGAGTGACAGAAAACACTCCATGAAAGCATGCGGCTGTGCCATAAATAACTGTAAAATAACAACTAACAGGCAATACTAACAGGAAATAGACAGTAATGTTTTTCCTTTTGCCTTTTTTCAATTGTGTTACATTTCATATAATTCTGCGATTTTGGGGCGGTATTTACTATGACACAATGATAAAGCACAATACTATTTATGAATCATGAAATAAACATATATATAAACACATTTCTATGGTAATCAAGTCATATCATACATTATTTGACATTATTTTTCATTACTGTCATAATCAGGCTGGCATTGCTGTTAAACTTGCCATAAAATGCTACACCATTTTTCACCAGTATTAGCAATGTCTGAATTTGCACTTCCAAAACATACAATATTCTGTGAAATATTATTTGAAGGCTTATGAGTGGAATGATGAGCATTACATTATCAAAACTAGCCTATGCAACACTCTACATAGATAAAAATCATTACATTGGTATTGAGGAATTTCTCTGACCAATGTCTGATGTTCGGGTGCAAAAGGCTTGGTAAAAACAGGGGCTGTGACGGCTGGTCACAATTTGACTGGTCATGAGGTGATGAGTGGGTAGGTGGGGTAGAGAAGGTCTGTATAGGTGTCCTTGGGCCCACAAGCAAGGGGAGTTTCCCCCATAAAACTAGAAAAGTAAGTGTGTTTGCAGTTGTGGAGATGTTTGACTGAGTGCGCAAACAGAGATTACACTCAGGTTCTTGTTTCCAAGGCGAGGCATGTAGCACTGGTGATAAATCATTTACAGGCCATTGGACCGACGACCATGCTGCAATATTAATGTCCTCTGTGACATCACAGTCACACTGACCATTAACACTTCCCCCGGTGGAACTAATATGCATGCAATACGGTGTAAATCTGTGAGTATGGGCTTGCTCAAATGCTTGTACACACTCCATCACTGTTTGCTTTATGGGAATGAAATATCAGCTGTTATATTGCTAGAGAAAGGAGTATGGAAGCAGTGCGACTCAAGAGCTGAACCAAACCAAAGTTCTGTAAAACTAAATGGCCTGACTTCAGATGAGAGACATAACTCGGTCCTTGCATTAAAAAAAGAGATAGGTTCTCTCCCTTAGAATAAATCATATTCATTCCTTAACTTTAGAGGGTGAGCCATCCATAGCAAGTTCATATTCACACTAAGGTCCCCTACACATATACATACTTCTTAAATTGCTTTTTATTTTCCACTGCCTGGCTTGTGCTTGCGTGTCGTCATTTTTCACCCTCACCAGCCTACAATCCACCACTTCAGTTTTCATTCTCTTTAACGCTAGTGGTTTCACATTCATTTTTAATCTTCCCCGATCAATATTTAATATCAGAAAGATGTATGGCCATTTTATCGTGTGCTCTCTTGTGTATTGACGATTCTTTGGTAATTTTCTTTCATTTAGGCACAAATGAGGTCAGAGAAACTGATTGGATGCTGGACCAAATCTATACTGCAAAATAAAAGAGTTGATCTCAGCAATGTTGGGTTCAGTTCTGAAATAAAACTTTTTTTATAGATGAAATTGGAAAGCTAACTCCCATAAACCTAGACTGCCTCTAAAGTGTTCTCCAGCGTTTTTCACATTTAGTCTGGTATTGCACATAATTAAGAAATAACACTTGAATTTATTAGCGAAAGACATGAACAGGTCACATATCCGTAAGCCTGAATAAAGTTATTGTTAAATGTGGTACACTGGAAATACTACAGTGACATTCACAAACTGGTGTGAAAGCCAACATTATTTCAGGACTGTGCTGAAAAGTGGGAGTGGTGACAGCATTGAAAGATGTGTGCCAGCTCATTTTAAGGAGTATCCACAGGAGAGAGAGGACATAATGGTTCCTGAATTCAGATGTGGTTTCAAAATTTTCTGGATGCTCTCTAGTCTTTCTTTCTTTATTATTGCCCAGAGATGTCATGCATGACAATAACAACAGCCCCTGCTTAAAGCATCACATTTTCATATTGATGAATGCATATTCCGGATTTCTCAAAATCCCCTGTTACTCCAACCAGAATGTTTTCAAGCTCGTTTTCAAGGTTTGACTTTCAAGCATTTTCAACAGAATACAAGGTAGCGAAGCATCGGTAAATGATTTATATTATACAGAAGCATTTCCGCATGGGGATTGGAAAGGATGTCGCTGTACATGATGGATAACATTGCACAATACAGTCCTCTACACAAAGGATTAGTAATGTTTCAAGGAAGTACGTTCAATATCAGTTGCACCTATGGTTTGAGGCGAGAGAGTCAGAAGGGTTTAGTGATGAAACATAATGTGCCTAATTCAGCACCCCAGAGTCCAGTGGAAGACCAAGCCCAGCAGTGTTAAAGTCATCTTATGAGCTAAGGGCAGGTGACAGAATATAAAAGGGATTTGCATCACTAAGTACTCTTTGCTAAGAGAGATGCAAAGCTCACATTAATGACATAGATCTTTACAAAATCAGTAATATGGGTCAAGGGGGCTTTAAATTTGCATCAAGTAGCAGCATTTGTTTGCCACACTTGTCCTAGCATCCAACACAAGCATGTTTTATGTCACCCTTTGTAACGTTTAACCTTTTTGCCAGGTGATATATTAATGGTTATGTCATGTTTAGCATAAGACGTTACATAAGAAGGTGTTATTTCTCCCTTTATGCATTACATTAGCTTTATGTACAAAGACATGTTCATGAAGACTTACATATAAAGCCTTTATAAGCAACTCTTTAAAGTGCAACCAAAAACAGCATACTGCTTGGGGCCCCCTGCATGAATGGGACTCCTGAAGGCAATGAACAAGGGTAAAATAATGGCAATGAAGATGTCAGAAGATCCAACACCCCAACACCCCCCAGAATCACCTCTGGTGCCTATTTTACTTCCTAATCCTCAGGTAAGTAATACAATTATATCAGCGCTGCACACACCACACACGTTAAAATTCCATTGTTTGGTCGGGCTTTTTAATTGATGAGGGGTCGTATTATTAGGCAAGGAATGAAAGAGCTGGAGGAAACAGATAATCTTTTCTGAAGGGAAGGAGAGATCCCACATTTGCTACAATGACAAAACGGGTTCCCACTCCGTGAATATTTTAGGAAGGCAGTGCAGCTATGATGCGTCGTAATTCAGGCCTGTCAAAAGGCGGAGGCGGTACAGTCTCCTTATACATTTATTTCATGAGCTGTCAGGCAAAATATATGAGTGAGCAAATTCTAATGGGTTGGAGACTGTAATTTACATTGTATTTTTTTTTCATTGTCTGAAGTGATACTCTGAAAGCTATTTAGCTAGAGGCCATTGCTGATTCACCTGGGCAGAAAAATGCAGCTGTTTTTTTCCAGCAACTCTGCTGTATGAGATTCCAGATAAATTGCTAAACTCAGGACTGCAGTCAAGCAAAGCAAGGAGAGATGATCAGTAAAAGGTACCTTTTATATCTTCTCTGCTTCCCAGGCTAGCTCCCTGACTCATAACTTTGAGTAATTTGTAACATATTGCATGTTTTTAAAAATGTAACATGGCATCTGTGATATCAACCTAAAATAAAAAAGAGTAAATTATACTGCATTACTCATTTTAGGGCCCATGGAGCATCCAAAACTAAGAAAAATGTTAAGCTTATATTAGCAGTCATTTGAGTTTTAAAATAAAAAAGTAAAAAAATTGCATACAAGTCCCAGCCCTGGTTAAAATACACAACAAAGGTAAAGTCAGTGTAGATATAATAGAGTTTGTATTTGTCCAAAAGGGGTCCAATGTAGTCAGTGTGAGTAAAATATACTTTACAAGAGTAGATTAAACACTAAGTATTTCACAGTGTAACTGTAGCAATGTCTTCCCATAAAGCTAATTTTTCCACCATTGTAACAAGTCACACAGTTATAATTTGCATGTAGATGTATCCTGCATTAATTAATTTACATTTAAATATAACACTCTCTGCCATAAAAGTAAATGTGGTTCTTTCAAAAAGCTCATGAATTTGTCAAAGCAGTAGGGTTTCTATCTCCAAGCATGTATGCAATATATTTCTCCACTTTATTTGAATTTTGCGTATTGTCTGTCCCTGCTGATTAGTAGCGCAGTGATAAAAGTGCAAAACATGATGACTTACTTTAAATCACTTATGTTTAGAAGTAATGGTGTGCAAACTTTTCTATTGTCATAGTTATCTACTATCCATTATTCATGATGTTATGTTTGAATATTATAATAATAAAAAGTAAGAGGCTTGTATGTTATCTAAGCATTCACATCCTCTCATGTTTCTCCTGACTGAAAAAGAGACTAGAGACACAGAAGCTAAAATTTAAGATTTCATGTTGCTGTTTTAACTAGAATGAGCATCAGCACCTGCAGCCATCCAGCCACAATAAAATGTGTATAATAATGAAACACTTCCATAGATCATGCTAGGTTGCTTCACTGCTCATTAAAATGGTTATGTTTCCAGAAGGATTGTTTTAAAGTGCATGTAGCAAAGCCTTTTTTTTTTCAATTTTACGTTTTTATCTTGTACAGTTAATTTTTCTTTTTTTAATTCAGTGTGAGTCCTTTTAGGTTTTGTGTTGCGCACATTAGTAATACAAAGTAATGCTCAAATATGGGTGGTCACCACACCTTCACTCATAGTAAAAAGGAAAAAAAGTTATCAAGATGCAATTCTAAAATGCTGCAGTCATCTCGTTTGCTTTAGGCAATGTTAATGTTCACAAAACATGCAGAAGAAGAGGCCGTTGGCATTTTTCCTTGACATTGCTTTTTTGACATAACTGTTTTACAATACTGTTGATATTTGTGTTGACACGATAGAAAAAACATGCATCTGCATAAATCATTTCTACTTTTACAGTGAAGTGAGGGTATGGCAACAACTCCACCCTTCCTCCTCAGACAGCAACACTACTACACACAAAATTATCATAGGTAACTTTTATGTGAAAATATTTCATTTTACCTAAAATTAATACATGAAAACTGTTCTCATTATTGAAACTCACCTATGGTGAAGGACCAGCAAATCTTTTATAATTACTTAAGCTTTTTTTGTAAGCTTAAGGAATACAAATAATGAAAATAATTGTAATTCCTGTGAATAGGATGGTGACTGAACCAAGAACAGACTTGACTTGATAGATGCTGACAGTGCTGAGCGTGGTAGGGGGGAAGGGGGTGAGGGGCTAATTAGAGCCAGGGGGCGATGGGAAATGTCAGATCAGGGGCCACAAAGGAGACATGTCCGCACTAACATCAGAACTACCCCTCTACTGAAACCCTCACCAATTATGACCACAGTTGCCACCAAGCATCCCACAGGGTCAATCCTGCTAGACAGTGACCTCAGCAAAAACAAAACAGGGGAGGGCATTTGTGTGGCCAAATGATGCTGGAGAAATGGGAGAAACTGCAGTCCCGTGGTCTTCCAGAGATGGGCCATTAGGTGAAAAGGAGGTGATTAGGCAGCTGGATCACCAGCCACCGATACAAATTCAGACAAAGGTACTGTTCCCCTGTATCCCTGCTGTACTTCGTCATCCTATTTTCAAACAGTGTATGTGTGTGTGTGTGAGAGAGATAGAGGGAGAGAGAGAGAGAGAGATTTCCCTTTGCCTCCAGAACAGGAAAACATATGCTAATGTTAAGAATATGGAGTAATTATCAGCAGACATAGATATGGTTATTGAAAGCCTGAGACACCTTCAGAACAGCACGGAATTTTAATTTCATTTCCTATTGTTGTTTTGCTGTTTTCTATGACTGCCACCCCCCCCCCCCACCCCCCTTCCACCCTAAGGATGATTTGTAATGCATGACACATTACATATGCAGGGTACACTACCATAATTGAATGGTTATTATCTTTGACTAGACTAAGACAAGGTGACATTTCAGATATGAAGTCTGAATCGAATAGTGAGGGGAATCAGATTGCGTTTTGTGCAAAGTGCAGCGATTGAGGCCCTTGTAACTGTTCCTTTTGAGTACATAGGCAATAATCCAAAGAAGTGTCATTCAGATGCAGAGTTTGAATGTTTGCACTGGTAGAGATTTGTTCTGGTTCACAGGGGTGTTGGTTCATTCATGGTCAAAAGGTTGTGGATACAAATTGCCAAAATGGACTCAGACACTACTGGGGAGAGAGCTGAATCTCTTGGCTCCAGTGAAAGCGCGGTATAATAAAATGGATTGAAAGTCTAGTGATGAAAGTGTTCACGCACACTCATGTTCATTTCCATGAGGAAAATTCACTCTGCTTTGGTAGCACTCAGAGGTAATAACCAACAGACAGATCACAGAGACTACCAAAGACTCTTTGTTCCTTTGTTCATCGGTACACAGTTACACAGAGGTTCAAGAACAGATGGATCTGTTTCAAAACCCCACTCCTGGCAATAAATAATTCAAATGTTTTTATGGACACATACATTCACACATAAACACACACACACACACACGCATTCACATGCACCTGATTGTTTTATGTCTCTAAAAAAAGAAATATTGACAAGAAGTATGGTCTTGTGATCCTGCATACGTTATAGGAGTATACAACATCTTAAATTATTACGGTGTTGCTGTTCTATCTAAAAAGACAGAGGATGGACAAGCTACTTGGCTTTTGTTTCATCTGTATGTAACATATATTCCAGCTGAAAACAGCAACGTAATGTAAGAGCATGTGGGTCTCATCGCACATCACAAGCAATTCTCATTATACATCTGCCTCCCTTCTAGATTGTACGTCCCAAGGATAATGTATTGACAGTTAAATTATAGTAGTTCAAATGCAGATTCTGTCTTGGACATGTGTGTCTGACGGAACCTGGCCTTCATGTAAGAATGCAGACTATTTTTTAGCTATCTTAGTACCATTTTAAGAGGCAATTTTCCAATTCTCTTCAATTATGGCAGTACAACATGAACCTGTGCATGCATGCCAACTACAGGATCACTGTTCTGGCTTCTAAAAGACCAGGGAATATTAATTCCTACTAATCTCTGAGAAGTCCCTGACTTGGTGAATTAATACTCTAGCCGTCCCCAGCTGAGTGGAGGGGGAGGAGCGCTGTAGACAGGGCGGGAGATGACAAAGTCTGGGTGTTCTAAAGCCCGACTACAAATTATTACACCAGCAAACCAGATAATAAGGCCGAGAAATGAAACCAGCACTCCGCTCATGCTGATATTTCCTAAATTATGTCCTCATGTCTTTGTGCTGGTAGTATTTATTTGCTTGGCAAAGGTTCTGAACAAGGTTAGCTACCTATAATTCTTATTTCGCACCACATTTCTTACATTCTGGTCTGAAGGGCAATGGTGTCACTGCAGCAAATAATGTAATGCACCTTTCCTGTTTGACTATACTGTAGTGCCTTACATGTACTGTAGATTTCAAACCAACTGTCTGTATTTCCAGAGTCCAGAGACCTTATTTCAGTCTCAGTCATGCTTGAAGTTCTGCCCTTCAGGACACCATGGGCCTTAGTATGACAGGCTTAAAGTTGTTGGCTTATTTTAACTTTAAAATAAAAGGTTCAGTTGCATTCACCTGCCTTACTTGTATGCAGAGCGAATCCCATTGCTGCTACGTGTACATACAGGCAGCCATTAAACATGCTGAATGCTTCTATTCAGATATCTAGTGCCCCAAATCACTATTCAACACTCCTACCTATTTAATTAAAATATTCATTTTTCACATTTTTTCAGTTAGTATTTAAAAGCAAGATCCGTTCTGAAAAGCACTTATTCAAATGATCGCTTTAAAGTATTATAAGAGGTTGAAGACAACCACAGAGGACTGAAATGAGAATTGCATTGATGCTAATGGACCTGCCATGGACAGGATACTGCACACAGATACCTGGCAGCACTCTGTGGTTCAGTCAAAAGTCAAGCTGTGTTATTTTGATATCTCGCTGTGTGCGGTCTCACCCAGCATGGCTCTGTTTTTAACGAGCTAATTAATGGCGACTTGCAGCCTCACCATGGGCTGTATTTTCTGGACATTGTTATTTCTCTCATATTTTTCCTTCACTGGAGGCCGGCAGGCACAGGGGATCCTGCTGTGTTTTGGGGTGCCCTTAAAGGAAAAAGAAACCATAAATCTGTAGGTCTGCCAGAGTCATTTTACACCCAGCGTGTACAGCTTCCTCCGTGTTTCTCTAATGTTTTCGCATTACTGCAATACAAATGACAGTGTGCAAATTATAATGGAGCAAGAAGGAAAAATGTTGCTGATTTAGTTTACAGTGCAAAGCAAGACATCCGGAGGTGCTGTCACACAGAAAAATGAGAGGACTGTCATTGTTGAGGCAGAATTTTCTTTGATAAGTGAGAGCTTCTCTTTAACTGGACCAGAGTCAACAAGTCCAGATAAGACATTACACTTATCATGCATAATCTGTTTCTCCCAGTAAAAATGTGACAAGCCCCTTAACATTCTTAATTTGATCGATCACAGCACAAGGTACATTCTGCAGACACTCAACTCCTATTTTGCTCGTCTAATGAAATGGGTTGATTGGCATCTGTACTTGACGACAGCCCCCCTTAGATTAAAAGCATGAATATCCTCTTTCGGGATGTCTTCTTCTTTTAAAATAAGGATTTTGCAAATGAGGAATATAAAACTAGGCAGTTAGACCTTCTTAGAGTAATTAGACAGACAAACCTTACCAGACAGACATTAGCTCACCCAGAATTTTCACTGTGTTAATATACCTTTTATGAGCTCCATTTAGGCTGTTTTCTTGCTCTTGGATGTGTCCCAGAATTCTGTTTCCCTCCCTGTGTCAGTGATTGACCAATCAGGGAAGGAGCATGTTTTTGATAGGCTGGTGTGTAGACATTTGAAACAGATATTGCCTCATTAGGGTGAAACGTTGGAGCTGAGCAGGGCGATATTTGCCTGTGTAGAGAAAAGGAAAGAGGACCCTGCCTTTGTGATTATCTAATTCAGGTGGGATTAATCCTACCTATCCTTTTAAAAAAAAAATTCTGTCAGGTTCAGAGGAGAAAGTGAGAGAACAAGGTAATGAAATAAAGAGTATATAAGTGAGAGAGGGAGAGAAGGAAATGTTGCAGGGAGAGGAACAGGTACAAAAAAAGCCAACTGGAGACAAAGACAGACTGACCGACTGACAGAGATGGAAGAGCGGTAGACAGAGAGAGAGAGGAAGAGACAAGGAGGACAAGAGTAAGGGAAGATGAGATGGGATGGGGGGGGTTAGGACAATGCAAAATAACCGCAGTGCTATTATTATCTCAACCATCCCTGGATTACCGCAGCACATCTTACATAAAACATGCAGTGAACCAATTTAATGGATCTTGGTTATTACAAATAAGCCATTGTAACAAAGAAGCAAGGACCAGAGGGATAAATAATAATCAGCCACATGGAGGAGACATGCAAGGGTATTGGAGCTGTTTCTTCCCAGCAGTCTGGCATATCCAGATAGGCAGGGCTCTGGGCTTTTTCTGCGGCTTTTGTTCCGCGCTTGTCGCATATCTCCGGGGATGGCTAGGTATTCAGTGCGGTTAAATTGTCCAGAGAAGGACATAGCAGCTGATTTATTGTGTCTCTCCAGGAGCGTTCGGGGGGACTTTGTGAAATTTAATTAATGCTCTTATCACTGTTTTTCAAATGCTCTTTTCAGACGGCCTGGCCCTGGGCACAGGCCACCAATGAATCACGGAAATTGCCGGAAATTTGAATGCTGCTTTTCACCGCGAGAATGTTAAAAAAGCATTTAGCTCTGCATTTAGCGGTGTTGAGGTCTTCACTGGTGAGCTCCAGTGGCTTTGTCATTTATATAAGAGAAATGCTCCTCATTGCCCTTTATCACCCTTAATATAGTGGTTACAGTTGGAAATAGGATGCCAAGCTGTGTTAATTTCACTCTGACTGTCTTGCATCACAATAAATAATTTCTTTGCTGACACTTGTGTTCTGGAGGCTGGGCACCTCCAGCACTGTCCAGAGTCACTTACCATTGTAGCTGCTTCACTTCACTGATATTGGGGGCAAAACCACCTTCTGATCTTTGGCCCCGACTTTGGCCAGTCCTTGCATCACGCTTGATTGCTCCATATCAACATCTCGGTTTATGGCCTGTTATCTCACAGTGTTTAGGTCTGGTGCTATAACTTCATTAGGTGTGTTATTAGAAGGCTTTCCCCGGTAATCAATACATCGCTTAGCTGGTGGCAGAGTGCATTAACCTCTGTTTCTACAAACACACTCCATACAGGCGTCTGAGTGAATCTAAAGCAGCATCACCTCCAGTCCCCAAAGGCACCCGGTTGACCATAAGTCATTGTGACACTCAATCCTCCTACTGAAATTAATAACACCAATATGCATGATGAAAATCAATTTTGTACAATCAAATGGTACAGCATACTTCAACTGATTGCTGCCATCAAATAGACACTACACAGCCAGTCTATATTTTTATTGCAATTTCCAAAGATGTATTTGAAAGTAATATAAGTTATATGGTATACTCTCATTCTAAAACTGTAAGAGTTGACAGACAAAGAGGTAGCAGAAAATGCAACAAGGGAGCAAAAGAGCAGACAGAATCCCAGATCCCAAATGTAAATATAAAAATGAAATGTAATCAGATTCAATGGAGGCTATGAGGCTGGGTTACGCTGAACAATGGGGTAATGATCCACCCCCTGTATCAAGGCAACCATAGGCATGGCTTGCAATATGACCATACATTTAGGAAGAGCCCTTTGATGTATCCATGTTGGGGAGGAGGGAAGACAATTGAATCTATCATCATTTTTGAGTCTCAGAAAATATTTTTTTCTAAATTGTGAAAGTAAAATTGTTTTAAGCTGCATAAATGTAACTAAGTTTGAAAATATTTTTAAGATGTTTTGTCATGCCATTAAGCTATAATGTAAGCTATGAATTAATTGTTCTACTCAATAATTCTTCCATATTTTACAGGCATTCCAACTTCTGTTATTGTTTTACAGAAATACAAAAGAAAGACTTTTCATCCTGAGGGAGAGGCCACGCCCACAGGTGTCACGTGAAATTTAGGTTTTGCCACTAGTTGAAGCTGAAGTTGCCCACATTTGATCTGGATGGATAATGAATTTAATCAGGTGCCTTATCCCTTGTTTGAGCCTTTTAATTTGTGTTATTAAAAATTCTAAAGGGAAGGACTGTTGACAATGATACAAAACACCATTCAGGATAGAGATAAATTATATTTCACTTCAGGAAATTAACTAAAATCCAATTCATTAATTGAAAAAATGAATTCAATTTCAATTAGCTAAATGTGTTGAAGTGAAACCTAATTGACTCCTTCCCCTTTAAGAGTTTGATCAGAGATACCATTCAGCAAGCATTTGTATATCTAATAAGCCTTTGCTGACCAGCTGACCTGTATCAAATCCTTAAAAACGTAAACGCAATATTGTAAGTGGAGTTTATGTAGTTTAAAATGGATGTGAGAGCTCTTTCCAATGACTGGGGCGCCTCGCTATTAATATTTAACACCTGCCTGGGTGATAAATGACAGTCATTCAGCTGGGGTAGAGTGGGTGGGACTCATCAACCCAATTAAACGCGGGGATGATTAGATTCCCAGATTGAGAGTTCTAGATATTTGAGAACTTGACCAGGGCATTGGGGAACACCCCTACTCTTTGCAATAAATGTCATGAAATCATTAGCGAGTCTGGACCTAGATTTAACATCTCTTCTGAAAGACAAACCGGAATAAAAAAAAGTACAGAAAGTACAGAACAGTACATTTCTATACATCCTGAAACCGCGACTTCCTCTGCCAATGCAAACCAATAATGTTGCGAGGGATGACATGTAAACCCCTTATTGCCTGTCCCTGTACGTTCACAGCTGTCAAGCACAAGGCCAAACACAGAGGCAGTACAAAAGGTCTTGGTGAAAAAAAGGCTCACAGCCAGTGTTTCGCAGTGCAGTGACCTTGAAAGGATCATACATAGAAAACATGGAAAGGCATCTGAAACGTACATTGTGATTGTTGTGAGTCCAAAAATCGAAAAAAGAAAGTACAGCAATCAATATACCTGAGGTGGGATCATAGTAAACAGTATATATTCATTTTGGTAGTTCTTCAGACAAATTGTATTTTAATAACGCTTCATACACAATCCATAAACTCTATAAGATTGTCCATATAGTTCATAGGCTATATAGGAGTGGCACTGAATTTTTAGCAGTTTCCTAAGATTTAATGTTCTGAGAGAAAGAAAGTGCTAAAAGCCTCCTGTTCATTGACACGGTTGTGAATCCAGTGGATGACATGTGTGTGTTTTAGGATCATGGTTCATTTTCTCTCTATGCCTTCTTGGTCTAAATGTTAGTTCTGTGCAACCAATACATTGCTCTAAAGAGCATTAAACTGTGTGGGATATTTTTATCCATATGATTCACTACCAGTGCCCACTTGTATGCCTATTGCATTCCCTGATACAACAATTTCTGGTGTGAGAGTCATCCTCTTCAACAAATACCCTCATCCAGTCAATAGCCTCTTGGATACCAGCAAACCTTCATTTTAATGTCACAATGACCAACTTCACATGCGAAGGTGAAATTGCTTATTGAGGTGACATTAAAATAAAGGTTTCCTCAAATCCAAGTGTGCTTTCACAGGATGAGAGTGTTTGATGATGTGCTTGGTGTTGATTAACATATTCAGTATTCTCCCAAGAGCAGACTACATATTTGGAGGATACATGAAGTACAATTTGTGACAGAGTAGAATTAAATGGCACATATTGATATCAGTAAATCACATAATTAAAAATGTGCTACTGTTAGCCTTGCAATGATTATTTAAATTATTTTTCTATATTTCATACCATAACAGAGATACAATCATTTAAATGAGAGAGCTGCCAATACATTCTGAAAAATATGTCTGAGCCCATGGGTGTATAATAAATAGACAATTCATCTCGAGGCAGGGTTATATTTGCATCATTGTATCTCTCATCTATTTATCATTTTCCAGATTGTTCAATAATAATTTAGTTGCTTGTAAGAGTGCTAGCTTTGCATCAACAGCTGTAGTATGTATTGGGGTCAGTTGTGCAAAAAAGGTTTGTGGTTTTCAAGAAAGCTATGTTTATGTTTTTTTATGATTAAGCCATACTATGTTAATAACCACATGTTTTGATGGGAGAATGTTGTAAAAACATTTGAGGAATTGGAGATCAGCAAAAACAATGTATCTGTTTATATGAACTGGAGAAAATGGAGAAGGTTGAATTCTGCATGAATTTGTTTAATCTTCAGGTTGGAATGTCTGTTTGTAGTTTTAGGTCCTTCAGAGCATCATTATCTTCCATCAGTTTGGAATGGTTGAAAATAGCGTCCATATCTTCCACTTCGATTCACATTGTAATTCACGAGTTGAGCTGTGCAGTCATTTCACTTCAAGAATGCACTACTTGCATAGCTGATACAGGCAGACCGCAGGAACTTGATAGGCCAGCAGATACTGCTATTTTTAATTACATTAGCAATACCCTGAAGACTGAAATGATCCTTCTGTGGGTGAAGCGATGTCACCAGGCACTTCACAATGGGACTCTGGACCACAGCTGACACTGATATGGTTAGGAATTTCTTCTGGTTCATGAGCCATGTCACTTCATCTGGGGCTAGTGGTATACTTAGATACTGAAGCATATTCAAACGTCATTAAAAATCAGTTAGTGACTGCTGATGATGCTAATGTGATAATAATGTAATTAGTAGGTAATTTGATAATGTAAACCAAAGTCAAATTGTGTGATCAAAGTAATATATTGTAACAAGAGAAACCTATTTCCGTTATTGGCTGCCTTCCAGTTGTTGGTCTTTCTATCCGGAAGAAAAAGAGCTTGTATGCAAGAACTATTTTCATTGGAGAAAGTCTTTGGCATAGCTCACCTTTAGAGAGAGTCAAGAGTGTGCTGACTGCTATAGTTTAATGCAGATAGATCACAAAAGGCCTGAACTAATTCATCAGTTATTTTGTAATTTTGCAAGGAGGTTGATGACTGAAGAAATTTATTCTGAAGTCCTGTAGCATCGTTTAGATCTCACAAGGTGGAACTAGATGTATTTGTGGTCCACCAATTTATTTATTCAATGCATCAAGGAAACATTGCGATATTAATTCTGATTGAGGATACAATTAATGGATCTGACATTACTGTACGCCAAGGTAATTAGTCTCCCTTCAGAAAGTAGATGCTTGTCTCTCTGTTGAACAGTTTTAGTTAGATGGTGCAAAAAGCAATTTGGCACTGAACAGTGGTATGGCTATCTTTTTCAATTAGGGACACTTAAGCAGAGGTATATTGATCGCAAAGAAATGACAGTTGTTTTTTCTAGATATTTCATAATTAACACTACGGATCAGAAAAAAAACAACATCATTTGTCTTAATGACAAGGTGGTTGATGCTTGTATACAGTGCATAGCTCCAGTCGAAAACTACTTTTGACTGTTGTTTGAGCTTCTTTTTCTTTCAGGAGTTGAGAATATGCTTGACTGTGAAGCGATACCTTGGGCTGTTTAATGAAAAATGTCTACCTTTTTATCATTTTAAAAGTATATTACAATGGGGCCTGAAATGTGTTTTTGGTGTGTGTGGAGAAAAGACTATTTTAAGTTCTTGAGAATGAACCCCAGGGAAGGTCAATGGCTGGATGTGCTACGCACATGGGGGCTAAGTGGCCTTATGGCAGATTTATGAATGTTTGGTACTGCTAGCCAAACACTTTCCCTTATTTTTTCCTTATTGAACAATCCTGGCTGCCTTAGAGCTGTCCCCTGAGGTCAACTTCACCGGAAAATATGGATTTCAAAGAACATCTTGCTTATGTTGGATGACTCCCGTGATGCCACTCATAAAATCACTTGAGCTCCTGGTAAAAAAAATATCCATTTATTTTACCATTTAAATGGGAGTACATGTGAGTTTGGCTGACAGCACTTATGCTAAAGTATTTCTGTGCATGGTGCCATCTGCGACTGTGCCCCTGGGTAGCAGTATATTGGGTTTTTCGGCACATGGTACATCTGGACCGACATGGATAGGAGCTTTGCCACCCTCAGGCATCTTACAGGCCTGAGGAAAGCATTGTTCTATACAATGTCCCTAGAAACAACTTCTATGTACTTGCAGCTGAGTGATAATTCATATTTTAAATGCAATATGGTGCTGCTTTCTCTTACACTGAGTAATTTAAATACTGTACCAGTATAATGGACACAACAGTGAATGTATGACAAACTATTTTTTTTTTAAGTTTCTGTAATTATTATGAGCAGCAGAGTGCCGTCTCAGTGCAAGGTCACCCCATCTGTTCGTTCTGTAATTTCAAAATTTAGGGCATTAATAGTGTGGGCATACAGATAACCAATACAAAAAGTAGCAACAGCTACATCAATCCCACTTCTACCACCAAGTGTACTTAGCAGGTGCTCATTAAAAATTGTGCCAAAAATTGAATGCAAAGACACTGTTGTTTTAAAGAAAGAAACTCTGTTGCATTCCCCTGGATTGGAAAATCAGATTGCACCTCAGTATTGAATAAGTTAACTGAGCAAATAAAATGTGTTATTACATTTCATAAAACAATTTAAGTTTGATAAGCTTGTTACCCATGTATAATGATTGCTATCTTTATGATTTTCCTGCACTCCACATCACCATGTGGGTGTCTTGTTCTGTCTATGTATAGACTGTTGAATCCTTATAGAACTTTAACAACATTTATTGATTTGTATAGATTTATTGATTTTGTCTGACTTTTTGAACTTTTTTCTCAGTCTTGGCCTCCCTCTAAGGGAAGCATTGACAAACATTTCATACTGTAGGCTTACTCTCAGCAATGTAAAATAAGTAACACCAACTATTATTTTACTAATTGTTTATTCCTGAATGAATATGACAAATATTACTGTTATCTTTACATTTATGATTGAAGGACACTGTATATGGGAATTGGATTTCATCCAATCTGAGGGACTGAAACAACTTACACACTGGTACTCTGGTCTTGATGAGGCCCTCACAGGGCACTGAGGCACTTTTGTAACAGAATTTGCATGCAAATGCTGTTTAATCATCATCCCTGCCGACAGTCTCCCCACTCACATTTTCTGTGTACAGGTTAGCTATCTTATATTGCTATGATTCTCATGGTCTGCTTTCTCTGAAGAAAGACCTTTGGTCAAACTCAAGGCCCTTGATTCTAGACAGGGAAAGTTTTTTTAAACCATGAGACGATGTAGACAGATATGTAATGTTAGTCTCAGTGTTAATGTACAAGCACAATACAAATTGATCAATCCTACCTACTATTTATTTTTGTGGTTTCACCTGGCCATGACACTGTTCTGTATGCTGCTTTGTCAGAAAATGGGGCTCAACGCCCTTATTGGCCATCAGGTTGGCATTGCATAAACCATTCCTGTCTCTGAGACTGGAAGAAATGCAGTTTCTATATGCAGCTTTAAGATGGTTAACAGTTCATAAGACCATGAGCACCTTGGAGCTTCAGTACTTTGACCGCTACTCCACAGCCCCTTCCCAGAATGCTCTATTAGAGAATGCATTCCTATAATTTACATCCCTTCCCCACTGCTGTTTGTCAGACCTCTTTCAGACAGCAGAGTGTTACCTTGCGGAATTGACCTGACAGCAGACAAACCAGCACTGCATGTTTAATGTCTTCCCCAGGTGGTGCCTGGCTTGACTCAGAATCACCCAGAGACACCTTTCACTGTGACTCAGGGTTCTCCTTTTCACTCTTTCTCTCCCTTCCTCTGCTTGTCTGTCTCTCCATCTCACTTCCCCCTCCTTTACAATCCCGATTTCCCTCCCTCTTGTTGCGAACACTAAACAAAGGACAGGAGTGAGCCAGATCTGCAGCGCTGGGAGTTGTTGACGGCCCTGCACAGATGGAATCTGTCTGGGGTGATTAAAGACACACACATTTTAATATGTTTCGTAATGAGTCATTGGGTGGTCGGGAAAACAGTGCGGAGGAAAGAAGATATCAGAGACATCCTCAGTGACTTCTTTTTTCCTTTTTTACCACAGACCCAAACCTAAACAGCCAGCTTTCAAAGCCTTCATTTGCAGATCTTGGTCACAAACTGGTTATACTGAAAACTCCATCAAATGGGTATCCACCATTTGTAAAGGGAAATTTGATTAATATTTCAAGAATCATTGTATAATGTATATCTCTTTTGTGTGTTTGTTTAACATAATGAACTTGCTGCTTTAATATGACTGAGTGTTACACGGTGAGTATAATTAAGATGCACAACATCTTACATTTTATTCCTTACATTTAACCAGATCTATCAACTGATTCTTGTTTCCATTGACAATGTGAGAAATGCACAAGACTGTAGATCCAGTCATATGTAAGGGATGATTATGTGGCAAGATGAGGAGATGGCTTCTGTGGGAACAAAGACAATAGGATTAAAACTCCTACTCTTGAAAACTACCATGGGATCAGCAATGACCAAAGAGAGTCAGGATATTGGTTTAATACTGAATTCAAAGGTTGGCACCTTCTGCCACGCAGTTGCTTCATCACTGTGCTGGGGCATTGGATTTTGATGTAGTTAAAGTTGCCTTCTCTTGGCCCACTGACACCTTTTCCAGAGGCTTCCCACTGAAGTACCAAGCAAGCTTATACCTGTGTTGCTCCAACACTGATGATCTAAAGCCCGGAGGGTTGGAGGAAGGAATGAAATTGTAGCTATTGATTCTGTCCGGGAGAGTCTACAGGACCATGGACAGCAACAGTCACTCACCAAAGTAGGCTCACTGGAGGCTGATCAGCAATCAGCATAGTTATTGAGTTTTGCCTTAATTAGGCCAGGTTTAAATGCAAAGCTTCTCATTCCAGTGGTGAACTGGAAATTTTCATTCCAGTTTTAAGACTTTTACCCATTAGTGTTTTCTTTCTGCCCCAAGAAAGTGTATTAAAAATCCTAGTATATAGTGTATGTAGAAAAATCCTATTATTATTATTATTAGTAGTAGTAGTCGGAGTAGGAGTAGTTATATCAGAACAATTCAACTGTAAAGCTACTTGCAGCATTCATAAAACATTTATAGTGCCATAGTTGTGGTCAAATTGATGGCTTTAGATATACCGATTTCGAACACATTCATTCATTTACAACATTTATTGAGATTTTTCATCCAGCCATTCTTATTTTAGCCAGGTTTACAGTGCAGCCCCTTCAGAGAATACTCACTGGTCACTATTGCAGTGATATTAATAAATTCCATCAATATTTATTACATTCAGTGCTTTGGTCTGAGAATAAGGAATAATGATAACATGTGATCATCTCTACCATTTCTAGAGCTTTGAAACATGTAAGGATCTTTGCAATCCGATCTGTATAGAGGATATGCCTGTAAAAAAAAAAGCAATGTATACACTCAAGCATCTATGTACTATCACATCTTCTGTTATAGAGACTGTTTTATTGGCGCCTGTTACTGTGTATGTGTGTGTGTGCATTCATGAGTGTATAAGCTGGTAAACTGTTTAATACATGTTTAAAGTGAACTTGGCTTCAATAGAGTCTGTTTTCAATGGTTAGGCTATTGAGGTCTACAAAATCGAGTTTAATTATCTCCCCATTGGATTGAGCTGAGCGCTGTGACCTTTCAAGTAAATGCCTCTGCCAGCCTTGCAATAGAGCTCTGTAAAACTCACACTCAAGTGTTCACTGCAGTTCGGTCTGATATGAGACACAAAAGGCATTTTCAGATAGCTGTGTCTTCTGAGATAGTTTATGCACCCTTTGCTTTGTGAATAGGCAGTATTGACAGAGAAGTCAAATTAAATATGTACATAAAACTACCTGTGAACAAAAATTCCTAGTCAGATAATGCCATAAAATGTGCTCTTTGTACAAGTTTATGAGGATGCTTCACTCTTAAGTAGTTATCAATATTAATGTAGGTAGTGATTGCCCCTACTCACTTCTTTCACTCCTCCCAGGCAGCGCCCATATGACATTTTCCTCCCAAACTGTTATTTCAATGGAAACATGGAAACAGTTGTAAAATCTGAATTGTCATTGAAGATGTACATTTTCAGATCTCATATCTCAGTTTTCCTTTACTATATTTTTTCCACCATTTAAAATATTATTAGCAAATGGCAGTTCAGTAAGCTTCTGAGATTCCTCTGCTGACATGTAGGTTAAATTGAATTTAACTTGAATGTATATATGCAAGCTGTAGCATTGCAGAAGTCAAATTTGTTTAAATTCACTCACATTCTTTCCAGCTCTCTCCTCTCTTATTCCTATATTCTTTTCACCATTGTTCTATATATGCATCTTCAGCTATATTATAAAAACAGAATTATGGGAGCCATAATTGAGTCATCTGTTGGGTCTACATTGAGTAGACGGAAATTGAGCATAAAAAAGTGAGTGGGGTGGACAATGATATCCATTCTAATCCTCAAAATCATTAAAGGAGATTCCCTTTGTTTATACCTGAGAGTTACAGAGGATTCCTCTGAGTAATGTTAGAATGGAAATGGGCCTTAGTATTGCCTCTCATGTGACTCTATACCTACCTTTAGTTTCTTCCCGTGGGCGATGACTTAGTATAACCATAATGTGATTTGTTAGCACTTTAAAAAATTTCAACGTTTTTTTAAAAATATGACTAAACTTTGGGGGATGCTGGAATAAATACAAAATGATGTGCAGTTAATAAATAAGGCAAATTAGATCTCTCAAATAAAGGAGCATGAAATGGTATTGTTTTTAGATTAAATTAGGGAGAAATCAATGGGTTATTAATCAGTTGTTATGAATTATAAAAAGGCAGAGCGAGCAGATGAGAAAGCGGTACACAATTTTTAATTAAAAGGTTACTTGTTTCAGTTGACTCAACATTATCCTTGGGATATAGGTTGTGTCACGATTTGAATATGATCATTTTTTAAAAACATTTTTGTTTACTGTATATAGATTTGTATACTTTTCCTCATTGTATATCTGTATTGACAATCATGACAAATATACAAACCAAGGCCCCTAAAAATTAGTTTTTTTAAAAAAGCTTGAAAGAATTTACCAAGCATTAAACTAAATTCTCAAGCTGATTCTCAACAGTAATTGTGCATAGTAAAAATGAAAGCAATCTGTCCCACAGATGTTTCCCTTGAATGCTTGTAATGGAGGAATGAGAAGTATAAGCAATGATCTTACTAAAGAGAGCGAAAGAAAGAGGCTTCCAGGGTTTCACTCTGCAGGGAGGTTGAGCAGAGAAACAATGGCTCTTATCTCCTGCCTTTGGACTGGTATTCTGATTAGAGGAGTAAAAAGACAGAATGAGAGAAGGTTGGAAGAAAACTGTCCCAAAATGGAGGATATTTAGAAAGAAATGAATTCATGTCAACATCGGACTGTACTTTCTCCTGGGTTGTGTTAGTTTCGTAACTGCTGTAGAACTTCAGAGATCAAATCAAACTTTTGAATAAAAACCTAGAACTGGAATTCTAATTGGGCTATGTCATGTCAGGTTCCATGTCAGATGCAAAAATGCAGCAGCTAACCAAAACACTACCACACTTAAAATTGAACCATGATATATTATCATAATATCAAAATATTATCATTAATTATCAAAATTATCAATACTAATCACAGTGACATGTCTTAGTACTTTTGTATGCAAGTGTTTAGGACATAGCGTTAAAAAAGTATTTTGAAAAATAACAATATAGCTTATACATATTAAAGGGGTATTTCACTTTGGTAACATCTTGGCTCTACAGTTTCCTTACATTGGTTGCGTGTTCATGAACCAGTTAGAATCCTGTCCTGTTCACGCTGTCTTCCACATTCACTGAGTCTTGTGTCTGGTCCCAATTCTAATTTTTAGGTGGCCTTGGCTTGTATATTTGTCATGATTGTCTGTCTATACAGATATACAATGAGGACAAGTATACAAATCTATATACACTATACAAAATCATTCTTAACCCTTATTAATGACGTGCCTACAACAAAAGCTATACCTAAAATGTATAAGATTTTGTCCCCACAGCATGTGGAATGGTAACACATATGATGAAAAATTATAATTGTAATATTAAAATTTTTACATATTCCGTGGGACCCATAAGAGGTTACTCATACTTCTGTCATGTTATGGGTGCAATTTGCATTAAAGTCATTGTATTGTCTGCACAGGTGTATTAATGAAAGGATCCATTAGTCATACCTAAAAATACTTTTGAATAACGGGTCTTTTTCATTTCAAGGGGTCTTCTCCACCTGCCACATGCCTGTATAAATGCATGTGCATAAATAAATGTGTGTGGCTTTGTTGTCAATGTCATCTATGCCACTTCAGGTCAAAGTGAATGATATGGAAAAAATATGCAGTGTACATAAATTGATTGAAATCACCTTGCCAATCAGTATTGTGAATGTGCCTGTGGTTTGAATGCACATTAGTAACGGATGGACTCTCAAGCAATCAGGGAGCTGTCACTGCAGTGACAGGCCAACCAGCCGAGCCCCGCTAGACTGATCCACCTGTCTTCAGCACAAAGGCCCTAAGAGACTGGCCGCTAATTGAAATCTGCTACCTACCTTCAAGCCATCCTGAAAATCTATTTCATGCCAGCGCAGTCATTTTCCTGGCTGGGCGTATCACGGTGGTCGGATAATAAATTGTTTTTTTTTTTTTTTTTCAAAATCTATTTGCCAGACAATTTTTCTTGCCCACTTCCCAAGAGAGGGTAGCATACGGCAGTCAGTCTGCCCTCTCATAAGTGTTCGAGTCATGTACCATTAGGTGTAGGTGTATTTGAACTTCCAAAATAACTTTGTTTCTGGTGTGCAGCATGCAGATGCAGAAGTTACAGGGACATTTTTACTTAGTTTAGCAAAAAAATGCCAGCTCAATAATGGTTTTCTGTTGTTCTTTAGGTGTTTGATATTTGGGACTAAGGCAGTACACGTATTACTTATATGCTAAACTTTTTTCACAGTCAGAACCCTTCACAACCTGCTTCTCCTAATTAAGAAAACAATAATTAACACCCTTCATCAGCTTGTGGAATCTTTCATCTTATAATAATGACCTTTGGTGAATGTGCGGGCACTGGGTACCGCAGTGCTGATTATCTGCCCAGACAGTGTGTGCAGCCCCTGCGGCTACAGCGAGGCGACACACTCCGTCTCCCCCACCGCCTGTAGGACAAGACACTGGTCAGATCTAACCTCACTGCACACGGACACATGGCAAAGCTGGGTCCCCTGCAGGGATAACATCACCATGGCCAAAGGGCCCTAACAACCAGCCATCTGTGAGTCCTGTTTCAGGCACATGGGATGTAGCTCATTGTAAGTGCTGTGCTCAAATGTGCAACAGCTGCGCCCTCCTCAGAGTCTGAACTCTCTATCTCACCCCCGGTCACAAACTCATCTCCTTAACCTCGAGTCCACAGTGGCTATACTGAAATGTGCCAGAATTCCAGGACAGATCATTTTCCAGAACTAAATGACCCTCTCACCCAATACATCCGCCCTAATTTTGTGCACCCTCCATGCCCCTGCTTCAGCCACATGTTAGACCTCATGTAAGTAACTCCAGGGAAATACATGCCATTACTCAGAGGACCCTGACTTTTACACTCTATGATTTGAAATGAGCTTTTACTTGAGCTTTTATGGTTTCAAAAATCTCATGTCATTTCCTGTAATGAGCTGCAATCACAACAGCATGATGTGATATTGTTTTAGGTCCATGTAGTCATTAGCAAGAAAATAATACGGCGCTGTAATGAAACACTTGTGCCAACCAATGGATTCTGCTTCATTTCTTAATCAATCCATTGTGGCATTGATTTGCACAGATTTCTGCAGCAAGTGCTTTCTCAGTCAGGACAGGCAGAAAATTTTACACTCATTTCAATGCCAAAAAAATTCTCAGATCATTAAAAAAGATGATGAATTAACAAGCTGGCAAGAAGCATTGATTATTTATTTCACCAGTCATTAATAGCAATTACATGTGATACAGTAACCGGCTGGCGGATCTGGGATCATGTTCTCCTGAGGGTTTTGGAAATACTGCTTACCTTGTGATTCATGTCTCCTTCACCATCCCTGCTTAGCATACACTGAGTTTGTTAGGTTGTAATTAAGGGTAAAGCCAACTGCCCCTTGTGACATTTTGGAGTCATGTCACTCATGTCTTTCCAAATATGCATTATACAGACAGAATGACAAGATGAAAGAATTACACATTGGAATATTATATCAGCTACATTAATCCCTCATCCTTTCCAACACATACACACACAAAATTTATTCTTGCCCTTAGATAATAATTTTACCTTTTAATAATGTACAAAGCTACATTTTAACATTTGTAAAACTGCAATATTGATGAGAGGGTTTGTTTTATTATATTATAACTGTAGGTGTCAGGGGTGTGTATAGAAGATATGTCTAATGTTACGATGCCTAGGGGCAGATCACATAACTTTAATTTAATTATGCTATTTTTCTTGATATGCATGAAAGCAAGCCAAGAAGGGAGTTGAGGGCATTGGCTCAATGATTATTAAATTCAAGATAATATTGTTGCTGTCAAACATACAAAAATGACTCTGTCTGACTGGCATATTCATGCAGTCCAAAAACAGTGAATCTGCACTAGCATAGGCAGAAAGTTTCAAGAAGATATTTATTCTCTGTACAGATATTCAATATCTGTTCCACACTTTGGCCCAGAAAAATAATTGAAATTAGATATCAGTCAATAAAGGGACAAGAAAACACTTCCCTACTGCCTCTCCTAGCTAATTACTGGACACAAATATTAATTGGAAAGAGATCTCATCTGAAAAGAAGAATATGAAACTACTGTTCTGTCTGAAATAAATGTAATATGAAACACGCTTTGTGCTTTGCTCGGAGAAATACATTGTTGCTTTGGCTATTTGAAACTTGATGTCTTTGCATGGAGTTTCATGCTTTGTGTGAACTCAATGAGTCTGCATAAAAGTAATGACAGTAAATGCATTGTATATTTATTCATTTACACATTTACATTGCACAACATAAAAAGACATATTTCCCTTGACGTCTTCTTGCTCTCTGTCTTTTCTCACCACAGATTTTATTTTTAAATGCTAAACACCTGTAAACCGTACCTCTCCTTATGTGCGTAATGAGCTTGAGTCACTTTCCATAGGGCATTTTTTGAGTCCTGTTTCTTTTTACTCATAAAATGCATTAATTGGATGCGTAGTAAGCATCCGCTATGCGCATTAGCATAATAGAGAGAGCATGTTTGAGGTGTGAAACATTACTTTTGATATGTTGAGAAAGTCAATCCACTCACAGAATGTAGCCTTAAAACATTCACAGTTTGAGCCTGGGCTATGACTAAGAGTCAGCAGCAGGGTGACACAAATGGCTTTGTCCTGGCAGTGCATGATGGGAGTAAGTCAGTTAAGGTTTGTACGGCTACAAACTTCCCCTTACTGCTCACCAGACTTGAAAGTTAACAATTCTCTTCAGTGAGAGCTGTGTGTCTACTTTGATTGGTACCCGCTGTGATGCACCATATAGTTTGCAGTGTCGGCAATAGACACTGGCTCACAGGCACTGTATCTGAGAAGTGCTGTCACTTACACCACACTGCTCATTGTATCAATGGATGCAATTAGCAACAAAACTGTCATGTATGTTATCGATGGCAAACTTACGAAAGCATTTATTGTTTCAAAAGCTTGTGTATTTTGACTCTTGACTTTCCTTAGCTGCTCTACATTTTAATAACCCTTGAAATTACATCCTTGATCAGTAATTATATCGGTAAGAATGAAAGGGGGGTTTAGCAGCCTGTCAGAGTTACCATGTCATGTAATTACAGCGTGAGAGAGGCAAGACAAAACGCTGTCACTTCGTTCATTTCCGGATTTTAAAATGATTTCATTTACCAGGAGGAAATGCGACCGCACAATCTGTCCCCTGTGCTTTGCTCTTCAGCTGGTGCTGTTTCCTCCTTGTTTCACAGGCTCGCATTTTGTACTATAAATTGAACAGCTTTCTGGGTATAAGAACATCAAGACGGACATGATGTATTATAGTCTCTCTTGCATTCAGACATTGCAAAACAACAAAAAAAAAGGTGCCACATTTATTGAAAAAGATTACCACTAAGAACTGCTAGAAATTTCCCTCAGAAGTAAAAAGGATGGGACTAGAACAGCTCACGGCATGTCTGCGTGATGCTCTCTCACTCTGAACACAGCTTGCCCAGGATGAAGCCCCGACACATCCTTTTCCTGGGTGCATTAGTATTTTGTGCCAATCTGTGTCAAGCGACACTGAAAGTATTGATGTAGGCCAGATGGAAATGAAATGGTATTTTCCTCTCTTTCCGTGCCACGCAGCATACTAAACAGTCTTGGCTGTGAAACCGCACTAAAGGGTAATGAAGAATGTCCACTTACAGACATTGCAGCACCTTGGGCCTATATTCAGTTTTTAATTCAGAATTTAAAGGTGTTTTGTGCAGGATTTTTAAGCATAGCTGCTTCGTCGTTGTTAAATCAATACCGGTAGTGCACCATGATTTCAGAAAAACTATGATGCCATTTCTGCAGCCTGAGTTCTGTCTCTTGTATTGATCGTACGCCCACTCAGGCATACGGCCATTAGCAGTTCTCATTTACATCACAATTTAAACACTCTTAGGTCTACTTCAGTCTCTCTCTCTCAATCTTACACTCTCTCTTTTTTAAAGACTGCTCAGCTCTGCCAGGTTTTTCTCTCTCCATAACTGCTTCAAGACGGAAGAGAGTCATTAAGAGGAGGTATTATCTTTAGTCCCAAGAGGCACTTGACATCATCTCTTGTAAGAGAGAATAATCACAGACAAACACACACAAGCAATCCTCATTGCTTTTTTGAATACTCCCTGCCAAAATATTTAGCCATATCTTGCATCATGTGTCATGTGCCATAGAAGAACATATTAGCAAAGATATTTCGTAAAGACATGTTTTGATAAGAGGGAAAACACGGTCGTGTATGTCCAAACATGCACACATAAGCTTGCATTCATACTTATGTTTATGCAGGCATCAGTAAACAAAGACTCAGCACTTTCACAATTGCCCAGAGACCCAATTCAAGGAGAAAGAACATTATCTAATTAATCTAAGCAGGGAGGCAGTGCATGTGGCAGCATTGATTACAGTTATCAGTTACCATAACATCAAGGCCTACTCAGGACTTGGATCCATCTCATTTGAAATTAAAATCCCCAATTAATGTACATGGATTGCCAAGGAAGTAATGCATTTTTGTTTAATTTTCTTAGCCAAAAATATATTGAAGAAAGTTAAATGTATCACTAGAACTAGCAAAGTTACAAATTTACATCTATATTACTTTCCCACATAATCAAAATGTTTTGGGAATATTTTAAATGAGGGCATTTATTTCCTGTGGTTGAGATGACATGGAGTGATTATGAAAACATTGCTGTGGACACTTTGTGTTCAACAAAGGCATAAATATTGATTAAATGTTTTACATTTTCAGTCATTTACAATATTATCAGACATCATGGTAAATTTGACCATTTGTGGACGGCAGTAGAAAAGTTAAATCTTTGCAGTTACAGTATTATATACATGTTATAAAGATTTACTAATGGTGTAACAACATAAAGTTTGTTTATAGTTTATAAGATTCATATAAAAGGAAATATCTTCACAGCTAATATATTGTACTGCAGGTGCAAGTAATGGAAAAATGCTGTAGTTTTGCAGTATGTAATTGTTGCATTGACTATATATTACATAAGGTTTCTGAGATAAATTAGTTTTATTGACAGGAATTACATATTCAGTTTCAAATCAGAAGAATAGAAACACAATGGTTTAACACAAGATCACTTTCATGACGACATTAACTCTGTCCACATTCAAAACAATAGATAAGTTGAACATACCAGTTCCCTCATGGCGGGAAGCAATCAATTCAAATTTGGGAAGGCATGCAGATTAGACATCTGGTGCCCGTTCAGTATTCAAATATAATTCATCACATTTTTTGTTTTTCAATTGAACGTTCTCAGAAGCTGGGAGCAGCTACTGAAGGACTTATCCTTGTCAGTGGACAAAAAACTTTATTGTATAAACTGTAACTTTATTCAGTCATTTGATCTACTTTATTAACCTATAATACATAATATTCACATTCTATGTAGGCTAATACAGCTTACACATTATGTATGGTATGCTGTGTGTGTGTGTGTGTGTGTGTGTGTGTGTGTGTGTGTGTGTGTGTGTGTGTGTGTGTGTGTGTGTGTGTGTGTGTGTGTGTGTGTGTGTGTGTTGGTTTTCCACAGCTCAAACATGCTATTGTTGATATACAAAGACAGCCTTCTATTTCTTGAGATGTAATGAATGTGGACATTTATTCCACAGTCAACAACTCAGAGCTTCCCATTATGGCTCAACAATGATGTAGATTCTGCGCCATGGAAGGCGGTTCACTTAGTTCTGGTGCTCATAAAATCATTCTTGAATCTGTTTGGTAGGCATTATCATTATAGAATATCGGACAATCTCAAAGAAGCAAAGTTTGCACATAGTGGGCATGGTTACCTAAAATACCTTTGAATTTGATGGCCATAATTCTGCCACGCCGAGTAATAACTAGATCCAGTGAATCCCTAAAGATAGCTGCCCATACCATATTGGAGCCACAGACCTACCATCAGCTGTGAATATGCTTCCTTTTACTTTCTCAAAAGTTAAACCCGTTGAGATGTAGGGAAACGTTTAAAAGATCACTAAAAGAGCACCAATCAGGCCATTAGTCTCTTCCACACCTCAAGGCCGGGTGTGCTTATTTCTTCCTCTTTTCAGATGCAGCCATTTCTTTTCTGGCATTTGCTATTAAGATCTTCGACACCGTTTCCTTTGAACTATAAAATAAATTAATATTTCACCAATTTTCTCATATTGTTTTAGGAAGATACATTTTGCTGTTAAATTGGCTTTCCTTGCAGAAACATGCTGGTAATTAGTACTTTCATGTGAAACACTTGTGTAGACTCATTTGTAATTGAAATTTCCTTATTCACAATACAATGTACAATTTATTTGTGTTTTCGATATTTTGTCCTTTGTATAGTTAGTAAATTCATTTTCACATATGCTTCTTTGTTTATTTACATTGACTAGGAAGTTCATATACTGCTCATGTCTCTTATACAGTTGTTTTTTTTTGCTTTGAAACTGAAAATTCATACATAATCATTGTGTACTTTTCAAAGTGATAATAGCAGAATCAGTCCTGGCAGATATTAAAGTAATTTGCCAGCTGGAATCAGAATGCTGACAGGGCAGGATTTTTCTGGAAACTTCTGCATTATTTATGAATTTATTGGGTGTTATCTCTGGCTGTGTGCTCAGGTAAAGTCCAGCACTGGGCAATTAAGGCTGGAGGCAGAGGCTCAGCCTATCCCATAAACCACACTGCTGCCAATCAAAGGGGGATTTCAACAACTCCAGTCTATTGGAGATGAGGTCTCCTGTAGAAATCGATACAGAGATCAAATTGAACCTCTTCTGAGTGCCTGGTCATTTCACAGGCAGGTCTTCAGACTTGAAGTTAGGAGTTAGGATCCGATCAAACACATATACTTGGTGTTGAGCAGCAATAACTAAAAGCAAGCAGCTTTGATTGTTTCAGACTGATACAGTTGTCGTTTTCTCCTCAGCATCCATGTTCCGTAAAGAGCAAACAAATTTGGATTTATCTGGCCAGGCTGGTCTTAAGAAGAGGTGTGGCCAGACACATTGGTGGCACATTGCTATTTTGACTATGGGAAAAGCTAAAAAGAATAAACAAAAGCCAAGCCTGAGGTCACATCACTGTTGTTTTATTGTCATCTTAAGGGTACTAGAGCAGTACTCTGTTACATGCAGACTACCACAGACCTGTGATGTGTTGTGTGAGAAAGATTAATCACTTTTCTCATTGTATATATTGTGGATATTAAGAAATACATATTTTTACAAAATATGCATTTTTATCATGTCATAATATTGAACTGAATGTAAACTGTCCAATTCAGTTAAGTCCAACAAAAAGCCACATTCCTGGGATGTATCTCACTGTCAGAGATAAATTTTATGCAGGGAAAAAAGAAAACATTTTACATGCACCTTCAGTGATTAAACCGATGTAAAAATAAAGTCATGAAATACATTAATTGATTCAAATTATTACTTATGATAATTACTAGTTATTTTATGTCATTTCATGTCATCTGGGAAAAAATACTGATTGTCTTAATCGACAAATTTATTTCACATGCATGCACTACTGGTTGAGGGTTTGCATGCACAACAGTGTCACAGTTTGTCACTGTTTGAGCAGTCTATTTTAAGAGTAGGTTATCCTAAAAGAGTGGCCTCTTACTGTAAATATATATGCACTAATGCCATTTTGGATGATTCTTAAACCAAACAAACTGGAAACCTATAGAGGCAGGGTCAGTTTGCCTTGTTAACAATCTGAGAAAATAGAAGGAACTAGGCCAGGCTAGTCATTTGCTTAGTGACAGGACGTGTCCTGCCATTACATATATACCATACATATGCACACACACACACACACACACACACACACACACACACACACACACACACACACACACACACACACACACACACACACACACACACACAGACACAAATATGCTTACATACACACACAGACACACTCAGATACACATGAGCTTACATAGCCACACATAAATGTTCATTCACCAAAAAAAAAAAAAAAAAATGCAAGCCAGCACCATGTTGTCTCCCGATGATGAATTGTTTATAAGAGTGCAGAACTCCAACGATTAGGAGCACTTCATCTCTTAGCTGTTGACATGGGGTCACAGTGTCCTCTCACCGAATTAAATAGATAGGGGGCCATGTGGTCTAGCTACTCATGCTTAATTCTCATGACAAGGCCAGTGCTTCTTTTTGCCCCTGTCTAATTGTTTCAGATATATTTTTAGAGCATCCTAGAAAAATGTTGTGTAAATGTATGTTACAAGAACTTATTTCATGTATGTAAGGTTTCATGTGTAATGTTTGAGCAGTCTTCAACTGGTTCAAAAACAGCAGCCTCTATTCACACATTTAGAGGTAGGCTAGACAAACATGAAGTTCCAAAATATAAATCTTTCGGTGGTTTTTCATTTCCTTTTGGAAAATATTTGGATGGCTGCTTTATGCTTCCTTCAAATAGGGGTGAAGAAATAAAAACAGAGCTTTATGAATATATTCAATGTCAGTCTGGAAAAGTTTTGTTTGTTTTCTGAATCTTCATGCCTCAGAAAGGTGAATGCTTAGCTAGCAGCAACAGCAACATGCAAAATATTGATGAAAACAGTGACGTATTTCCTCTAAAAAAATAAAGTGCATTTATATTGACTGTATGTACACATTTGCAGAGTTTGCATCTACATTGCATCTTACATCTAATTTTATTTTGCCAGTGTTAGCTCTTGTGGTGCCATGGTCAACCATGGATGCAACCAATTAATGGCAACATACAGAATATGTCTTACAGCAGAAACATATGTATAGCCTATTTACTATTTATGCTATGCACAAAGCTGTGATTCTGTTAATTCATTCTTCTTCCCGAGCAATGCAGGATGCTGTTTAATAATGGTTATAGTTTAGCCTACTTACTACAATAAAATTGCAATAATATAGGTCATTCATTAAATAGCAGCCTACCATTTCAAACAAGACTAAGAACTGGGACAGAGTAGCAGTCCATCACAACAGAAACAAGGTGGCATGAGTACTGACAAATAAAGTAAAAATCATAGGCCGTACCCCGGGAACTTAATTTTCCATGTCCACACAGAAGGGCTACTAATGTTCTTGTTTATCCCAAAATTTTAACATGGATGTCTAAAAGTTTTGAGATTGTTGTCCTGAATTTTTGAGACAACGCCATAAATCTTTAATAAAAAATAAAAGCAGTACACCTTTCATAGATGTAAAGTTTCATATTCTTTTGAACATCAAAATTCAAATTGAAGTCTGTAAATCCAGAGAAGTGTTTATGAATAAAACACAAATGAAAGCAGCTGTGAGAGGAGGCCAAACAAAAGAGTCGGCCTGCCGGATGTTCTAGTAAGAGCCTGACAAAAGAAAGCCAGCTCTGTGTGACAGGCACCCTTGATAAGGTCAAACCATCAAACCCTGACTAACCCCTGCCTAAATGCCATACAGTTTTTCCTCCTGCGCTTTGCTTGTTTTACTTTCATGTTCAGAAGCTGCTGATTGAGGGGGAAGCTTCTCATTAGCACTCCTGGGACAGGGATGCATGTTATGTTTAAAGGCTGACTAAAGGAAAGGTCAACTGACCTGGGAACAGGCCCTGAGCCCCCATCCGTCACAGTGTGTGAGAGTGACCTTTTAAACACCTTTTTAAAATGTTAGACGGGAATGTCTTGCCAAGCAAAACCGCAAACAAAATTGTTACATGCTGCATGGTTTCAGCGCCGCTCCTCTGTACCCTTTTCAGAATATTGTTAAAAATATGTAAATATTCATAATCCATTGTCCTCCTCTCCCCATGTTTATGAATAAGCAGCAGTATAATCAGACAGGATATATCAGCAAATCATTTCTGTCTATCAAGCACAATGCAATAAAGGCTCGAACTAAGATGGACTGGATAAGTAATTCTGTACAGTGGGGGAAATATTTTGCTTACTTGTGTTATATTTAGTCATAATTTAACTTTTCTTACCATGCCAGCCCATTGTGTATTGCCAGAGAAATGTAAAAAATGTAATTTTTTCAACATTTTGATCAAATAATCATGTGGTCAGATTATCTAAGAATCCGTTAAAGTAATCCATTAAAGTGTAACAATATGCTCATGAATTAAAACAACCAGATTTATTTCAGCTATAACAAACACATCATCATCGTCATCGTCATCATCATCATCATCATCATCATCATCATCATCACATGTGACACTGCCAATGTAAAGAGCACCTACATCATTTTCTGTCACATTTCTGAAAGGCCTTTCTGACACAGAACATTGTGTACACAGAGGTCCAGATCTCCAAATTCTCTGTGGTAACCATAAAGGAGAAGCACACCAGGAGGTGAAGAGCTTGTCTAAAGTAAAAAAAAAAAAGCTGATCCAACACAAGGCACCTCACTCCAGGGTCCTGTCTAAACATTTAGAGCACCACGGTCTGTGGAACTGGCCAGGTTTGACATTCCCGATACTCCAGTTCCAAAAGTCACTTCACACAAATGTCCTCCAGTGACCTCATATCTTATTCGTTATGAAATCAGTAGACTGCAAGCAGGAAGTGATGACTCAGCATACACCTTATTATTACTGTGCCGGTACTGTATTAATGTGTGCATTTCTGTGTTATCCTCTCAGAACACAGTGCTGAGTTGGTCACACTTGAAAATCTGCTCCTGAGTAGATGCTGTCACTTTTGCTAGCAAATTCAGCCTCCAAATTAAAATAAGCTTACATACCAACATAGATGTGTTTACATTAATAGCTATGGTTTGTTTAGGCAGCTCAATGTTTTTGCCTGTGCGTCAATCAATGAGTAGTAAGATGCTCATATAATTTCCTCATCAAGTCACCAATTGAGATGATGTGACAATAATTCATTCATGTGTACAAGTACAATCATTTCCTTTTCTCGGCTGTATTAGGCCAATAACTTCAGGTCTGTCAATGAATTCACATTGTGTTTGTACAAAATAACTTACAGTAATCAGTGCACACTGGACAAGTGTGGTATTGGAACTTGGTCATATTCATTGAAAGCTTCTCCCAATGTCAAAACATGATTAACATTTATTGATTAACATTAAGTCTAATATGATTCATTTATTGAATGTGGTCATTTGCTGTATGATATCAAACTCAGGACTTGTCTCTTTATATAACAACTCATTGCTTTATCTCAGGTATGTAGTTTGTTATGTATCCAACTGCAATAACTACTTTAGAGACAGTTTATGGATTTTTACTGAATTACACAATTCATAACCAGACTGCAAACTGAAGGGTCCGATTAATAACACATGAAGCCAAGCTGTGCATACTGGTCTGTTGTTAGCTGGCCACTTATCACAGAATGCCATTAATTAAGATATAATAAAAGGCTCGCAAGCCATTTGAACGGCAGTGGTGCAAAAGTAGATAGTCTCAAGAGAAACCTAACCGAACCCCCTGTTGGACAAGACACCTCCATATACAAACCATAGGCTAACAGGGAATCAATGTCAAATGAACACATAAATGTTCCCACTGGAAGGCTGAATATCACAGGTTAATTAGATTAGTTAGATTTTCCAATAACCCTGTAAATGTGCTGACCATAGCCAACTATGGCAAACTGGATGAAGAATAAATGGATGTTCTTATATGCAATGCCCCTCAATACCAAACACAATTACCTGCTTCTACAGTTAGCCCAAAACAGATCAATATACTGCAACATTACATCATACAGAACCAAATTAAACCTCATCATTAAAAATACAAGTGTATAAATAGATTCCCATTCATAGTCCCAACCTCGTTCCCTGCTCCTGATGCTCTCTCCTCATTTTACCATTTATACACTATTGTGTCTGAGCCAGTGGGTCTCTCTTTCTTCACACAGACAACATAATATGTTTGTGGGGGGTAATGTGGGGTTGAGGAGGTAGATCATTTGTTCGAGGTTTTCTCTTGTGTTTTCTATGGTCAGAGAGTGTGTTAACAATGATCCATGGTTCAGCACTAATTCTCAATTCTCCCCACAATCACATTTCTATTGACCGCAAGCTTTTTTCTCTCATACATTTGCGAGACTTTCTCATATCTCAGTGTTTGGTTTCTAGCTGAATGCCATTAGAACCAGTGTAATCAGAGACTGTTGGGTTTTGACCTAACTCAAAGTATTTCCCCAGTTTTCCTTTTTCTACTTTCCTTTTCAAGCTAAAGTCAGCAATCTTGTGATTTTTTTTTCAAACTCGCATAAATTAAAAAAAAATGTCCTCACCAATTCACGTTGATTGTTTTCTTCATCCATTCTCCCCATGCAAACTTCATGACGGATGCGATTTCTCCTCACACATTACCTTGGAAAGATTAACTCTGACTTGAAATCAATGTGTATAGAGGATCTCCATCCAGGCAGAGGAGTGACTGTCCCTACCTAAGTAGCCAGCTCTGACTCCACATATCATGACAGAGGCTACTGAGAAAGCTAATCCAAACCACAAACCAAGTCCATAGCTCTTGCAGTGATTGTAAAACTGTATAAATGCTTGCTACATTCAGCCAAAGGTCAATAACAGTGCATCTCAGGCTGTCCCTGCTCACCTGTCAATCCATCAGTCCCTCAATCCATTAGCTGTAATGGCAGTGACGGGGAGTGAGTTCGTGGAAGATTGCAAGCAGTAGCAACACAAGGACAATGGGGCTTTCAGTGGCACTCTTACCTTTGTATGACCTCACATTTAGCAATATACTGCCAGCTGGTGTCAGGAGCATGGGTGAGGCTGTAGCATAAAAAAGAGAGAGATGGAGAAATGGCAATATATACTGCTGTCTTCCATCAGTGAGTGAAGATGGAATGGTACAAAAAGTGCATGTAGCTCCAAACAATTCACATATTGGAACCAGATATTGTGTTTGGTTGTGGAGAACAAAACCTTTTGACTGGTTATAACAATTTAGTGAGTGGCAGTTAAGTGGAGCTCCGCCTAATTTTGTTTCCATGATACCTCATTTTCCCATCATTACCCTATGTCTTTCCCTGTTGCTAGAGTAGGGTCACAAAAGGGACATTGCGTGCGGCTGTGTGACAGACTGGAATCCTTGTAGGACTATACATGATTAAATATTGAACTGGACCTGTCTTGGGGTTTCAGGCCTAAAATGGGTCAGAGAGAGTCTGGGTGTATGTTACAAATGTCAGGGAATGGCTTCTCTCCAAGAAGTGCTTGGGTAATTGTTAAAGGTCACACAGACTGTTATTCAAAAAGTCATAATTCTGCTTTGGGCATCCGACAAAGGGACTATGCAGCTCATTAATGAACTGACAAAAATGAAAATTCTCTGCGACACTAGCATATTTAATTAATCTGCTATTATGCAAATCGTGATGCTGGCACCAGCATCGTTAACGTTACACGCTCAACTTCCCATCAGCCTTTAGGGGTGTTTCTGTTCCATACAGAAAGTTGTGTCTGTTTGGTGCTTGGACACGTGATGGGATCTGTTAAATAAATGACACACAGATAAATGACTTTTCAGCTAGTCATAATGACCTGTGGACCCTGCAAAATCACACACACAAACACTTAGACCTGAGATAACCTTTTCATTTCCTCTTATATTGGATGCTTTTCCCTGAAGGGTGACTTTCATATCAAATTCTGTCAGAATTCAAGGAACTGAGTCTTTGTGGGCTCTGTGTTTGTCTAGCCTCACTTGTTATAACTTTGAGCCTGACAAACTACTGTCTCAGTAGTAGCATAACGCCACCCAGCTTTGATGAGGTGTTTTGCTTAAAAGTCAAAGCTCAACTACTGCTTTTGACAAATCTTGATTTTTTTGTTGACAGGACATCAATTGGAAATGGCCACTCAAAGTTGATAACTCCCTCAATTGTTCCTCTGTAAATACACACTCGTCACACTTCTGGCTCTTAACAATCAGCCTACCTTGAATCTTTTCAGCCTTAAAGTCAGAGGGATTACTTAGGCATGCTAAGCACTAAACAAGATAACAGTTCAAATTTTTTGTATGCTTTTTGATTAGCTTTGGCATACAGATGATAAACCCTTTCTCTTAAAACATTTCACTTGTTCCATATAATAAAAAATAAATGGCATATAACCCAAACAGTAGCATTGTTGGATAATTCTACAAGAACAAAGTACATATTTCATAGAATGGGCTTTATAGATTAGACTTTTCTGAAATTCCTTTCAGCGAGTGGGCAGGGAACATCTCAATTAGAGAGGGCAGCTTAAAAGGAAATGTGCAGTGACTTGAGAATAAGGCTACTATTAACTTTGCAAACATATACCACAGCAGATTTTGAAATCTCCTGGAAGCTTCTAGACATATACTAGAAAATCATACAGATATAATCATTCATTGTGAAACTAAATGTGAATATAAGTCATGGTTAGATAAGTATCAAATGGCCCCAGCCATACAAATCTACCCTCAAAAATATGAGGGCACCAATTTGGTGACAGGAAATTTAGTTTTATAGCATTAAAGCTATAGTAAATGTTTGTCCATCCCAAACTACCTTTCCAAACTTCAGCTTCAGGTTTCCAGAGCACCAGTGTAGCTTTGTTGTTCCATCGAACTACAACATGTGAGCCAAATGACAAAAAAACTCCTGTAAGAGGTATAGAGAACCAATATAATATTGCTTTCAGGTCACTCTACAGTAGGATCCTGTTTTAACTTGCAGTGATTATGCACTTGGCAAATGGTATGCAAAAAAATCCTTACCAAGCATATTTTAGCCCTTAGTGAGCTCATTGATGGAGTTTTATGTTGTGATAAAAAGCAGTGTTTTCAGAAGGTGCAGTAGTGCCACTCTTAGTCCAGGTAGCTGGGCAGCTGCAATGGCATTGAATACAATGAGACAGCAGTGTAGCCAAAAGGAAATGCTGTGTTTCAAGCTGGTTTAACCTCACAGCATTGTCCGAGTTACCTGAAAAGACCTGACGATAAGTAGCAGAATGAGAATTATTACATGTACTCTGTAATTAATAGTTTCTATCAAATGATATGAATCTTAAATATGAATGTCTGAATGTATGTATTTCATTTTAATATTGTTTTGTTCCACATTTTATGGTTGGAAAATGTTAGTAATTAGATTAAGGAGTAGCAAGTTTGTGTGTTTAATGATCTGTTTCTTAATTTTCCACATGGTTGCCATGTAAACCAGATTAGTAAATGTCAATGCAAGTTTCTTAACTCACCATGAATTAATAATTCTAATAAATACAGAATGTGAATATGAAATTATTTAGTGAGTTTAACTCCAGTAATTGGGAATGATAAAGTATGGTAATTCAGTTGTACAATGTTAGAAATCATTAGTCAGTACAATTACAAAATGTCAGTTTGGATTTTTTTGTCTCAGAGTGTGCATGTTACTAGACTGAAATGTTTTAGACAAGAGAAAGTGACATCATGTGTTATGCCACAGTTAGCCTAGCATCATAAATGCATGTTTTATGTCACCCTTTATAACATTTAGCATTTAGCCAGGTGACATTCTTGGTTATGTCATATTCGGTAAAATGTGTTGCATAAGAAAGTGTTATGTCTCTATGAAGTATGACATTTGCTTATGTATGGTTTATGAAGGCATTATGTTGTGTTTATGAAGGCTTTATGTATGCTTCATAAAGCCTTTATAAGCAACAGTTAGTTTAAAATGTGACCAGAATTTTTATTAAAATTATGTTTTTTTAGCCAAATATAACTGCCTCTTAGTCACATGCCCCTCCACATCAGAAGAATTCATATGTGTATCAAAGAACTACAGAGAGTTCAAAAAATCTGTTTAATGCCTCAGACATTAAGCATCAGACACACTTGCATTAATATGCATTTTTAATACTTTCTTCTGGAATTCAAATATTCCATTTTCTATGATCATCAATCCTTCACAAAATTACATTCAAATTCAAAATTACCAGCATAGCAGGCTACCTCATATGTTCACATTCATTTGAATGGCAGACACCATCATTCTGGCTCACATGCAGAGCAACCCTACAGTACAGTTACCAATTACTTTACGAAATTCCATCTGCTTAAGGTTTATTGTGAGTGTATAACAAATGATTTCTAATGCACAGACTTCATAAATGTCTGATTCATTTCTCTGAAAGCACCAGTTGCCTGTGTTTTCAAAGATGTAAGCTTCCCCGGTCCGGTTTTATTCCCTCAACACGCAGGGAACAGAGTGAAACGGGGTCTGAGGATGGATTGTCTCACCCATGACTTTGGGAGCCATTGAGGCATGATGCTCCCATTTTTCCTGTTTTCTACAAATGACCACTGAGGATGTGTCTCCCTAATCTGACTAGATAAACCCTCTGAGCTGCTCCGCTTCAAGAAGGGGATGACAACCGGAAACCCTCCCTCTCCACACACCATGTGTTCTCCTCCCCAGACCCCCAGCAAGAGGTCAGCTGACCTGGAGCCTGCCAGCACAGCACAGCACAGCCACCTCCACCCCACATGAATGACTGAGCATTCTCTCCTGTGAGGATGGCCTTAGTACATACCTCCTGCTGATTGCCTGTCATATCAGTTCATTTTTCATTTCCATGTTTAGGTATGTAGCAGATTCCCTTATCCAGAGTAAGCTGTGTAAACCCACATTTTTTTACACATTATCCATCTATACAACAGAATATTTACTGAAGTATTCATGCATCTTGCTAAAAGGGTTTAACAGTAGCACTCATGAGAATCAAACCTGCAACCTCTCTGAGTTACAAATCCAGTCCCTTAACCATTATACCACAATCCTGCTGGTCATTAATAATGATCAGTTCAGGCCTAACCAAATGTAAACCTGATGTAAGACATATGAAATGCAGAACAAATGAGCAGACATAATCGCAATCAGCAGTGAACAAAATAAATAAATGTAACAATCCATGCAGTCCTTCCAAAATCAGCCTGCAAAAGACGGATATACATTGGATTAAAAAAATATAGAAAAATATAGTTTATTACAGTGCAAGTGATGCTCTGTGCTTTTTCATACCAGACAGTATTATAAGAAAAATCCAATAAAAAATAACAGCAAGAAAAATTGCTACAAGCTACAATTGGACGGTAAGTGATATAGCAGCTGTCAGAAGGAATGCTTTTTATTTTACAATTTTACATGTAATTATGTATCTTAATTTGCTTTAAAGCACATGTATATTATTGATGTACTACTTTCAAGCAATACAATGTTGTTTTGTTTGTTTCATTTCATATATTTCAAAACTGTTTTTTTTACAACACAAACCTTGTGAACCTCTTGCCTACAAAGCCAATTCAGAGCATTATTGTGGAATTGTGCCCCTTTCAGCTCAAGGCTCTTTCTCAAGTATCCTTTAATGATGTTTGCCCTTTCAGATTTAATATTATCTATTATTATTTAGCTTGATCCCAAGTAGTCTCTAAAACCCTCTGAATCACCCCAGGGGGTACTTATGCGTGTGCTCGTAAACCCCTGAGCTAACAGAATTAAATTGAATTGTGCTACCTTCCTCATTAGCAATATGACAGCATCCAGTAAATTTCTAATTATGGTCTCAAATAACAAGTGGCTTCTTGCATTGCCCATTTTGCATGTCCATCAGGAGGTTGAGGATCCTATGACCCACCTGTCTGATGTGCACCTGCCTATCCTTGGGATAAACCATTTGATGAAGGCGTGGGGGGGTTCTGAAACAAGTGTCTGACAGTGCCTGTGTACCATTCGCAGTGGTTTGACAGTGTCAACAATAAAAACTACATTGAAAGAAACTTACACTCAGTAATTATATATGAGTGTATTCATTTTTACATCTACAATCTATTTTGCCCTTAAATTTTAGTAATGATTTTTTATATATGAAAACATTGAGTTCAGAGATATTTGAGTTAACAAAAAAGTTGAACCATTACCCACATTTAAGGATGAGTTGCATCACATTTTTATTGGCGCTAAAGCTTTAAGGGAACAGCCATGGTAGCCTGGATGTATCTGTGGTCAATAAACCTGAGGGGAATTTCAAATAACTTAATTCAAACAATCATGTGTCTTAAATCATAAAAAATAAAAGATGATGATCAGAAAATGAATCAGTGTCATGTGACAATCAGCTGTGATCTAAGTAGATCACCATGTTCACTTCATAAACATTCAGAAAGTCATTCATCCACTCCAATGTTCACTGGAGCACCTATAGTAAAGCACAAGGAAAAGGGATAGAGCTGAAGCATCAGTTTCGATCTGCAGTTTGAAATTTGCTGTAGTGCAGTTCCTAAAATAGCGAAGCAACAATGTTAGCATATATACCAGTATAAAACACAATAAAACAATAGAACAGTGAACAATGATAAAACAATGATTCAGTCCTTAAATAAACAAACAAACAAACAAACAAACAAATATATATCAAGGATATAATAATAGTGAGTAATACATGTATATTAGGATGCATTTTGGTCAAAATAGCCACAGGGTAAGTGGACTGGATGGTAAATAGATTATGCAGATAAGAAATTCTGAATTTGAAAGCTCTTATTTGGAATTTGAACCCAAACCCCTCAGATGCATAGTGCAGAGGTCTGAGAACTCCTTAACATGTGTTTTTCATTTCAACCTGCTCTAGTTTTTCTCTTTAGATTAAATTCCGGTTATATATAAGGCCCCAAATTTCTCCACTGAGCAAATGTCAAATTTATAGCTAACCCCCCATACTCCCAAGCTGGCCCCTGTGACCAGTGGATCTCAGATCATTTGCCCTAACCCTATTATCGCTGTACCACCTGGACATCTCCTCTATCACTCCCAGACCCACTGTGATGAATTCTGCACCATTCTGAATGGGACCTCCGGTCCTCCTGGCCGAGACATCAATACATCACCTCGCTCCTGGGGCGGCCGGGCCATCCCTATGGACAGTGTCAGGCATGAGAGATGAAATGTCAACAGGATCACTGCGGAGGCTGGGAGTTCCTGATGAGCCATGCGGCAATCTCACCGATGCGCCTGTCCAAGCAGCCGGTGACATGCACAGACTGCCCTCTAGAAGAAAAGAACTTCACGGAGGCTGGGCTTAATACACTGGAGGATGTGCTCTCAGACGCAGGTTCCTGTGCTTAAATTTGGGTAGAGTGAGCAATCTGGGTCATTTATCAGTGCTTCCTGCTGCAGAAACTAATGTCCCTGTTAGTGGTCTTTGAGGAGCCGCTTCGCAGTGCAAAGGATAGGAATGGGGAAGGGAGATGAGATTACACAGTGGCCAAATTTGTATTTCAAAAGCCCCCAGGGACCTAAATAATGCCACTTGTAACGGTGCATCTTAGTCCTTGTGAAGGCTTTAGGGGCTTGGCCCCCTTTTTTCAGTTCCAAGAGGTTTCTGAGCTGCTCTCTAATTTGTGTGAAGTATCTAGACCTCAGACTCAATGCCTGGGTAAATCCAACAAAATCGGCTTATATATTTTGTGCAAGATTCGGAGTCTGGTTCCTTGAGGGTGCCAATTTGATTTGTGTCTTTTCTTTGCTCACAACAGTTTGACATCTTGGTAAGCTGTGAGTGTGTGTGTGTGTATGTCATGTCTTTGTGCCTGTGCGTGAGTTCCTTGTATGCGCACGCGCTTGTGTGTGTGTGTCTGAGTGCATGCATGTATACATTGCATTTGCGTCATGTGTTTATGAATGTGCATTGTTTGTGTATGAGTACTACATGTCACTACCAAAAATAATGTTGTATGTGTACATTTTACATGTATCTGTTCATTATGCACAGTCATGTTCAAGTATTGTATTTATGCTTGTGTACTTGTGCACTTGCACTTCACTTCATTTATGTGTGTGTGTGTGTGTGTGGACAGGATGGAGTTAGTCACTGACAGTCCTGCTAATCAGAGACCTGACCTTTTGTTTCTCTCCAACAAAAAAGTAATTCTCTTTGGGCAGTGTACTGAGGTCGCCCTGGACAGAGGCCGTCTGAGGCTGTCTGTGACATTCCCTTTGGCAGGTAAAGACAAAATGTGCTGGCCAAAAGCCAAACACTAGACACTAGACTAGACTGTATTCTGTTACAGAGGGGAAGAAATATAGTGAAGTGTCACAATACCAATGCAATGCACAAAATACAAGATGTCAGCATTACTGCCCAATCCTGTGTGTGTTTCAGACAATCAAGAGATTAAGAGCCTGGCCTTTTTGCTCATGGTATTGCGGTGCTACTGCTTAGCTGCTTCATAGCTAATTTCAGAGTAAAGCAAAGTCAGGAAAAACAGCAAAGTGTAATCCTTTTTTCTCTCTCAAAATTGATAAATGCCATGCTGTGTATCATTTCACTGTGCAGTATGGGTGGTGGGGCTCCGAAGCAATCAAGCTTCCGAGATTAGAATGTATGACCTTTCTAATCCTTTGATGAATGGAGAGATGAGGACTGGGTGGTGAATAAATGCTTCTGATCATCTTCGTTAAAAATAAATTTTGAGACACTCACTTTTTATTGCCATGTCTCGTGCTATTGCACCTCAAAGGCGATTTAGTTTTAGTTTTGTTTTTCTTGTTCAGGAAAAAGAGTTTCTATCCTCTTGCCACAGCATGGATTGAGGGAATTGAGGTCTTTCAGAACTCTGAAATATTTGTAACCTTCTTTTTAAAACTTTCTAGTAGCCTTCTAAGTAGGCTACTGTCGTGGTTATTATCCATTGTTTAAATTAAGCAAAAAATTTAACTTGCATGGGATCTCCAGTCAACTAATATAGGCACACCATTTGTATATGTGTACCTATAGTTGAAAACTGTAGGGTTCAGACTATAAAGCTAGAAATGGATTTCTCTTGTTATGTTAAATATTTATTTTACTATTATTAATGTAACTATTAATATACACCATAAAACATGTTATACCATTGTTTTTGTTGTATTGCACACTGCTTCATGCTGTTAACCTGCATGTTAAACCCCTACATGTGTGAATTGAAGATTGAATGAGAGATGTTGCATAAACTTGTATTAATTATGTAAATATGATGGAATTTAAGTTTCATCTTTATATTTTTGTGTTGGACATTGCTTCAAACTGAAAAGGTTTTGTAATTTTACCTAAACACATATATTTTGGCACATCCCATCCCAACAACATCCTACTCTATTTACAGCACATTCAATAAAACAGTTCTAACATAGCTGTTGTAGCAAAATCATGTTAGTTTCAAAGTATTCTGTTCAATTACATTGAAGAAATATTGAATAATCACATCATTAAGCATTAATGCAAGTGTTTGAATTGTGTGCAAGAATTAATATATGTGCTTGAATGGGAACACTTAAGCAAGCAGTTTAAAACAGTTCTATTTCGGGGTTCAAGACGCAATAAGATAGCACAGCATTTAAAATGTTTCTTGGCAAGGTAAGATAAGAGAGTCCACTTGTTTGAAGGATTAATTATGTATGACTTTTCCATTATTTATCACTACGAAATTGATTTTGTTATTAATTATTTATGGGCCACAACAGCACAGGTCACCTTTTTTCTCATAAATGTTGCTTGTACACACTGTTTCATTTTAATATGCAGACTGACATGGCCTAGGGCACTGTGGATATTCTGTTGGAACAGAGATTCCCATGGTTATTGTGTGCTCACCTCACTTGTCCATTGTTTTTACTACAGGCAGTAGGCTGTGACGTGATGGTAGGCATGGTGACAATGTACTATATGTCATAGATAATTACAAAATAAGAGGTGCATTGCCATATCCATAAACTAAGCTGTTGCTGAGGAATCTTTCATGTCAGGTCAGAATTTTCTTGTGCAGGAGAAAAACAACAAACCTGTACTATTCCTTTGAGGTAATGCATTTTATCATTTACTGTCTGTGCACAATGGTTATGGCGTATTGATCGTCCCGCTTTATTTATTAACATCCTTTAAGTGCTTTCCAATGTAAATCCCCACCGGAGTGTACTCCACAAGTGGAGGGACAGCATTGCTTCCACTCACTGCCATAGTGCCAACAAAATGCAAGTCATAATCCCTGCCCTCAGGAACTCACATCAATATCTCTTTTTTCCTTTCTTTTAAGACACCTCAAACATTATAAACAGGAAATGACCTTCTTTCTTCTCATTTTGGTACAAACCAAAGGCCAGTTCAGATACAAGGCATTTTTATTATTACTAATTTGGCAATATGGATATAATAACAATTCTTTAAATTGTAAATAAAATAACAATTATTTAATGCGGAGTGTGCTACATTGAACACCATCCCCTAGCCATGTCAAGATATAAGATGAGTTATCCTTCCATATTGCTTTTTACTGTCTAGACCTACTCTGTAAGTATCAAAGATTCTTGACTCTGCACATCTCACTTTGTTGAGTTCTATCATGCATTCATGCACCCACAGTAATGTTTATCGAAATAAATAGTGATCAGAACTACATATCCAACAGTATAACATATTCCGGAATCTTCCTGGCACACAATTTGCAATGGGATGGATTCAGCAGAGCTCAGCTCTAAAGCCCTTCAAGCCATATTAGCTCCTAATTGGTTGCCTGTCAAAAACACACAGCACCCAGCAGTGGACCAATCACAGTACATTTCCAAGTTGCTTGCAGTCTGGGTAAGATTTCATCCTTAAAGGAACTTGTACTCTGAAGACCTTTTTTCATTGCAACCTACTTTCTGTGCTATCTCTACTGACACCTTGCTGTCGTCCTGTGAACCCCGGAGATAATAAAATGCAAAGGCAGTCAAATTTTTGTATATTTTATTCTTAAATATACATTGCTTCCTCACCCTTTAAACATCTCTTCTCATTTTATACTCGTTTATTCAGTGCTGCCACACTCTTTCATTATTTAAATTTCTTCATGCTCTCCAACCAAGAGTTTTAAAACTTTCCTCTGCAATCCTTGTAGGGAAAACAACACGTGCATCAAACTTATTATGCAAAAGTCCTCATTTACCAACAAGGTAAGTCATTCACAAGTTCACAGTTGCAAGATGAGAAAATGAATCAGTAATGACCATTTTGCACTTCAGTGCCGCTGAGTATTTGAAAGCAATCAAATAATGTATTTCTGAGGGATCGATTTACTGCTTAATTATCTCACGCCTCTCATTAAACCTGCATTAGTCATACTTTTTAAGACAGACCTATCAATTTCACCAGGAACCTGAGAGAAAGAAAACCCAGAGAGCTCAAAGCACTTTTCAGGCTTGAAGTGCAATTTGATTGGTTCTGTAATATCCCTCAGATCCATCATCTCCAGTGCTTTTCAACCTCCCGCAATAAAACATCCCTTGAAAGCAAGGCAGGCACAAATCTGACATGCACATGTTCTGATGAGGCATGCACAGTCATAAGTAATAGGAATGTCATGGTAAAAAGGAGGCGGAGTCCATAATCGGTGCATCCTTGAGAAAAATTAATGGGGTCAGAAATGTTTTTCCTGATGAAAGGAGGGGGGTGTCTGTGATTGCAATCCTTCAGAAAAAAAAGGTCGGTGTCAACAATAGGTGTTTCCTGTTGATAAAGTGCCAGATTCTACAGCTTTGCTGCTGGATAAACTTCAAGATGGCAAATAATGTACAATAATAGGTAGTTAAATAAAGGAAGGAGGTTTGCACCTTAGCTTTGCAAGATACAACATTCACTGAAACTCTGCTCAGTTCAGTTCAGTGCTTATGCTGGGTGTCATGCTGATACATTATAATTATACATTACAAGTTACTACACTGTTTCTTGCCAAATAGCAGCATACTTGTTTTGTTTTTTTACATGTGCTTTCATAAGTTTGTTAATGTTGACAACTGTCAAATGTTTGTTCGGTGGTATTGATTAAGGGACTGGATAAAAACAGAAACAGAATGTAAGGAGGTCTGTGCAGAGAGAAGAACACACGACTGAGTGCTCTAAAGGGCCTTGCTGATTCACTAAATGACTGTGGTCATTTGGTGATCGTGGTTCTACTTTGATTCTGCAGTGGGACACTTGCCATTTTTTGGTATTCTTGCCTGTCCTCCTTTAGATCCACTATAATGTGCATCTGGCAATTATTGGTACTTATGCAGGCAGATAGTGAGCAAGAACCCAGATGAAACACAGAGGTAAAGGTATACAACTCTCAATTACATAAAATAGTTATGCTTAAATCAATAAGTCACATATATCTTGACAGCTATCACATATACTGGACATTACAATACAATCTGATGTAGTCCTCTTGCACTGTTACTAAGGTAATTGAGGTGCAGGGTTGCAGAAGATGTGGATGTCTTGCGTATGTGAGGATACTGTTCAAGATTCAATCAAGGCACTTAGTTTCTTTAAGGGTATATGTAATTCAATCAGAACAGACTTCCAATTGCAGCATAATATGAGCACATTATTTTTCACTGGAGATAAGCCAACTTTTCTTGCAATGTTTTCTTTTCATTTCCATTTTAAAAATAGAATAGCATTTGTTCTTTTACAGGCGTACATCAATTTTGATTTAATTTCATATGCCCATAAAAGTTAATTTGACTGAAACTAGATAATTTTCTTTGAAGAACTGATTTGATACATGTTACTTGATTTACTGTCAGTGGGTCTTTTTTCATTGTTGCAATGAGCTTGTTTTGTTTGTTTCTGATTACAGAATAGTTAGAGGTATGTAAGACGTGTCAACAATTTTGCATATAATGAATGAACTTTAAACAAAATCACACTGAAAAACAAATGGACTCTGTGACCACCACTCTTATCCAGAGCAAGTGTAACATGGCATGATACTGTACATTAAATACATATTGCAGAGGCAACAAGTGCAATAGCATGGGTAGAGAAAAAAACATTGTTGTATCATGCAGCAGGCTATACAACAGCACTAGAATGAAAACTAGATATGTGTCATACAGACAGATTCTTAATCATAAGTGTAGATACATCTAACAATAATCTAAAAGCAACATTGCCTTAAACTTCATCACCATACTCACAATCGCAAAGTGTTCCCAATCAATCTGTGAGTCTTGGTTGAAGTAGTGCTGGAGTCCTAGTGTTTGAAGTAAAACAACAACTACCGTATTTAGATGAATAAAAGATTAGAATAGATTCTAATCTATTTTTTATTCACTTTGGAATCTGGATAACTCAAGTCTCTAAGGACCATGAGACTGCTTCAGTTTCCCAAAATTGTGCAAATAGTACTATCAAGGGGATTTGTTTTGTGCTTTGACAAGGAACTAATGTGAATATAGGCATTTTCTGTCCTGTGGAGACACATCCAAGGGAATCAGCACTTGGGTTAACCAAACATTTCTATTTGTAGTGGTAATGAGTGCCCCATAAGTGTACCTATTATTGTTGGAGCTTGCAAAGCATAAAAATAGCATTGCCAGTGAGACCACCACTACTGTTCTATAGTCTCAGCTGTCAGGCTGCAAGCATTGACAAAGATTGATGACTGCTGCTGCGATGAAGGGATGCTATAGTCTTTTCTGTAAGTTTACACTTTACAATCACTTTATTGTCTTTAAAGGGAGGCACTCTTAGCTGCCCATGTTTTAAGCATTCATGTGTAATGGGAAAATTGGTAAGATCAATAATCTGAGTTTGTTTTACGGTGACGACTGATCAACATTAAGCTCATAAATATCATACATTTATGCAGAACATATAATGTGTTTGTACAAAAGAGGGAGACTGTCTTATTTTATGGTAAGTTCCTTAATTCCAGAATGAAATGCAGTTAAAAGATATGATGATAAAAACCAAGAGAGGAGACAAGAAAATGCCTTGTAGGGTTCAGTGATTTAGCAGTTACAATTAAAGGTTTGCCTGAAAATGGCTATCATAGAATTTTTCCAATATATGGCTGGTTCAAAAAGTGAGCTTCTGTTATTTTTACCTTCACAATTAGGAGAACACAATCTGAAAACAAAAGCTATCTACAATATATAATAGGAACAATGAAAATGAAAAAACAATGCATAATGAGGCCTTATGTTTTCTTGTCAATTTTTAAAAACTAGAGAAATTCTTGACATCCGAAATAAAGGTGCTACTATAGCAATATATAACAAGAGGACTAATACACTTAATTATTGGCTTGTGAGATTAGCTTGTACTTCATGAAAATTACTTTATTGATATATAATAAAAAATTATAACTCCAGTATATATTATAATTCCATTATTTTTAGCCCATGTGTTTTTTCAAAGAGTATGTCATACTTAACAAACTTCCTGTGCTATACAGTATTTTGACTTGAACCAGACTTATTATAGTATATAGTTGTACATACCACATGGGAGCTTCAATGTCAAAATGAAAGCAGTGGGAATTGCTGAAGTTGTTTTTGAGGGTGTTTGAATTTGGCTGCAAGGCAGAATACAAAGAGTACGGTAGGAGGGATTGTATCTAAGCAAAGTTTTGTGGGAAGCAGAGTCCCTCAGGGAACAATGTTGGGACCTTTTTTATATAAATGATCTTGCTATGCAAACTTGCAAATGATACAAAATGTGACGGGCTAAGCAAAAAGTTTGGAATCTGGGTGGTTCTAAACAGAAAAAGACAGGAGTGGGCAAAAACTTGGCAGAGCATTTTCAATATAAGAAAGGTAATGTACTGTAATGTAATCTTGGAAATTAAAAATGTTAATCTTATTTCATGCAAGGAGCAAAATTGGAATGTGCTCAATTTGAAAAATACTTGTAACAGTAAATAATTAATGAATCTTAATTTTATTTTGCACTTTCAAAGCAATTTCATCCTATCACAAAAACACATCAAATTTAGTATCAAGCTGACTGGCTGGGTTATCACAACAGGCCATACTTGGCTGAATAAAAGGTAAAAACAATGAACACAGTGCTGACATCCACATTTAAATATGCCTCCCATGTATATTCCTTATGCAAATAAAATGGTGATGCCAATCTTATGTTTTACCTACAAATGATATTCTATTTTTTCTCAGTTATTAGTAAATCCCTATTTATTTTTTGTAATAAGAATTTTGGCCAATGCCCAACAAAAGTGATTTGATTTTTCTATGGTATACCCTATGGCCACTTGTACATTAATGTTTAAAATTGGATTTATGCAGTCTTAGAATGCTAATTTTCATTTTTGAGTGACTTTCCAAATGAAAGATAAAGTATTTGGAAACACCTGTCTGATTATGGAAACCCTTGTCTTACTGTAAATTCTGCAAGTAAAAGGGCCTGTTTTTAGTGTTTCAAGGTAAAAATTGCTGGAACATTCCAATGGAATCTTGGCTTATGATGTCTTTTCCTATTTGTCTTCGGAAGTTGCAGTCTGCAAAGAAAGAAGATAATTACCTGAAAATATTCATCATGTCAATTCATCAGAAAATGCCTAGGACAGTCGCCAGCAAGTTCTAACAAGTGCTGACAGCTGCACTAGACAGCCAGAATGTCCTTAGACATTCTAAGATGTCAAGGGAGATTCCAATTAGTGTGTAAACCCCTTACACTGCCTATAGCTTTTCATCATGTTGACTGACCTCTGGTACTGTTTAAAGACATGTGATGAAAACAAATAGATGTCTGAATTTATATTTCATGGCATCCATATTGCATGTACCTCAGTTGCATACACATGTATTGATTAGTCAGTCTGATTTGATGTACCATCCAAACATAGTAATGATTTCTTTGTCTCAGAGGTCAGTTCTAAGTTTATGATAGGCAGCATAATTAAGTCATAATTAATTCTCAGTCAGCTCTGTCTGGTAAGTCTTCAGTCCCCTCATCTGCCGCAATAATGTATGACTTGTACAATGCTGCCATCAAGTGGTGGTTCAGAGAATAACTTTTTGTGAGATGGTAAACTTCTGCACAGTACTGCACTGTAATTCACTCCTATTGCTTCGGGCAAACTCACTGCTGATATGCTCCCATTATTTTTATGTCACATTCAATTTGTGTGCTGTCGATAGCACTTATTTCATTACAGGGCAACTGTAGACAGGGCTGTGTTCAACATATTAACACATTCATATTCAAGTTGGATTCATGTATCAAGTGACATGGATTGTAAACATGAAAGTCAGTGACAAAATGTGTGTTTTAATAATTATTTAACCCCTTAACAGTAAACAACTAAACAATACTAAAACAGGATATATTCAATTCATTGATGTTGCATGAAATATATCCAAAATTATTATTAAATACAATACAGCATAAATTGGGAACCAATAAATGAAACAGAATAAATAGACCTTTGAGAATGCAAAAATATTGTCTGTAGACATGCATATTTATGTGATTAAGACCATGAAAACAATTCCATCAAACACATCCTTGAGTCACAAATAAATAAAGAAAACTATTTCTGAAATTCACAATGAATAATACATATTTGTACATTAAAATTAATAAACATTCATACATTTGAACTCATATTTATATAGTTAATGTAGCATTTAAGATTTTATTGTTATAACAGAATAGCATAAGAATATTCATGTAAAACTTACAAATACATTAGAGTCAGCCAGATCATTAAAGATTACATTAACATTTCAAAATTTCACAACATGCATAGACGTTGCCTTATACTGATGTATGTAAAGTAAAGCTTATAATTATCAGAACCTGAAATGGAATAAGTGCAAGGCAGTTGTGATATATTGTTGTAACATTGTCTGCATTCTGAAAACATAAGAAATAAATTCAAATGAACATTATAAATACATGTTTTATACAATGTGTCTGTGTGGCTTTTAAAGTGAAAGGGTCAGACCTCCAGTCAATGCAGTCTGATCTAATCAAGATTGCATATAGTCTTCAGCTAGTTGTGTTTGTGATAGACTGCCACTCAAATTAACAAAGGTTGAACCGACACTGTTCATTTACATCCCCTTGATAATGACACTGTGAGGTGTATGACGTTCATCATTCATTTGCACTCATGCTCGTCTAAAGAGCATACATGTTGCTGTACGCAAGGGCCATTGGAAGACAATCGTGTCATTGTGCAAATCATGTCAGACAGATTGAATTAGATCATAATAAAAAACAGAACGTAATCACAACAATTTATCCAATGAAGTCAGCACTTATGTTTTATATTTTATGTTTAGGCCCCACCCACTTGTACTTTGCATTGCCTTGCCTGCGAGTTATGACTGCCACAGCCCACGAGATTCATGGTGATAACCTCAGTAACACATGCCGCCAACCATTAGAAACTGCCTATCACAGAACATGCAATTGTCATTAGAATAAAATTATTCGTAGAAACCATATTTGCGAATGTCTGAAGATTCCATACTAGAATCATCAGACAAATGCACAACATACTTGAAATAACAAAATTTGAAACAGTATCAAACCATTATTACATTATTTAACTTTTTTCGAGTATATTGGGGTTTCTATATGTAAGAATTTACTTTCCGTTATCTCAGATTTACTTAGCATAATGCATAATTTTAAAGAAAGGGGAGGAGAAATAGAAATCGCCGACATAATATTTGTCCTCGACAGGCTTCCGTTTCTCTCCGACATATTGTCTGTGGACAGCAAATTCTGGAAGGCTGAGAGCGCCCAAGGGTTACGATTTATTTATCGGAAGAAACAAGGAGTTATCGGTCACATCAGCCAAGATGGGTGAGTAGTACATGTTAATCTTCATACGAGTGTTGGATACATCAGTTATTTAACAATACCGGATGAAATAAATCCCAATCACTGACACCCTAATTCTGCTTGTTGTTCTACTTTACGCTTGCTAACTTTGCTACCGTTAGCTAGCTAAGCTCAGCTCCTATTAGAACGACAAACTGGCTAGCCTGCTATCTAGGTACATACCCATCATATACTTAGCTAGCTAGCTATATTGGCTAGTGTTGAATGAAGTGGACATTTAGTTAGCTTATTAACCTAAATAGCTGTATGCAGAATAGATTGTACGCTAGACACTTCACTGCCAGTTTCACTAGTAGACCACGACTTAACTCATCTTTGCTGAACCAGCTGATGTAGTCTTGGTCGGCTAACGGTTAGCTTGATAGCTAACGGGTAACAAACGTGTTGTTAGCCTACGTTTGGTAGCTAGCCCTCAGTTACAGAGGCGAGGGTGACTGAATCCGCCGGTCGGCCTGTAACATAGCTTATACGTAACAGGGAGATCTAGCCACCTTAATACCTACCCTTCGCTGTGTATGTATTTGTCAACTAACAATATGTGAGTAAGGTTACCAGAGTGGTATTTTGGTCGCTACTAAACGTCAGGTAACGTTAACTGATCATGAAGATGAGTTTGTCATGTTATAGTAACTCCTTTACCTCCCCATGAGCATTGCCAAGGGCTTTGGCATGGCTATCGTTGGAAACGTCAGCTATCTAGCAGATAGTTTCAGTAAGCCTCACTTCGACCACTTGTTTCGCCTCCGGTGATACCTTACCTAACCCTTGCCATGTAATGTCACATAATGTAATGTTATTACTTAGTAGTTTTGAAAAACTGCTTGAGTTATAACACTCACGTTTTGTCATTACCTCCCCACTGGAGCCCGTTTAAACCTAAAGGACCGTTAAACTGTAGCCTGGAGCATTGTCTTTTGAACTTTTCGTTGTAAAATAAACCGCCCTATAGGGTTTTAATATAACTTAACGTAGCAGCACAATCTTAAACTGATTTTGAGTCATCAATTTAATGCACATTCTGGGAGGGAGAAAGTATAGGGTAATTGTAACAGAAAAGATATGGGTTTTCTTAGGATTGTGGGTTGTGTGTATGCCCATGAAGACTTGATAGATACATGTCAGAGTGTAGTGTAGTCTAATGTTTCATCTGTGATATTTGCCATTATAATTGTATGAAAAATGTATTTAATTGTATGTTTTCATGCAAGACATTAGTTGGTATCTGGATTTAGTTTACAAATCAGCATATCTGAAATATACTTTATATGTAATTCCTTTGTGTTGTTGCACTATTTTTTTGAGTCACTTCAGTTTTACCCACAATGTTGTTGTGAAGTCTTGTGTAAACTGTATTGTATGACCATTTCTCTATCAGGAGTGCTGATTGGAGGTAAACAGATGCTGCATCTGCTAGATAAATACACAAAAGTGCAGTGATGGAAACGCCTGCATTTAATATAATCAGAGTGTCAGCATCCTTTTGGCTTTGCTCTCCCAAGGTGCTCTGTTTTTGTGGGAGGGGAGATAAGGCAACTTTCAGCTGTACCAGAGTGGACTGGGCTCACATTTGAGTCTCTTGTTTGGCTGTCTTTGTTTCAGGCCTTATTTGTAATTGATGTCCTTGAGCATTGTAAGTCATTTTCATCCTGACCATAAGAGGACTGTATTGGTGACCTCTAGTCAGCTGGATGAAAACACAGCACTAACCCTAGTGGTTGTATCCACTGACCGACAAAGAAGCCCCCCCACACACACACACCTTGTGTTTAGATGGAAAAGGTGCAGAGTCATGTGAGGTTACTGTCTAGCACAGGATATCTTGAAAATTTGTGGAGAGTTAAAACTAAGGTGCAGCAATAGGTTTAAATAGTTTCTGAGTGACAGACTGGGCCCACCCTTCTATTTGTGAGAAGTATGTGATAATGAACTATAACAGGAACACTGACTGAGCGAAGCTGGGGCTTGACTATCATTGTTTGTGGTTAACTAAATAAGGTCAGCTGTAATGGTTAAAACCCTCCCCCATGCTTAACCAACACTGTTGAAATAGACAGTGGATATGTAACTAGCGAGGCTATAACCTGTGTAACTGTAAGATTGCACAATATATGCTCATTTCTATTTTGACGTATGACTTTCTGTGACTTAACAATCATTGACATATGTCATTGTGCAGTTGCTTATTAATTAGCAAACAATGTTTAAAATCCCTCTTTGGTTTTGAGGGGTGTGGCTGCTGGCACTTGAATGAGAAGTGTTGCTGTAGATTACAGGAGCATTACTGGTTAGCTGAGAATCCACTGCTGAAGATAGACAGTTTTTGCATTTGAATGTGGAAACGAATGCTGTCATTTACAAGCTCTCATTAACAGCACAACTGATTTTTTTTATACAGCCCAGACTTCGAAGGGGAAAGCAGGGTTCACTTATTCAAAGTTTTGCAAGTAATGTATGATAATGGTCATCACTTTTACATGCAGAATCATGATTTATTAGGATTACTGGACATACAATGTACCAAACTTCACTATACATTGATTAGTGATTATTTATTGCAAGTCATCTTATGTGTTTGCAGACCCTTTTACTGATGGCACCAGTTGTACTCTTCAATCAGCAATTGACTGGCACCTGTATGGCATTTCAATATCCCTTTAGGCTGTGATAATTTCCTATGGCCCTCCACAGTTTCACTTCTACTGTATCTTTACAGAACAAATCTTTATTTTCCTGGAGCAGCGCAGAACAGATACTGGGTATTACACTGAGTTGTACAGCTTGTTGGTAGGCTGATATAGTGCACTCAGTGATGAAGATGAGACATCCTGATCCTTTGAATCGTGGGGGGAATCTGAAATCTTAAAGGCTACAGAAAGCTTTAATCCTCATTGTATTTTCTTTAGATGTGTTTTAGCAGTGGCTAACTCCATCGGCAGTTGGGAAGGGGATGAGGGAGCTGGCTTACTTCCTGAGGTTGTGAGCCCCCGCCCTGTGATGTCATTCACTCCCTGAATGACTCAGGATATACCGTGCCAGTGGGATGACTGTGTAAATGCTGAGGGTGGGCAGTTTGGGCTTTCCTGCAAAATCTGTGATTAGCCACTGAATAAATGTGCTTGTTTAGGACTGCAAGGGGGGTTTATATGCAGAGTGATAAATAAACGACCATGTATTCATCCTTGCGTCAGGTGTTTCCCCCTCCCATTGTAATGCTTGATATCAGGGATGTGTTGAAAAGCTAAGTATGTTTGGCTCTTTGTCTTTTTGTCAGAGACCTTTCCCATATAACGTCACTATGCAAGTACATGTCTGTTTGCCATCGGAATGTGGATATTGAGATAATATAGAGAAGTACTGTTGCCTGCTGTTGTTACAGTTTTGAGATTTTATTATTCTCTTAGCTTATAGATTCTTCTGTAAATTAAAAACAGTAATATATGGAAAATAATACAACAGTAGAACATTCTCCTCTGGTTGCAGTTTAACACTGGCATATAAGTTTTAAAATTGAAAGATTTGCAAGGAAAAATAGCCCGTCCTTTATATTTGACTGTTTGAGGTTGTAATATAACCAATAAATATTTTTGCTGCTGTGCCAGCATGAGAAAAAGTGCATGCAGAAAGCATGATTTAGTTGTGATTCTGTTGTTTTCATGATTAGGGGTTTCAATGAACTGATCAAAGAGTAATCACCCTCAACATCTGCATCATCAGTTCTTTCAGATATCTATCCTTTCAAACAATTGAAGTGAGTAATGTCCTCAGTGAGGCCTTTGAAAACCTCTTTCAGAACAGCTGGGGCAGGTTTTTGTTGCCTGAGCATATCAACACATTTATTCTTGTAGTAACAGAGAGCAGTAACAGGTAGAGGATACTGTAAATACCCTGCTCTTTCTTTGATTATAATGTCTAATGTCAGTGTTCTTGCCAGCTATTTGGCAGCTGCAATTACTTTTTCTCCATCCTTCGTTTTCTGTTGTCTCGCAAAGTTATTTTTTTTACAGGTTTCTTCAATATTGCTTGTCTGATTTGTAAGGGTACAGTGTGATGATGAGACTCTAGTAGCCTCTCCGCTGGATAAAAGTATCTTTTTCGGAGCCATGTTGAGGTTGAACAAAAGCAGAAAAGGTTGTCAGGCAGACAGTAATGAAAACATGTAGAAGTCTAGACTTGGTCAGCAAGTGCCACGTTTGTCTCAACAAAGTTCCAGATCAACAGACAGACTATGAAACTGACAGAGAATTGTTTTGGTCTCATGTCTCATACTGCAGAAACCTCAGCAAGTCCCGCAAAGGATAACTACCGAATGAACCGCTACAAGAACAAAGCCCTGAACCTGGAGGAAATGCGGCGCAGGAGAGAGGAGGAAGGCATCCAGCTCAGGAAACAGAAGCGAGAAGAGCAGGTACCATTCCACAAATTTCTGCTCTTTCTCTGGCTCCCGCCTTTCACTTTTCTCTAGTGCCCTCTCTTTTGTAGTCCACAGAAATCTATAGATAGTACTTTGGTCTGTGTGGTTCCTTGTTTGCAGGGGGACTTATTAGTATATTCATACAATTTGGTTGGACCCAGAACTGAATTTCTGTTACTTGGTTTGAGGAATATATTTAATCAATTTCTCATTTGTGTATGATTTGGGAATGGAAACGGCTTTATGTCCATAGTTGGATCAACCGATGCATCTATACATTGTAAAATTGGAATAGCTCAAACCTGTCTGTATTGGGAGTGTTGTTGCCCTCCAAGTGAGGGTGTGTTAAATGAAACATTACCAGTTAGATACCTTGTTTGATAACACAATACTAATTCCCTAACAAGGAACGAACACTGCAGCCATATACTTAAAAACCCCCAAGTGTCACATGGCTATGACTCTAAACAATGTTTTGCAAATGTTTTGCCTTGAGGCATTGTTGTGTATTGCTTTAGAAAACAATGAGGCTCTGTGTGTGTGTTTCCTGTTCCCGTCTTTGATTCACAGCTCTTCAAGAGGAGAAATGTGGAGATGCTCAATGAGGAAGCAGGAATGTTTGACAGTCCCCTCATGGATGCCTTTATTAGCTCTGCTACAGCTGGGGTAGGTTTTCCCCAGTACAGTCTGGTCTGTGATTCTCGTCACCATAAGTGTGCTCTCTTCAAAGTATACCACTCTTTTGGAGTGGTGAAATGATCAGTATGTCCATTAGGAGGCCCAAAGCAGCTCTTATGCCATGTTGAGCAGTAACCTCTAGAATAATACATAGAGGAAGTCAGAACAGATACATGAAGGCAGAGTTTGTGAAGTCAAATATTTTGGAGAACAAGCGTGAGTGTGGATTTTAAAGGATTACTTGTGTTTCAGGAGGGTGTGATTACTGATGACATGAGGGCCATGCTCTTCTCTGAAGACCCTGAACTTCAGCTTGCTGCAACACAGAAATTCAGAAAACTCCTGTCAAAGGGTATGTTAAAGCCCCCTTATCTGTCTTTTCATTTCTGTCCTGTATGCGTCCTCAGTTCTAATAGCCCGGTCTCCATTGTGTCTTTCCAGAGCCAAATCCACCCATTGACGAGGTCATCAACAGCGGTGGAGTTGTGAAGAGGTTTGTTGAGTTCTTGAAGAAAAACATCAACTGCACACTGCAGGTAGGTAGAGTTACAACAGGCCAGCTGTGACCAGGGCAACAGAGGCATGAACATTGACCCCATGTCTGTCCCCACACCAGTTTGAGGCTGCCTGGGCTTTGACCAACATCGCCTCAGGGACGTCCCAGCAGACCAAGATTGTGATCGAAGCTGGGGCCGTGCCTATCTTCATAGAGCTCCTCAACTCTGACTTCGAGGATGTACAAGAACAGGTAATCCTGAAGCAACCAGAATCGCACCCTGGTCCGATTCTGTATATTTCAGACCATTATCATCAGACTAAATTGTTTTCTTGCAGTCATTTGAAGTTTCCTGCTTTTTCTGGCGTATTGAGCTCAAAGTTTACCTCAGGCTTGGTAATGATGGAAGAGGTCCAAGTATAAGGAAAGAAATGCAATGGACAGCAAGACTGGGTCTCAGTTGTACTTGCTTACCTCAAAGGTTGTCAGTCAAGATGTTGTGTTTGTGAATACATTTATTTCAGAATTTGGGAACTTGCAAATACTTTGGGGTCCTATCAAAACCCATATTTACTGTGTATCCCATCTCTACAGGCTGTGTGGGCTCTAGGCAACATCGCAGGTGACAGTGCTGTGTGCAGAGACTACGTACTAAACTGCAACATCCTGCCACCACTATTATTGTAAGTAGAGGACCTCCTGGAAAACTTGTGGAGTTAATCAGTGATTCTGTACTGTGATTCCACTGTCTCATCTATGTAAGCAAAAATAACAAATTTTTTTTCCAGCCAATGTCCATGTATATGTTATATTTGTAGATTGTCTTCCTATTGTTTAGCAAGGAAGTAAGCTACGGCGTCATTATTTTTATTTTTGTTGTTTAAATGTGTCTTGTTACAATATACTATGATTGCAGTAAGATTTTTTTTTTTCCAATTTTAAAAAATCTCGAATTCCTGCTTCCCAGGTTGTTGACCAAGTCCACCAGACTGACAATGACCAGGAATGCAGTTTGGGCGTTGTCAAACCTGTGCCGGGGAAAGAGCCCACCTCCAGATTTTGAAAAGGTATCCTATAATCACCCCTTAGATATTTAGGCAAAGTTGAGCCAAATCATTGTGGCACTTAGTTCTTAAAAGTAGAATCAGCAATATCTGTCCCTCCCCCTTCTGTATGAATGTGCTGATGGTGAACCCCCCCCACCACCACTCCAGCTGCTCTTAAACACCGTTATGGACTCCTTTTCAGAGTTAAAGGGAAAAGCACCTCAGTGGATCAGTTAAACAGTCCCTCAGAGTGCTTCATGACCAAGCAGACTGTTGGGTGTAACAGACGTATGCATAACCTTTCTGTTTGTCCCTATAGCATGGATCAGCTTTCCAGTTGTTCCACTCTTATAGTAACAAAAATACAAGTTTCATTCCTTCTGCCCCAAGCCAAATGAGTCCTGTGCACAGCAAAAATGGATATAGTGTTTGACACTTGCATACAGACTAAGCACTAATTTATTTCTGCATAATGTGTATCATCAAAGGGGTTTTTTAGACAGAATGGCTCGCATAGTGAGCAGTGGTAATTTCACTGGAGTTTTACCTCAGAGCTCTGTTAGATTTCTGAGCTTTTCCATTCTCTGGAATGCATCTGTTCCTCAAATGCCTGCCAAAGGATAGCATGCCCCCACACAGTCCAGATATGTAACCAGGCAGTACTGAAGAAGGCTTCATTTACATATTGAGTTTCACCGCATCTCTCTCAGTAAAGAAGTCTTACGCTGGCTAGACTTAGCACTGTTACTCTTCTCTTTTGAAATGTTTGTCTCTAACTAAATAAAACTGTACAATCATGGATGTTACTGTATTTTTTGTTTGATTCATTTACTATTGGTGCTAAACCCTCTGAAAGGAGGTCTTTTGTGTCTTAACCAATCAGTTACTCTCTCTTACTCTCTCACAAACAAACTGTTTGATGTGTCGTCTTCTCCAGGTGTCGCCCTGCCTGCCCGTCCTGTCCCGGTTGCTGTTTAGCAGTGATCCGGATCTGCTGGCAGACGCATGCTGGGCCCTGTCCTACCTCTCAGATGGGCCCAATGAGAAGATCCAGGCTGTCATCGACTCAGGGGTCTGCAGGAGGCTGGTGGAGCTGCTGATGTGAGTATGGAAAGCAAGTGTTGTTGAAGAAACTGCAGGGCTATGCTCAGGAGGTCAGACAGTCTCAAAAAGTGACAGTGTTCAGTGTTTACTTATTACAAGAGTGTTTTCTTTTGGAATATTCTAGAACCCAAAGTTAAACATAGTGGCACTGCCAGAAAAAGCAGATTTAATTTTCTTTTATCAAGCTTGAGTTTCTTATCTTTCATTCTTTGGGTTCATTGCTAATAGAATCATAAGAAGTACAGAATATATGCATTCATGGTTTGTAAGTCATTCAAGGGAAGGTCAGCTTGGTAGACAAATCACTGTATGTATTCATGAATATATTTATGTAATTTTGTGGTGGTTCAAAAATGATGATGCTCCACTCTCCCATAGGCACACAGACTACAAGGTGGCATCACCAGCTCTGAGGGCTGTGGGGAATATTGTCACTGGAGATGACATTCAGACACAGGTGAGAGTGCATGAGAACCTACTTGCATGTTGAATAGGGTCTCAATCGGACCCTTGATGTCTCAATATCATATCTGTGGCCTGGAGGGAAAAAAATGAATATTCTCATTCACATCTGTGCAGTTCATTTGCTTCGTCAGAAATCTATGAAATCAATTTAGCAAAAATTATGATCGCAAGGTTTGGTAAACAATGGCTTTATTTTGGAGTTCTTGAAATGTTATTCTCCTATTCGTTGGAGTTTAGTAGCAGTTCTTAAAAAGGATTTTTTTTAATGTTTTCATTAAATGTTCATGAAATATATACCCTTGTCAAGGCAAATTTAGTAAATATTGCTAAATGGAAGGAAAAGTATGAGTAAAATTGACAAACATTTGGTTAAATCTTTGTTTTTCAGTAAGTGGAAAAACTCATTTCTTGCTGGCTCTTGACCTTGCATTGGCAAGTGTGCTTATCCTATGGTTGTGTGTTTCAGGTGATCCTGAACTGCTCAGCCCTGCCCTGTCTTCTGCACCTTCTCAGCAGTGCCAAGGAGTCCATCCGTAAGGAGGCCTGCTGGACCATCTCCAACATCACTGCCGGCAACAGAGGGCAGATCCAGGTATACAATGAAAGCACCTCCAGGATGCAGGAGTTCTGTAATTCAAACATTGTAGTGACAATGAAAACTTCCTCATTTTATCGAGGAGTTCAGATGTTACCAAGTACATTTAGAATCTGTTGAAATACCTATGTAACCTGTGTGGTGGATGGGTGAATGAACTGAACAGTCTCCTTTGCTCTCTCTTCCCCTGGCTACCTCCAGACAGTAATAGACGCAAACATCTTCCCCGTCCTGATAGAGATTCTGCAAAAGGCAGAGTTCCGCACAAGAAAAGAGGCAGCATGGGCAATCACAAACGCCACTTCGGGGGGAACCCCTGAACAGATCAGGTGAGCTGGTGATCCTGGGATGGGAGCAAAATCACCTATAGGTTCCCTTTCAAATGATTAAGCCTCCAGTTTTAATTAGGAAAAGTTCAGTGCGGCATGGACTTGGTCCTCCTGCCTTTTGATTCATATCTGACTGGACTGAAAAGAGGAATGCAGTTATGTAATGGTTGGGAAATGCAACTTAGTTTACATAAGTGCATACTTCTCGGAAGTGTTTATGTAGCTATAAACAGTTTCTTCACAAATTTGTTTCTTCAACAACATTGTCCAAACTTAAGAAATCTACTTATGTTTCCATGAAAAACTTCAACATTGACATTTACATTACATCGGTTATAATATAAGCATCTGTTACAAGAGGTATAACCAGAAATGCTATAGAAGAGCTCCATGCACCGCTTAAATTGAAACTTAAAAAACTCAATACAATTCATGCCAACATCCAAAATAATGTGTTCCCTTTATCATATGTACTCTTTAACATAATAACATAATTGAACTAATCTAGAAAAAACTCAGGGCAGATTTCAAAATGATGTTGAGTGAGAAACATCTACCAGTTGAGCTTCTGCTTACACATGTGCTACTTCATCCACACCAATGTAGTTGTTTGCATGAAACCAAATGGCGGGATGCAACAAAATCACACAAGTGTGAACACAGCTCAGGCCTTGGCTGCCTCCCAGACCAGAGAAACGGTAATGTGCTGAAAGTCGTTCGGCCTGTCCTCCCCCAGTCCCTGCAATGACTATAATCTGGGTTATAAACTGACAGCTAAAGCATCAGTATCTCGATCTATGTCAGAGGGCCTCTTTATCATCAAGCCACAGATCCAGCCCACTCATGTCTTGGCTTCAGCCTGCAGCTGAGTGGGACATTATAGGTCTCTCTGTTTACTTTAATTACAGGCAATCTGAATGGAGCCCACACTGTAACTACAGCACATCTCCTCTTTATGTACATTTCCCATCATCCCTTTGCAAGTCGATTAGTGCCCTCTCCCCCTTATTAAAACTGACAGCTGGGTCTGGACCAGGCGCAATCTGATTTCTTTAGCGATATCTGAATTTCAGCACTGCAGCACTTCAGATAAACAACCTCTCCCAGCATTAATAAGTGTGAACACTCTCCTCTGTGTCCTGAGGTGTAACATAGTGGTCTGCTGAAGTGGTACCCTGATACCAAGGTTGTTTGTACCTTAGAAATGTGAGTAAGGCACATAAGGAGTTCAGTTCTACTTTGTTTTCCCTCCATTTTTTTTTTTTTCTTTGCATTACACTGCAGTTAATTCTTCATAATCAACACATATTCCAGTGTTAGATCTTAAATATAAATATGTGTAATCTTAAATATAAAGAAGAAAACCTCAGAGATCCAGCGCTGAGTTAGGGAACTCCAACACCGGGCAGCCAAATGAGTTTAATTTAAGTAGCACCATTCCATTTAAGTGTTATTGATTTCAGTCTTTGTATTTCGATATCACTTAGAGTAATGTGACAGTTAAGGACTTTCAGAGTTGCACAGAAAATCTTTTCTGGTGAATTTCTGATCTTTGAGGTTATGCTGTGTTCTAAACATTTTAAACAAACAGGTAACTTGGCTTGTCATCTGTAAATTTAATTTGTACTTTAATTATACCTTGGAACATTCACATTTCACAAACAAAAAAGCATTTTACCTTGCAGGATAAAAATCAGAGTAAAATGAAGCAGGTTTGTGTATATCTAAATAATCTTGCAAACCATGGAAGCATATGCAAAAGTTCCACTCTTAAAAGATTTAAAGAACACTACCAAAGATAAATGACAGCTGAACTTTGACAATTTAAAAATGCATTGAATGAATTGGTAATATCTGGCTTTCCTAAAATAATAAGACAGGCTCTCGTAGCATTTTGTGTGTGGCATGGTCACAGGCTATATCATAGACTTAGTGGCAACATAGCTACATTGTTTTGTAGCTGGCATGAATTATGGGGAGAATCACCATATTGTCCCTATTGTATTGTCCTTAGAAAACTGCTACATGTACTTGTTGGTGAACATAACTGATGTGTACCATTGTCTTCCATCCCTGCTTTTGCCTTGCCTCTCTGCAGGTATCTTGTGAACCTGGGCTGCATCAAACCTTTGTGTGACCTGCTGACAGTCATGGACTCAAAGATTGTGCAAGTGGCACTAAACGGGCTAGAGAACATCCTGAGACTTGGGGAGCAGGAGGCCAAGAAGGACGCCAAGCAAAATGGCACCGGCATCAATCCCTACTGCGGCCTTATTGAGGAGGCTTATGGTATGGCACACTTGTACTTAACCCTAGTGCGATCTCATCAAAATGGCCTCTAGTATGCTCAGTTATACTAAACCCGCTACTACGCCCTCATTTCAATGGTATGCATACTTAACCCTACTGTGATTTCATAAAAAAAAGCCCACAGTACACTCGTGGTTATATTAAACCTGACCTATTTTAGGCAGCCTTTGGGATGTAAAATTCTATGCTGAACTTATCCTATTGTTGTCATGAAGTTCTATACCCATTCTCATTGTGAATACCTAATGCCTCATGCAAATACAATCCTTCTCAGAATATTAATGTACTTGTGGAGCCATTGTGCTCACTTTTGGACAAGAGACGGTTCATAATGTGCCTCTTGCCATATTTGTTTTTATATTTATTATTTTATGAAAAAAGGTACAACATTGAGTTTATTTTTGTAAATGGCTTTCTTTCAATAGGACTGGATAAGATTGAGTTCTTGCAGAGTCATGAGAACCAGGAGATCTATCAGAAGGCATTCGACCTGATCGAGCACTACTTTGGTGTGGAGGAGGAGGACACCAACCTGGCCCCACAGGTGGACGAGAACCAGCAGCAGTACCTCTTTCCCCAGCAGGAGGCTCCCATGGAAGGCTTCCAGCTATAACTGCTCTGCCCCTTTTGCTTCTTACACACACACCATCAAAACCCAGCGGCACGCACCCAGGCCAGATCGAGAGCCGCCACCATTCCGATCCAGACACCGACAACCAAAGGCCCACGCCCGTTAAGACGAGATGAAATTGCAGTGCCACGCCACCACTGCTTTGTTGCCCAGCAGTATATTAGTTTTTGTTTCTTCAGTTCACGTTTTTATTTCCTCTGTAGTCAGATTTTTCTGGATACCCTTTCATGATGGCACCATGCAGGGCAGCCCTGTTGGCAACCCTATCGGAGTGCAGTGCATGCTATTTTGGGCAGGAGAACTTTAGGATCCAGGATCCTAACACAATAGGATCAGAATCGTACCTGTCTGACATGAGGAGAGATCTTCCTTTTGGGAAAGGAGTAGTGTTTTTTTTCTCCTTTCTGTCTGAATAGGTAAATTCAGTAAGCCACATAATGGGCAAATGTAGAATATATTTATATACGTAAACAAGAAAAGAGTTCAGTTGTGATGTATCCCAGAAGCCAAAATGTATCATTTGTTCTCAAACCTTGCATTTTTCCAGCAAAAGGTTTAGTATGTGTCACTGATTGAGTTTGGCACTGAATATCTGAGGTTCTTTTGCTACTGATACTGAAAATACATTTGTTTCCTTCATATGCATATTTTTCCTTTTGATTATTTTGAAATGGCAAAAGAATTACCTTTACTTGATTTGGTTTAATTTATATCTATATGAATATTTTTTGTATTTGTTTCAGGGAAAATCGGTTTGGGGGGGTTGGGGGTTGAATTAATTTGGGGCAGGAGGCTAGGGAAAGGACAGGGACTGTTGGGTGGTTGGAACATGAGTTGGGGTTCCTGGAGATATCTTGGGAGAGTTTCAAAATGTATAGGTTAGTTGCTGATCAAAGGTGGTATAACTAGTGATATAATATTTGTTGTGTGCCGTGTTATGGATAATGATACATTTAAAATAATGAATCAAATGAATTAATGAATAGATGCAAGATTTAAAAGTACACACTCTGAGGGGGGCAGGGCAGCAGTCTACAGCAACAGATTATGTACATGTCAAACGGAGCTTATTTTTTATATATGCATATAGTTCTAAAAATATATTCATTCTGAGAGTCTTAATTTGGCTTTCAATTTTTCTTTTTTGTAATTGGAGCCCAATGTAAATAGATACGTTGTGAGCATGTAGCCCTGGCCTCATCCGCCACCCTCTTGGTTTGTGTACTTTAGGGTTTCGCATGGTGTTATTATATTACCCACTGTCATTTTGCCTCCCTTGCCAAACACTTGGAGATAAACGGGAGAGACGGTGTGATACCACTCCTGTCAGCAGAGCAACATAGAAAACGATGATGTCTTGGAAAAGTAATCGCAAGAAAAGTTGCATTTAGCCAGGAAATGCATGTTTCTGACCTGTAGGATGCTGAGTAGATCAAACTGCTTCTGTCTTAGGATGCTACTGGAAGATGAGTGTTTTTGATTTAGGGGTTCCAACATTGTAATATGGGACAGAACCTCAGTAAGGTATGCGTATTATTGGTTCAGGTGTACATCCTCAACATATTATGAAAGACCTTCCTGCAAAAGCCAGGTATACACTGGTGCACTGATGAGGACATTGTGCCCTGGAATATATTATTTTTGGAAAGATGTTAGAGGCAAAAACTCATTTGCATCATTACAGATCCAATTCAACTTACCTTGTAGAGGTGTTCCATGGTATTCTAGTGTAATTGAGCAAACAATCCTTGCTTCTCCTGTTAAGCAGATGTTTTTATTGTTCTGGCCCAAAATGGCAGCCTAATGGGTGGGGTACTTTGGTGATGGAGAGGATGAGTGGCCTTCTCTATAAATTCAAGACACTTGAAAGGTATCTGAAATCAGGCTGTGAAGATGTTCTAATAGCATCACATAGCTTCAGTAGACCAGCTGTGAACTACACAGTTCTGCAGTTTGCATTAAAACAGCAGACTGAATCTACAGTACCTCTCCATGAATACCTAAGGGCTGTAACATAGCTAGACTATTACAATGATTGAGCCAGGATGTTGAACATTCAGGTGTTGCTTTAATTACAGTTTGAAGTGAAAGGGAACAATTTGCATAGAATATTCGCTATCTTTATAAAAGACACTCTTAAAGTAACCCTTAACTCTCCTGGTCACAAATTTATTTTCTTATTAAATGAAATTTGGTTAATAAATTTGGTTAGCTTGAATGCTCTCATTTGAAGGCTCGTGTCAAGCTTCCTTACTGATTAGTTTACACTACAATCAGTTTGGTGTATTAAAGGTAATATTAAAACCCACAACTAGACAAAACCACAATACCAGTCCTTTTATACATTTGATCTTAATTATGTAGAATAAAATTTGCAGATTCATTCATTTTAAGAATGTTCATGCTATATATCTGAACAATTCAAGGTACTTTACTAAAGGTCTTCAGTCAAGTTAATAGGAATTTTGAAGAGGTTCGAGCGAACGACTTTGATGAGTCAGACTAGGGCAGGCATCATCTGTGGAATGTTGAAGTGAACATTATTCTTCCAATATTCCACACCTGAAAAGCTCATGTTGTACATAGTTGACTATATATTTTTCTATATTTGTTCCTCATCCTTCTAGCTGATGATTCTCAAGCTTTTGGCAAGGGAATAATGACAGCATTAATGATAAATGTAACCAGAAATTGCAAACACACACACACACACATATATATATGTATGTGTATATACAGTATATATGTATATATATGTATGTGTTTGTACACACAGTACTAGCACACATACATACAAGACCAGCCAACACTGTACACACGTCTACATACGGTAGTTACACAACAGAGGAAAACTGCTTCCATAATCTTGCCTTGAAGGAAAATCTTTGCATGGCTGTATTTGTTCTTGCATAAACTTTGCAACAACAATTTTCTTTTTGCAATTATAAGTTCACTGTATTTATTTTGTTGACATTGAGTTGCTTGTTAAGAAAGCACCCATGTGATTTCATTTTTGACTGGTTGATTATAGGCACTTTGGAGTTAGGAGCCTAAAAAGTAATACTGGCTTTTTTTTTTTTTTTTTTTTTTTTTTTTGGGAAAAGGTTTCCCCTGGTTATCTCTATAAAAGCTGTGACTTCCTCCAGTTTTGCTCATGGTGATAGTATGGCTACCATTCTCTTGAATTATGGAAGCATTTTTCTCTACCTCTACACCATACAGACTGTATTGGTGTTTAGTAGGGTTGGGAGAGTGGAGTTGACACTGACAGACAGGATTTGTGTGAGGGACACGTTTGTACTCAATGTATACCCACCTCTGTATTCGCCTCAGCCCATGGTGCTTGCTTTGTGGTTGATCAGTTATTGACAACTGATTAAACCAGAGTGCGCTTACACTTCTTTACAGCCATAGATTCCTTTTTTCTTTCTTTTCAGTATGCTTAGATGATTTCAGCTCTTTGTGATGCCTCACTTACTCACTCCACAGTATGTCCTGAAGTTCTTTAACAGCACTAACTAATCACAGCTTTCTTGACTCACAAAGCCAGCCATTGCTGCTTGATGCTAGTTATTATTTCGATTGCGTGCAGTTAGCTCAAAGAGAAGTAGGAATTCCTGGTTATCTTTTAACATTTCAAATAGTGTCTTGCAGCATCAGAAAGAAGCATTCTGTTGCAATGTGCCATCAATTAGAAGTTTGAGAGCACCATGTTTTTTATTCTAATGATTTTGGCTGGAGATGGGGTTCGTAATATTTTTGTCATCGAAGAGAATGAGTTGGTCAAGTTACGCTAAGCATCACTGAATTTTTCAACAATGCAACCATGCCTTGGTATTACTTTGTTTAATCTCTACAAGCACAATTTCTCAACTTGATTTTATTAAGTCTCTGTATGCCTATAAAACATTGTTCATGACACATTGGACTTTGCAGCATACTTCAATGTTGAAGTCAACACCCTTCAGTTTTGTTCAAAAATTAATTTCAACTCTTGGTTCTTCTGCTTGAAAGAGACACCAAATCCCTTGTTCCTGGTACAGTATCCTCTATGATTATTGAAATCTGCTCCGTTAACTATGCAAAATGGAAGTGAGGCCTTCGGACCAAGGGTACTCATCTTTGTAGTGATTTCTTGTTCTATAGAAGTTACATTTTTTTTGTATATCTGCAGCTTTTCTCCCTCATTCATAAGAAGTTTTGTTGCAAATTTCAGATTTTTAGAAATGGAAACTGTTGAGTTTTGAAAGGTGTAGGGAGGGGGGCTTCAAGCATAAACCGCTCCAAGAAACTCGAACACTGCAACCTGGCATACACGTTTAAGGGAAAATGTTTGGTTTAAAATTAGAAATGTGTATGACTGCAGTATTTTATTGGATGGCTTTGGCTGAGTTGAACTGGCAAACTGTTAGCACATGGTTTACAGATGTACTGATGGGACTGTCCATAGCTAGTTAAGAACTTCTTGACCTCCCACTACACCACTTCCCATTAGCTTGCTTCTAAAACTTTTTTTAAACCTCTGCCCATTGAACACTTCCCAGATTCTTGAACTGCTTATTGCATTTTTGCCCTTTAATTTTCAAGACCAATGAGGTATAAAAATTGAACAAATGACAGAAAAAATAAATAATGCACTCCTATTCACTAAAGTGCCAATCCGACCAATAAAGACTGAAGGTTGATGTATATCGTCTATCTTTACGACTTTGTTTTTTACTTGAATATGCACAAATAGTGTGCAAAATGTTGCTGCTTTTGTCCTTACCTGTTAAAAAATTGCATTACCCACTACAATTTCTGTCAAGAAATGTGGCATACTTTGCAGTTCGTGCACTAAAGTCTTCTATTGGATCAAAGTAGGGGAGTTAATCATTTAAGGTGTTTTGTTCCTTTTTTTACATTCTGTGGTACTTCACTCAGAATTTGTCAGACAGTAGTTGGTGCTGTCATAATTGTTCTTCCCTTTTCTGACATTGCTTTAACTCCATCAGACCCAGGTTGCAAGTATGCAGTATTTGGCAACATAATCAAAACACAAAAAAAATCTAAGAACATAAGAAAGGGCTATTTAGCCCATCTTAGCATAATATGTATCTGTATAGAACCATTGTTCTCCATATGATTTTCCACAGTTGCACACTAAAGGGTTGTAGGAGTTAAATGTCATTTATCAGTGTTGTGTTGTTTATAACATATGCATACTTCTGACACTGTTGCATACTTGCATAACTGAGTTTTACAGCAAGATATGCTCATTCTCATAAATATTACAGTCTACTCTTAGACTTTTCTTCACATAAAATGAGAGCAGTGTAACAACATAATACTTAGACATTGTGATCGTTCAGTTTAGCACAATTTTCTCTTCCAAAATAACTGCAAGTGGTAACATTCTGTCAAAGTTTTTAGGTCCACTTGTAATGATTTCTTCCAGGTCAGCAAGTTAGTCTGGTTCTGTTCCCTGCAGGACAAGGTGATCTTTATTTTGACTAGGAGGTGTAATTAAGTTCTAAGACATCACTTTACAAATCAACAGAGACCAGAAGTGGGTATTTCTCTGAATAAGAAGGTTAAAAAAACTATTTGGATTAGCAGTAAGACAGATGATTTTATATTTGGGATAGATTAAACAAAAAACTACACACTCCCTTCGGTGTATTGTTTTGGCTAGTTTTATAAACAATATACCCAACAGGAGTGTACTTAGTTGAAAGCAGTTCTTGACTATATTATCATCAAATCCTGATTTCTGAGGTACACCATTTAATTTCCAAAATAATCCTAATAAAATCAAGCAGGTCCTTGGTTATATATTATATGAATGGATACAGCCTTTCCTGATTTAATTGCATTGACTTCTAAGAAGTGTTGAAAATTGATCTTGCTTTGTATTGACAAGAAAAAAGGATTTGCCAGCAATTTCTTGTCTTCCGTCCTGGATATTGTAAATTTAGTAATGATCCATGGCAGACATCCATTCTTGTCCTGTTCCAAAATATCCTCCCACAGTCTTTGTTTTCAACTTGAATGTTGATACGCAACTGTTTACATTTCAAAATGTTTGTATCATATTGGTAGAAAAATGTTTTTTCATATATTGAAAGTGAGCAGCCCGGAGATTTTGTTCTGGTCCATACGTTTCTTCCTTTTAAATGTATTTATTTAGAGTCCTTTTGATGGCTTGCTATTGCCCATTGTTACTTGACATGCGACGGACTTGACTTTACCGACCGTATGAATGAGTGACGACACACTGATGTACATCTAAACTGATCATGACACACAAACATAAACACGCAAAAACAAACAAATGCATTCAATTGTCCATTTTTTCCCTATGGTTACAAGTAATGTATAAAAATGAAAAATAAAATAAAATCATCTTGCAATTGACATTAATGTCCTGACTTGTTTATATTGTTTTCCTGTATGTCTGGCCTTAAAATTCTTTGCTTAGTCTGTGATAGTTTTTTGTTTTCAAGACAATGTATAGTTGCACATTTACATATGTTCATGTTTCAATGGTGATCAGGCACTTGATCTTTTAGGAGCTACTGAGAGTGAGCTTGCCCTTGTAGTGGGGATACAGGGGGATGGTTAGCTTTAAAAGAACATGAATTGCATGTGGAGAGATCAGATAGTGGTGGCATGGATGCCCACGGGACAAATACCAGGATTAGCAGAAGATCCTGATGGGAAATAAAGTTAAACAGGTATGTGATGTCATGAGAACAAAGTGGGCAAGTGCAATTAAGAACTTGGGGATCCTCTTCAAATTTTGTAGGGTAGTGGGTAGTTTGTAGTGATGAGTTTGTACTCCAGATGCATTCAAAATAGTGCCTAGCAGTTAACTGTCCTCTCAGCATAATAATTATAATATGTTATATTACTGTATGTTGGGTTATCTGACTTTGCCCTAATATTTAGACAGTTTTCCCATTCTTCTCTAAGCTATCCAGTTTCAGTATTTGAAGCTAAAGTTGTGTAATGAAAATCTAATACAAGAGGTGTGGGTAGTTTCTCCTGGTTATCTCATGTATAGCCCATCTCATACTTACCCTAGAGACTACATTACCCACATAACCCTACGTCTAAGGTCTGCCTCTTTGTTATTTTCCTAGCGCGTCTTTTTTTTACTAAACTTAGGAACTTCCGTTATTCTATAACCAATCACAGTGTGGATCTTTCCGGCATTTCCCGTGTCAGTTGGCAGTGAAGCACAGTTGAAGTGAAATTGTTGTGGTTACTTGAAAAGACTCAGGTAAAGAATCATCACGTTGGAATGTTGAATTATAACAAATGAATATGTTTTAACTAATTCTTAAACAAATACATTTTGTTGTATTCCGCACAATTGCTTCATTGTTGTGTGTATTCGCAGACCTTGTTCTAGTAATGCTATACGCGCAAATCCTATGCTAGCTAACATTAGCTACGTTGGCTTCCCGTAGATTTCCGTAGCATAGCTAGCCCGTCAACTGGCTAGCTGAAAGTATTTTAACTTTAAAAGTAATTTTCTGTTAATTTAATGTAGATAACAATGCATCTAATTGAATTAATCACATGTGTTTGTAATCCATAAAGTAGATAAGTTACAGGATGCGTTCTTTCCGAAAGACTTAGGTGCGTGACACGATTTGCCCGATTCTCTGTCAACATGTCAGCTAGCTGTTCGCGAACGATAATTTAGATAACAGTCTTCTTAGATTTCTGTCATGAAGTCAAGAAAAGATTTCCTCTTGACAATAGTTGTTGTGTATGTCTGTAAACGACAGAGCGGTGTAAACCGGCGTTAACTTCAGCAAACCCTTCGTCCTCCAACTAAGCTTTATTACCTAGCTGCTGCCACCTGCAACAGCTTTCAGTACCTGAAGCATTGTATTGTCGACTGAAGTTTTCTTCCATGGTAGCTGACGTTACACAGAAGCTTGAGCCTCTGGGCCTGTACAGTTTCCAGCATGACCCGATTCCTGTTTTCCTGTTTTCGTTCCCTTGCATCGTTATATTGATGTTAGTTTCCGTTTTAAAACTTGCAGTGAAATTTGCTATAAACAAGCTCGCTGTTTCGTTTCAAGCAGACAAGCTGTGACCATTTACTAGCTCCCTAGATCTTTGCCGTCGACGTGCCATGTGCTATATCTTTTCAGGCCTAAACATGAAGAAGCAGAACAACGAGGGCCAGGAGCAAGAGTGCAGCGGAGGGGCACAGTCCAGTTCAGAAGAAGTGGCTGGGGGAAGCAATGCAGCTGCAGAGACCACGGGAAGTTCAGAGGGGGCGGACGGACAGCAGCCCATTACCCCTCCAGTGGAAGAGCAGGCCAAGAACGGGGGTAAGACACATGACTGCAGCCTAAGGACTGTTTGCTCAGGAGGAGTACCAGAGTGGATTTGTGACAATGAGAGATATGTTTGAGTTGAAATTGCATAAAAGTATGCGTGAATTAGAGCAGCTGAGGTGTTACAGGGTGTTAATGAATGGGCCCTACTGTTATGACATCCAGAAGTTGATGCCGCGGTACCACCATCTTCCTGCGACATGGCGGAGGAGCTGAGTCGGCAGCTTGAAGATATCCTCAGCACTTACTGTCAAGAGGACAGCGGCGAAGATGGAGCCCTTCCAGAGGTGCCTGATGGATGCAACGGACAGCCTGATTGCCTTGAGGTCAATGGTGTGGCCGAGAAGGACGACGGCAAGCCAGAGGAGGCCAAACTGAACGGGAGCATCGTGGAGAAGGATCAAAAGAAACTTCAGGAAAAGAAGAAAGTCAAGGGACTAGGTAAGACTGCATAGCTTTTGCTGAAGTAAAATGAAAACAGATTCATATTCACAAGATTTGATATCATTGATCCCTCTTTCATGCTGCTAACCCCAAAGTGAGCTCACGTTATAATTTTTTTTCTTGGGATATTTGTTTGAAGCCAGAACATACATAGCTAGCATGGAAATGTGAACAACCTCAGAACCACCTTTTACTAACCAGGTGAATGAGGTAGAATGTGGATATTGATACGAGGCTGGCTATATCACAGTAATGGCAGAGGCAGATTAAATGACAGAACAGCAGGTACAGCAGTGAGTAGCCTGTGGACCAAATGGCTGTCAGTTCCTCAGTTAAGTCCTCCCGTGTTGACATCAGCAATTATCTTTAAACATCTCTCTAATTAAAGCAACCTTGTCAGTTCCCTTATGTTTGGACCCAGGTCACACATGTCTTACCGGATGCTAAATTTAGTACATTCTTACAGAAGTCCTACCCGATAACAGCAGGTGTAGAAGGCTGTAGAGCAGAGCTGTTTATTTTTTCAGTGAATATATTATCTTTTCTTCAACTAATCCTGGAGAAAATGAGGGCCTCTGCAGAGCATGTTGATTTATTTGTCCTTAAAAGTTGAGTTGTCTGATGTTTGAAGACTTTGTTTGCCGGTTCAGGAAAGGAGATCACCCTTCTGATGCAGACCCTCAATACTCTGAGCACACCTGAAGAAAAATTGGCAGGCCTCTGCAAGAAGTATGCTGAACTGGTGAGTCTAAATCCTCATGCCCCATTGTTAGTTCAGCTTGCTATATCCTCAAACATCATCTGAAACACTAAGTAGGTTTAGATGGGGATGTTATTAATTAGATGGGAGATTGCCTTGGAGAACCAGGTTGCTGAGTTTTTGTAAACCAATACGGAGCACTCTTCATACCGCTGCAGGTGAAATTGCTGTGCTGTAAAATTCGCTGTTCTTTTGATAAGTTGTTAAACCAATACCATGCATCATTGCATGCATTACACTTGTGACCACCATCTTGATGGAGTTTTATCTCTTCATCCCTTCTTAAAACACATGGTAGTCTTTTGAAAAATATCCCCAACTTTTTTTGAATGAGTTATAAGGGATTTTTTGAAGTTCACGTAATGGCCTTTCAAATTTGGATTTTAAAGGGTGAGCTCTTTTTTCCTTTCATTTTTTTTAGAAGAAACCCTGGTGCTAATATCACTGCTTGGGATTGTGATAAAATATAGTCTTTTAAAAGCCTTGCATTTAAAGAGGAAACACCCATCCTTTCTGCTTTGAGAGGAAGTATCCTTAAGGCCACTAAACCTTTGTTTGTCACATTCCCCAACCAAAGCATTTGTAACCCAAGAAACCCATGTTGCCTATGTATGGGCTGCTGCAAAGCTTGAAACCAATGATGTAATATCACAAGCGAAACCTCCTTGTGAGGGTTTTCTTGGCCAGCGGAGGAAAAGCTCTGGGTTTCCTCAGCCTGAGAGATATGTGTGGTGACTGCAGTGTTGATGTTAGAGCCACAGACAGCACTATGGAAGGAAACTGGCACAAAGTCAATGCTGGCGCTGATTGAGTCAGGAAGGTGGAGACAGATTGAGCTGCTGGACAAGGGCATGGAGGTCAGGGCTAAGCAGTTGCCATCGTCAGGCAGAGAGCATTTCTGCAGTTTACCAGTGCACAGGCTCTATAAACAGGAAGAGATATTCCCTGGTTCTACTGTGCCTAAAAAAAACAAATCAATGAAGAACCAGTTCTTCTATGTGAGAACATTTTACTGGAAGACTGAGCTGCTTTGTTTTGCTGTAGGAGTGCCCAATGGCAGTCTGGGCCTTTTTTGTAATCACAGAACTGTGTCTTAAACATCATGGGGTAACAGCTCAGTTATTTCAAAATCCCCTTGTGAGATTTAGGGGGAATCTTTCATAAGGATTTTAACTGTATATTCTTAAGTTGTAGTTTTGCATTATTAAATAGGAATTAGGTGTGTGAAGTGCTGAATGGTTTAATTCACCTGTATGTAGAGCATTGGATAATCTGTGGAGAATAATTGAGTATTACAAGCCAACCATTATAGTTTCACTGATAAAGTCAAAAGACATAAATCTTGGTTCATAGCCATAAAATGTCCACTGATTTCTGTGTATGTCTTTCTTTGATTGTATCACGTTATTAAAAACTTGAAAGGGTGTCTTGTCAGGAGACTACATAAAATGGTTTGGCAGTTGGTGAGCAGTTGGTCACGTTTAAGAATGTGTTTCAGCTGGAGGAGCATCGTAACACTCAGAAGCAGATGAGAGCCCTGCAGAAGAAGCAGACGCAGCTAATCCAGGAGAAGGACCACTTGAGGAACGAGCACAGCAAGGCGATCCTAGCCCGCAGCAAGCTGGAGAGCCTGTGCAGGGAGCTGCAGAGACACAACCGCACACTCAAGGTACTGTCCAGCACTCTGAGGCACACCACTGTTACTGCGCAAAAGCATTATAACACAAGCCACAAGCCTTGCCTGCAGATGAACACAGAACGAAACACTTGAATGACTTGCATGACAGCACAACTTGGTAAGCTTGTATGAAAATCAGTACATGGAAAGAAAACCAGATCCAAGGGAAGGGAAACTGCAGAGCTAGCATTGTGCATGACTGAAACTCACCTTGTAGTTACTTTTGTGCATATTTGTTCTGCCAGTTCATATCTGTAACAAGACAATTAGAAGGTGTCAGGTGTTAACTGACACTCAAAGATTGGAAAGCTACTGAATAGTGCATCATGGATTTTACATAAGCTCTTCTCCATTTGAAATAATCACATGCTGAGCTTTTCTTGTATGGAATTGGAGATACACAGCTTGTGTGGTTAACCTCACCCTCTGCAGGAGGATGGGATGCAGCGTGCTCGGGTGGAAGAAGAGAAGCGGAAGGAAGTGACCTCACACTTCCAAGTGACACTGAATGACATCCAGGCACAGATGGAGCAGCACAACGAGCGTAACGCCAGCCTGCGACAGGAGAACATGGAGCTGGCTGACAAGCTCAAGAAGCTTATTGAGCAGTATGAGCTGCGAGAGGAGGTGAGGCCACTAGGGGGTGCTATGGCCTTGACCCATTTTCAGAGCAAGAGTTAAAGGAAAAAATAGTCAGCTGGGTTGTAGCAGTGGAGTCTCTTTTCTATCAAATGACAGTGTCTCAGGGGGCTAGTAGAAACAAAGCAGGGGCTTAACTGCAATGCAGTTGTGCCCAGTGTGCCCAGTAATTGGACTGTAAGTGATGGCTTTAACCATTACAAGACATCAACCACTGACCTTTTTGAAGTTTGTGTTCTTTGACTACTGGGAGCTGCTACATATGGTGCAAATTATCTGTCTTGAACTACATTTGAAGAAGGGCATCAAAAAGGCCACAAGTCATTCATCCCTAAGGCACAAGCAGCTTGATTAAACAGTGCAGACGAGTTGTTCATGTCTGTTGCAAATTGTGTCTGATGAAACATTAGCTTGACAGTAGCCCAGAGAGTTCCTAGTATGGTCGAGGCACCGCTGTTTAAAATGAAAAAGCTTATGGACACTAGCATCTAACCGAGAGTAACATGTTTCTCCCTCGCTCTCCTTTCTGCAGCACATAGACAAAGTGTTCAAGCACAAGGATCTGCAGCAGCAGCTGGTGGATGCCAAGCTGCATCAAGCCCAGGAGCTGCTGAAAGAGTCTGAGGACCGCCACCAGAAGGAGAAAGACTTTGTAAGTAAAGACACATTCATTGTTATGCTGGGAATTATGTTTCTGTTGTGTGTTAAAGAGGTGCAATTTAGATGCAAGGTCTAGTGTTATAAAGGAGGTGTCACAGGCTCTCCTCCCGGATCTACTCCCAGGAACCCTGTATAACTTACTAAATGTGTAACGTCCATATTTAACAACAGTCATTCAAGGAATTTTCAGGTACCTGCTCGCTCATTAGAAGGGTTTGATCTGGATCTTGTCTTCATAGTTTGTCTGTGATTAGACAAGGATAGCCATTAAGTTTGTAAGGGATGAATGAAAGTAAGCTGTTTCTGTAGATGAATCTGTTGCATCATTTGTGCTGTTTGCAATGGAGGCCCTCTCACAAGGTCTGATCAGACCTTGGTTCTCATGTTGTCCTAGCTCTTTATGTTGCTGCTTGTGATCAAGCCTGTTTCTGTTTGTACTCAGCTGCTGAAAGAGGCTGTAGAATCGCAGCGGATGTGTGAACTCATGAAGCAGCAGGAAGTCCATCTTAAGCAGCAGGTGAGAGCACGGTTCATTTCCTTAATGAAAACTGATGAAAATCTTCACATACTTTGTATGGCTTTCTTTTGTTAGCACAAAATGAGTGCAAATTATGTTTTTTGTTGTTTTAATGTGTCAGTGCCATTCCCACCTAACACCTCTACCCATGCATTAGGATTAAATAAACACCTAAGAAGTCAGTAAGTTACCAATTGTATTTGTCCTCCTCACTCCCCAGAAAGTGAGTCAGGAAAATATTACAACTAGCTAAAAAGTAGGGCTGCCCCCTGAAAGTCAAAGAGTCGAATCATCTGTCGGAGACCCGTCAGGCGACTGAGATTCTTCAAGTCGAGCATTAAATGCCAAATAAATACATAAATTCAAACCCACTTCCTTTAGATGATGCACTTGTGTACTAATTTTTCCATTCTGATTTTTTTTCTTCCAGTTGTCATTATACACAGAAAAGTTTGAAGAGTTTCAGAACACACTTTCCAAAAGCAATGAGGTGTTCACAACTTTCAAACAGGAGATGGAGAAGGTAAGTAAACACAATCTCCAGAGAAAAGCCTGCTCTGTCAGCTGTATCGTGGTGCTCTGTTTGACCTAACTCCATTTGGTTGCAGATGACCAAGAAGATTAAAAAACTGGAGAAAGAGACAACAATGTACCGCTCAAGGTGGGAGAGCAGCAACAAGGCTCTTCTTGAGATGGCAGAGGAGGCAAGTACTGCATTATGTTGAAACTAGGTCACAGGCCACTTGGTTCCTGCCACTCGAATCTACATTTAGTCCACAAGTGGAATTAAGTAATTTGATAGACTAGGCAAAGGGTGTAGAGCTGCTTTCTGCTGCAGGTGAAGAAGGATTCTTCCCTGATAGACTAGACTCTAGTTGTATAGCTACTTTCCACAAGCAGATGAGACATGTCTGTAATTGATGTAGTAGTAACTTTGTTTTCAGGGTGTTTCTTGGTTGATTATGAATGGTTTAATGGTGTGATTATAAGCATAATTTTTACTTTTCATTCTCCAGATTAAAATGTGATGTATTTCAAAGGCTGTTACTGTGAATTAGGGCTGGGTGATATGCCTTTAAAATGTTATCACAATAAATTGAGACATTTTGGTGATATCAATAACATATCCCTGCAATTCTCACTGACAATAGACTTATGAAATACGCTACAAAGTACACTTAAAGACGCATCAAGCTAAATGCATATTTATCGTGGGTAAATTATCTGTTGTGAAAATGAAAACGACGATAATATCGTCATACTTGTGATATTGCATAGCTCTACTGTGACTGTTGGCCAGCTGTCTGGAGTTTGTGGGCAGAGTACTTGGATGTCCTTGATAAGGGTTACAACTTGACTCATTAATAATGTAATGCAATGTGATCGTGTGTTTTGCAGAAAACCCTGCGTGACGGGGAGCTGGAGGGCCTGCAGGGTAAGGTGCTGAGGCTGGAGAAGCTGTGCCGGGCCCTGCAGACGGAACGCAATGAGCTCAGCAAGAAGGTGCAGTGCATGAGCAGCCAGGGAGATGGGCCAGCCAACGACCCTGCACAGGGGCCACCCACCACGGACTCTGACGAGGGAAGCCCCCACCTTCTCAGCAGCCCCGATCCAGAGACTCCACCCACCCACACCCCCTGCCCCCCAGCATGCCACTGCGGCCCAGAGCTGGAGGCAGCGGCTGAGGCCTGTGCTGTAACGGCCCAAGAATAGGCCCCTCAGGCACCTGGGCAAACCTGTCTCCCAGCTCCCCCCTTTCCTAGTCTCTGCTGCAGCAAGATTTCACCATCTTTCCTTTTGGAGGGAGTATATCTTGACAGGAAACATTTCTGAACCCTTTGAAAGTTTTCCCTCAAGATTGCTCCATTTTGTTTTTCCCATTTTTCCCTATTTTCTTTTTGTAAAGCACACATTCATGAACATTCCCTGGTTTTACATGCTGAGCAAGGAAGTAAGCTGCTGTTTGCAGATGCGATCACAAAGCGCTTTGACTGGTCTGGTGTGTTGGTGTGGGTGTGTTTGTGTGAACATGCATGCGTAAGGGTGTGTGCAGTTCTTATAAGATTTTTGTCTTGGCAGACCACCTCTTGAATTAAGCTGCTGCTGTGCACACTGGATACCCAGTTTCGGAGCTTTGGCATTGCATGTTAAAACAGCATAAGCATGGCTAGCGCTTCAGTCAGAGCGTTTTTTGATTTGCTGCCTTAATGTGTGTTTGGAGAGCTGCTGTATGATGGTCTGGCTTCGCAGTTTGTGAGGTGAGCTGTCCATGTAGCTTTAAAGAGATGCCTACTTCATAGCCAGCTTTGAATAACGTCTGAAGGTCTATAAAGGCAAAAATTAGCTTGAGCTTAAATTTGGCAAAAAAGAAAATGAGCTAAGACTTTTAATTTGGATAATCATAAACATTGAGCTTCAAGTTATCTCTTGAAGTGTTGCTCAGTGCTCCAAACTTTGTATTCACATTATTTTTGTTTAATCTCTCATTGCACCTTTTATGCGTTGCAGAGTTCACCTACATCTGTAGTTTGTATTTATCTTTTCTATGACACGGAAAGGTATTTTAAGTATCTGCAACAAGAACACAACTATCTTTCTGGGTATTTATATGTTTGAGGTATGGTTGAGAGTTTTCTTAATCATCATAAATGTTACTTTATTCACTTTTTTAACTACTTACATTATTTTCTTGGGCCAAATATTCAGTTATGTCCACATTGTAGTTCATAGAACAGCAAAAACCCTGGAGTCCTATATAAACAGGAATAAACAAAGGTATTTTTTACAAATGCATTATTTTCTTTAGACACTTTCATGCCCAGGAAAGAAAATAAACATGCATTTCTAATAATAAGCCAAGTTTTGGCCTTGTGTGGGGTTTTCCAAAATGCACCAGTTTGAATATCAGTATCTTTATTTATTTTTGTAAGATATGAGGAATTTATTCAAAGAAACACTTTTCATTTTATGAAGTACCCTGAAGTGTAGAGGTGGTCACTTTTTGATCCTTTTTTTTTTTTTTTTTTCCTTGTGCAGGACAGCAAATGAACGATAGTCAATCCAGGTCTCTCTTCTATGCAATTCCAGCCTCTTAACTGTGTATCAATATTTTGTCATCTTGTCCATAATTCACCGTAAAAGAATGTATTGCTCACTTAATACAGCATACTATCATTTGCACCACATTGCCTAGTTTTACATTAGGAACATTTTCAGAATAAATCTTCCAGTGTTTGAGCCAATAAGAAGGAAAATCTAGTAGTGTTTGACAAATTGGCAATAACTGGTTGCTTAATTTTGGTAAATCGTTAATCTTTCCATGAGGTTAATTACTACCATTTGCCACTACAGTGATGTGCTGCAGTGTGCAGTGGATATCGATATGATGTAATTTAAAGTGAAGACTTTGTTGCTGACTCCTACTCCTTTCTAATACTCTGTGTATACTAAAAGGAGAGAACATAAGGTAATGGGGTTTGAGAGAGAAAAAAAAATGTGATGCTTTGGAGAGAGTAATGGCATGTTGTTTTGGGGTAGTCTAAAATGATGTTTGAGTGGTGCATTTATCCACATTTGATGCAACATACCTCTAGTTGCTTAACACTAATTTCCCTTAAGTGAAGTTATTTATGACTAGAGTCTTCCACAATTTGGCTGTGTTGAAGCGCTGAAATGAAGACACTCTTGCATAGCCTGTTGGTGTGGGCTGCACATTGATACTGTTAACACTTATGTTTTAAATCATTCCAGATCAATTCTGTCAAATTGTAAATGATCAGTACAAGACATACTTTCTGGTCCATTGTCTTTCAGAATGTTTGTTCTTATATGTTTAATACTCCACAACTCATTCTCATACAGGAATACCACACAATATTAATCAGATACCAAAGATTGCATTGCTGTTTTAAAGCGTGTGTGCTGTACTTCCATTTACTTTGTTTAATTTTTATGTATGTCTCTAGAATTAAAACATATGAATGATATGACTGATTTTATGGACATTTTAGTAAGCAGCCATATACAGTTCCAATCTTGTTTTTCCCCACATGTCAAGCTTTCCGAGCAAACTTATGGGAACTCACTAATAAAATATATTGTTATTTCTAAACAACATTTTGTAGCTGATTGAGTGTTTAAATAATATTAAGTAGTATGTTACAAATCAATTTTATAAACATGGTTTACATACCTTTGTTTAATTCATGATGCATTCCAATGAAATTACAGAGGGAAAACAATTGCCATAGATGTCAGGTACTTAAGAGTTCGAGTCAGCGACGCTTAACGTTAAATGTGTATTTTGTGATGAAGGTGGAGAGATTGAGCTGCCATGAAAAGACCACTTCTACCTCCATGCACTACTGTTATTCACCAATTCTATGTTTTTCCACATACTAAAATATGGGCATGACGACTGTGTGGAAAAACGTGTTTCAAACCCTTAGTGGAAGCAAAACAAATGGATGGGCTTAATTATTTCTACTCACATACAAGCCAGGCGACTGTATTGTAATGCGGCACAATGGTTTACGCATGCGAGTTGTTGCACGCTGAATTTTCTGAGCTCACTTCCTACTCCTTTAACCTCTGACACAACTATTACTTCCGCCTTTTATAGTTTACCGGGCAGTGCTAGGCGCACGCTGCTTGGAGGCCTTGGCCAAAGGAACACCAGTTCGTGTTTTCTTGTAGTAAATATCTGGCGATACTTAAGTGAAACGAGTGGAAAAACATCGATTTGCGAAAATGGTACGTACTTATTGCCGAAAATTATGTTTTGGTTAGAACGCCATCACTATATGCTAATGCCATCTTGCTTGCTAAGACATTTCCGTTGAGCTAGCTAACGTCAGCTAGGATAGATTCAGCACGACAACTTCGAAGAGTAATCCAACAATTTAAGGATGCTTTTGCATTAGGTAGTGATGGCATTCTTGCCCCTGGGATAGCTTGTAGTCGCTCTAAAGCTTAAAACTTTAATTTATAAATGATCCAACAATACTGTGGTCTCCTTGTGTAGGATCATAATCATATAGGATCATAACTAACTCACATTTTACAATGACAGTCGTCTTTTGTTGCTTGATCTTTTAAATATTAAAGAGGGCTTTTCAGTTTCACGTCTTGCAGATATTCTGTTTTGTCAATTCCTCTCCTGTCAGCCTGGATATTTTCTATTTGAGAACGTTAGGCATTTGGAGCTCGTTTGGAAGGAAAGGCGTGAGGTCGTGTCACGCATTATTGTAGTCACCAAGAAGATTTAACCAATGTTTTTTTTTTTTTTTTTTTTTTTTTTTTTCATGTGACGACTTGGAGTATTGTGCTGGTACAATGTCTTGTCGGTGTTGTCTTTCATGCTACAACATCATGCTGTCATGTAACCATCCCTCCCGTCTTGTAGAAGCCAATCCTCTTGCAGGGACACGAAAGGTCCATAACACAAATCAAGTACAACAGAGAAGGAGACTTATTGTTTTCTGCAGCCAAAGACACGGTAAATACGCGTGGTCTCGCCGAATCCCTTTTCCTTCCATGTTTGATTTTCCAACGAAAAATAGTAACTCCAAGTGAAGTGAAATGGAGGAACCATTGTTCTATTTTACAGTCATGCATCCACACAAGTGACGTCCCTTTGGACACTTTTAAATGTACGAACCCCATTGACCAAAAACCGCATCAGCCTAATGGAATGTACTACAGGCTTTCCAGCCAAATGTTCTGTGCTCATTTCTCAGATTGGTTCAAATAATGTACTACTAATATGAAATAATTATAGGAAATATATTATTTCTAAAAATGTAATTCAATAAAATGTTTAAATGCTCCACACTGTAGATAGACCTGTAAAATAGTGAGTGAAGAGATCCCTTTTAAACATTACACATATTGACTGCATGTTGATGTTTTCTTCAAGAGCCTCCTGAGTATTCACAATGGGTTGTGTTGTGCAGGTGGTGAACGTGTGGTACTCTGTCAATGGGGAGAGACTAGGAACATACAACGGTCACACCGGTGCTGTCTGGTGTGTGGACGTCGACTGTATCCTTCTGAGCCAAATACTGGGTTGTACATTTTGAAAACTGGATGAATTGTTGTATTTATTTACATTTTTCATAAGTTTGCAGTTTTACTCCATTGGTTGAATTGGAACAGAATTTTCACAAGCTGCTTTAGTCTGTTTGTACACTTTTAAAGGATCCACTTCTCTACACCTCAAAATTCCGTTCCAATTCAAAGAATGCCGGTGGGTGCATCTCGCATTAGCTGTTATATTGAAGTCATAATTGCTAGCTAGATTTTTTGATACAGAATTGAACATCTATTTCAAATTCAGATACCACTTAAGTATTACAGGCATAATAACTAATTTGTAATCAGTATGACTATTCATTTTTATATTCATGACTAATGATTAACTAGAGAGGTTCAGGTTACCAGGTGTAGTATTGAAGTCTGAGGTTTCTGATTAACCAGAGTGTAACCAGAGTGGGTGTGGTTGTAGGATGTTCCATGGTGTTCCCCTTAACTGATTACACAGGGGATACCAAGAATGTGCTGACTGGATCTGCAGACAACAGTTGCAGGCTATGGGACTGCGAGACCGGCAAGTATTACTTCATTTGTCAGAGTATGCATGGCGATTAAATCAAAAGACAGCTGAAGGTCAGAGTTTCTCATCTCAGATTTAGCCAATTTGTTGTTTGTGGCTAGCTAACCTTAGAGCAGACCGATGCCACAGGTATGTTATGGTGATGTCAAAAGTGAGTGCTTCAGACCTGTGTCAATGGCCAGGTCTACCAATAAAACTTTGAAACTTGTAAGTGGCAATGCAAACAAGTTATTTCTGCATAAGTTAACTTTTGCATAAGTTAATGGCAAATGGTACTTTTGCTCCTTTTTATTATCATCCAGTAATATTGCTGATGTCTTGTAATGCTTGTTGTTTTAAAAGTGTACTCAGTAAGTTTCTGCAGTAGTCACATGATACACAAAAATTGCCAACAGTGAAACGTCACCCCAGCATCTTTTCCTTCATTATATAGCTGCTTAAGTGCACCATTTTATGTACTTTCCTTCCATCATTCCTTTCTTTAACTGTAAGTGTTTCACCTTTGAATTGCTTATTTGATAAAAAATTAACTGAAATTCTGTCTTTGCGCAGGTAAACAGCTGGCCCTGCTGGAAACTAGCTCTGCTGTCAGGACATGTGGGTTTGATTTCAGTGGGAACATCATCATGTTCTCCACAGACAAGCAGATGGGCTACCAGTGCTATCTGAATTTCTTTGATCTCCGGGACCCCCAGCAAATCGGTAATCCCCTCCCCCACTTAACTTCATGATTGGACGTGTTATTACATTTATTTATGAAATGTGGACAAGCATACTTGGACATACTGTGCTTCAACTAGAAAAGTTTAATGAGACTCTTGATTGCATAGCAGAAAGTGTGCAATTGTTTTCAGACAATGGGTATTTGAAAATGAGTGTTTTATTGGCCACTTCTCCTCTGTCAAAGAGATTCTGAATCTCATTGGGACTATAGTTGTTAAAATAAATATATGATAAATACTTAGTGAATTCAGAACTACAGTTTGCTGCTGTCATTATGTTATTATGCATTCAGTATGTTTTTTTTGATGCCAGATGGCTTGGAAAACAGTTTGCAGAGCTCTTTTACATTTACCCTTTTGACCTTCTTCCTCTGTTCCATGCACCCCTAGACGACAACCAGCCTTACCTGTCCGTGCCGTGTAGCGAGTCCAAAATCACCAGTGCAGTGTGGGGTCCACTTGGGGAGTTTGTCATCGCTGGTCATGAGAATGGAGAAATTAACCAGTTCAGTGCCAAGGTACTGTGACTTTTACTCGAAGAGAGGTCCACTGCCTTTCATCCGTAGGTGTTGTTTCATATTCGTGTCCATCACAGACACTGATACTGCTAGTGATGCATGTTATTTTAGTTTACAATAATGTGCAATTCTTGTGCAGTCTGGGGAAATTCAGAAAAAGGTGAAGGAACACACCAAGCAGATCAATGACATCCAGACCTCTGTGGACCTCACGATGGTCATCAGTGCCTCCAAAGACAACACAGCCAAGGTCTGTATCAACTGTGGATGTTTAGGGGATGCAGGGAAGGGAGAGACTCATCTAGAATGACTGAAAACAAAAAGAATGGTATTAGTTTTAAACACTGTAGTAACTGACATATAGGAATAGTATAGGAATAATGAATAGTCAGTGAGACTTTATTTATCTGTAATCATAAGAGATGTATGCTAGTAATGTTCAGGCATATTTCTTTTGCTTTGTTTTAGTGCTAAGCTGAATTTTTGGTACAAATATTCTATATAATTTACCGTACTTTATGAATATGGGCAGGATAGCTCTGGGATTGTCCCTCAAGTTTGGTGGGCCTGTTTGTGCACTGCTTGTAATGTTTTTGGTCTTGATCTGACCCTCTTCCTGCAGCTGTTTGACTCCACATCACTGGACCACATCAAGACCTTCAAGACAGAAAGACCTGTCAATTCTGCTGCCATCTCCCCCATCATGGACCATGTAAGAATTTCTGCTTTTCCTTTGTAACATTCTACACTTTTTAGTGCCACTTGCAGGGTACCAATTTGTGGTAGCTATTTTCCCTGTTTGTACCTATGAAATGGAGGGTACATTTTATACATCTACCATCCAAAAACAATTCCACTTTTTAAAAATGTTTAAATGTTGAGGTAGCAAAGGAAAGTAAGCATATATGTTGCTGACTTGGCTGAAGGTTTAATGAACCACCAGGGTTAGTGATCTTTGATTTTCTACAGCCTTACATACCTGTACCTGTCCCAATGTTTCAGGTGGTCATGGGGGGTGGACAGGAGGCTATGGATGTCACAACCACTTCCACAAGGATTGGCAAGTTTGAGGCTAGGTGAGTCCAATGCTAGGTATCTATGTTTCTGGACCCAGTTGACATAATGTGATTCTGTGGTGTTCCAAAGCATCAAAACAGTGTCAGGTTGCATAGCATAAAAGTGAAAATGTGTTAAATTGATCACAAGCCTTCCATTCCTTTCAAAGACATCTTTTCTAATGGGTCATCAGATCCATATGAAGACTGGTTTGTCTTCAGAGTAATAAACTATTTAAAAGATGCTTAGCAACTTAGAGAACCAATATTTGAAGTTCATGTCCAGGCTTGTTTGTGTTTGTTATGAGCGAGTGTGGTCTCCACCCCTAGGTTCTTCCATGCTGCATATGAAGAGGAGTTTGGGAGAGTGAAGGGACACTTTGGGCCCATCAACTGTGTGGCATTCCATCCTGATGGAAAGAGGTTAAAAACCCTGATAAATTATACATCTCTTCAGTCAGTGCTATTGCTCAATCAGTTGTATATTACTGTTAATTCATGGAAACCTCCATTGTACATACAAGGTTGGCATTCAGCCTATTTTTTAGAGCAAGGGTTTTTAAACTCCTATGGGATTCTTTGTATATACTGGGTTTTGCTCCAACCACACACAAACCTGAATTGTAAAATGTAATTACACTTTTGATGTTACATGTTATGATTTATCCTCATAAGCTGCATTTTGTCTGAAATACTTCTTATCCCAATCCTGGTAAATATCACTCAGATTAACTAAGTACTGGTTTCTGGACAGTTATTTTGAGGGTTCAGATCATATTTTTTAAGATTCTTTGAGTGAAAATCCAGTCATATTTAAATATTAGATGGGGAAAAAATGTTGATTTCCAAAAAATTAATCAACTCAATTGGGTCAGCAATCTTGAATGGGGTCCCACAGTACTCAGGCCATTGGTTTAACTCTTTGATGCAGGTTTGTGTATTTGGGTACCTGTGTGTGAATACCTAATTCTTTGTATTACAGCTACAGCAGTGGTGGAGAGGATGGGTATGTGAGGCTCCACTACTTTGATCCACAGTACTTTGACTTTGAACTGGAAGCCTAAGGAATAGGAGTGACATCGGCCAAGTGCACCAGTTACAAAACAGTGCTGTGGAAACTCTTCACAGGATTTCAGGACCCAGGAAACATTCCTCAGTTTTTTCGGTGTTACATGATGTATAATGTCTAACTGAGGTATCAGTCAGACATAATACCTCATTGTGAAGATGCCTGTATTACTCTTTTGTCCTATACAGTATGCAGAGGTTGGAATAACAGGCCTTGGCTCCTGGTGTTCTTGAACGTTTTAGTGTGCTATTCTGAAAGGGCTTCAGGAATGCTGTGGATAATGCAGGGATAGATCTTCTAGAATCATCGAATGCAAATGACACAAATTTATCAAGATTTATAAATAAACATTTTGGTCCAAAATGGTGTTTAGTGTTGATTTTAAGACCAATGCTAAGCCACTGCAGACATGGCAACATAAAAGGAGATTATGTGCACTGTCAAAATGTTTATGACACTTCGCCAAGGTATGCATCACAGTAACTGAAAACAATGCTGTAGCCTAGTATGTTCTCACTTTGTTTTTTGTTACATTTTTATCATTTAAATTTTCTTGACTCTGCATTTCCACACAAAATAATTCCCATCGGCTACCCTTTACTCTTACTTGCTGATTTTTCAAACTCCTCTCTGCTGCAGCAACTTGTATAGTTAAACAATCCATTTGAACTTTGCATCGATGGTCATAAATGAAAGGACATGTAAGACAGAATTAATGCTATAAATAGCAGTTTGTCTTGACGTACACTGCTGAAATCCAATTAAAAACTAGAGTAAACCTAACAAACCATATCCCTGGTTTCAAATGTAATTGATAACTAAATCCCTTGATACGCACAAGGTAATCTCAACTTCACTCTGTCTGGGAAAAATATATTTTTTGGCAGCATGCCTACAAGCTTAATGGTACCCTTGGATTTCAACCAAAGTCTTTCCTGCCTAGGAGACACTGGAAAATTTCCATTTCAATCATGCCTAGTGTCAATTTGTGCCAACATAGACAATTTTCCTACAACATCAATTTCATAACTTACCCTTGGTTTTTTCCTGATCGCTACCTTCAGATTTGTGAGTGTGGATTATTAACAAGCCATTGCTGCCAGTCTTGCTCATTTTACCAAAAAATATTCTTTAACATACTGTAGAACTTTCAATAATAATAGATTAAGCACCAGGCATTTACTATTAAACTGGCATTTACTCTGACACTGACTGCACATCAAACAGCGAAATGGGAGAGGCCATATCGTTTATTCTGAACACAAATCTGTTTCAGAATATTTACCATCCACAAAATCTCCAAAATCCATATCTTGAGGTAAACACTAATGTCAATAGTAGGGTCAGTAGATATGTCACTGTAACAGTATTCCATTGTTAAAATGTTTGAGTTTGGGAACAATGTTACTGAATTTGAGAATGGGCAAGATGGTATTTGTTGTTACAAAGTTTGGAATTAATTGTGCTTGCAAACTGAAAAACCTCTTTACTATCTCACCTTGCATACAATTTATATGGTTTATACATTTAGAATGTGAAATGAATTAATATACAATCAACAATTGACACCAATATGTGACCAATACGCAACAGCTTCAAATCAAGTATTTTATAAAAGCATTGTATAGGTATTAACCACATACTTTATTTAAAATAAAAAAACCAAAACAGGTAGAAATAAGCATTTCCAAAACAAACAAAAAATGTACATGTCCTTCTTAACTGTCCTTAATTAAAAACTTACATGGTGCACATTGCACCTTACATATATGTAGTTTCATTTTTTTTTTAAAACTAGAACTTTTCATATTCAGGTCTGTGTTGCAATGTGTTGCTCTGCTACTGGGAATAAAGATAGAAAAAAGGTAAAGCAATGCTGAAGCAGGTATAAAATCGCACAAGTATCACAAAATAAATCCAGGCTTTTGACACAAAGATCACTTAAGCAATCCACAATTCAGCTAAAAATAAATGCAAACTAGTTTCTCACTAAACCAAAAAATCTCATTAATAAACCCCCAGACACCACCTCCTTCTGGATAGGGACCAAAAACCCTGTATATTCTATGTTAAATGAGTAATATCAAGGGTCACCCAACAGGAATTCAACACCTGCTATACAAGAAATCGACCTCAAAAGAGTTTCAGTTATTTCCGGAGTGAGGGTTGGTGGTCACGCCATAGGTCACCACCTCTTAGGCTAAACATACTGCTGACTCTCATTAGGCTCCTATGCTAAACATTTTGTAATCTTCAGCCTATGGCTTACTTTGCCAAATTTCGTATCCTTTTTCAATAAATCATGTATAATAAAACCGGCCAAGACAGTGATGTCACTGCTAGTGATAACTGATATCTTATCCATTAGTCCATCTTCAGTGGTGTATAGCAGTGGTGAACCCTACTTTTCCTGCATGCGTTTCTGTACACACACAGACAAGCCAGCTGTGCTTTTCTCAAAGTACCTTGTAAGTTATACAGAATAAATTGACTGTTTTTCAAATGTCTTGTAGGGAATGTAAAGGGGTCCAAAAATACCAACAAAGGGGGAATCTGACAGCCAAACACTAACACACAAGCACACCCAGGCTGTGCCATCCTTACAATTCTCAGGAAAACAAATTCATCACAATCCTTCGAGAGATTTCCCAGTTAGGAGATACTTTGACATCGAAGATAAATTGCTAGTAAAATGGTGCATAAATGTCAGGGTTTGGGATCCACTAAATGAATACAGAATAAAAAGGAAACAAAATGACAAAATGAAAAACATATGGGGAAAAAAATGAAGATTTAACAAATACACTCCCATGATTTCAGTGGCTTGCCAGTAAACTGCACACAATAGAAAAAAATATGGATTAATAAGTGACAGTTCACCCATTTCACATTGATACAAGTTGGCTCTGGTCCTGTATGCCTGGAGTATTCAACAAAGCTGTCCTGTGATATTTACACTCGATTTACACAGAGGAAAACACCTGACAATAATATGTCACACCAACTGGCATTGAAAAAGAAAAAAAATAATCATACTTGCCATTCAACTCACACTTTCAATAACATTTCCTTGAAATCCTGCTACAACACAAATAGTAAAACGTGTCTTAGAAAATAATTTACAGTTCCTCATGTTTGGCTATTGAGTTCTAATGGACAGGGGGTTGGGATGGGGAGTTCTGATACTACTGTAAAATCATGCAGATTTGTATAGATGGAGGCTTCTCAGGTGCTTTTCAATTCTTCTTTTGCACTGAAAGATACAGTGAATACATTTATTTGTCCAATCATTATTCACACTGTTGATGATACGTAAAACAGAAATAAACTCTAATGTGTCTTATAACACGAGACAGTCAATAAATAGGACTCAATTACGAGACTCTTCTTCAGAATGTTAAAGGAATTAACTCTTCATAACCTTACCCCTTTGTGTCCATTTTCTCTTCAACTGTTTTCTCCTCCTCTTTCACATCTGAAACAAGATGAGCATAATACAGACAATGAGCTCCTTAATACAAACTCATTCAAATACAAAACCATAAGCAGTAAAGCATACACTGTTAAGGGCCTATCCCAGAAAGAAAAATGAACTATAAAAGTTAAAAATCATTACAATTTCTGGAAATGTTAGTGTGTACACCACAATGGCAACTATGAAAAAAAGGACAAATTTACTCCCAATGATAAAATGTTGACATCAAACCAAACTGGGTTATAATTACATTCCCAAATCTTTGCTTGTCTGGCTCACTGTTTCTTTTACCAGTACTGGTGCATTTCATTCAGTCCAGCACATGCAGATGTGTGAAGAACTATTCCTTCACCCACTCTCACCTTTCTTCTCTTCCCCATCCTTTTCCTCCTCAGTTTTCACTCTCTTGGCCTTTTTGTAGTTGGCCGTGTTCCTGCGTCCACCCTGGCCCTCGTCCTCAGAATCGGAGAACTCTTCATCACAGGCTATCCTCTTGTCATGGGCGCGAACTGAAGAATGCACACACACCACATTCCATTAGGGGACACCCAAACCCCCAAGTTTTGTGGAAGTGGCAAAAGGTTCAAATAAAAAATGCCCACCACCCATAACATTACCAAAGTAAATGATAATTTTATCATTTAAATATTGTTATATGGTGTAAACAAGAGGACCACATCCAGAGGGGCAATAGCACTGGGGAAAGATGCTGGATGAAAAATGTGGCAGGGCCTTACTGGAGATGCGCTTGTCAGGGTCTTCCTCTTCCTCGTCTCCGCTGTCGTCCTGCACAGCATCCTCTGGGATGGCCTGCATCTGGACTCCCGGGGCATGGGGCAGCATGCGCAGGTTCTCAAACAGCCGCTGCCTGAGGGGAGGGACGGGGGCAGTACATGGATCAGCTAGAATCCTGAAACACTTGGTCAGCTTGATCTTAAGAAACATGGATTCAATGCAGATTTTGCCTAACATGCCCATAATTACCATCTGATCAGTCTTCCAACAAATAACATTTTCAAACTTAGGATCAAAAGAGTCCAACCTTGAACCTTGGCCAGAGATTATAGTATCTAGTTTGAGGAGCTCAAGAGTTACTACTATATGTACACCACCATTGCAGGCAGCCTACCACTGCAAACACTGTCCAAAGTTCAAAGACAGACATTACTGGAGAGTGTACCAGCTAAAGAAACACAATATCTGTTGTTCTGTTATAATAAAAATCATTCTTGACATCCTGTATTGCTGTTAATCTATCTGATAGGAATAATCCAAACTGCTCTCCATGTACTATTTGAGGAAACATACACATTCAACAGGGTAGGCAACTAAGATAATTTCAATTTGTGCTAATGTTTACTTTTTTTCTACTCTCAGGACAACATAAGAAAGGGGTATCATTCTTCTCCAGTAAAACTCTTACAGCACAAAATATATTTTCTGAATCAAGCAACTGTTATGCAGCTGTCCACACCAGTTAGCATGAGAGGTGAAAGCTAAAGCTAAAGCGGCAGCTGCCTCTGCTACTTACTTGATCTTCTCCAGGTAGTCATTTGTATTCTGGTTGGTCATGTTGGAGGGGCTGATGTGCAGTTTGAAGTCAGGGCCAAAGTACTCAAAATAATCGTTGTATGGGAGCTCTGAGAAAATCAAAGTAAAAACTGAGCATTCCACATTATCCCCATAGACCAGACCATTTCAAACTCCAAGCATGGTTTAAATCGATAAGTCTCAGAGCAAAAATAATACATATTGGCATGTTTTTGTTCAATTTATTGAACAATGAAAAGAACAAAATCTAGAAAATGTCAACATAAAGGATGTAACAGAGTCTTTCCTGAAGAAAGCATGCCCTTCAAAAACTCCAGGCTTTAGGCAGATAAACTAACTCAGGGCAAGCTGTAGACACCATTTCTGCCCCATGTAAATTCTTCAGCCTGCTAGATCCCATGTTCCTCACACTTAAAAGATGCCCATCCACATCCCCTCACTATACCGTTGGGAATGGAGCTGTCCAGGGCGACAGCTGTCTCGTAGGTCCAGCAGCGGGCCACATTGCGGATGGTGTACCCTCCACCACCCAACATCAGCAGGGCAGGTTGAAGCTCTTCATGTACTCCACACATTTAGCATGGCCTAACACAAATACATATAGATAAACATTAGCACAAAATCAAAGGTCATTTACACAATCCTTATAACACTGCATTATAAAAGCTTCTGGGAAACCTCAGATTCCCAGATAGATAACAGATAACCATGCGATAGAAAAATAGCCATGAATTTATGCAGTTGCTGTAGGCATAGGGCTTTTTCTAATCTCGCAAAATATTTCTGTAAGAAACAAACCACTGAAAATGTAATCTTGCTGGCCGTACTTTGCCACCTTTAACCAGTATGTTTTCAGCAAGGGATTCTCAAAACAATATTATTCAAAATGTCATTCTCTCTATTCAAATACGTCAACAAGTATATACCTTTGATAGTGAGGTTAAAGCAGCCAAGTCGATCTCCAGACAGTGAATCGGCTCCACACTGAAGTACTACTGCACTGGGCTGGTACATCTCCATCACTTTAGCCATAATCTGACAGGGAAACAGTACCATTCAAACAATGTAGGTTTGATACTTATATTGATTAAGAACCTTGAAAATGTTTTGGGATATTAAATAGGACACCATCAAAATGGACATACAAAAAAGTACAAGATATCTATTCAAATGAAAACTTACAGGCTTGAATATGGCTTCATAGGACTCGTCATCTATTCCGTCCCTGAGTGGGTAGTTCACAGCATAGTACTTGCCCTTCCCTGCTCCAATATCCTTCCAGGGAAACACAAAGTTAGTTTCAAAACAGACCTAATAATAACAAGAACCTAACCTGACATGCAGATGCAGAATCTCAATTCTACTGGCACTGTTTTAAGATCAGTTCAAGTAAGAATATCCTCTTAAAAAGTCTGTAAAAAGTCAGTTATATACAAGGCTCAGAGCTCTCCCTGCCCCCAATGACAACTTCAGAAACTCACTCTGAGGTCTCCAGTGCCGGGGAAGTACTCCCCATATTTGTGGAAGGACACAGTCATGACACGGTCGGTGGTGTAGAAGGCCTCCTCCACTCCATCACCATGATGGATGTCAATGTCGATGTACAGCACTCTTTGGTGGTATCTGAGAAAGAGGAAAAAATTGATTAACAGCAATAGCACAGACCAGGTTCCACAGTCTGAAATAATGCTTGTTCAACGTTTATTTATGATCATTACAAGTCCTTCAGGAACCCCATGAAAGGTCACATTATTCCAAACACAAAGCAGATAAAATCTCAAGAAGAGCCATTGCCTTCTTAGAGGGATTTGGATCAGCGACAAACACTGCGAATCTGATCAGAACAGGGCTTACTTCAGCAGCTCCAAGATGGCCAGGACAATGTCATTCACATAGCAAAACCCAGAAGCTTCAGACTTCTTGGCGTGATGAAGTCCTCCGGCCCAGTTTATGGCAATGTCTGTCTGCTGTTTGTTCAGCTTCACGGCGCCAGCTACAGATAATGGACAGAGAGCAGCATTAGACAATCTGAGGAATAAGGCTACCAACGGAGGGGGGGTACCAGTAATTATAACCAGGTAAGGTAATAACCCTTTTTCAATAGTGTGTACTATGGACAGGAGTTCTCACAATACTGAACTTTTCAACTTTACTATGATACCTCTGCAATGTGTCAATACTTTCAGTACCAAACGGCCAATTGAAAACACAAAATGGGTTAATTATTTACTTTTATTAATATTAATAAACTGAAAGTGAAAATGTTAAGTTGTAACATTTTCAATTGTAAATAAAAACTGGTATGGGTTACACTAAATGCCTTGTTTTGTAGAGGGAAAAACTACTATGGACTGGAATTAAATGATAAAGTAGCAGTACTGACTGTCTATCCACATTTCCAAGTCAGAAAACGCATTAACAGCTCCCCTAGGGTCCACCTTAGGGTACCACTCACTTACCCACAGAACCTCCAGTGGATAGCTGGCAGAACTCAAACAAGCCATCAAAAACAGGACAATCCTCTCCCACGTTAACTGTGGAGCAATCACAGAAAAAACAAACAACTCAAACTACTGTATACACAGGAAAAAAAGTGTTATGCACTGTACGCTCCATAACTCCAAACTTGTCAGGAATAATGACCATCAGCTTGAAAGTATGTACAAATGAAGGCTGTGTGTGTTTCATTACCCTCTATACCTAACACTGCTTCTGCCATGGATGTACTCACATCTCTGCATCTGTTTGCTGTATTCAGACATATTGTCTGGGCGGATGGACCTCAGGAACTTGATGTAGTCATCACTGTGATATTTGGTCATCTCTTCTGCATTGGCTTTGTGAGGCCGCTGAAGGAAAATAGAAACACAATGAGAGTAGAGAAATACCGCCTTTCAGTTATCAAATTAAGCACACACTGGCTCATTTAATTAACACAAAAAAAGATGTCCCAACATTATATTCTCCTTCTAAAAATACCAAATCATGCATTCTCTTGGTCTGCTTTTCCCGATGATTCAGAACTGCTTGACAACTGACTAGCTTAAGTATTTTCGTTATGATGCACAAAATTTAATGCAGCGACAAACTGTATTACCATCTAGAAACATCAAGGCAAACTGTGTCAAAACCCCAAAGGCATTACACTCATGTACACTTACACACTTCTCACTACCTGATGTTCATATTATAATGATCTGATGTGACTTCATAGATTGTAAGTTCCCACACTTACATAGATTTCCATCTTCCTATATAGTCCATAGTTGAGCAGAAGATTGTGTGTCATGCGAATTCTGTGTGGCTTCATGGGATGGCCCTGGCCATAGTAATAATTTCCAACATCACCTTGAAAAAGGACACAAAAGTCAGTTAGTCAACATTCAAATGATGAATATGGGGGTGGCTCAGCGAGTAACATCAGGACAACCAATTCACTGAAGCCTGCTGCAACCAAACACGTCAAAGGGGATGCTGACTGGCTTACGCTGGCATTATTGTTATACAAAGTTAAAGTAGAATATCATTACACTCAAATCACTCCAGTTAAGATTTTACATTTAAGATATGAATGTGCTGTGTTTAGTAGCAGGGCAAAGTAGTCCTTAATTCAGCAAACGCACATGATAAAAGTTACTGTCTACAACACATCTGTAGTCCTGTCTTAAAAAAATAATATAGACTCGGGTCATTAAGTAATGGAACTAACCTGCCAACCACAGACACATTCTAACCTGGTTATTTTAGCTAGCCATCATACTCAAACTGTGTACTACATAAACCGGATACAAGCATACATGAATACCGGACAGATCATCAATGGACAGATCTTAGTAATATCAAACTTCCGTTAGAAGTGTGGTGTTCATGGACACAGCAATTACTAAACAAATGCTCTCTCTTGTGTTTTTTCGAGCACTTACAAGTTTGATAGAAATCTAGCGAATCAGTACTTTGGTCACTGCAAGAAACAACATGGCTAAATGACTACCATAACCTAGATAACTGATTCAAACTTGCGGTTAGTAAATAGGCTACTAGCTAACGTGTGCGCTACACCAAATTTGGACCTACAGAACTCTAGTTAAGTTACTTTACGATAAATTCAGTACGCCTTATGCATTTAATGATTAGTCGGCTAAGTTAGCAATTGTATTTTATTTACTCAAAAATAGCAAAGGCAATAAAGTGATACAGCTAGCAAGTATGAGATCAGCAGCTAACTAGCTAAGGTTCCAACAGTCAATGGGTTAGCTATCGCTGGCTAAATTCAGTAGCTAACATTAGCCATGCATGCATGCATGATTACTGGTTAATAGCTGTTTAACGTTAGCTAAATACAGACATCTAGTGAGAGTCAGACATACCCAGAGACTGGTTAAATGCAATGATGACTCGCCAGTTAACAAACTAAACTACTTTCCAATTAGGTTAACCTAGCATCCCTCTGTAATTCCAGCTACCTGATAGCTAACATTGGCAAAATGTATATTGCCAGTAGTCACTGCCCACGGTTCTATAGCTACTGCGTTAGCTAGCCACTTAGCTTTATAGCATCTAGCCCGGCGACTGGCAACAAAAGAAGTTTTCTCAAAAAGCGGTATATCCATTATTGTCAAACCATGTTTACCGACAACTACTGTATATGCAGCAGCAAATTAAACTACAGCTTCATACTTACCATCATAATAATAACAAACTTTCTTCTTTGTTCCTTGAGTGGTAAGCGCCATTTTACCTCTGAATGCAGTCCTAAACCACCGGGCTTTCTGTGCAGTGACTCCTAACACGATCGGGGAATTGATTGACATAAATTAAACCAATCATCATGTTGATTTCATTTTTGGGGCGTTTAAATTTACATTGAAACCAATCACCTACTGAAAATGTTCTACGTTAATCCCACCCACCTTTCTTGCAGAAAACTCAAGCCGAATACATACGAGACTGGTGTTTCTGGTGTCGAGACGGTCATAAGGGGTAACGTTGTGTCCAGTGAAGAAAAAATAGCAGCAAGCCACTTAACTTTGAGCGACAAAAACTTATAAACAATGTAGATAATTTCGGAAAGGCATGTCCTGAAATTTGTCAACATATTCACTAGATTTTGTTGAAACTGTTAATCTTCTGCCTCCGTAATATCTATTTGTATAACATTATATAAACAGCTTACTAAATATGTATCCATTAGGATCTGAAAATGTTTATTATGACCATTTGCAGTCATCTCTTCTTGCAAACTGACCACTAGTAGAGTCTTACAGTGTAATTTTGCACAGTACTATTCCTAAGAAAGTAATTATGACCAGTTCAATAAAGAAACCTCTTTACAGCCATGAAAGCCAGCATTGTAAACTGGGTTTTGAAAAACTCAAGAAAGTAGTTTCTGTGGAGTACAAAGTATCAACTGGTAATCCTCAGTTTAGCGGTTCAAACCCTCAAATATAAATGCTGGAGTTGAGGCGGGGTACACAGAGGTGAAAAGACGGTGATGTTTCAGGCTTCTTAGAGTAAAAGTCTGGTTAATGCAGAATGAAAATCAGCAAAGAACAGAGCTGGTGTCTGCCAAAAAGTGAGGTGCTGGAAAAGTCAAGTAATGGTGGGAGAATGCATTAACATATATCTCAATTGAGAAGTTAATTGTCTTTTTCAGCAATGACTCAAGGAATCAGTGTTTGTATGGATTGCAAGGAATTAAACAGCTAATCAGATAGTGGTTAGTTAGGTGGCCAGATGGAGACAGCCATTTGTTATAGGAATTTCAGTAAGATGCTAAGGTTAACACCATTAGTCCCGAGAAGCTAAATGAGATCTTAAATGACCATTGTGAGTCAGACATTGTTTTAATTTCCCATTCAAAGGATGGCATCTTCTACATCACTGTGCCATCATACCTGTGCTCTTTGAGCCCTACTGGTCCAAAAACACCTTCCAGAAGCCAAGACCTTCAACTGGTCTGAGAGACTGTTCCTGACATAGATTCATTTTATGGCCTGTTTAAATCAGCCTTTAATACACAAACTAAACAAAGCTATCTTTACCTATGAGACAAGCCATTGCCTAGGAGAGTTTCTGGTTTCCATAGCACTGAAAGTTGCAGATGTAAATGTAAAAATATCAACCAAATATTCTGTAAATATATTCAGTATCAACATTACCACTAACTAGATAGCTACATGTGTACTTTGGGTGATTTGGGGATGATATGAATTACTGCTCATTGTAGAGCAAACCCTATCAGAATAAAGTGATAAGGAAATTAAATACAGTATCTTATTAACATGTTAGCCTAACACACAATACCCAGTCTGCAAATGTCACAGTTAAACTTAGGTAGCATACATGCTTTATAATTCTTGCTCTATCCTTGGTTGCCCCATTGTTGAGTCATAGCACAGCCCTCAAATCCCCTACTTCATAAATCTGTGGGTTTATTTTGTTTTTTATACTCTCAGTTGTCATAGAAATTTCTAGTATTACTAAAATGTTAAAAATTAATGTCAGCACAAATGTTTGATTCACAGTGGAGACAGCCATATTAGATGCAGAGTATTTTTCCTCAAACATGAATACAAATGAGACGATTCCTCACATGATAGGTAACATGAGGATTACATGTACAGTTTATGAAAATTATTCAATTAATAACTATCCTACCATGATGTTTATAATATAACAGTGTATCTTGTAACATATATACAAGATACACAGTTACATACATGCACCATACTACATGCATGGCATTTAAAATCAAGATGACTTCAGACCACAAAACAGAGCCTGAAAAACATTTTAGTTGCAGTACCCTTGTAAGACACTGGATGGTGCTCAAAGCTTTCCTTCTGTGTAGGGGAGACAAATTGCCTTAAAGCAAATGCCTTTTTGACAAACATCTCCACATCATTCGTAAAACTGGCAATGTCTTGAGAGACCAATGCACTATGTCAACAACACATATTTTCTAGTATTTCATTTTAAAATCTGTGCTACATTTTACTACAAGCAATAAGTTCTTAATTCAGTGTGATTTACACGATAGTGAATGATGTTAATGTAAGATGTACAATGAAAGTTATTAAACATTTAATTTTTATGAGACATTTTGAGGACAATTCTATGCGATGTATGGCAGTGTTGTCTGTGACAGGTGGAAACGCTTGCTCCTTTGAATATGAAAATATAACTAGTCTCAATAAAGCTAATGTTAGTCATTCAACAAGTGCTCTGTGATATGGTTAATGCTGTACTTTACTGAGCCTTTCTGGAACATGAAAAAATGTCTTCTTTGTGTAATCAGCATATCTAGGACTTACCTAATCTATAAACAATTACAATAATTGACAATATAGCTTCACACCCCCCATTTAGGCTTCTTGTGTCCCTACAGTACTGGGCCTCCTCTGCATTTTACAGGCTGTCCTGTTACTTCAGTTTCTTTGATGCCCAAGTAAATGGAATCTTCTTAATGGCAAAGAAACATCATTCATGTTGAAGACATGCATTCAAATTTGAAGAAAAATCAAGTATATTATTAATTCCCATAAACAGGAGAGTCACCAGTGGTGCCTGAAGATAAGGTCTTTATAGGTAGCACTGTAACCTTGTGCTCATGGAACTGGATTTATAAGTAAGGCGGTAGCACTGAATCCCAGTGGATACTGAACTCGTATGTCATTGGGCAAGGTACTTGACCAGAACATAAAATATCCATCTATATCACTCATTAAAGCGGTATATGTTTGAATTTAAGCAACTAAACTCGGCACGAGGATGTGTGCTCTGCAAATAAGTACTAAAGAAAAAATAGGTGCTGCGTTTCTGACAAAATCACCTGTGGAAAAGACGAACTGTGAGTCGTTTTAAGTTTATGGCACTCAGAGAAGTCCATTTATATCAAAGTTCATTTATACCCGACTCTCTCATTTTCAGACATGTCCACATCATCATTATAGACAGTTTTGGGAAACTGGTCGTGCCCAGTGTGTGCTCTGACCATTACAAATTCATTGTAGTCAGTTACAACTACGCTTATGTATATGCATTCACTGTGGCCATTGGTCGGTCCTGGGAACCAAGTACATCGATTTAAAATTGATTGCTCCCTGGCACTGCACTTTGAGGTTTCTCTCCTCTGTGGTCTATCGATCCGTGGTAAAGTTCCACCGCTCCAGTTCTTCCAGTTAACGATCATTCACACCCTACAGGCTAAATAATACACAGAGAAGTGCTGGCCAAAATAGGAGACAGAAATTAAATCTGTCATTTAGCCACTTCAATGTAAGAAATAAGTACACTTCCATTGTAAGAAACAAGTATATTTAATGTTTTGTATTTTCCATTTCCATTGGGTATTAAATCCTTTCAGTAAGTTTAATAACTTGGTGAGAGGTCCGGTTCTCTACGCATTGTTTGAAACTATCGCCTTTTGCTCCTTTGTGGGATAAATGAACCACACCCTATAGTGTGTCCTGCAATCCAGTTTTTGGTATCATTAGCATACTGAATTAATGTTCTGTGTGTATCAGTTGTTTCTAGCCCTGTTGTGAATTCTGATGCAGAAAGATCCCCCGTATTTAAAGTTTTTTTTTTAAATGCAGACGATCTTAAACTTGTTGAATGGAAATTCAGGACATGAGTTTTTAAAGGGTGTATCATAACACAGAGCGTAGTGGTTCATGGAAGGAATACAGTCAGGGTTTGGCAGGGTCAATAATCAAATTCTGTTTCAGTCAATAATGAAATGTTTTCTATTATATAACCATAATTGCCTCTGAATCAGCATTTGTTTGGACTGTTAAATCTACAGAATTGGGTCTTCATGTCTCCCTTCCATTTTCTTCCAAAGAAGGAGGCCATGTCTCCCATTTCCCAGACAACGTGACAAATGATGTAGACCTCACACAAACAACTGTAGGGATCCAACATTTATTTACCCCCATTAACTTTACAATAAAACCATTGACATCTTTAAATGTTAGCAAAAAAAGAACAAAAATGGTCAAGAACGTATTTACAGACAATGCAGAGTAAAAGCTTACATTTTACACAACAAACCCGCCTCCTTTAAAACGGTGAACACAGTAGACTCTGAAAGCTCAAATGTGTTTTGTTTAGCCAAAGAAAATTAAAATACATCATAAACAAGCAAAAAGACAACTCTTTTTGAATCTTTAAAAATGCTTATTGTTTTCTCTATACAGCACAAAATAATTGAAATTGGGGTAAAATATAGGAATGTAGAACTCTATAAGTTGGTAAGATTTGTTTTAAATTCCTGGTAACAGTCATTTAACACAGAGAAGTCCATTCAGCTCCATGTTTTTGTCATAATTTTTTCAGATCCTGGAAGATGAGAAAAATAAAATGTTATAGGGGTGCCACGCCATTAAAAAAAGATGTAGCGTTTTTGCCAAGTATTGGAAAAAATGGGACATCTGATTCCATCCATCAATGAACAATCCACACCTACAATTCCGCCAACCTTTGTACACATTAACAAAAAATCTTTATGGGAACAGACTTTTCTCACCAAAAACATGATGGATCTATCTGTAACAAGATTAGCAGGGCTGTGAACGGCTGGTCAAATCAACATTGTGATCTTTTGAATTACGTAGGGTCTTTCATATTGTGTAGGATCTTTTTAACGAACGTGGCACAAGGAGTCTTTCACGCACACACATATATATACATATATACACATGTATATATACATGTATATATATATACACACATATATAAATATATATATTTTTCCTTGAAAAACAGTTCAGAGTTCAAGATATCAATCACTCCTTCTGTTCAGAAGGTACGGCAGGTGTCGAGCTGGTTTCCTCTGCTGGTTTGGCTGGCTCAGCAGTAGTGGCCTCCTCTGCTTTGGCCGTTTCAGTGGTCTGTACCTCCTCTGCCTTGGCGGGGGCCTCCTCGGCCTTGGGGGCTTCTTCTGCCTTGGCTGCTGGTGTGGCCTCCTCCACTTTCTCTGCCTCTGGCTCAGCTGCAGCGCCGTTGGCCTCCTGCTTCTCCTCAGCTACCTCCTCCTTGACCTCTCCGTTGCTTTTCTTTGACTTCTTCAGCGAGATCCCCTTAAACTTGAAAGAGTTCTTCAGAGAGAACTTCTTCTTCTTCTTTTTGGGAGCCTCCTTGGTGGCCTCACCCTCTGGCTTGGCAGTTTCACCCTCTGTGACTGGCGCTGGTTCGATGGCGTCCCCGGCAGCAGGCTCCTTCGCTGCCTCCGCTGAGCCATTACTAGCTGCTGCATCTCCATCAGGTTTAGCAGTCACATCCCCATTGGTCTTGACATGGCCATTCTCCTAAGGGGGCAGAGGGGGGAGGGCAGAAAAATAAATATTAGAATTTTTTTGTGAAAATTAAATAGTTATTAAAAATCATTTATTATTTAAATTCTTCATATTTAACAAGCTATATGTATGTTTTAAGACGAAATAACTGACTTGTTTGCGACAGAGTACTTATTTTCTGAATTAGGCATGAACATTTTACCGCTAACATATAGCTACAATTGCCCGATTGTTGGAATCGAATCGCTTCCTGCGAATCAATACATGGATTCCACAACACCATCTGTTTACACGCTTACTAAGTGCAGTTACGTTTACATCGACGGCTTAGCAGGCGACGCCTTGCAGTTCCATTTTAAACCATAGGGGGGGTATCAAGCACCACAAATCTTGCCCGAGACACACATAGACGACAAGCATCCTCAAACAAAAGAATGAAAACGTTACTCCTCCGAGTTTTGGTTAACTTGTATCGTATGCTAGACGCGATGGGGTGCGATTTTTCATTTGCCATGAATGAAAGTCACCGAGTTTATGTTAGGTTTAACCAAAATGAAATAAGGTGTTGACAACTGTATCTCTGTGTGGGATTTCCAGAAACAATTTATAGCCGGCAAAGAGCTTACCAACGTTAGCAATATATTGGTAGCCTGAATGAGCCATCTACACGTTTATTCTGCAGGGCACGATTTTCTTGAGCAAGATTACTAAACTGTAAATAGCGGCAACATTTTTTCACCAACCTGATCAGAAACTCTTAACTAACAAGGCTCCGCAGATTAACCCTAATTACCTACCTATGATTCGCTTTTGGAAAAGGTTTGATATATCATGGTTGGTTAGCGACGTTGGCTTTATATTGATTGTTGCCCATGTTCATTTTCCGACAGCGCAGCCAACGTTACAGGCAATGTAAGTCGTTAAATTGTTCAGATAATTTAGATGAACTTGTCGATCCACAGAACTTTTGTACCAAATGTAGCCAATGTTACCATCGCGCCACATGAAAAAGAAACAGGTGGATTTCTTGCCCTAATTTACCCAAGTAAGTGCAGGGTATTTTTCTCTTTGATGGTTAAATAATGCAAATCCATACAAAAACTCAGTAAATTTCTTTCTGCAATAAGACATTTGACATTTACGCGCAAGATCGCAGCATCCATAATGCCCTACAACAACATCAGAAGATTCCCAGGGATATATCCTGATAACCAGTCAGCCACAATAGGATAATTCACCAGGGTTTTTTTTTTTTTTTTTTCAAAACCCCATACAATAAACAGTTTATGGAAATGTCAGCCTGTTTCCCCTCTAACTTTCATTATCTGGTACAATCTATACCCTGTTCTGTGATGCGTAGTCTAACACCCAAAGCAAACAGTGGTATCATTAGGACCGTTTTTTGCGGATGTGCAAATACCAACGCATGCGGGTACCAACCTGGCCGTTTGTTTTAGCTGCAGCTGGGTCAGCAACAGCGGCTTTCCCATCCACAGCCACTCCTCCCTTAGACAGTTGGGATCCCATTCTATTTTATTTTAAGTGTAGATAGCAAAATAAAAAAATTCAAAAGCTAATTTTATGTAAATCCAGCCCGTGGAGGGTTATGCGTATCCGAAAATGAAATAAGGAAAAACCTTTACAGTTTTTTTTTTGTTCTTTCTCTTAATCTGCCACGAAGGTTGTCCAAGCTTGCGACCCTAAAGTCCCCACGCTCACACCACGGACACTAGATGCTGTGTACAATTATATTTTCTACAACGGTGCTTGAAAAATAACCCAAGACTCCACCCATGGACGTCATGACAAAGCTGTATCCAATCGAAAGCGGCGGGCTGGGACTTTTACATCACCGACCACCCTCTTTCTTGCCTTGAGTTGAGTCGTAGTAAGTAGCGAAATAGCTCTCATAGATAGCTTTAGAAGTTTCCAAGCTAAACGCATAGTGGTTGGTGAAAACTTGAGGAAAGAACGAATTTTGGGCGGACGAGGAAAATTTTTGCAGTCTACAGAAAACTAGATAAAAAATAACGTTATTTGTGTGTTGCAATGAAATGCCAATCGCTTTACTGCCATACACCCACATTTAACGGGTTCCTCAGCTACTGAAAGCTGTAAAACCATCGTGCCACCGACAGCCTACTGAATGACTAGTGCGCATCCATAGCCTACAGGAGTACTACAGTAGCATACTTTAATTATAGTTATATCGAATGCCGTTTCAACAAGGCACTTCAGTGATTTCCTTCGAGATCAATCCTAACTTCCACAAACCAGGTTTATGGAACGTTAAGCATTCGTTGACTTTGTAAAATGTTCTATGCTGCTGGTGATAGACTGTATCGGCACGATAATCTTAAATAAACAAGTCAAACTACGGAAAGAAATGCCACGTTTAAAGGTTCTTCATACAACTGATTCAACATTGGTGTATGTACGGCCTCCACGCATAAAGATGCGTTTGGACCTTCTTGCGCTTGTCTTTTTAGGTGACAGTGGACGGATGGGACAGTGCATGTAACCAGAAGGCTTTCGTTTCGATTGTTGGACTGAACCGGTGTAATAGTCCTGCATTTGGTACCAATATAATTACAATTACTATAGCAATCATCCAACTAAACTGTGAGCTAAGATGATTGGCGAATAAGTCAGTGATGCAAAATTTAAACTTTCAAATAGCAGTCTAATCTAAGAACAAACTAGTTTATCTATGCAATATGACATTGGAGAACGTTCAGATTTAATCTACTCTTTGTTGAATTAACTTGACAAAATATAACGGTTAACTGAAATAATTCAACCGGATCGGTAGGGCAACCGGCGTTTAGTTTTACTTGATGGTACTTTCAGCCGTGCCTCAGCAAAATAGGGCTGTCCTACATGTCTGTGGTTCACCAGGATTCTCTGCACCACACGCAGTATTATTGTCGTTTACTATTGACCTGGGAATATATGGCTATTAAGACAGATGAAAAGTCGAATTGTATGGGTTTGTTTGTCAAGAAGATATTTAAACTTTGCAAGACTTTCTGCATTACATCTAATTCAGTTACTTAGAATTTGTGTCAGGGGCAAACGCTGTAATTAAATCACTAAAATCAGTAGTGGTGATCATGAGCAGGAAGTATGTACTGGTGTACTTGCCATTGCCAGAGGCTGTAGATTAAAAAACATCACATCAAGAATGTTCAAGTTTGAAATTTACGATACATTCTGTTTTCAGAACGTCTTTGCATATGTCATAAACATTTATGCCTGTTGATTTTCATTCATAGACTGAAAATGGGAAAACCTCATTGTGGTGAATCAAAGCATTTTTGTTACACTATTGTACATTTTTCTAATGTAATTTTTTATGCTTCTTCAGGACATTGGTCATGAGTGTGGATTGAGAATGCATTTCAAATGTGATTTTCTTCCCTTTCTCAAGCACGTAAAGGATGCTTGTCTTTTAATTCACATAAGTGTGTTGTAATACAATTCTATCACAATGAACTTTGTTTAACAGTAAATATGTGGGTTGTCCTAGTAAGCCTGCCAGACTCTCTCTCAGCTCATTTGATTAGCAGGCTATTGTGAGAGCTCTGCAGACAATTCAGGCAGAAGTTTTTTTTTTATTGGTGTAAGGTTTTTCTCAGCAGTTTTGCACACTGCTGTACACCCAGGTAAACTGAGCCACTGAGAACTGGTTATTCCTACCTAATGGGTCAATGCATTAATGTGTAAATATTCCACTTCTCACTCCTACCTACGGTCACCTGAATTAAATTGGTATGGTATGTTTCGGGGTGTCTCCCAGCATGTTTGACCTGAGTCTCCCTCTCAATATCCTGTGGAGAAATGATCTATATAATAACATGTTTCTCCACTTATTTTCTCCTGTGGGCTTCTGTAAAGTGACTTTAGGTTTTGCATTTCATCAGTGAAATATTGGCCACTCAAAGGTCCTGCTTTCACCGTAAGAAATAAGACCAAGCCTTAATGCAACCAGCACATCACACATTATCCATGGGTTTCTTGAATGGCATAAAGTGTCTACTGTCTTATTGAGGAATGCTCGGCATGCAAATGATACCGAAGAATTATTCCCCTCATTTCTGTGCGCCTGTTTCCAAGAATGGAATAACCTTAGGGGTTAAAAATTCCTGCCCTCATGTTCGTGGCGGAATGTTGAAAGTCAGATTTGGAAATGCACCCCCCCCCCCCCAGTGTCTTTGGGATTCTTCAGTGCCTTTGTGATGTGGTTTATTTTTCGATGACGAGCCTGCACACATCATTCTCATCTTGTATGCGTCAAGCGCTTTTTTCACTGTCTTATAGACACAGGCTTGCTTTGTCAGTAGATCACTCAGTGCAACACAAATAACCCCAGTCCTCTGCAAAGAGCAGCCCTTTTTTCACACTTATTTATTTATTTTTAATCTCGGCACTACAGAAGTCATTGGTTTATGAAGAGAGATGGGTGTGATGGTGGGGATTCAAATGCGCTAATGTGCCCGTTGCTTTCGTGAACGCTCCCTGTCTGACGCCGCTTTACCTTCTGAACCCTTGAGAGAAAAGGGTCCTACCTGTTAATCTGTTGACTGGGGAGAGATCAATGACGTGAGAGAAATTCACACTGACAGAGGTGAGATGGCAAAACAGTTTTGACCTTTTATGTAAATGCTGCAGTCAGATTTCCCACTGTCTTTTTAAGGTGTTTTGCAGATAAGGGGTCACCAGCACAATTCAGGCAGAACTACACTGGTTAATATTGTATTATGTACTAAATATTCAACCAAGTTTAAAAACTGAAGCTATGACCTTTCGATCATGGGTACAGTTCTGCTCATCTGTTTGGCCTGTGTGAATACCTATACATTCTGTGCGGTGAGTAAGCAGATGAAACATAAGCAAGGAGTGTTGAGGTGGAGCATCATTTTATCCCTCCAGCTATTACTAAGTTATTTGTCAGTTTTAACCTTAGTTTATTCTCATCAGGGTAGAAACAGCTAACCCCTCACTCCCAGATAAGCAAAAGGGGCATGATAGGGTTTAGTTTTGTTACTTGGGATTCTTTCACATTTCAGATCCCTAGGTTCAGGCAGGTGCATTCTGGGATATTGTTGAACTGCTTGGAGGAATGGCCAGGCTGTTGAGAGACTCCTAACTCCCTCTGGTCATTGTGGGGTGGACTAATTTCAGTAGCGTTCAAAACGGGGCTTCTTATCTCCCTCTTCTTTTTTTCTTTTTGGAGTCAATGGCTCTTTTTGTTCAGCTGCCCAGATTTCATGCCCTAGCAGAGGGCAAGATTTACATCCTCAAAAGGCTCCATTGTTCTCTTTCCAGTCAGCCAACTGATGAGCATCACACGCCGGGGGGTGGGGGGGGGGGGGTGAGAGAGAGAGAAAGAGAGAGAGCGAGAGACATAGGTAAGAGCAAGTGAGAGCGAGGAAGAGAATGACAGATAAATAGTTGTGGAGAAGGACGGTGAGAGAGAGTGTAGGATACAAAGGCAGGAGGCAGCAGGAAGAGAATCGTGGTAAAGAAGTCAGGAACATTTTTCTCTGGTGCACTTTCATTTCCATCAAATCAAAAACATTTAAAATGTTGTGTTGTGTTACCCTTGTGTCAGGAGCCACTAGCTTACTTATCATAGTTCTGTATATTGTAAGCAAGAAACCAGTTTTTCCAGATTAGCACCTTAATATACCTGTACTCCCATCTGCAGGAAGTCTAGTTACATATTATTTTAAACAAATTTGCTGTAAAAGCCCATGGGTGAAAGGAGCATGTGACTTGACATTTAGAAGATTCCTCAATATATGCATGTGTGTGAGAGTGTGTTTCTGTGTGTATTTACATTATGAACCATACTTTATTTTTACATGAAAGCAACATGGGGAGAAGGTTGTGTAAACTTGGAAAGTATTTTTCATACCTTCACTCATTCTTGGAGGTGTGGTATCGAGATTTCTTTGTTTGCCTCTCTTGTTGTTTAGCTGCTGTTAAGATTCAGTACACATGATTGACTGGCGTAAAGAAGCAGGCCGTATGAGAAATCTCAGATTAATTTGACAGTCACGCTCAGCGCTCTCTTCAAGGTGACATTATTCATGATCTGAACTCCTCCACTTCCTTTTTAAAATTTCAGGTGTGATAACGCTGCAGATGGAGCCCATGTAGCAGTGCTCAAAACGAAACCACACCAAACGGAGCTGCCTTCTAGTACTGCTGTCAATCATGCCAATCCTTTGTCTCTTCAGTGAAGCCAAGCACACAGTAGTACCAGAATAGACTGAAATGGAAATAACTGAAATGAACATTACAATCATTCAAAGCTGTCAAATTTGAACAGACCCAGACATTTTTCATGTTGTCCTGACTTTTTTTGCGTAAAAAATAAAGGTTGAGGATGAGTCTTGTCCAAATCCATTTTAAGCACATATTTAATGAGGGTTTGCACTTTGTCCTTATTCATATGCTTTGCGTTTTCATTTCTCTGATTACAGATCTTAAGCATTGTATCATCACTATGTTTGAAGTGGAGCCCGTTTCTTAGATTCTGTAAAGTGTTTGTGTTTTGAGTTAGTGTGGTGGTTGTTGAAAGAGTATGTAAAGGTTGTCCTTCCTTATTGGTCACGTCAGGGTTCTCACAGTCTGATAATGTTACATGTAAAATGTAAAAATAATTAAACTACATATTACATGAATGGCCAATTAAGTCATCCAAGATCATGGCCAATTAAGTCATGACCAAGATGCCCTGTTAGGAGAAGATTTAGTAGCTTTTGGGAGATCAAATGGATATGGGTTGAAGTCCGACTGTATAATGTTTGCCTCCTGAAAAATGTGAAAGTTACCTTATTCACAACGCAGATATCATCACCAAACTGGTTATAATGATTACCTTGTCGTTAAAATATGGGGTCGTTCTTCAGAACAACAGAAGGGAGCATGTGGCATGGATTTACTGGGGCACATTTCTAATGGGGTCAGAGAATCCTCCTTCACCTCATGTTTTTTTTTTCCTTTGAGCACTATAGGCTGCCAAGGTTAAAGGTCAGCCAGGCCCTTGACCTCTGTCAGATGTGACTCCAACTGTCCTGGTTAGGATAATCATGAGGTCCAGTGAGAGAGAGGAGGACTGTCCATCTAGATTTGACCTACATTTAATTTATAGAAAAAACACAGCATTTAATATTGCCTGGTATTTTTCATGCTTGAAAGGGCAGGAGAACTCCCAAATATTTTTCTGATGGCTGAGGTAGGGAAAAAATGCATGATGTCTTTCGTCTTTTCAACCCTCTATATATTTACATGAAACCTGTCACAAAAATCAAGTCTTTTTGCAGTCAAGTTCACCAGCAATCCCAGGGGGGATTCAATCTTACATTCTTCAGTTGATAAGAGCCTCACTTTTCCTCACTTAAATATCATTACATTATCTGAATGTGTGTGTACATTGTTTCTAGCATGTACTTGTTTTTCAGTCATCTCATTTTGTTTTCTCATTATATTGTCAATCTTATTTCATTATGCATATAAACTAGTTGCACAAACCATTGAATTAAACCCCTCTGTTCTATTACATTTGCATGAATAGTCAATATACATGGTGGTGGGTGGAGCAGAGGAGCTTCCAGGAGGTCTATGACATACTGTATATACATTAAAAAAATAGAATTTGTATGTTTGAGTTTCCTAATGTTACATATGAGGTTAATTATGCGTGGATACATTATACATTCTGGAAGGGCAAAATATTTGAACCAGACAATATGAAAATTTAAACTGACCCAACTTCACTCTCTTGTTTTTCAACTGTGAGCATGAGAACTGTGAAGGATTGTGGTGGTTGCTGTTTGATGCTCAAACGAAGCTTTACTTACTGAGCGTGCTCAGTGCTTGAGAGCAGTCTTAACTAGGCCAGCAGTTGTCTCTCAGCTGCAAAGGGGGAAAAAACACTTAGTTGTGTTTCGCCAGCTGCAATTGTTCCTTTTACATCACACCCAGGCACATACAATGACATGCACACACACACACAGGAATGGGGGGGAATATCGTCTCTCGTATCTGCATTGCTCATGTACTAATTTTAGTTTTTCTAACAAACATACCCACAGCAATGACAAACACATGATAAAAACATACTTCCTGTGTTGTGAGGTAATCGATAGTAGCCAACTATTCAGTCTTCATCAGGTACCTGCTCCCACATCCTAGTTTTATATGTGCTCAGTTCATTAAAGTATTATGAATTGAACGATATATGAATTGAATATTTTAACTTGACTTTAGTGCCTCTTTTCTTGCATGCCAGCTCGACACCAAATATGGAGCGACTCATGATTTTCACCAAGCTTAAAAAGTTAATTACTCAGTGACTCAATTTTACTGACCAGGACTCTAAGTACTCACCTGCACTAGTTCATTTTAGAAACCATGCATTAATGACTGGCATGCGATCACTCTTCTGCAACTAATCTTGCCTCCCATTGACCGTTCAAATGGTTTGTTTACAACAAAAAATAAGCAGCATTTGATGGAGCAGGTCAAGTGGCTGTAGTGAAAATTACCGTCATCTTCACTCTTGACAGCTTATATTGGAAAGCTGACAGTACCCGACTGTTTCATTCCATGTCATTATATATCACTGCAAAATCTTGTTAGTGGAATATAATGGTACTTCTTCAGAACATTAATGCGAACATGTATGGACTGGAACCCCTCAGCGCTGTTAAATGGGAAGAGAAAATGAGTGGAGAAGCTGCAACCAATCAGACAGGAGAAAAAGTTATTTCTTTTTTCTGATGGGAAGAACTCAATACACTTGCCCTCTTTAAACCTTTTGATATTAGCAGAAGTGAATTTGCGGAGTTAAAAGCAATATTCTTTGCCAAGTGATTATCTGCATTTGGTAGCAACAGCCAATGTCCTGGAGTGAAACTTGTTTATAATCAGGGTGTTTTAGGGTAACAATGTCATCAATATTTTTTTACATTCTTCTTGAACATATTTTACTGAAACTAGATCACATATCAGAATATTTAATCTTTTTTATATGTATTTCTAGAAAGCTCAGTAAATTAAAGCCAACCCAAACAAGAAAATTACAGCTTATAAATAAAATGAGGCAGAGAAGCAGTCCATGAGAAAATGTCAAAGCTGTTGAGGTACAGGTGAAATGAGGCCTGAAACTGAATGTTTTGAACGCCAAGATTGCGAGGTATTTCCCTCTTCACAAGTGACACCTAATTCAGAAGTGACATCTGATTGGTGCAGGGGTCAAAAAAAAGGTGTGCTCCCTCTGAAGCCGTGGTCTCCTGGGTTCAGAGCGGGGAAAAGGAAGGAGGAGACCTGTCGAGCGGCGCCTTTTGCTCCATAAAGGGGAAGCGGTTATTTTTAATCCCAGCGTGGGCCGGCTCGCCTCTCGTTGCGAGCGATCACCACGCGCACTCGTGATGGAGCGGGAAGTGAGAGCTGCCTCTTGCCCTTCTACCCTTTTCCTTGCTGTCTGTGAGAGATGAAATAACATTTTAAAAAACATTTGTAACTGTAAGAGAAGGATTTCTCTAATAACTATATTTCATTCCACTGACTGCTTCACTTACATCAAGAACACTTGATCAAGGCTCTGTAATAGAATGAACCACTATACCATCGTAGGCTTAGCTTGTTCAGGTGGTCCGTAACCGTTTCACTTCAGCTTTGATAAATCACTTAGGTTGCATGTGCAGCGCCCTGCCCGATCTTGAAGCACGCAAGTTCCGTAATCACTTTTCTCACTTTTGATACCTTTAAAGAGCTTTGACAAAGCTGGATAAAAATAGAAATGGCAGGTCTTAACCATCCAGTGTTCATTGAGTTATTGGTGAATTAGATTCTCTGAATTACGCTGCAGACACCCAGAGCTCCTCACCACTGAGGAATATTTGCCTCCTGTGGTTGGGTCGACCTCCTCTGTAGTATTCTGTGGCCTCTGTTGTGAACGACATTCATACCGGAGTGTGCATCAAACCACAGTAACTTGTGGGTGGGGGTGGCACAGCGGTGACTCAAGAGTCACAATTGGACGTTCCAAATTAGGACAGAAAAAGGTGGGAGGGAAATTTCAGGTTCAAACACATCATGTCCATATTGTTTTCTTTGTCCACATGGAGGAAGAAATATATCATTTCATTTATATTTTCACCCACTATGTTGTTGTTGTTGTGGCTTACACAGTACCTACTAAATGAAGTTATGGATCCGCTCAGCAAACTGGGTCTATTAAAAATGAAGACAGGCTGTAATAAAGGTAACAACATGGACCATGTCATAATACTGGAGAGCACTGGAACGGCATGGGAGTCTTAGATAATTGCTCTCCTCCCCTACAACCCTCTTTTCAGTGCATTACACAATATGTCCCTATGCCTTTAAGGAGGCCAGACAAGCCTCACCCCCCCCAATATACAGAAACACACACACACACACACACACACACCATCAAAATCTGCCTCTGCCCCAGGTTTAAAAATAGCCCATTATTGTGCTTTCTTGCGTGTCAGATTGTATGTAAATTCATCATAATGCTCTCTCATTTACATCTATTGTCGTCGTAATAAGGTCACTGCAGCGCTCACATGTCAGGATGAATTTAGCTGCTCTCCTCACCTTTTAGCCTCTGACGCTATCCCGGACACCCTGGGGGGCTGGGAGTGTGGTATGACGAGGTGGAATCCTGCAGGGCCATGGCCTAGGGCTCAGAGAGCTGAGAGGCTGAAAGACCTTTGGGTTAGTGAGTGGTCCTGGGTCCCTGTCATTTTCCCAAGCCATGCTAGAGTGCCACCACACATGTTAAGCCTACACTGTGCTGACATCACCATGCCTGAAAGTATTGCTGTCTCCAATACTACAGCAATGCAGAGCTTCTAAAGAAATTGTAGTCAGTAAATTAGCTAGTTTAATAAATAGCTAGTGCCAGAAAATGATGGTTAGTAAATATTACAAGCCTTGTTCTGGTTTTCCTCAGAAAATAAAGACTCTTTAGGTAGAACTATGATTTATAGCTGTAATTCTTACAAATTATGTCATATTAATTCATTACATGTTATGATTATAAGATGTGGAAATATGAGTGATGTAAACAGGTTGTACTCCTGTTGATTAGCCCTCCCTCACTGCGATTCAGGCTAAACAGAATGACTCTCCATTTCAGGGAGTGAGGAAACGTATGCGAGGGAGAGCTGATCAACAGGAGCACAGCCTGAATGGGACGATGGCACACTGACCCACTAACGCTGCAGCTGTACTGCCAGTGGGCCTGCTCTGTCCTACTGAACTACACCTCCCTGCACACACACACACACACACACATACACAGAAACACACACATGCACATATGTATGTATGCGCACACACACACATGCATGCACATGCATAAGCGTATAAACACACACACACACACACACACACATCCCTTGCACATGTCCCTGCATAAGCCTGAAGCAAACACACATACAAACACTAATACTCCTCATGCACATTCCACATGTCTCCACAAAGACATGCAAACACATATGAACATACACACCACACCATGGCCTTTTTCATCATTTTTGTTTGATTGTTGTCTTTTTAACATGAGATATTTTAAGGGTTTTATCTAAAAACCTAAATTAGCATTTGGTTAGACAAAAACTATCAATCTCCTCTAATGGAATATCAGACCATTTTTCACGAAGGGCTTCTTTGCATTGGTGATTATTTATCTTGCTTAACGATAGACTGAAAATTACATTAATTGAAATTTATTAAATAAAACCATAAAAGGACAGTCTACAAGATCTTGAAGAAAGAGATAAAAGTCAACAAGAGAAACTGTATGACAATGCAGAATTATTTCAGAATTAGCTGATACTAATTTATTTACCACTGTTAATCATACTTTCATACAACATTTCTTGCAAAAGAATGGAAGCTCTGGATAAAGATAGACAAAAATCATAGCCATGCAGTATGAACATCTGATTTATTCCCTCTTGTGTAAGGATATTGAAAAAGGCAGGAGGACTTGGAGCTTCACATGAAGGGAGATAACCATGGCTCGTTAGCTGATGGGGCTTGCATGGTAATGAGGGCTGGACTCATTGGCTACCCCAGGGAGCTTTGCACATTTAATGCCTACTAGCCATTGAATGCAGTGGTTGTCCACAAAAGAGGGGCGTCCTGTCTTCGTCTCCCCGTTCCTGCTCCTCTGCCCTAGACCTTTAACTGCTGCCTGTTTTCTATTAGGTGCATCTGCAGAGGAACTACAGAATGTGCAAAGAGGAGAGCGGAGGAAATGCAACAGAGGCAGCGGAGAGAGTGACAGTAGTAAAAGATGAAAGGAAATCGTACCGGCTGCTTTAGCAAAGGGGGAATCCCACAGCTCTAAATATAACCCAGTCCAGTGAAAATATGGAGCCATATGGGTTATCTGGAAACTACAATTTGTACTTCCCCCTTTGTCATGAGGTGGGCGGGCTCCCTTTATGTCCCGCTCAGGCGCTGTCTGCAGGTCCTATCTCTGCGTTTTACTATTAGCAGGAAAACAAGTTCATTATTTGAGATGAATTAGCCACAGCAGGGAGGAGCGGATGAGTTATGCCTTCACACACAAAGAGAGAAAAAATCTCAGTGGTCTTAATTAGCCTTCAAGATAATATTATCAAGAGGAGATAACTCTATCAGAGGTGACAAGCAGTATGTGCATAATTATCTTTTATCTTACCTTAGGAAGGTGTACCACCAACAGCCCTGCGATTTGTAAGTGTAGCAGACTGTCTTACAGATGTGACATACATTACACTAGGATAGTCCACCTGTGATAAAACATTGTGGGACACAGACCAAGAAGACAGAAGGTGTTTTTGCCCCGTTGGACACTGAAATTGGATAGTCTGTGCTTGTGGATGGTTTTGGCGTGGTTCCACGATAGTATTGAACAGAGTTTGCTCACACTAGCATTTTGACACAAATTCCTCCCACCAAATTGTCAGCTGGCTTTGACTTGCTGGATTTGCAAAAGAGGCTGAATTGAGGGGATGCACACATGAACGGGTGTAAATATAAAAAACAAGGATAAAACAAATTGCTAAACAGATGTTTCATGGTTGAACCAAAGGTCTTCTGCAATGCTTACTGGCTTTTTATATGGAGTAATACACAATGCTGTACATATGAAATTCCACTCAATTTGAAAGTGCTTCCAAAGAATGTGTGTGCATTTTATCACCAATACGATATCATTTTTCTGACGTATTTATTTGAGCAAAACAATACATACATATGGCTGATAAATTTTTTATCAGTTGCTAGCGGACCGCAGCTTATTATGGTACAGGAAAACAGGAGCAGGAGTTAATTATATCAATCAAAAATGTTATCTAAGTAGAAATCCATGTTCAACTTTTATTCAGGGGAATTGTATACAATCACCATCTAATACACATAGCCCAGGGAAAATATGTTGCATAACAAAGAAATAAAGCTAACTAGAAATGAGAAGGCGGTGAATAAAGTTCAGATACAATACAATGAGCACGTGTGATGGTTTCTTTTCAATCACAAGTTAAAATATTGCGCACTACATAACATTAGATAACAACCTCTATTAAAAACTGATGAGAAGTATTTCCTGACATAAGGTAACTAGCCTGCTACAGCAATACTACTTTTGAAACTAGATTTTTTGAATTTTCTCCAAACATATATCTTCGTCTTGGGAAAATGGGAAGACTTAGTGAGCTATAGTGGGACTTTGGAAGACATTTTTCCATTGACTGTGGCCTGACAGGGAAACTGGGAAGTCCCCAGTCTTAGTGCACAGGGACTTGGTCCTGTTATGATCCTGCCTTGGCACTAGGTGACCTGGCAGGACATTGGCCATTGTCTGGAGCGAGACCTCATACAATCATCCATTCTTGTCAACAGATCTGAAGTCAGGAGTCAGGAGAGCGCAATCTAAAGTGGATCCACAGGGTTGAATGTTGATCCAGACTCATACAAATCTACCATTCATTTGGGGATACTGCTTCAAGAAGAAATGGGTTTTCAAGCCCTTGTGTACACCATTCAAGATAAACTTTCCTTCAACATCAAAAAGAGAGAATATGCCTGTAACTGTTGATATAAGACAGCACTCCATGCCCTCTGTACATTGAAATTGTTTTCGATAATACATCATTTTCACATATACATTTACCCCTTTGTTCTCATTGTTGTGGACACCATTTAAAATGATGTGGTTGCTATCTGAATTATTGCCATTCTGTTTATCAATGTTCAGATTTAGACAAAACAGGAATTGTAACTCCACCAGATTATAGTTTTATCACACCATTTCCTCTTCAGCACAATGATATCTCTTATAATAACCGCAGTAAAACAGGAAACAGACCATGATAGTGCTTAAGGAAGTTGTACCGCTGGTGTTTATGACAACATGTTTCTATTATTGTACTCATCCTTCTGCATTTTCCGACTTTCCTTTGAAGGCGTCTATTTGTGGACATGTTTCAAAAAGCCCATGCACAGACTATATAAAAAAAACTGCAGACACCATTAGTTTTTCCGCCTGTGTTAAAAACGATACATACAAGGCCAAAATTTGTCAATAGTCAATTGTCATAAAAAATCAGCTGCAAATGATCTGGATCCTATGATGATTAAGGAAATAGGTTTTCAGTCAGGTTGCACCTTCAAATTGATGAAGGGACACTGCCGTGATAACCATGGTACTTAACCGCAACAGCTTCAGCTAAAATGCAGCTGGACAAATGAAAGGAATGTGAAACATGTAAGACATCTAAGCATCTGTGTATCAGACCATCTGCTATGCAAAGAAGTCATTGGATTTACAATGGCTGTATTTCAAACATTGATTGCTAATTCCTCGGGGGGAAGGGCGGAGACGTTGATAAAGAAGTACATTGGAATTTCAAAACAACTAACTCACTCCAGTTTTCTAACATCCACTTTACCTTGGATTGCTGCAAGGTCCTGGGCAGCTCCTGTTTGGTTTGGATTTGCATTTTGCCAGGGTGGTGTGGTTGCTTATCAGTGTCTCATTCCCCAGACGTCTGCTGCAAATACTCAGCGCAAAACCCAAACAGTTCTTCTCCCTCTCAAAGAGGCCGACCTGCAGTATGGGCATAAGGCAATACACAGTGGTTGTGCGGTAGAAACGTAGGGTGAGAAAAGGTACTCTGTCTCACAGTTTTAAGGTGTGAACTGCAGCCCGCCCTGTTTCCTCAGATCATTGCAGGAGACACTTCGGACCACCTGTGAAGCATTTGCAAATAGTCCCACATTAAAATGAGCTGATATAACACTGTTAATGGGATTGCCTTTCAGGACAAATAGCAGAGACACTTGAGGGGTAACAGATCTTCCATGATAAACAACTGCCAGACCGCAGGGTCATTTGCAATCACTTCTGAGGTAATTTTATATCCAGACGGTAGACTCTCAATTCAAAAGAAAAGGAAAAGAGAGAAAGAGAGAGTCAAGCATCTAATGTGTTAACAGCATTCATACACAGCTGAGCTACTAGTAGCGCACCTGGAGCAACACTGATAAGACTCAAACAAGTCTGCCTTGTCTTTTGCAGCAGTATAGATAAGCACAGCCTTGTAGCTGGCTGATGTTTAAGCTATGGAGGTCAGAGTTTCTGTGCGGTTGCTGCAGGTTTTGACTTCATCACAATAAAAACCCTGATAATTTCAAGGAAATTGCACCAGCTCTATTGTAAAAAAAAAAAAAAGGCACAGGAAACAGGAAGAGTAAATTAAAACCCTATCATCTCACTGACTACTAGATTACAAGGAAAAGTTACAGAGAAGGAAAATGAAGTTGTCTTGGTACTCAGAAATCACCAGAGGTGAATCACAGTGTGGTTTGTTATCACTGGGGAGGGGGGGTGTTTTGGGTATGGTCATGCTATCAGTAGGAGCAATCTTCCACCAACGTTCATGAAGGAGAAAGAGGAAACTATTGGAAAAAATGGCCATAGCTCTGATCCATACTGGCTACAGTGTACATGCCTTCTCACTCTCAGCCTCACTGAATCCAGAGGACAGGTAATGGGATTCGTTGTGAGTCTACGTTTGCTGGCCAGCTACAGTCCAGCTTCTGTGTTTTGTGTTGTCTGTGTGTAGCCTCTCTCAGCAGTGCGGACTCCCCTTCCGGAACATTGGTCATGACTCCATTCCTGGCAATTGCCATCAGGACTGTCTTTCTGCTCTACCCCAACAAGTAGATACAAGTGGAATCCTGGTCCAGTTATCCAAAAGCCTTCACCACAACTGAATGCCTAGGGCTAAGCAATAAGAGCCATCTTATTAATTGAGAGAGATGATGAATTAATTTATTCATTTATTTATTTCTTAGCTGGCATAAGTTTTCTTTTATGCATAATTTTTTTGTACATCTTAATATTTTCAGCCATTCGGCATGAGTGCTGTATCTAGTTCAAGAGTACAACAGCAGTTCCTGACCAGGGAGAGCACCTGACACTTCCTGGCTACAAGCCTGGTTCCTTATCCATTATGCCATATTACTGTCTCAGGGTGACTATTTATTCACATTCAGTGGACATTGCAATAAAAGCCAGAAAACAGAATATAAGACAGGACCAGTCTGACATTTGTTCAATTTTTAAAAGATGTATTAACCAAGAATAATATCATGAGCAATTTTTTTTTTTACCAAAATATGGAGTGGTGGCTTTATAAAGTTTATTAAAATTAGTGTCTTTTCCAAGGCCACAGCAGTGCCCTTCCCAGGATCCAAATTCATAACATGCTGGTTATTAGTGTAGTTTTCAAACCACTGCTGTTCACACCTGCTGTTTGCATGGAACGCGGAATGACAGTCTGATTTGAGCCTCACTTGAGTCTCTTTCTTAAGACTCCACAGAGACTGCGTGAGAGAAGACAGGCCCCGATTCTCCATTAGCCACGCTCCCACACACGCGCTCTGCCTATTAACACACAATTACTATTGAGAAAATGATTTTGTTTGGCCGTCGGCCAGCGTAGCTTGTTTTCATCTGCTGTTGACGTTGTTGCATGTTATTGAGGGTCTGTTTCACTCCTCCACCCTCTTTATTTCTTCACCCATCTCTGTCCTATGCCTAATTTTATCTAGTCACTCTGTGCATGACCAGGCATCCTTATGACTCTTTCTTTTCCTATTCTGTCTTTATTTCTGTGCCCACCATATCCCCTTTTCCCTATCAGCTTTCTCTCTGGTTGTGCTCTCCCGCTCTCTCGCTCAGCTGTGTGGCAGCCGACGGGGTGCTGGTGAGAATGTGGTGAGCACATGGCGGACAGAGAGAGGGCGTGCTGAAGCTGGGCCCTGGCTGTGATGTGACGGGGTGCCGCTGGGTCAATAACACTGGCCCCTGTGTTCAATGGGAACAATGGGAGGGGAAGGGAGGGCAGGGGGTGGAGCTACAGCGCGACAGCTGGGGGAGAGCTTGGGTTCAGTTAAGCCTCAGACACACCGCACCGAGACCGGTTTTTTATCTCTGACAATGAGGAGGGAACACACTCCTGTGTGCTTGTGTATGTGTGTGTGTGCACGTGTGTGTGAGAGAAAGACTACACTGACAAAAAGCTTTTGTCGGAAAAAGAGAGAGAGGCAAGAGGGTATGAGAGAGGAAAGAGAGAGGTTTACCACAGATGATAGATTTTTTTAAGTGTAGGCCTGTATGCCAAATTAAGAAGCAGTTGGGGAGAGAGCATGGAATACTAAACTAAACTAATGTCAGACAGCACAAAGTAGAAAACATTTTCTCATTTACAAGCTTCAGAATGAAATCAGCATATTATGTGCATGATTAAATTTGGAAAACAACATCATGCAACAATATGCAATCTAAATCCAAACATCTCAGTTGTGGAGGGTTAGTGTTGTAGATCACTATGAAAGAGGTATTCAGATGACCTTGAAACATCAATATCTCTAAACTGTGCAAAAATAGACACTGTCTTTTATTTATTTCATATTTGGGGCATTGATGATTTGCCCATGTGAATTTTCTCAACATTAATAAATTGTATCTGACATGATATTTGTTTCTTATGGGCCATATGGGAGTGTATATTACAGCACAGTGACCACAGGGCCAGTACTAGCTGCTGCAGATTATCAGAATCCCTTCCCCAAACACCCACACCACCCAGTCTGCATTACAATGAAGTCAGGCAGCCATGAAAAAGCTCAACCAATCAGAGAGCAGAAAGCCATGTGATGCTTGGTGACCTCAAATAACAGGGACTCTTTGAAATGAGGCAGGCATCAGAGGGGTCTCCCCAATGCGTCTCCTACCCCAGGTCTGGCCCAGAGATCACTAATCTGCTCAGAAATATATACCATATTAATACAAATCTAGAGTTTTATCTAGTTAGTATTAGCAATGCAATTATTGACAGTGTGCTGGCAGTATTGTAATAGTGTAATGGTAGTATTTCCATTATTAGTAACAATACCCATTTGGTGACACTTGTGCTTAATTTTTCCCCCATATTTTCTATTTGTGTTTGGGATATGACTGTCCAAGAAACCATTGCTTCTGTTTATTTGTGCTAAAAGCTTCAAAGGGTTGTCAGGTTTCAGCCAACTGCATGGCATATGTCAGGCATGCTCAGAACGCTACTGTGGAACAGCACTGGAAAATGGAGGTCATATTGGTCACTGATATCAATCAACTCCATAATACCTCCGACACCTCCATCAGGATCATTCTCTATCGCAATCTGATTTCTTCAGACATCGCACCCAGTGGTGACAGCTGCCTGTCAAAGACAAAACACATCCCTCAACTGATCTGCCGCAGGCGTAAAAACACTGCGTTCAAAATAACAGCCGAAAAAAACCACTGGCAGGAAGTCAGGGACTTATTCAACAAAATTACAGTGTTACCTTACATGTGCGCACGTTTTATAATTATTAGGGCTGTTGTGGTATCATTTATCAGTTCATATTTACAGGTACTGCAGGTTGTTTTGGAGCAATATGGGTATAGTTTGTAGATGTGACAAGGCTGTAATCAGATTTTATTTTCCAAACAAGATATTAGCTGTAGATAAATGGACAGATCGATAGTCATACAGATATGGATTGATAACAGAAAAACAGAACAATGGACAGACATATATGGATATCTATATATGGATCTATGCCCCTGACCCATTTCTAAGGTTTGTGATGTTTGAACACACATCCCCTGTTCTTCTCCTCCAGTAACAGTGCAAGCCGTTTTACAGTATGATAAAAAATGCAAAAGACGCAGTGCAGCCCTCCTTATAGCACATAATTGAGGGTATGCGGCAAAAAAATGGTGCGCACCAGTAATATTGCAACGCCTTTTGTTTCTTTCAATTTACCCAAGATCCCCATATCTGTAAAAACCCTTTCTGAGCCCTCACCTCTAAACCCACCATCATGTTTTGGCACCCACTCCACACAGCATTCTGTTATATGGCAGCACTTGACAGGAAGGGGTTAAACTTGCATGCGCAAATTGGTTTCCTGTCTCCATGACGATACCAGTGACGGAGACCTAGATATGACAGCCCCAGCTATGCTGGGCTGGCAGCGTGATGCATCATAAATGATACATGGAATTCATCTCAGATATCTCAATTTGCGCACACTAACGAGAGCCTGTCCTCCATCCTGCCCTTTAGTTTTCAGCATACGGGTGGGCCCCTCACCAGGATAAATGTGTGTATATTCCACTGAATCCACTTGCTTCCCCATATGTATCTATTTTTTCTTTTTTTAGAAAATTTCATCCCTTCACTTCACCCTCTTTGAAGCTTTCTAATGATCCCTTTGGCTATGTCCGTCCTCTGCAATGTCACAGTGCAATGACCCTGGCCTATACCTCTCCACATCACTCCCCTGCTGACAAGGAGAAGAGGAGACACAAACAGGGGGGAAGCTTGGTGTCCATCATAATTGACCTTGGACGCATGGGGGCTTGCCCCAACATGAACAAGTAAATTGACTTCATCCTAAAATGACCATTTATTCCTGAGTATATGTGTGGCTTGGCTAGTTTGTAGCCAAACAAATAATTAGTGACTGAATTATCATTTTAAAATATGATAAAATTATTCTATCTACATTTTAAAGTCTAACCGTGATGAATGGTGAAACTGTCTTGTTTGCCCTGCTGGCAAATAGAAAAAGTGCAAACAGATGGCAATTAGCCAAAAGGAGAGGAAGAGAGAAAGGACAGAGGCAGAAAGAGAGAGGTGGCAGGGAATGCTCTGTCATGTTACATTCACCCCCCTGTCATTCCAATGGTACCCCACTAACACGTTCTTCTCTTGAGGTCAATGTAATGTTTATGGAGAATGTTTAGGAGATGTAGGAGCACTACGTGCAAAACTGTTGCGTGAACATGACGTATCTCTCGGCGCCTTCATGCCAGGAGGTAGGGAAACGCTAAGCACCCCCACCTTCTCTTAATGTCCTCCAAGACTTCTGGACCAAATGAAAGGAGCACCCCATCATCCCCTCCAAAGCAAGGCTAAGCGCTCTCAGAAGAGCTGGGAATTAAAGGGACTCAATTCTGTTTGGACGGCCGCTCTCTCCCCGTCTGTTGCCTGCTGGTTATATAAAGTAAAAGAGAATTCTTAATCAAGTGCTGGGGAAGAAGGGGGATGGGGGTGGATAGGGGGGGGGGGGTGGTGGGGGGGCTCAGAGGAGAAAGTGTTGACCTAATTCTGCAAATGGCTTCTCAGCTGAGGCAGACGAGCTCTCGCTCTGCTTCTGTATTTTTAATGCCTGAAAGTATCGAAGACTCCATGCACATTTTTCTCTCTCTCGTTTTCTCCCGGGCTTTGTCGCAGTAGCGCACAATTGTTCTTCACAACAGATGCCGCACGTGGGTTTGCCCAGTGAATCTAAACAAAATTCGATACGAAACAAGCCATAAACCAGGCCATTTTCACGTCTGAGGGGAGCCCATGAGAACATTGGTTTATACAGGGTAAAATTGAAGGGTCAGAAAAATGGGGGTAATCAAGCATATGGTTGACCAGTTGCACACCGTTTTGTTGGGCCAAAAATCTCATTACTCCATTTTTCCGGTGGGACCTAGAGACTCTGAAGGTATTGTTGTTCAGTGCTTGGGACAATAATGTTTCTCTTGAATAGAAGAGGGATAACTGCCTCAATTATGCATAAGCACATGAAAGCAAGTGCATGCTGATTGAGATTCATAATAAGTGTTGAAAATGCTCAAAACCAATTTTCAGGTGCGTCATTTCAAATCAATTTGATGTGCCAAAAGCAAATGAACAAATGAGAGCAGAAATGTGTCTCAGTTCAAACTCAGTTCATCTCCAGATCGCTGCTCATGATGCTGGAAAAAACAAACTAGTCCCCACCCACATTACAAACAATAAATCCTTTTGAACTAACACTGTCCTAAATAATGAGAAAAAGTCATGTTAGCTCTCAGTTAGCTCTCCCTTTTCTTATTTTCTGTTAATGTTAAAAAGCTGCATTACTGTGTTGTACACAACCTTCTTTTACTTAAAAGCCCTAAAAACAAACCATATGGGTTGATACAAAATGTCATATTTTACTTGCTCAAATAGTAAATGAAAAAAACTAATTTTGTATTCGTGCAAAAACAGAAAATCAAGAACACCTTACACTCTCACGCAACAGTGGTTAGTATTCTATGGAGATGGACAGTACCATTCCCAGCAAGTTCGAAGCACTAGTTAGGCTTCCACACAATTGCGTATGACTGTCACCCTCTGATTGGTCAGCTGAGGTCAAGAGGTGCAGAGCTTGACATATGGCTGAATTTGTTCAGGGAGTAATGTCCTCCCCGTTGACAGGACCCTCTGCTCAGTAATTGGATCCCATCAGCACTCATTTAGTGCTTGACTCTCTGCAATACAGAGGTGAAAACACCTGGCCTAGTCATGCCCCATTGGTCACAAGACAAGAGAATATCAAAGACTATTGGCACATGTGTTCCAGAAACTCAGAACTCAGAGCAGTTTGTAATTGGCCCATGTTACCTTTTTACCAACTGATAAATAATACCTACATAACCCTAACAGTAGTAAAATGAGTGAACATGTAAACAAATAATATTTTTATCTAATATATTCCTATTTTTCTGTTGGTTGTTTTGGCTGTTATTTTGAACCCAGTGTCTGTAAGCCTGCAGCAGATCAGTTGTGTTGGAAAAAAAGATTATTTTTTCATCATTTCTAGTGTGGTTTCACAGTATGCAAATTCATGCCAAACCCGGGTTTCTTGTGTCCTGCATTTTCACATCAATGTCATCATTTTCATCAATGTCATACTAACAGGGAGGCTAAGACCACAATGTTCACATTGTGTTCTTTGCTTTGCTATTGATTATCTGGTGCTGTTATCAAACTGTGGAACAGAACTGATGTCAGGCAGAACAAGGTACATCACATGTCTCCATGCTGCAGACGCTTATAAGACATGGTACCCACACGAGAACATTATTTAGAACATATCCTGTCATGAGAAGTATGTCATATTCTGTTGTTGAATTGTGTTTTTCATCTATACTCTGACACCCTTGTACAATTGGACCCCAATACATTTATCTAATGGATTGAATTTATAGGGAAATGTACTTGGGTTTGGCAAAAAGCCTCCAAATTAACCAAGTCTAAAAGCCCCTCAGTACAGGAAAGCTGAACTCCACCATGATAGTAATGCAAACATTTTGAACTACAAAAGCTAAACCCACTGAATGTTCTTACTGTTTTGTTCAACAGCTTCTACATACAATCGTCTTATGAAACTGTTGCACTGTTAAATTTTTACATTGAAGTAGTAAAAAATACATTAATGCAAATTACGCTGCCTGTTTGCACCTGTTTTTAATCCACTTTTAATGTTTGTATTGTCTCTCACAAAAGCAACATTGCTGTTATTTAAAAGCTAATTAAATTAGACGGCTGAGAAAAAGTTTCAGGAATGTTCTGAATTGTCCCTCTTTGTCCGCACACATTGGCCATCTTGTCCTGGGCTCCAGCTCAGACATTTCTGAGATGTTCCTTCAATGAAATTAACATGTAAACACAAAAAATGATCCCTCTGCAATGAGGAGAAACATGGAAAACAGAAAATCCATGTGATGTTGAGTTTAGTCCAATGAAATTCTCGTTGCATTAGTTCCCCTGTCTTGTGTCGCACTCGTTTTGCTGATATGAAACTGAAGTTATCCAAGTTATAGCCTTCACAGTCTCTAGATCTGAACCCAACATTCTAGAAAGATACCCAACACAGCATTTTATTCTTCCATCAAATGAGCATGGCTTTGTCGTGGACATGATGGAGTGGTATTGTATTCATCCTGTTGAATTTCAGACTATGCCATGCTGATAGCAAACTATGCCATTGTGCATTAAGGCCTCACTGGCTGCATTTTGATGTAGAAAGCCCAATCCATTCATCACATAAACCCTGTTCATCCAATCCTGGGTCACAAAGTGGGTGGAGCCTATTCCAGCATACGTTGGTCTAAAGGCAGGGGGACAACCTGGACAGATCACCAGTCCATCACAGGGCCAGACAGACAAGCACTACTTACACTGACTTACAGGTGTGAGTATGGCAATTTGGCAGGTCCAAGCCGCCAAACCCACATATCACTGGAGAACCAACACATAGGGGGAACAAGGAAACCCCATTAAGTGCAAACTCAACAAAGAAGTTGGTCTGACAATTGTTGGAAGTGAGATTGGATCCTTCTTGCTACTCCAAAGCCCTATTTATAGAATTTACATGGTGCAAGATGGGTGTTGTGTATAACTTAGAGAACCTATATTACTCTCACTTTGCTAACTGCAACATTCTGTAGCTATTTCTAACTACAGCACTCCTAGCTTATCCATCAAATCCATCTTACACCTTCCTCCCAGCATGGCAAATTGATTCCTAAATCCAAGCGCCAAAGCCATTTAGAGATTGATCGCTGCTTTCTCTGGGTCATGTTTACAGTGACTCATCGATAAGAACAACCACAGAGAGTATAAGCAAATATTAAAATGACCAATTTCATTCTCCTTGGTAATCCCTTGGGAATAGTTGGATTACCTCATATCAAATTTTAACACATCCAATAACACTCGTAAATATGTCAAAACTCAGCATATTTCATTAGCGAGATGTTAGCAGGTATCCCTTCCTGGTTTATGTTTTCCATCAATGGGCAATTAATGAGATTATTGTGCTTGGCGATTCAGCTTACAGAAAATCAATAGTCTGTTTGCAGACAGCTGGGATCCTCTATGCATGCAGCTAATGCTTGTGGGACAGATGGGTGAAAGAGCATCTGCCGTGTTTCAGTGGCCATCCAACATGTCCAGACCGAGAGATGGGGTCATCAGTGAAGTTTTTGCTTGCTAAGGTTACATATAAGCATCCGCCTTGAGGAGAAAAATTCCTTGATGGTTTTTTGAGGTAGATATTTGTTTCAGAAATGAGCATGTTGGTGACAGTCACCCTGACTCTGAAAATATATGAACCAGCATATAATTATGCTTAAATTATAAGAAAACTGATTTGAAGTAACACAGTTGAACAATCTGAATCACAAGCACCCAGAGACACCCAGAAGTGTGTCTTCTAAAGGGTGAAAATGTTGGTCCATGGAGGCTGCAGTATCCAGCAGCAGTAATTTACTCATTTGTAAAACAATAACAGTCTGAAGGAAAACAGCTAAATTGTGTTTGAGGTAATAAATACACCACTTATTAAAACTGCATACTGACCATGCGAGTGTGGCATCTGAAATGAAGAGCTCTGGTGACTACTGTAAATAAATTGACCGATCTATGATTCATTTTATTTTTCAAATATATTGCAAATATTTTCTCAATAGAATCTAGTGCACACCAGTGTTCAGTAATTCTGGCATGACAATATTTCAGTACTGAGGATTATATCTCCTTGATACCATGGGATTTTGACCAGCTAATCCCAAATCAATGAACTAAAAAGCATAATCATAGTTTATCCTGTTGTATGTTTTCTCTAAAATTGTAATGATATAATTACCTTTTGCCAAAAAAACCCTACAAATTATATGTTCACATTGCTCTCTCTTTCCTAAAAACACCTTTCTATATATGTATCTGACTGTGCTACATTTATCTTATTTTCAAGGTCAGCTTTGCTTGGCAGAGGTTACTCTGCTTTGGGCGAAACTAATATCTCTCTGGAATGCCAATAGCAGCTTTTTTTCTGTGATTGATCTGATCTGACAAGGCGGTGGGGATCGAATCAGGCTCACCACTTTGGAGCTTGGATGGTGCCAACAGCCTCGTCTGTTTGCATCTCATACCGTAAATCTGTCAGTGCAGCGCACAGGGACCTCGCGACTGCCGCACCGAAGTTGGCAGGGACTACAGCACAGCGAGGCGAGCTAATGAGTTGCCCCCAGTCAAGGGCCGCTTGAGCCGGCCACTACTAGCCTGCATGTAGCAGGACTGGGCTAGAGCGGAGGGCTGGAGCAGAGCTGGGGAAAGGTGTTATGTTTGCTGGGGATATGAAAGGTGGTGGATTGTGGGATAGCCGAAGGATCTGTGTGTCCTGAGTCCTGAGCTGGGCTCTGTCACTGGACTGTCACTTCAGTGCAGTACAGAATCTGAGTCACTCAACCTGCGGAAACAGGTAGTGTGTGTATAACAAAGAAAGACGTGTGTGCAGCTTTGATGGGATAAAATAAATAAAAACATCAGCAACATTAAATTTCTGTAATAATAATAATATGTACCACTGTGTCCATATTGGAATATTCCACTACACCTTTGACCCTTTAAGATACAGGCAGAGGAAAAAAAAAAACATCTCGATCAATGAGGGACAACAAATTAAACATCATATATATTCCAGGCATGATTTATGTTTTTCTGAAATTACTTGATAAGATTGTATACTCATGGCCAAGAGGGCAGCAGGACGAAACATTAGACATTTTGAAAGAGGGTGATTTGTTGAATGTGTATGATGGAAGCTGCGGTGACCATAACAGCTCAGCTTGGTTGATGCTTAATGAGTGCCCTGTGTGGACGGTGACATTTTATGGTGCACCGAGGGAAAGACTCCATCAGCACAGGGCATCAGGGAAGCAAAGTCATGGATCACCCTGTCTCTGCTTCAAATCAAAGTGCAAGGCAAAATTGGTGAGCAACTGCAGATCAGTTGACTGCAAATTTAAACCTGGGTCAAGATCAGTTGGTTTCATCAAACTGTGGAGGGCTGATACCTATTAAAGTGACGTCACATTGATGCTTCCATTTTTTTCACTGAAATGTTTTCCATAAATACTAAGCACTGTATTTAGATGATATAAAAGCAAATACGGGTCAGCAAAAGTAAAAATGATGATGATGTTTATCAGGCCTATGTGCAGTATTCTCTCTCTTCAGTTCATTTTTGGAAATTCAAATGCTTTATTGGCATGACATATATTCAAATACATATTGTCAAAGCATACAAGGTATAATAATTCAAAAACAGCTGACAAATCTCTGTCTCTTACTGTTCCAACACACAACAAATGAGATATTTCTTACAGTCTTTGAATCTAAAATGTCACAACTTTTAAGCACTGCTACAAACACAGTATGAAAATGTCTGCATATATTTAAAATTGATTTAAAATTCAGGATTTCTTGTAGGCTATCCATTGTCTCATATTCAGAGATTTAAAAAGGTACCACTTGCTAGATTAGTTATAAAGAGTGGTTTTGCCACAAATGCAATTATCCCTTCATAAGAAAGGCAAAAAAGTGTTCTGGCAAACAGTGTTCCAGATTTTTGCCTGGCTGTGAATGACCCCACAGCTTTGAGTCTTTACTTCTACCAGCTCATACAGCCATTAACTGAATCCTTCTATACGACCAGTGTTTCAACTTGCCCAATTACAGCAATCCACAAACTGCTGAAAATTACCAGCACAAAGCACAAAACACTGAGGATTGTGCTTGATATACCCCCCCGCATATACACACACAGAGAGTTGGGCTGTTTTTGAATTCTATTCATGTGCACCATCCAGTCCCACCCACCCACCACCTTTCCCTGCACCGACTCCAATTTCTAACAGCGGTGATTAGAATGTAATGAATCGTCTAGACAGAGTTCATCTGGATTAGGTGGATCGTGGAGGGTCACAGCACTTGTTTGCAAAGGCAGATTTAGCAGCCCCCCCAACCCCCCATCCAAGAATGCATGTGAGTAATAGCAGACCTGGGACTGTGAGGGGAGGGGGTGGGGTTAAACAGTTGAAAAGATCGGCCAAGGCTGGATCATAGATTTGGTTAGCAGATGTCCTCAATGCTAGTTTATTGAGAAAACATGTTATGATTTGAAATCTTTTAATTGCTCTTCAGAGTTTGCTATGAGAGAGCCACGAATCTTGCAGAAATTAAGCATGCGTCCAATGAAGCCGCATTTCATCTGGACAAATCACATCTTGACAGAATTATGCAATGCACCAGTGCTTGCCAAGGCTGTAACTGGTCTTGTGAACAACTTATGGTGGCAACTGAATTTTAAATCAGACCCTCTTCTGGGTTCTTTGGAATTTTTCCCTGCATTCACAAAGTCAACCATATCACTTCAATAGTATAATTTAGTAACAAAAACATTTCCTTCTGATTGATAAAAATAATTCAATTTCACCGTGTTCTGACCTCACTATGATGATAGATGAGAAATGCAATCATTTTCAGAGCCATGTTTATTTCGAGTTGCAAACAGCTTGGTGGGGACAGTTGGTGACTGTGAGTCTGGAATTATGGCAAATCCCTTGTATCTAGGCTTGGCTGCATTTGATTCATATTTATTTATCTATTTTTATTTATTGTTTATTCTTCATTTGACATAACAATTCTTTTTATATGATACATTTTGATGAATAATCACCTGAGAGACTTAAACAAGCTGTAGTCAACAGAATCCACATGCATGACCAGTGGCTGGCTCACAGATTCAGATATTGAAAATAATAAACATACATATTTTCTGTGTCAAATTTTAAGATCAGTCCCATCTTGAAAGCTGCCTGTTAAGCCATGCACAGTTATAGTTGCTATTGCCATATTGAAGTTTACAAAGCATAAACGTGTGAAGAGGAAAAAAGGGATCAAGATCCTTGTAGCCATACTGAAATAAAACAATTTCCCAGCTCTCTTCACCCCTAATGCAACATCGGAAATAAAACCAGCAACATCACTATTTGAAAAAGAGCCTGAATGTTTTAACAAGTGATCGTTCTGAGTTTCTCTCATTCACACATATGTGATACTTTGTCACCAGGGGATCTTTAATTGTCAGAGCTAATTTAGTTAATTCATTAATTCATTGCCACTGATTGGAATTTTGAGGAGGCCATCCTTTATCCTTGTTTACCCACATAGGTGAGGACATTGAGGGCTGTTTATAAGTTCCATAGGGCAGCATTAGTGACTGAAGGGGAGGGCTGTGATCAGTGCGGGATGCTGAGATGGCGTCATACGCTGTGTCGTTGCTCTTACTCTCACAGTGACGTGTGTCAGCCTCATTCGCAGTACAGTCGGTTACGGTTTTCAAAACCCCTAATACATGTGTCTGCTCAGCATTACTCGGCTTACATTGTACATGGTGTCCATTCATACAGCTGGTTATTTGCTGAAGGAAAGCAGCTTACAGCAGGTGTCAAGCTCAGGGGTGTTATGGCAGTCCACTATTTGAAATTTTTATGACAATTCCCTGAATACTACACCACACTGCCCTCCATGATTTTAAAAACAGCTAAGAATTATGGGATATCTGTAAACAGGTTGCCAGTATCTCAATAGAAGAAAATATCTTCAGTCCATTTCTGTAAGAATAATAGCCCCTGCTTGAGTGTGGCCGTAGTGTTGGTGTGTAGTCCTTATCATGTCCATAGCATAGTACCAAGGATGTCTAACATGGGACAGTTTGATTTAACGTCTTTCCTTCTCATTGAAAAATAAAATGGAACTCTAACTATTATATATGCATCACAGCTTCTGTCCCAGTGTGCAGCAGGGACTGGGGTGGGGGGGGGATCTGACATACTGCAGAAGATCATTACAACACACTGGGTCACTCTGCCACAATCACAATGTCATGACAATTTCCATAATGCCCCTTTGTCCTAGAAACAAAGTGACCCATGACGATTGGATTCCAGGCCATCAATTTCTTATGTGTCAAGGTTTAAGAAATGTAATTGGTTATATACTATCTGTTTTCTTCCCCCAAGATGCAGTATGAAAAGTCCATATTTAATTACAGTTCTCAACATGCAAATACACTACACAGAGAATTGCATAATTCATACAAGCTGTCAGCTCAGTGAAGGCCAATTAGTTGTTTTGTTGAAAAATGTCACACCAAATCCAACAATACTGCCAAAAAATTTAACAACTCTAGAAAGCCAGTGCTCAATGCAGCTCGGTGAACTTTTTTAGACAAATTATTGTCTAGTTTAAAAAGAAATCATTGGTAAATTAGAAAATATTCTTTCAAACACCTATGTCTGGGGATAAAACTACTTTTTACCTCATAATAATCTTTGACAGCTGTGTTGGGGAAAATGGAAGTATTTGAGTAGGCCATGACTCTTCCCACCATTGGACCTCAATTGTAACTCAGCACCTGTAGAATTTCAAATCCTTATTCATAGGAGAGTGTGGCAATGTGAAAGGATCCAATTCACATTGCCCCCACATCAGTATTTTGAGTTCACTGAAAGACCTGTTTAAAATGTGTGAAATAATGTGGTGACACTCTTAGCGTAGCCAGAAAACACAGTGGGTGACAGCAGCGGAAAAGCAGCGCTCAGCAGAAGAGAAGAGAGAACATAGGGTTCCTCCTTTTTATCAGGTCATGTTTTGGCCGTAATAAAGACATACTCTTTTTTTTTGGGGGGGGGATGCTGTGTGGATTTTCTGTGGTGGCTTTCAGAGACTGCAGAGAGAATGGGAGAATACCTTCATACATCCCAATGGCTCCAGTGGCCTTATGGGAAGGAGGGCAGAGGGGAGCACAGGGGAACTTTGTTGTTTGTTTTAGTTTGGTGAGCAACTTCCTGTATGTCAGGTGTGTTTTTTCATCTCAGCGATGTCCAACCCTAGCAGAGTAACTGTTGATATAGGTGTGTTTTTACACTGTTGAGACTGTGTAAGTCTCCCCTGGTAGTCAAAATGTCCAGATGTTTGTGGGTCCCAAACTATGTGAGGTTTTTTTTCTGTTGGCCTAAACACAAAGGGAGTAGGTATCATTTTGTTGCACCTCCTCCAGCCCAAACTTTGAAGATAGCTGAGAAAATAACCAATGACAAAGAAGATTTGTTTTCCAATAGTTTTAATTTCAGATAATTGTCAAATAATATCATTCACAGTCATTTCACATCTTCGTTTTCAGGGCAGTCATTCTCGATGCATTTGCACAAACATAGCAGAAACTGAAGTGGAAGCAGATATGACTGTAGAAACCAAACAACTCTATGGAGAAGTAGCTGTATTGCTGTCTGGATCTTTTTGTTCATTTGTGTATGTGTGTGCATGTGTGTGTGTATTTAAAAGGCAGTGCAATGCTGTGGTTACACAACTTGACTTGTGACCGTAGAGCTGCATCTTGGATTCCTGGGTAAGGCACAGGGTAACTCACTTAACCTGAATTGCTTTTACAAATATCCAGCTATTTAAATAGACAATGTTATTAGATTATGTCATTAAGAGGCCACAATGAAAATAAACAACGAAACAAAGATAGATGCATTCCTTACCCATAAACACCCATGACTTAGGTCAAGTTTGCATTGGATAATAGCTAGGAGAAGGACTGCCTGTAGCTAACCCTGAAATCATGGGGATTTAGTTCTACTTCTGCTTTCTGGCTGAATCAGTTTTGTGAGGATCCATCTCTGAACAAGAACCCCTAACTGGTGAGGAGGTGAGGAAATGGTGAAAAAGACTTTTGATTATTTATGCCAGCTCCTGTTTTCTGTGGAATTGAGTTTAGGAGATGAACGGGTGCTCTTTTCAGATCCAACCTCATGTAGCATGGGCAGGGGGTCCCATTCCCCCTTTAAGGGAGTACAGGCCATTTGGGTATCTGTGGGGAATCCCTAGCATCCAGATCTTGGCAGCATTGAATCATAAGTCATCCTGACCCCCACAGCGGCTTCGGCTGCTCGCTCTCCAGAGAGAGAGGGAGTGATTCACTCAGACCAGAAGGAGAGGGAACGCTCCGTATGGAAAAAGGGGACTCTGGACACCCTGTGAGGTCACAGAAACCTCTGCCTGCTGAACATTAAACAATGATACAAGCTGGCCTATATTTTACGTTGAGTTGCTCAGATCTATTTAGGCTTCTCTTGCACAGAGTTATCAGTGTCTGAGAAGTATTACAAGACAGTAACAACTTTTTGGCAAAGCCCTTCACAAGCTTTCCCCAGAGAGAGGCCTTGTCAGCTCCCTAATATGAATGATTTATTAAATTACATATTACTTTGTCTACATTTCCCCGGCTATATTTCCCAATTTGCTTCTCATCTGTGATAGAGCAGTTTTTTTTCTTATTAACATTAAAAACCTAAAGGGCCTGGATACAGAGGGCAATTAGAGAGTGTGAAACTGTTTTGCTGATGCAAAAAGACTAAAAGAACACGTGATTGGTTGAGGTCGTTAATTTGCTCCAATCACAAATCATGTCACTGAAATTGCATGTGCAAAAATTGTAACACGTACTAAAGGCTTTAATTGATCTGAGCCTAAGTATATATTTCATCTATATTTGTTGTGAGGACCTTTTTCCTTTTTCCTTTTTGATTATTTTAATGACCAGTAATGATGACAACATAAGTGTGCATGCAGAGGAAAAATAAACAAAGGTGGACAGGTAATCAAACATCTTTTGTGAATATAGATGTGTTCTACATTGGCGTACAGTAACTTTATTTATGGAGCACTTTTCAAGCATGTCATACAAATTGATTCACAAACAATACCAACAGTTTTTAAAAGAAGAAAGAAATAGTAGAAAAAATGATAGGGAGAGAAAAATATATGTGGAAATATGAAACTACAACATATAAAATCATATACCAATACATCAAATTAAACAATAAAAAGCAGATCCAAGCTAGCTCAGCAATGTAGTCTGTAGCCAAACCATACAATGCTCTAAAAGTAATTAGAATTTTTTAGTAGTCCAAGAAATAAAAGTTTGAAAAACAGTCTGCAAAAGACAGTTCTTATTTTCACAGCCTTTCTGAGTTGGTTATGACATGACCATTCTAGCTTTTCAGTATCATGTTCAAAATTTAGACTTGAATAAAGAATACTCTGTTTTTGGAGGGAGGCTTTAAATTACAAAGAAAGCAATCCCAAACTCAGCTTAATTTTACCAGATGCCAGCTTAGCACCCATCATATCTGAATTTATCTAAAGAAAGGTATGGCATCGGACATCATGTAGGCAGTCATGCAAAACAAAGAACTTGTTTCAGTCCAGTCTCCAAATGTCTGTCCATTCTGCTACTGAAGTAGTTGAGTAGTACATTCTGGCTTTGACAGACATTAATATGCTCAGTTCACACTCACATTTATCCTGATTAGTCACTAAATTTCATCTTTCCACACTTCCTCTTCCCGCAGATACCGCTGAGCATGGGTCAGCAGAGCAGCAGTTGTTATGACATGGACCTCAAAATATTGATGGCAGATCTGTAGAAAGGTTTTCTTTATGACTGATTCATGACCGTCTAGATAAATATTATCACAGCACATACCAATGAGACATGTTAGAGAGATGCCACACATTTTCACTGAAGCTAGCAAGTTATCACATAACTGCGAATGGAATTTTTCTTTATGTGTGTGTTTACAGCTTTTAGTCTTTTAAGATATTCCTGGGAAAAGAGTATTTACAATGTGGTTACAGTCTCATTTCAATACTGAGCAGCCCTCCACATCCAACCTTACTGGAATAGTTTGCATTCCTGATGTGCTTTAGGGAACTACAAGAGACGGGAATAAAATACATTGAGTGGGCAGTTGGCGCAGGGTAAGGAAACATTTAATAATTGAATGAATCATACCTGGGTGGGTATGGATAACAGGAACAAAGCCATGCAGATTTGTTACACAGACAACCTGCTTTGGTGTGGGATATCACTTTGCTTGCCAAATTTTCCCTCACATTTTAATCAGCTTGAATCATTAAGATAGAAATCACTAAATAGTAACCTTCCTTTCTAAACTCTGTTCTCATAATAAAACACAGTTTCTCTGGGTATTTATGTATTTTAATTTCTGTATTTTTGACACTACCAAAAGATTTTTTTTGTGCAAAACTAATGACAGAATGTGGTAAATGCAATTGAGTCCATTAATTGTTCCTACAGATTGTATAAATGGACTTTGTTTTCGTTGTAAAATGTCACCAGGAAGTTTACTTTGTGAACATAATGACGATCAGGATAAAGACCTTTTGTGTTTTTGTTAATTGCTTGGGCATGTATCCCATGATGCCCTGATCCATGCCTTTCTTATGACTATGAGGGCTCTCTTATCTGTCTCCATTCAGCACAGGTTCTGTACTGTAAAGAGCCGTACATAGCCCTTCACTGAATCATCCTGTAGTGCTGATGAGATGAGGAGTCAGTTTGCATCAGTGGGATGAGGTCTCTACGCGGATCAAAAAGAATGTGAAATATGTGCGTGTGCATGTGTAAGTGTGTGAGTGTGTGAGCACGCACTGAGCGCTGTGTGAGTATGCCCATCTGTCTTTAAGTATATGTGTGAGTATGTTAAGATCTGGTGTGTGTGTGCGTGTGTGTGTGTGTGTGTGTGTGTGTGTGTGTGTGTGTGTGTGTGTGTGTGTGTGTGTGTGTGAGTGAGTGTGTGCGCGCACATGTAAGAGTGCTCACACGTGTATGCACCATGTGCGTTTTGCCAACTCAGGCGAAAAACCTTACAATTTCATGTAGATCCTAAAATAAAACGTTCCCATTAATAAAACATAGCAACAGCCGAAGCTTTCCCACTTCCGTGGGCTTGTGCAGACAGCAGTGGAGGAGTTGTTTACTGTCAGCTCCTGGGATGTGATAGGGTTTTATTCATTTGAAAACAGAACCATTGGAATCCCAGAGCACCCATTTTATCCATCCCAAGACAAACTATACTGATGTTATTTTCATTTTCCCTGTGTGAATAAATATATGAATCCATGAGAAATTCTAAGATATTTGCTCTCAATGTGTAAAAGTTGAGGATACATTTTTGGATTTCAATCAGCGAGAATTATGAGCAAGCCAACACTAGAACAGCTCCTGTCACTTGTACCAGACACTCATTTTCTCTGCTTTTTATTCGTCTTCAAGTCTGGCTCTACCAACCCAGAGGAGTCAGTTAGATCAGACCTGTCTCTTACACAGACACTAATAAATCTCTCTTTCACTCTCTATCCCTTTCTCTCTCATGCACACACTCTCCCACACTCTCTTTCTCTCGTCGCTCACTGGCCAACAAAAGTGAACTGGTGGCAAGAGGAATCTAACCGGTTGCTAAGACGATGCCATGACAACCAGCATGGAACCCGTGTGCTGTTCAGTGAATGTGATGTATTGAACTTGGAGACTGTGGGGGAGATTACATGTTCTGCATAGTCCCTGGGGGTGGGGAGGGGGGGACACTGATGTTCAGAGGTAGGTAGGGCTGCATCTGTTGAAATGTCAGCTATTTTCTGCCCTCCAGCATTTCCAGCAACGGTGTGGCAAATCTGGACACTGAAGGTCTATGCAATCCTTTGTCAGTTTCCCACATCTTTGCAATGGAAATCTTTTCCTACATGCCACAGCACTGTGAATATACAATTTCCAAGGAGGCTTAGATGCCTTTGATGTCAAAATAACAATACAATAATAAATGATTCAGGCCAGTTTTGTCAAGGTGAAAAGTGTGACAAAAAAAAAAAAAAACATGCATAGCATGTGGTCACACAGCTAGTTATGTAAAGCAGTCGCATTAAAGAAAGAACTCTATTCTTGCAGCTATCAAAGGAACACATTTCAGAATACAATGGACAGACTATTGCCTTGTCATGAGGACACATGTGACAACAAAGGGCCTCTGAGGCCAATTAAAATGTATTATAATGCAACAAATATACAATATGAGAGCGAAACTTTGGATCTGATAAGGCATGAAATAAATTCATTGCTGAAAACCGCAGCAGAAGCGATTAGCATGACTGCTAGTACAGCATAGTTGAAAGCCCCCTTCTCTGTTAAATCTTTAAAATGATAACAGGTGCATAAAGAGCAAACAGGCAGTGATGCACACCACAGAACTGGTAATGCGTTTAAGGTTTTTATACATGTACTACAGAAAGCGTAAGGATATGAATGCTCACCAATCTGTTCATAAATCTGTAGATGGGGAAACATTTACCCAGTATTTTAAGTGTCAGGAAGTACCCTTGACTGGACCTGCAGTGTATGGACGAGTCAGGGAATGAGTTGAGAGATGCAGGAAGAGGAAGAGAGGGCAAGTCTTTATATAAACAATGTCAGTAAAGTCGGGGGGAGACTCCTCGACAGCGTTCCCAAAGAATGGTTTTGGCACAGTTTGTGGGAAGATGAATTTTCGCCTCCCCCCTTCCTCCTTTTTAAGTGGGACCCACTTTGCGAGATTAAATGGGGAAAAGTCACTGAGATTAAGAGGAATCTAGTGGGAATGGAATGGAACCCCCCTGCATCATCAGCTTTGTAAACACACAGGGTTCCGGGAAAGAAAAAACAAAAAACGGAAAAAAAATCCCTTCTCTACATCTACACACTCCAGACTGGATTTATAGTGGTCTGAGGTTTTTTTGTTAAAGTTTGCATACCAACAGGGGAATGGCTCTGCCTTGATGGCAGCCAACCACCTTCCCCCCACCAATCTATTTTCACCCACCTCCCCACCCCCAACCCCTAACCCCTCCAACTAAAAGAATGTGAGAAGAAAGGAGAGAAAAGATATATCTCTATGACGCAAAATCAATATGCCAGAAAACCTCTGTTGGCCCAGCTGTTGGACACTTGCAGTGGGAAGTTGGGTTCTGCTGAGCCAATTATGGAGCAATTCAATAACATTTTTCTGTCAGAGATGACAAAGGAGGTTAATTCTAATGAACCATGCCTCACAAGGGCCCACTATTCACAGTCGTTGCAGTGAATATTAAAGCTGATTATCTCCTCGAAAGGTTCTGGCACATGAGAATGGCAATGCGCCCATGCAATGGTATCTATGGAATAAAATATGGGACCAGTGTGGGTGTGTCATAAACAAGGCCATTGTTACACTATTGATTAACCAGTTTTTTTTATAACCACACTTTCATGAGATCTGATTGAAACAGCACAATTGTTGCACAGCTTGTGAACAACTTGTGTTCCCTGTATAACAAAAAAACTTGAGCGGTATTGTAAAGGGGATCAGAGGCATTAGCCGGCAATGAATGACGTCACCCCCCCCACCCCACCCCTGCCCCCCAAACCCCCAACCCCCCAAACCCCCCACTCCCCACAGTTTGAATAACTGCAATCAGTTTCCTTAGCAGGGGACATTGGCTCAGTGTATGTAATTGTATCTCTTTATGGTGTCATGTGGATTTTAAGGGCTGTGGTGTTAAAACCTTCTGTTCAAACACTATTGTAACGGTGGGCATGAGAGAAAAGTGTATGCTGTGCAGAAATATATGGATATACACTTGTCCACTGGGTTATTTGTCAGGCAGTTGCATGAAGGGACAGACTCATTGACAGGCCTCATGTTTGGCTGTAAAATAGGCAGTAAAACCCATATAAAACGCAGGTGGGAGTCACCGAGTGCTCTCAATGAGGCAAAATTGCAATTTACAAGTGTCCTCTGCTGACCACAACACAGTTGCCACTGATGTAATTTTCTATAAGAAGATCTGGGATGTTTACGCAAGTGTCTGTGCTTATTATGCGATACTATAAATGAACGAGAAAAAAATCCAAAAACAATTGGGTAATTAAGCACAACATTGGTTGACTACATGGAGAAACTTAATTTTGAATTAAGTTGTTGACTACGACATCTGTAATAGCCACAAGACAGAGATAGATTCGGAAAATAAAACTAAGATAGGATATCGTGGACAATAGTTTAACTTCATTTGTGGAATGAGAACAATTTAAAAACATTGCAGACTCAGCTGTTTCAATGTTGTGCAATCTCATCACCTACTCTGCTGCTCTAGCAGTGACCAGCTCTCAAACTATTTTGAAGATGTTGGCACGGAATGCTACAACTGAACAAAAATGTAGTTTTTCCTATGAAGCCTCTTGTCTTCTTTCCAACTCTTCATCCCTCCTGAGTCCTGTTGATAATCTGTTGTAGAGTCCCAAAATTAGATTTTTGGGATTCTTTTTTTTGTGAATTTTAAATTCAACACTTTATGGACAATACGTTTTTCTCAAGTTAGGCATTCGGTTTATAGCTTCATTAACATGTCTAATAGCTCACAAAGAGTTAGTAAATCAAAAGTAGTTTTCGTAAAAAATGGGGCACTGACAGGCTCCAAAGTTTAACATTGGTCGTGGGACATCAGAGTGACCTCTGATCAAGTACAATCCTGAATTTAATGTGTAATTGATATGTTAACATTTGTTAATAGTTGTAATAATATTCAATTTTTCTCTTAGCAGTGTCATTTGGGGCTCTGTGAGAGCTATCCTTATCGTCATAGATTATGAGAATTTGTGGGATTATCATATAACCATATAATCAGGGATTGATGATCTGGATATGGACACAGCACGACCGTACCCACCACTGCACCCAGCTGAGGGAAGGATGGACAGACACAGAGACAGACAGACAGACAGAGGGACAAACTGATTAAAAGCTAGCTGTTTATTCCATTTCTTGTGAAACAATTATCCTTGAACCCGTTTCCCACTGAGAACACAAGACTTGAGATGCCCAGCCAAGTTGGGACAGCTCAGTCTAATCCAGCTCAGGAAGGTTGTGCCAACGGGGGCGCATTTGCGTAATGCCCGCCTGGCCGTGCCCTCGCACCCGAAGAAAATGGGTCTGCCGGGATTACCATACATCATCGCAAGATGACCAGTTCCACAGCTGGATTTGCACGGCTGATTTGTTGTTCCCACAATCCCTGAGACCTCGCTCCTGCTAGCGCTACAACATCACCACATTACGGGATCTGGTGGCTAGTAGAAGTATTCCAGGCAGGGTTAGGCGGCATTATCTTTTGGTAGGGATTCTCTAAATTCCAAGCTTGATCACAATTACATAATACTGAGGGAAGCAAGGCAGTCTAAGGAATCTGTGACCTACTTCAGCCATAAGGTTGACCTTTTAAAAATGTTCTTTTTACCATATGTAACACTGAATGGCTTCTCAACTGAATGGCATCATGATTCACTGCAGTTACCTTCAAACCCAGCAACAGCCACACAATTAATAATAATGCAGATAATGTTGGCACAGCTGTGGTGCTTTGTAACTTTCCAACAAGAACACAGGCAAGCAGGCAAGTGAGCAGTGAGAGAATGAAGATTTGACATGAAGATGGCTCCTGATTGCCAATGGTGGCCCTAATGCTATAGTGAAACTGATGCTTGGGTGTCTATGGCCTGGTGGATAAGGCTCTTGGCTGGGACCCTGAAGGTGTGTGTGTGGGAGGGGGTGGTTCAAGCCCCAGTGTAGCCACAATAAGATCAGTGCAGCTGTTGTGCCCTTGAGCAGAATGGCCCTGGTTTGCCTAACGAACTGTAAGTGGCTTTGAATAAAAGCATCAGCTAAATAACCGCAATGTACACACTCCTGTGACTGGTCATACGTTTTGGCGACCAAACAGAATCGAATGGTGCCAAGGTAGACTGAAAGATAAAAACTGGCATCGTGCATTGAGAATTGCAATGCACAATGGCGACACAGGGCTAATGTGCTTCCCACAGTCAGCTGACAAGCACACAGGCATTTGAAAAGCCTGTACAAGGGAGGGTCAGCACTGAGATGTGCTTTTTGAGAGAGTGGAAAGGCACTCACGGCCCCAAGCCCACTTCATCTCTGCGGCCCACACAGTGAGTATGTGTGTGCGTCTGTCCTACTCAATACTGAACAAGCCATTCATTCAGGGGCTTACCTGCATTGTGCAGCCTGAGCAGTAGAAATTGCAATCATTCACAAAATATGTTCCCTTAGGTGCAAGGCATGATCGTCATGGGAACAAGGCTGTATTTTCTGCTTCACAGGGTTTGCACCTAGAGAGGATTCTTTCTAATAGTGACTGAATACATCTTGAGAGGACACACTCCCAGTTAGTTTAATTACTGACTAATCACCTAAATGTGTCCTTTTGTAAAACAGTAAAACGTTGGAAGCTCAGGAGGTCATCATTTTAGGTACCATTATTCTGGAAAATAAATGTTTGTGTTATTTGTATTCTCGACTGTTTGTGTCTGTAATAAAGCACATTTTAAATTTTAATGAAATCTACCGGGCACAAACAACCAAGAAAAATGACCACAAAATTACTTGGAAAAAAAGCAAACTGGCTAAGATAAAATGTTTTCACTATCCTTTCTTACACTTTGATTCAGGCGTATGGATTATTTTGCTTTTGTACTTTTCAACTGTAACGCTTCCCAAAACATCACCTCAAACAGGCTCACCAGTAGAACTCTAAAATCAAACAAATATTGTCGGCGGGCCCATTATAACAGTTTTATTACACTCAAATCTTTCAAATTAACATCATTATCTCAACACATGTCTTTGCTACATCATTTCTATGTTAAAATAGTGATTGTTGCATGTAGCAACATGCAATTTAACATAATGGTTTTCCACTTACACATAGATTGTATTTATGCACATAGAAAGAGCTGGCTGGTGTTTAATTCCCTCTGCCTTTTCTTTGTGTCTCTCTTGAACCAATTACCTAAAATACGTTTTCCATTTTAAAAGCCGTCCTCCCACGTTTTCTTTACGCCTTCCTGCCTGTCTTTCATTTCCTTCCTTCTTTATTCTTCCCTCTGTTCTGTTCTTTCAACTTGTTTGAGGAAGGGAGAGCCCAGGAGATGATATAAAAGAAAACAGAGATCAGAGAATGGGATGGAGGGTCCACACCGGGTCTGTCTGAGCCTCACATGTGCGCACACATAAATAAACACACACACACACACATACATGCACAGAAGTAAACAAATCAGCACATACATGTGCACACATGCAAATATACACCTAGCACACACAACACACACACACACACACACACACACACACACACACACACACACACACACATATACCACACACACACAAGAAATAAATAAGCACACACACAAGCACAAACAAGTAAGTACACACACAAGCATACACACATCCATGCAGAGTCCTAAACATGAACATAGCCAAAACTGCATGAACTCACACACACACACACACACACACACACACACACACACACACACACACACACACACACACACACACACACACACACACACACACACACTTCAAACAAACACATACACACCTAACCGAAGCTCAGTCCTTAAAGTGTGACATGACACATTATTTCCATGACTAGGCATTCTAGTGGAATTTTGTTTACATACATGTGGCCCCAAAACAGAAGACATTGGAGAGGAGAGAGTAGAGGACAAATCATGGCCACACTTATGGACAGAAACCTTTTTATGTGTAGGTAGCCAGGCCTGTCTGTTTCTGATATCTGGGTCACCGGCTGTGTCATGATGCGGGGGACTTTGAAGATCACTCAGCCTCTGCTGCTTGACCTTGCAACCTCCCTCCTATTCCCAGGAGACCCCAGGATCTAAAATCTAAAAGTGTTAGGATGAATCCTTAACAGAAAAAGTCATGTGCATTAATATTTAATGAAACCCGTCAGTCATCCTCGGTCTCTCCATCCCGTGTTGTCTCATGTGACTGCTAGGTGTGCTCAGTGGATGGGGAAAAGCGAAGCCACTGGCCATATATGGCATAGATGTCACAATGTGAGTCACATCATGGTGGACCTGTGACACCTGCTCAAATCTGATACCCAAAATTAGCATACACGCATTCCCCTTTACCAAAGATTCAATTCATTCAATGCATTTGAATTTCACTTGATTTTCCACAGGCGCCAGAGGAGAGAATGGCAGGGGATTGCCTTCTACGTCAAATACCAGAAAACCTCTACAGCTGTTGCTCCTCTGGCCTCTTTCAGCATAACACATACCTTTAGAAAATTGCACAAAAATACGTGATTGCCCTTGAATGAATGTGTCAACCGAGTGAATGAGTGAATGCAAGAGCGACAATGATAATTTCAATACATCCATCGCCATGGGCCTCAGAGCTTGTTACCATAATCTTTTCATCATAACCACGCAAGCGTGGCCCTCGCATTCAGACGACACAGAGAGTGTCAGACAAACATGTCACACAGTAAATGCTGATGACAGGCAGGCTGCATTGTGGGTCAGTGGCATGCCGACCCACCGTCACACTCCCAGATCGGGGCCCGGCAAAGCTGTAAATCCACACTGCGGGCGTCCACCAAAGTCGGAAATACAGAGTAGAAACAACAGGGGAGAGAGAGGGCGTGTTGGGGGATTGGATGGACGGGGGGGAGGGGGTGCACATGGCTGGAGGCGCAGGAGTGAATAACCTCAGGAGGTGAATAAAAATGAAAAGCCAAGCAAAACTGTGGTAAAGCAGTGAGAGGTTGTCTATAAATGGCAGAGGGGGAGGGGATGGGGGTGCCTTCCGTCTTTTCTCTGGCCTGGTGAATCTCCTCGTGGCGAGCTCTTTCTCTTTGATAAACAGACATTCTTTTTAATCCATCAGAACCATTAGGAGACCATTGAGTACATATATGGTTGGTGCCCTACCATTGGCGGACCTACCAACATGAAACCCTGAGAACGGGTTTGATAAAGCAGGAGGGATGAGCTCATGTAACAAAACTTTATTAAGATATATAAGGTTTTTTATAAGGACTATAAACCTCCTTGGTGCACCAGGCATGTATATTTCATATGATACTTTCCTGCCACTATACTCTTAAATTTTTTAGTCTTAGTTTACATTTTTTAGTTTACTTATAAATAAAATGCAGCTTTATTAAAGAGATATAATATTAAATGTGGCCACTATATCAATTCCTTGTCATCTCATAAATGTACCAGATAGTACTTAAATTTACCCTACTCACATACACAAAGGAACATACAAGAAATCACATCTTCATATATGCACACATGTAAATAAACTCATACACAAAGGCTTTAGGAAATATAGGATGCACAGTTATTTTTTGAAGAGAAACACCCACCATTGCTACACAACTGCTAAATAGCATCATACCATATTGTATGCGTTTTTTGAGTGCTAAGCTGACTCAGACCAAATCTCAGCAAGCCATAGTCCACATGATTTCTCCCCAGGGTTCACACAAAGAGACAACGTGTTTATCAGATGTTTGTAAATACCAAAGCCGTAGGAATCCCAGCTATGACTGCGATGGTGTCAGGAGAAACATGTTATAGCTGCCAAGAACGTACCAACTGGAAATGACTCCAGCAGGCAGGTACCTGACCAACATCTGTGGTATTTGTATTCAAGCAAGCTATTTCAGTTAGGTATTTGTCCACTCAGTCTTTTGCAAGCTTGCTTCATAACAGGAATGCAGAGTGCAGTGTGTTTTTTTTTCAATAAGAGTGCCTGAGTATGTGATGGACAGGCAGGGTTTCCAAATTCTTTGCATGATAATGTATTCAATAAAAACTGAAGAAATGTACAGCGTTTTTAAAATAAATATGATTACAGTGACAGGTCTACTTTAAATTAACTTTTGATTCAATTAGTATTTAATGTTTTTTTCTACATCTCCTTACATGGAATTTATTTTTATTCATTATTCAAGTTTTTTGACCTCTGCAAACATTTGACATTTATTATATAAACTATTTAGCTACTTAATAGATGATAATGTATATAGAAGAAGAATGTGCTGAACAAAATAAGACATTTGAGACCTGCCAATTATCATCTTGATATGGGGTAAGTGAAGACAAAACCGATAATGACTCTTAAAAGGTGAGTCTGCACACAGTCTCAGTGCAGACCATGTCCGTGATTGGGCGGGTGGGTGGAGGCAGCAGCACCAGCGCGGTGACACAGCAACTTGTGCTCTTGCAACATGTACTGTATTTCCACAAGGTGCCAGTGAAATCTCAGTGACCCCAATCCAGGTCTTAATCACAGACAATAAGTACCCACTTATTCATCGCTTGTTATTCCTTAATCCGATGCCTTCACATGTAAACAAAGTATAATTGGATGGCACTGGTGGAAAATTGTTGCACTCTCATGGGAATAACAGCAGTGTACCTGCCAGGATACTCGCTCTCGCTCTGAAATCTTGCCTCAGCCTCTCCTCTGTAACATTATAAGGAGCTGACAGATGGAAGCAGCTGCAGCTGCAGCCCATGGGACAATATTCTCTCAAAGACGATTTAGAAAAAATTCCCCCCTCCCCCACCCCACCTTGAACCAGCAGCCTGTAGTCTAGTGGCTAAAGTACATGACTGGGATCCTTGAGGTTGGTGGTTCAAGCCAGAGTCTAGTACAAACAAGAACACCCCTGTTGTTGGGCCCTTGAGCAAGCACCTTAATCCCACATTGCTCCCAGGGGGGATTGGCCCTTGGTTAGCATAATTAACTGTAAGTCACTTTGGATGAAGTTGCTTTTGGATAAAGCATCAGCTAAATGACTGTAATGTAATGTAAACCAAAGTTGCGAGCCTGCCTTACCAGAAATCTCCCATCGGCTCAGGAGGAGGAAGCTATTACTCCTTTGATTCAAAGGATGACTTACCCTCACTTCTTAGCACACTACAAATGTGTCACCACTTACTGCCTGTACCAGCAGAGGAAGGTAAACGCAGCTAGTATTCAGCTCATGCAGTCGTAGACACTCAGCTGGACAAGAGTGGCTGCTAAAGAGAGATCAGGCTGAAGTGACCCTTAGTGAAGCTGAGACAATACTGCCTCCCCAGTGTGGATCTCCAGCCATCACAGGTAAAGGCATGGCTGGGACTCAAACACCCAAAAGCAGAATTCACATCTATACTGTGAATATGTACATAGAATGTCTTCTTCTGCATACATTTCAGGTAACCCTCAGCTTAAACTGGTACATGTAACCTAAACACTGGTGAAAGGGTTCCTTCATTGTACATCCATATGAAGCCAAATTGAAATTGTGGTGGCTCAAAAGGGTCTGTAATGGTTCCTTATAGCACATATACATGTTCAGGCCCAGGCTCAATGTGTGATTTCAGACAAACAGTGCTTTGCAGTTAGAGATAATCAGATATCTTTGCTCTGGCAATGGTATGGTGGATTTAAATCAGCCAGGATTCCTGTGGTTGATTTGCTTGAGATGCGGGTAGCACAGTAGTAGCTCAGAAGTTGCCCTTTTTGAGCATTTGGGATTTAAAAAAAGAATGGAAGTCACATGACTCTCTCACCCCACACTCATATATTCGGTAACAATGTCCATTCAGTGAGAAACGTCTACATTGAGTCACCGGGCAGGAAATAAGCCACATGTTTGCTACATGCCTCAGCAGCCCACAGCTCAGAGATGGACCAATCACATCACATGTGAGAAACAGGGGCTGAATGAGTCATCCTCCATCCCCACTGAGAAATGTATTTTACACAAGTATGCTTCCCTGAGAAACTCTTCTGGAATGTGATTAACCTGCCCACAGGGGGAGAGATTACTCTGTTACCCCACACAGAGTAAAATGTGACAAGCAGCTGTTTTTGACTCAAAGTTTTGTTTTTTTCTCAGCCACAAGTAAATCAAAAATTGTCATCTAAAGTTAAGCAAACTAACAAGATGTTGTGCTCTCAAACAAAAAAAAAACACTGACCATTCTAAATTACTTTAAATGATTCTCAATATATCATTAGTATTGTATAATAAAAAATAAATCTTCTTTTAAGGAGCTCAAGTCCAAAGAAACTCACTGATTCCATAGTCAATGTCATAAATCCTCTTTACTGTCTTTGACCTTAAGAATACGTTCAGACATTGTCTTTTCCTTTCATGCTCCTGTCTTACCTTTCTATAATCCTATGAAACAGATTAACCCACAACACCCATGCCAAAAATCAGTATTTCTCACTGTGTGGAAGTTACATTGTAAGATAATAATATTATACATATTATATTATGTGTAAATGAGAGAACAGCTTGAAACTGTGGCAAATACTGTATTCCTCTTTCACTGAAATATCCAGTCCTTGGTTAATCCAGATGTCCTCATTCAGATCTTTGTATAGGAGGTTCATTTTTGTGCAATCAAAATCCAGTTATCCTAGAATGCGTTCAACCATAAATAGGCCTGCATCATTTACAGACCACCTGAACATATTAAGACAAAATATACTGTCTATTCATTATCATGGAATTTGAGCATAATCATTGCATTGGAAGAGAGCAAGCCATTCAAGTAAGATAATGCCCTATGAGGATTTTATATAAGCAAAAACCATATAAATTAAATTCATACAACAACCATATTCTGAAGACTTCAATGTGTATTTTCACAAGCAGAAGTGAAGCCCTCCTACCTGCACTTTTGGATCACCCATTGGTAAAATAGTTAGTGCATGTATCTAAAAGTTATTAAAAAAATAATATTCAGTTTCCAGTTTGTAAAGCTGCCAGAGATTCACCATCTGCCTTGAGAGTCACTGAAAATATGAGACATTGTTTATCTGTACTGTTATTTGATGCCCTTTAAACAATATGATTTATTTTATACCCCTCATCCCTCCCTTAGGAATAGACTGTTCACATCTACTTTGCGTTCTTTTTTTTCCACAGAGAAACTGATGTTTAGATCTCTCCTCTTACACCCCAGAGTGAAGTTCAAATCTTTCCCTGAGTCTTTGTCTACAGTTCCCTAAATAGAGCAAAGCTTAGCTCTGACCCTAAATTCCTCTCTACTGTACTACAAACATAGCAGAGCTCAGAACTGCTCCTACATTCCTCTGTACTGTACCCTGAATAGAGAGGAAGTCTCATTTTCTCCCTCATTCTTCACATGCCAGGCTGAGTGATTCTCCCAGTAAACTCATGACAGGCACGGAGAGGAATGCATCATTGGGTACAATTCTCTCTTGAGCATTTCTCTTCCACCTTCAGGGGTTTTTCCAATCACACAGCGAGCGGAAACCCAGAAAAATAGCTCCAGGAACGTCAAATCTTGGGGCACTCATTGACTGTGCCAAGCCCAGTCTTCCGCTCACACACCTCTTGAATTTTTTATGTCTGATTTGATATAAGGGGTTCCTCTAACAGCATTAGAAATGAAGTGAAATCCGAAAGGTCTGTCTATTAGACAGTTTTTTTCTGAATTTATTCAGATTTTATCCCCCCCCTCCCCAAAAATTTAAACATGCACAATCCTTGCATGGCATTTTTCCTGTAATCCTATGATTTTCCTATTATTCGATTACATTAACCTTTGTGGATTGACCGTAATGAATGATATGTGTAGGGGGAATACAATAGGATTGTAAAATGTAATCTGGTTCCAGTTTCCTTTGAGAGATATTAAGGATGATGAGGTCTGATGATAATTTCTTGGCAGCCCTTCCAAATATGCTTTATCTAAGGGAAATGGAGTCAGCCACACTGGATCCACAACTGTGGGTCAACAGGAAGTGATGCTCCTCCTGACAGGAAACTGCTACCCCCACCCACTATACCAGCATTCATTCATAAATCACACACATAGTTATGTACAAGTACTACAACGCCCTGTCACTGAAGTCAATATATTTCAAAATATAGTAGGTTGCAAAGCTTTTGCTCTCACTCCAGTGCTCATGTGAATCACTCCAGATGGATCGTTGTGAAATGAAGATGCAGGAGCAGATTAACATGGCACATGACACATCAAATGTCACTAAAAATGTAATCACTCATTCCCTATTTGTCGAAAATGGAGACTCTTACTGTACGAGAGTAATGCAAATAAAACCTGTACCCTCACTCCAATGAAATTCCCCTTAATAGAGCTACACCGAGGAAACATGGATAGATAAAACCATTGCCACTTAATACCACTCCCCCCTAAAAATATCCAGATTGATTCAAGCATCAGGTTTTCTTGTGCACCAGAATTTGATGGAATCTTGGTGGTCCTAGTCCTTTGACCTGGGTTTGCAATAGGCCATGTGTGGGCGGGACATAGTTCAAATGTAATCTGTACCTTGATCTGAGATTGTGCTATTGGGCTCCAGGCTCTGGTGATATACCTGAGTAGTCAAATGGATCCTGACAGCCTCTAAGAAAGTCCAGAATCTGATGCATGGCGTGGCGCAAGAAAGCAATTCCTTTGATCGATTTAGATAAGGCTCCCTCAGGTCAGGTTAGGAGAAGTGGTCCTCAAAAATGCAGGGCACTGTTGTATTCATTCACATACACACATACACACACACACACACACACACACGTGCACATGCATAAAAGCATGGAGACCTGCACACTCACACAAAAGCTTGCACACTTCCACATGTGCACAAATGCAGAAACACATACACCATTCACATATCTTTTGAAGAGGAAACAGGGTCAGATTCTTGACATTCTTTTCAGGAATGTCAGCTTCACTATTGGGGTTCTGTAAGTCATCCCTGCTGCACATGTGCAGTGGGGTCCAAATGTCTGAGACCACATTGAACTTTTTTTTGATTTTTGCATGTAATCCTGGAAATAAACAAAGTTTTATGGTTTTGAAAAATGTAGTTATGACCTTTAATAAATATTTATTAAAGGATTTTATTTAAGAAATATTTAAAATTCTGCACTATTTCTGGGTCAAATTAAAGCAAATTTGTGACATTTGTGACCACATTGACTTCTTTTTACAAAAGGTCAGACCCCATCAAACATTAATGGGGGCATTTAAAGGCCAAGAAAGTTTTTGGACACTTAAAGACCATGACATAACATGGTTCATCAAGTTTTGCACAAACTTGTGGAGTCCATGCCAGCTGTAGTTCATGCTATCATTAAAGCAAAAGGAGGAAATACCAAAAACTAAGACATTCTGAAAGTCACACACTTCCACGAGTGGTTACAGGCTTTTGGACCTCACTGTGTGTGTGTGTGTGTGTGTGTGTGTGTGTGTGTGTGTGTGTGTGTGTGTGTGTGTGTGTGTGTGTGTGTGTGTGTGTGTGTGTGTGTGTGTGTGTGTGTGTGTGTGTGTGTGTGTATGTGACAAACAGAGAGAATATTGGAACCCTGTGAGCTTTTCAGACTGCTAAACACAAAACCAAAGCATACTGCATGTATCACAGGGATGCATTGTTGTGTGGAACTCTCTCTCTCTCTCGAGCTTTCTCTGAAAGCCTGCTGCCTCTCCATAAATCCTTCACAGCTTCGGAATGCTCTAAAATGATACAGGTGCACCATGTGCTGAACATTGGTCAATGTGGTGCATATGTCTCACTTTAGCCTTTTCTGTTTAAGTCCATAATCTTTAACCTCTCTACATCTGCTCTCAGGGTTGTTGTAGGAACAGCTTCTCTTTCCAGTTGATTGCCTGAGCCAAAACATACTGCAAGGCTTTCGTGAAGGTGTTTTGGCCACCATGGGAGAAACAATGTGATCTTAATTTTCATTTACAGAACCTTACTCAGACACTGAGCCTGATTATTCATTTACAGGTGTGAATTGTATGTCAAAGAACCTCTTTCAATGTATCTCAATTTATTTCCTCTCTTCATTCTCCAAAATCCAGAAAGGAGATGAGAATATGCAAGTCCACAGAGATAAATTAAAATGCTGAAAGTGTGTCTTAGGTATCCATTTTCTGGAAGTATCTTTACCATTCTGATGGGTTTTTGTATTGCTCTTTCGTGAGTATAAGAGGATGGCAGAAGTCATAGAGGGAAAGGGAAGAGGAGGATGAAGGAGCACAGGCAGGGTACAGGAAGCTGGAGTGCAGGGGCAGGGGTGCACAGGAAATAGAGGTCAAAAGAGAGGGGTGGGGGGCCACAGCCATTGTCCTGCCGTGATGACGTACCTCTGTCTCTCTCTAAAACACAGCTGAATTCCGGTGTCACTAAAGGGGCAATATCTCATACCATGCAAGAAAGAATGTCCTCTGACATTAGACTTCCCAGGTTCAGAACAGTTCCTGAGGACGTTCTAGACTACCTCTCCCCCCAGTCCTGGATCACGACACCTCTGTCGCACGCCCCATCCTGTTGGAGATGCCCTTCCTCTCTGGTGTCCCTATAGACAGGAAATGCTGGCGTGCTGGAGGCCTGAATTCCGGTCCGCTTGAGGGCCAGGAAACAGCCCCTCTGCACCTGCACATGGACCCACAGATGGATGGATACAGTGTAAGGCCTGGCTATTGCAAACAAAGAAAGGCCCCAGGCAAAAACAAACACCCACACCCCTCTTCCATTCAGAGGAAAGCCATTACTTTACGTTAGTGTCAGCCTGCTACAAGATATACTGTCGCTTGTCGTATACACAGCATTTAGCTGAAACGGATAGTTGATGATGTAAGGGTAGAATAAATTACTTCCCAATCTATTTTCACACCACACTATAAGTGTCACGCCAACAGTTAAAAAACTGAAAAGTCAAACTGGCCAGATGTTGTTTTGATGCACAGTTAAGGAAAATATGAAATACCATGCAGGGTTATGAGAAATTGATATGATTTATCTTCATACATTAATCAGTATTCTCCCAGAGTTTGTCATTAATTTGAAGCATAATATAGTACTCCATTGTTTTGTCATTTGTGTTGTTTGAGTTTTATTTTATTTAGTTCAACTACTGTATATTAAATACATTTTCATACCAATTTGGTATAGAGGGATGCCACTGACTTACTCTCTGCTATATTGTAGTTGAAAAGGAATGTGCAGACACACAGAAATGTTGATTTACATTTGATGCACCGGACATGGGTTAAAACATATGTAATGAAAATGAACATTTTAGGAATCACTTAATATAAAAACGAGTAACATTACAGCCCTCCCTTACAACTCAACCAAAAACAAGACATCCAAAACATTATTGCATTTTCTGTGGAAAAACCTGATGATAATGTGCAGTACTGCATATTACAATCTATATTTAATATCAGGGTATGCCCTGAAGCCCAAAGGTTACAGATGGAATCATTAACCAAAATGGAGTGGAGTGATGTTAGTCATGCTGTTTTACTTACTATTCAGTCATTGAACATAATATTTGCAGGAGAAATACTGAATGAAACGATATTTATATAGGATTTTAAAGTCATTATTTTCTAACTGGGATTTGAACCTGCAACCTACCCAAGAAAACCATAATTCCGCAGTGCTTGTCCTCATGAGAATATGTTTACCTGTCTGTTGCCTGAGCACAAACATCTGTGAATCTGGTCAGTATCTCATGAGCTCTCCATCCAGAAAAGAGCAGTGTGTGTGGAGCAATGTGCATCAATCTCCTGGCAGCTAAAAAGTGTGTGTTGTTTGTGTCTTTCACAATTACGTGTGTGACACAGCTTTTCCTGAGAGGGAAGGGTGAGTCCTTGAGGCGTGTAATGACCCACTTTTCCACTCACAGAGCTAGAATTGACAATGGAACGGGAGAGAGACCCTGCTTTACCCACGTTTCTCACTCACGTCAGAGGCCATGACATCTCTCACTCTGTCCAGCTGGGCTCTGCCCTGCCTGGATGCAGCGTTCGTCACCTTTGGTTCCAGCTGATCTCATTGAGAGGTCCGTTTTCACCTCCACAGAGTCCCTCTGTATCCTATCACAGCTGCTGCCATGCAGCAACATCAGCCCCACAATGCATTGCAGTGTTGGCTCATAGAAAGCAGGGAACGCTCGAGTGGTGACACCTCCACTTGGCCCAGCCCCCTGCAAACCATAAGGCGATAAAAAAGATCGACAACCACCTGGTATGCAGCTCAATGTTGACACAGATAATGACAACACAGATCTTATTTCAAACTCAAAACATAACCAGTGGAAGCCTTGTCTTTCTCAATACTCTCACATACACTGGTTCATAACCAGATGATATGCCTACATTCCCACATGTAAAGCTCACCATAATGGTGAATCCAACCACTTTTATGTTTCTGTGTACCAACAAAATGTGAATCAGTGCAGTGGTCTGAAGTACAACAGATTGTTTAATTGCTGGTGTGTTCTTTTTTGATGCTGCCAGCACTGGCCTGTGTTCTTTTTGTGTGTAAATAAATTAGTCAGGTCCATTCTAAAATGTTCTCTTTCTCTTACAAAAGGGAAAATAAATCCTTTTGCTTTTTCTGTTGTTATTCGTGTTTTGGAGGGACCACAATAAAACGACTGTTGGACTAATTATGTGCCGATCCAGCTTACAGTGCAGGAAGAGAGTGTTTGTTTATTTTCTGGTACAAACTATCAACTATATTTGAACAGGACTGCGCTACCAAGTACAAAGAAAACAATCATTTGGACCCTTTCCATCGATGGTATTTGAAGCCATATGATAAACACCTACATCTGTCTAGTTTTGATATTGTCTTATCCATCATTTGGCAAAGTAGAAATACTGAAGTACAGGGTGTGATATCCTCCAGGGCGGACATTAATCAGACCATGTGAACATACCTGCTGCAGCCTTAGTAAACAACAGCACCTGCAGCCATGCAATGGATTCACACACCACTCACATTCTGACAAACACCCAGACATGTACATACAATGCACTGACAAACACACACACACACACACACTCACACACACACACACACACACACACACACAAACACATTGTAAATACAGGTTCTCATGCTAGGAATTGTCCTGGAGCTGCCTTTTAACTTTCAATAAACAATTAAGGACTCTCTGGGAGGGGAGAATGTGTATCTTTTCAGGTGTGTGTGTGTGTGTGTGTGTGTTGCATGGGGTGGGTTTGGGGGATGCATGGGGGAGGGTTTGGGGGATAATTGGATTGAAAAAAGAAGAGGATCACTTGAAATTGGCTCTACCCTGCCCTTGGCATACACAGACAGGGGCATTGTGGGATACATAGCTAGCTCACACCTTCCGCTTTGCTCTGAATACAAAGGAAGAGGGATTTGCCGTTTGCCCCTATTGTTGGACCATCCCAGATCCCTCTTTTAAGGGGCACAACAGGCACCCAGTTTAGCAAGGGCTGTCATTGTGAGGGGCTGGCACCTCCTATCTCAGATCATGTGGCTTTGATAAGCTTTCCCTATCCTGTGCTAATCTAATTTACTGTATCCGCTCTGCGAGGTGGGGCCGCATGGCGCACATGGGTTACTGTTAGTCAGTGGACAATGAGCTCCCTTTGTTTCCGCATGTAATGATTGGAAAAGTGACTGGGGGGTGGGAGGTGCAGCGGAGCAGAGGGTGCCGATTGGAGATCCAAATCCTGGAGAGCAGGCCGTCATAGCAGGTTTCATAATTAAGGATAATCTGCATTGTTGCAGCTGAGCTCCCCCAGAACCCAGCCGTGTTAACACTTTTGTTGTTAACACCCTCAGCCCCGCGGTATTTGCCTCGCCACACTCTCAGTGCATCCCATCTCTATCTTCCTCCGCGCTTCCCTCTGACGCCTCTGTCTTGAGTTCTGAATGGGTATGCAGGTTTTCAATAAAAAGTTGGGTGCAGATGTGATGCAGAAAATAAATGCCAATTACAAAGATGAACTGGACCTTAGATGTCGCCAGCATAATGGGGACAGCAGCAAAACTCAGTACAAAGCCAAGGTACACAGATAGGCTTTGTAATCTAGGCACACATACAAAGCCCATAGAATAACCTTAAGCTCTCCACATTTCTATCCATATGGAATTTTATATCCATATGAATTGGTCTGAGAAAAGACAGAGGAGCTTTTACTGTAACTTTTTTGTTTGATGTTGTATATGTTAGTTTTTGTGTATGATTTTGTAGTACAAACGAACAGTTTAGCAACATGAAAGAAAGAAAGAAAGAAAGAAAGAAAGAAAGAAAGAAAGAAAGAAAGAAAGAAAGAAAGAAAAAGAAAGAAAGAAAGAAAAAGAAAGAAAGAAAGAAAATGGAGAGAGAGAACGACAGGGTGAGATGTTGTAAGTGGGCAGTGCTACAGGGGACAGACCATGTGGAGAATGGGACAGCCGGTGATGAAAGGGGAGGCATTAGCTCCACAGCACTGGGCTGCCCACCAAAAGCCTCTCCGGCAGCTGGCAGGACTGGCACTGTGCCATGCAGGGTCAGACTCTCTCAGAGTGACAGATGCGGCAGTGTGGCCGGGCACAAAAACCAGGGAAGAGAAAAAAAAGAGAGAGAGAGAGAGAGAGACAGAGAGAGAGAGAGAGAGAGAGGCATGTGTGAAAGAAAATAATGCTGTTATTCACTATTGTATCAGAGGGGGCCAGGCACTGGATAAAACACAAGCTAATAATTCCTGCCATATGGGTAGCAGTGCGAAGAAAGAGAAAGAGAGAGAGAGAGAGAGAGAGAGAGAGAGAGAGGGAAGGAGGGAGGGAGGCAGAGAGAGAAAGAAAGAGAGAGATGTGTAGAAGAAAGACATGTATATGTATGTAAAATGTATAAAGTAGAAGATTCAGCCAGCTGGTCAATGTGCAAAGAGATTGTGTGCTTGTTTACTCGAACGTGAATGGCCGTGGATGCCACAGACAATGGCCGTCCACACCTTCTATAAAGCGGGGCAGGATAATCCTAAATTAACTAAACGGCGCGAGGGGAAACAGAGTTTAGTGACACAAGGCGTTAAGTGGGTGATCCTGTTATGGAGGAAAGGAGATGGGCAGTCTTGTGTTTCTGCGTGTGTGTTCAGATAAAGCCCATTCAATGTGAATGGCTCAACTATAGCCCATTAGAAGGCCATTCTCACAGCAGAAAAAGCCACCTTGTTGCCTTTCCACACAATCGGAGCTGCCTTCCTGTTGCCACGAAAGATGTCCACACCATACACTACCGGCAACAAGCCAGATTTCTGCCGCCACCTCTCACAAGGCGGTTTATTGCCACTCCCTGAAACAACAGTTGCGCTGTGTAATTTGATTTGGTGAATTGGCAGTGTTTACATTACATTAGCACTTGTGCGTGAAATGATGCATCATAAATAGTGGACAGCTTTGCCCATTACAGAGTGAAAAGTTAAGCAGCATTTATTAAATTTGCAACCCATCTATAAAAAAGAAAAAATAGCATTTTTCATTCTCTAACAGCAGACATAATGACAAAGTTGTATTCGACTTTGCCATTCCCCCACAACGCCTCCCCCCCCAACCAAAAAAAAATGACATCAGAAAAGGGATTCTGCCAGTCCACTAGCTTGACACAGCAATTTCGAGATGTAGTAACAACTGTCAACTATTTCATTCCCACCTAATTGCCAATCACCAACAGGCTGTCACTCATTTACCCGAAATGGAAGTTTCCTTATTTTGAGTGAGTAATATGCAGGTGATTAAACTGATACTAGTGTAATAACCGTATGCATAGGTCTACATAGATACATAATACTACTAATACTACTAAAATATTTTACAGTTCTGCATATGGAATAGGAATAGGTTGAATGGTTAACAAAATATCCATAAAATTTTGAAACCTCAATCATGATTGATTAGGAATTGGACAATGAAGACGCAAGCTAGCACTTACTGCTGTAATGTTGCTCATTCACTGGTGTGCCTGCTATTGTATCAGTTGCAAAGCAACAACGATTTAACTTTTGTAACAGACAAAAATTGTAATGTGTTCCTACACAGTATTTCTGCTTCATTTTTGTGTTGTTACTTTGTAATTACGTAGGCATGAAGATCGTAATGAAAGTGGGTCCCAAAATGAAATCACCAAATTCCAAGTTAAAGTATGGATTTGCATCCTTTTAAGGTAAAACAATCCACCAAAATAAAATTTTGTTTTTACTATGTGTTTACATGTCCATATTTCTCTAAGTGGAGCACATTAGCATGATAAACAGCCAACAGGCCTTTTGAACAACTACAACAAAACGTGTAATATGTAAATATGCAGACTGTGTGTAAAAGGATAAAAGGCACCTTTGGTGCAACGTAAATACCACCACACTTGCCAGTCAGTAAGGTTGCCAAATCTCTGGTATGGCTTTTCCCAAATTCATTGGCAAAATTCTCTACCAACATGATTGGCATCATTTGATAAGGTTAGGATAGCAGACATTGCCTAAAATTAGCTACTTTACACTCTTCTGGTCCCTGTGAGCTGAAAATCCATCTCAGACAGGGTTTATAGGATCATTTATTGGTACTTTTTGTGAACATATTTCAATGTAAGCCACTGAAAAGGGTGACGTTTTTAAAGAAGTAATTTTGGCTCTGTACCCAATACCAGAGTGTTCCGGATTCACAATCCTGGTCGGACTGCTTGAGTAAATAACCAGCCTCGTGACTCAGAAAGCAGACTGCTCCCAACTTCAATGAGCAATATAGGGACCGAGGGCATCTGCTAGACGCATTTCATAGATTATTAAAGATTGTTAATATTCTCCACATGCATCATGAAACTTCATTTATCAAGATTAAACTCTTTGGTTTTTTTAAGGGTTGACAGTGGAAAGTAGTTGGGGCTGGCATTCATGAGAAGGAGGCTTTGCCTCACCTCAGCAGTTTTTATTCTGCCCAGCGGCTCTGTCACGCATCACCTGCCACCGAGAAGCAAGGGGCCCATGAAAGAGTGAAGCTGATTGGCCAGACCAGGCAGAGCAGGGAACATGCAGGGGGACTTGGTGTCTCTGCTCTCAGAGTCAGGGTTCTGCCTCTTCCCTCCCCATACTGCACCTGGTTTGATCTGCTGGATATCCACCATCTCCTATTAGAAGCAACAGCACAGAGTTTTGATCACCACACACAACCACTGCCTGCATTTTAGCCTTCAGCCTTATTATTTTTCACCCTTATTTGTTTGTTTGCTCTTCTTCCCCATATTCACAAGCCCCATCTGCTCTCTTGAAGCAATGCTTTATTTTTTAATTCACTTCTGTAGAAGCCATCTGGTTCCCAATACAAAATGAGACCCAACACCACTGTGGAAGGGCATTTGGTTTCACCCACCACACCTGTGGGGGTGGAAAGGAGGGGTTACTGTCTTCATCTGTCACCGCCCCCGTTCCAAAATCACCTGAGACCCGAGTCAAATTATAGCATGACTACCAGAGGAGGTATTTTAATTTCTAATAAAACTGTCAAATGATTAATGATTTAAAGTGTGTAAAAACTTCTGATATCTTTATGTAGTATGTAGCTGTCTATAGCTGTCTTGATTTTGGCTTCTAGCTTCTATATTGGTTTCATTGCAGGATGAAATCAATACATATGTCTTTTGGACAAATTTGCTGATGGACACAGAGAACATTTTAAAATATCTACACTTCTCAAAACATTCGGAATTGTGGGAAATTGGTTTCATCATTTTAAATAATATAACAAAGGAAAAAAAATATAAATTGCATAATATTGCCATGGCCATGGTCTTGTGTTTCTGTATTGGATACACTTTGTTCCTTTGCCATAACAACTTTTGTTAATTTTCTCTAAATGTTTGCATTCAATCCTAAATCTTTTCATGAGATGACATGGAGTGTATGCCCCATCTCTCTCCTTATCTTTCTGTTCTCTTTGTCGATTGGTTTGTAATTAATTTCAGTTGTATAAATTCTGATTCCCCTCTTCATTCTGATACCCTAAGAGACAGATATGTATCTTTTAAATCAATCCAACATCATATCAATAAAGGCAATGCTGCGAAAAACAACAAGCTATTCAATTGAACCTGGTAAATAATTCAGCATCAGTAACTCAGGCTAACTTGCATGCGAGAGACAACTGAGGGACAACTGTCAGGTCTTTACTCACGTCACATGCTCGCTCCCATCATTTTGCCGGTTGACACTTGATCCTGGGTGTTGATTTCAGGGCTGTTTTGATGCAAGGTTTTTCATCAGATCGGTTTCAGGCCTTCATCAGATCCCCCTCTATGGAGATCACAATGTTGACCACATGCTATAATGCCACTCCCTATCAGTTCTTTAAAACCCCAGATGGATCACAGTGTATCATCCATCTTTGATAATAAAATTGTTCTGGATGTTTTTCCATATTACATGTAAATGTACTTACTCAGTTTTAATTCTGGAATGGAAATACACAAACATGGGCCTGTTTGGAGTACTGTGGAGAGGACTTATGGTATCCATTTTGGCAATCAAGTGAACAAACATGCAACGACTGATTGTAACAGCAGTAGTTCAGTTCATAATTATATATTAGCCCATTATTCATCAGACCCTACAGACTTAATTATATGAGACTTAATTATTCAGCGCGCTACACTTAGCTCCGTCAAGTATGATAATGATATCAGATTGACAGAATTTAATTAGAAACCTATTTGTAAAATGAAAAAACCTGCTTCTCTGCACAGTACTGCTCAGGATAAAATTGTCTTTTTATCTGTTTTACATTTTTTTATTTTTACTGATCTCAATAGATGGGCTTTCTCTGTCTGAAGCTATGTGTACAATACTGTAAAGCATGCAAAAGCACAAAGGTAAGCTCTGTCAAGGTTTGCTGTAACTAAAAATGCTGTCATGGTAGTATTCATGGCAGTCAGTGAGCCATATGCTTTCTGCTGTCCTGTAGACTGTAAAAGTGGCTGTGACATGAACATACTGCTCTTTAATAGTGAGTCGGGGTGGATGTAAGTTATAAATGTAACCTGCATCTGTAGCTTTCAGAGAGGTAGGCAGAGACAGTGAGATTAAGATTTAGAGAGCAATAGAGTGAACTCCCAACACAGTGTTACACTATGTAAGCTTGATACATTTTTTTCAGCGCTGTAACCCGAAGCTCTTGCCCCGAGCAAAGTCGTTTTTTCCAAAACACGGCCTTGCCCCTGCCATCTGTGAGCTGAGCTGTGACCCATCTTTGTTGCTCAGGAAGTTAGAGATTTGAGAAGGAGACGCATATGTGGCCCGATTTTGGGGTACTTACCCCCCACCTTCTGCCCTGAAGCGATATCTGCAGGGGAGAGGAGGGGGGTGGAGGAGATCTAGCGTATCATTTGCATTTCCCCACTGCACAATGACAGCCGGCCCCCTCAAACAGGTGCTGGATTCAGGGGGTGTGGAGGCTGGGGCGTGACATTAATGGCCAGTGAAGGGTTTATGTTATACTGTTTCTATTTCATCCATGATAGGCAAAACAAGAAATATTTGCTTGTGTTTGAAATGATGTAGATGGGAGGGTTTGTGATAAGAATGTGGGCAATGTTTTTGTACAGGTTCTGATTCCTCGATTCAAGTAAGGAGATCACTGGGAATAGCACAGGTTTGAGTTGAAAGGTGTTGAATTCATGTCCTACCATGTTTTTACAGTGCCTTACAGCTGCACAGAAAGAGTGCCGCAGCAACCCGTACTAAAAGATTGGTGATGTTGATAGGCTGAACACGTTTTACTGAGTATGTACACTATGGTAATGTTATTCCTGGTTGAAATGTAATTCTGATCCTCATGAAAATAAGCATACCCAAGTTGTTGATTGGTCAGATTGTTTTTATTTTATGTTACATTATTTGGTAAGATATGTAAGCAGTGCTTTTCATTAGTGCTAGTCACTCTGATCAAAATGAATGCAGATCTTGGTGTAATACTCCAACAAATCTCCCTCACCACTGTTTTGTGCCTACAGATTTTTATATATAAATTACTTTTGTTAGCATAATAAATGTTTAATATTCTGTGCTAAGTTTTTCTGATGGTAGTATGTCTGTGGCTCTTAGTCATATTATTCTCATAATTGCTGGAAGCAGTAAAAATAATTAATACATATCAAATGTTATTTCATCAAATAATAAGGCCATACAACCACAAGCAATGTCTGAATCAATCCACAACAATGACAGAAAATCTATTTAATAAATCAATTATAAAAAAGGGAAAAAAAGGAAAATAAGAACAGTAGCTGACTCGATTTCATTCAGTTTTTATCATTAGCATTCAGTTGATTGCTCATTAGGGCTCAATAGGGTACTCTGAGATATCTGGAATGACACGCTATGACTCAGCTGCCATGGTCTCGCTGTTGCCCCCCCCTCTCAGAGCTATAAGGGAGACAGACAGATTTTTGTTAATCTTCTCCACACATAGAGATGGGTGATCTTGCATCATGTGCCATAGACACTTGTATGTTGAGTGTGCTTGTGCCTCTCAGTGGAGCATGTTGTTCTGACACAACCTGGTATTTTTATGTCTCGTTTATCTCAGCCTACTGTACAGTGCTGATGTGGGGTGGTGGGGGGGGAGACTCATGTAAGAGGAGGAAAAGGGGTGGCTGTTTGTAACCCTAGCACTGAGACTGCTGTCAGGAGAACATGACTTCTTAAAGTCTCCCTCTGGGCTAAAGCAGCCACGCCCACCTTGCCGTCAACACAGTCTGATCGTCCCCTGGCCACTGTGCTCCCCTGTGGTGACATGACAGGGATACATGGAGAAGAACACACCCAGAATTTTTAAACTGTGCTGCTAATCTTTTGTTTTGAAGGGAGCAATCTGAGAGACTCCATATGCAGTCCGGTTCATCATCTTGGAATTCACTTTTGAAGTGAGAGGAGGAGCAGATGTTGATGTCACCACACCCAATAAGACATTTCTATAACATGGACAAGCAGGGCCCCTTTTTCAATCCCAGGGGTACCTCTATAAATCAGATCCCTATTGGTTGACAAAAACGCATGATACAAATGAACTCATGTAATATAATGAAAATATAAAAGTGACAGAGAATGTTTTATGTGGAATAAGAAGTCCTTTGGTTGGGAGTTCAGTTTTGGCTATGACTATTCCACTTTATTTTTTACTGGTAAGTAATCTCCCATGTCATCCAATACAAAGGCAGAACTCTAATGCATACACATATTGCTGTGTAAATTCTTGTGAGTTCTGTCACAAGCTCACACAATGTTGTTTTTGAGTGATGCAAACTTCCCTCTGTGAAATGGTCATCACACATGGTTATTAGACAGGGAGATGAGGGCTCCAATGAGGGTAGACCAGGATTAGATCATACCAGCTTACACTGGTGATGTTACACAAGTAACATATCATCAGACCAATAAAATAAAGTAAAGCACAAATGAAAGGCTGTTGGGATGGACAGGTGCATTGTACGAGGAGAGAGAAATTATCAGTTAGGAGCAGGTATTATTCTATTAACACTCGACCTAATGTTCTAGTTAAAAATAAGGTGTGTGATTGATACCAGGTAAGAATGATTTAAGTGGCCAGAAGTGGCAGGTGAAGTCCAAATTTTTGTGCCAGATATGGACACAGTCTGAGCCCACTGTCTTTATGTTCCACTCCTCCATTAGCTCAGTTCTCTTTGGGACTGGCAGCAATGGTGGTCCCATTGGCGTCGTTCCATTAGTTATTGACACATCTGTGTCAATAATGAATTCTATGAGTCACTTCTGATACTTTTTATCAGCGAGAGGAACTCTCTTCAGTACCACGGGTTATCCCTGCATCTGATTTCCAGGTTCATTTGTCCACTGCGGAAATGAGTTGACTCATACAGACAGCCACCTCCTTGGCTGAGTTTGAAAGACTGCCGTTTCTGAGGAGCAGGTCAGAGGAGAAACGAAGGCACACATCCGCGCCTCATGACTTGAGCATGAGGTGTATGAGTGTCATGGAAAACAGAGCACGAGGAGCTCTGTGCTCAGCGGGGCCTACATGCTGAGAGAGTTCATGCTGAATCGCAGCCTGAGGCCTGCTTTTGGAGGACGTGTAGAGTCAGAGGCAGATGCTTAGTGATAATAATTGTTTGGGTGATCTCCATATGCCCAGTGGGGCCACATTCTCCAGCTCAGACAAAGAAAACAGGCCTCCGTGAGTGATCAGTGACATAATGCAGTTCCTCACCCGTCCACCCTCCCAGCCACGCACCGAGCCGCTCCCCACCCTGCGCCCCTTCCCCCCGCTCCATTGAGTGAAACTGGATATATCTGCCTGTCTGTGTAATCGACTCCTGTACAGTGAAATTAACAAAGAAAGTAAGCAGGGGGGTTGGGCTAAGTACGTATAGAAAGTGACAAATATAATTCTGCCTCTTTAGCAAATCCGCAACAATCTGGAGCTGATTGCCCACACTTCTTTGAAGGTAATGGGATGAATCACATTCTCATTGCTTGTTTAATTACCACTAAAGGTTATGAGGTTGCTCAAATAAAACCTTAAAGTAAAAACTACCTTGCCTGTAGCATTAGGTAGAAGGTAGTAACTGTTATATAGCTGTAATGATAGGTGAAGTTAGTTACCAAGCCTGCAATATATAGGTAGCCACTTGATGATCTAGCTAGGAAATATTAGGTAAGTAGATGAATAGTAAGAGACGGTGACCTATCGAGTCCCTTCTCTGGTGAAATTAAGTGCTGCTGTAATCACAGTGGTTTGATTCCTTAGATTTTCTCATTATATAGTCAAAAGGAACATTGTTAAAACATGTAAAATGTGGCAAAATATAAAAACAGAAATAAAAAAATAATACTAAAGAAAAAAAACTTCATTTTAAAACCAGAGTGTCTGATTTATTTTTAATTCCAGCTTTTCAAAACATATTTTAACTTTCCAGCCAGTTTATTCATATCTCAAGAGCGTTGTAAGCTCTTAAAATATTAAAGATAAATAAAAACTCCAAACAGCTGCACATCAAGACAGGAATCACGGAAAGAATTGTTATAGAAATGAAAACATTAAAAATATCAGTGATGTTTCACTCCTAGTGATGGGGGTCAAAACATTTCTTTACATTTTTTTTACTTTCATTGTCACATTTGTATATTTTAATCATTTATACATAAAACTCTTTGTAAGTTTCCTTTGTCTCTTTGTTCCTTCATGATCTTATTCTCAGTTTTTTCTTAAATTATACTCTTGAACCTCCATTCATGGGTTACTGCTGGATACAGGGAGCAATGAGATAAAACTGAAGTTGTACTGACTGAGTGCAATGAGAAAACCTCTGATAGGCTGAGGGAAAAACAGAGAAATGTTTGGAATTTACTCTGTGGTGATAACCCAGAATTTTTGCGTTTGAAAGAACAAAAAAACATCAAAACATCAAAACCCTGACATTACTTTGTTGAGGAGATTGGGAGAAGTCTGGCATTCCTACAGCGAGATAAGACTGTGCCCCTGGTCAGGGGCTCATGGAGGGTGCGGAGTGTATCCTCTCACTTTCTCTTACTTAACACTCAATTACATCAAGCAGCAGCTAGATAAACTGTCAGGTCATTAGGATAGATTCTTTCAGCACATATGCACATATATAGATGTACAAAGTAAAGTATGAACATGTTGCACCCATCCATAATGTATATATGGACCTCTTTCAAAGTTCAATGCACATGCAAGCACAGCTTGGATCCACAGAGTGATAGAGTATGAGGAATTGTGCTTCCCTTCCAGCAAGTGGTACTATCTTCATGTGGCAAATTTCTAGATTATTATTGTTGTCATGAACAGGATTAACAGTTAGTTACAATTATTTTTTAGCCAGTGTACATTTACCTCATAGCCCGAGTACTCTGCATCGGTCTATCTGGCTTTCAGCCTCAGATGAACTGAACACCCCTGACAGACTGTTTAAGCAGCCTGCCTCCTCTCTAAATGAAAGCAGAGGCTTGTGCAAACACTACATGCCTCTTTTAAACTCGTTTAATTAACTGCAAAAAAGGAAGACGGTTAGTTGACGGGACAAATGTGTTTGCCTCTCTGGTGGGTATTACTTTTTAGGAGAAGGTCTGGCCCAGACTTGAATTACTTGAAGTTTAAGAAGAGTCCATTACTATAAGAATCCTATGGTCCTGAGGGCACACCCCCTGCCTAAACATCTCTGGCCCCAGACTATTTTTTCAAAATGGAGTTCTCGTGACTTTAGATCTGGGATTAGAGGTATGCCCCTCAAGTTCCCGTAACTTTAGACCTAGGATTAACATGATGCAAATGGTGTTTATTTTAACTTTACACCTGAGATCTAGAGTGATGATAGGTGAATGGGACCAGGGTTTACAGGATAGGGTGGATAATTTAGTGGGGCAGGGTACCTAGCCATTCATATTTAAAACAGCCAATGCTAGTGCTAAATAGGAGTTGTGTTTAGCAAAACAATGCAACATATACATGCATTTAGTATACAGGCATGCAGGTCATAGGAGTACAGATGTGTCCATTTGAAATATTCAAATGATGCTTCTTTCATGTTACCCTGCTTAAAGGTAAAAGAGCGGCTAAACTGCAGCATATGCTGGTTTTTGTTTTCACATTAAATTCTACAGTTCAGATCAAAGAAATGCAAAAATGCAATTCTAAGAAGTGGGTTAATTGTGTAGTTAACTGTTTTAAATGGTTATAAAGTGCTGAGGAAATAACAAAAACTAGAATATGCTTTGGTGCTACACTACCATGAATGTGGAACATGGGGAACTGGGATAAGAAGTCAGTTGGTTAGAATATATTAGCATATTAGAATATCAGCATAATCTTTGCCTCTAAACATCAAAAAGGAATTTATTGGTATTTTTGTCTTCACATCTTCCCTTTAATCTTCACTGGGTCAGCAATAAATCTGGACTGTTCCTAAAATCAGAACTGGGAACAGGGGAGTACAGGCATTACTGAGTAGCTGCTGTGTGCGTATTGGGTCTTACAGAGGGCAGGTTCTGCGGGGGCAGAACAGGTGCAGGTACTCTTCCAAGGGTTTCTAAGGCTCATCTAGTTATGACAGGTCCTCTGCAAAATCCAAATGGCCCGAGGGATCTTTTGATCCAATATCAACAGGTGAAAAGCCTTGGAATATTGAAGCCACCACATTAAAGTTCTTGGAACATAACCTAAAATTGTGTTTCCCATGGTCTGTCATTTTTTATTCATGTATTTCCCTTGAACAGCTTGAGTTTACACATTTTTAAATCACCATTGTCACAGTACAACATCTTCGCACTATATAAACTACTTTTGCTGTCTGGGACTAGAAGAACCAGTGCTATAAAGGAAAACATGTCAGTTATATATTCAAATATGCAGTGGTCAAAATGTTCACCAGCTGTGACAGTTATGCGATATCAGTTCCATTGCTCTCCTCGCTGTCAAGAGATCTAGATTCCAAAATTGTATTCCAACATTTGGGAGGGTGGAGTGGGGAGGGGTGTTTGGTTTGGTTTGCACGTGCTTGCTGACAAACAGTGTCATGCTGTTCCATGGGGGACAGTGGTGCCTGTTGAGCATGCATACTGCGCGTAGTGTCATTTGCAAGTGGCTGGTTGTTTTTCTGTTAACGTTCCACATTCTGGAACAGCACAGGTGGCATTCCAAAGCCTGAAACGGATCCCCACAAAGTCCCACCTCGAGCCGCAGAGCAATCATTCCCCGCTCTCTGTAAAATGACTGGCTTGCAGGATCGTTCCTCTTTTCTCTCTGTGGAGTCCTAATGTCTGGTGTCAATTTACATAACATTTTTCACTTTTAAACAGTGCTCTTACTGTATCCCAGATGAGGTCTGTGGTTCCACCCATTACTCTGTGCTGAAGTATAGGAGTCAAAAGCACTTGTAAGGTTTGATAGCACTATCTGTGTAACAAGAGGAGGTTAAAGCAGTAGCCTCCCTTAAGTCTCCCAAAAGCCCATAAGTCTAATTGCCAGTTTATACATGAGCTTTTAAAAGTTCTTTTGATAAAATGAAAATATGCTTTATGTATATTTGCCTGCAAGCTCAAAATTCTGTTGTAAATACATGTAAATATTCAATGTATTTTTGTCTTGCTATTGTTTTTAGAATTGATTCAATATATTATATGAACTTGTCAACATTTGTTGTGGAAATTCATAATTTGCTATCATTTCACAGCCATGCTTCAACACCATGATGTGGCCCTCTAGAGAGTGGACGGTCAGAGGGTTTCAAACAAAAGGGTTGTACACCAAATGTAGTTTCATCGATCTATTTATTGAATTAACATCGGTATTTCAGTACAAACCATTGACCTTCTTTTAAGAGCATTAACAAAGGTTCATGTGACCCTGCATGTCAGATGATGCATGCTTTGTTCCTTACCTAGAGAGCCATCCGGCGCTACGCATCAGTGTTGACAGAAGTCGTTTTATGACGGCTTAAGATCATCATAAAGGATGACTCATTCTGCAATCGCACAGCAATATACGTTTGCATGATTGTAAACACCCCTTGTCTCAGAGGCTAATAGCTCTTTCTACTGTCAGGGGAAGAATGACAGATTATGTAAAGTGGTTTACGATTACTTGACTGACATCTTTATAAGGGCATTACGAACTGGAGATTTTATGGAAGAACAAATCCTGAGCTAACAAAGATTTGTTTTTTTTTTTATTAGATTTTCATTGAAAATGTATATTTGATCCTTTTGCATTTGATTGCTCATGTATTGCATTGATGCTGAATAAAAGTCATTTACTACCACTTCAGTGAAGCATACCATGGGAGCATTGCAATATTTTGGTGGGAATATGTTCCTATTTCTTGCAATAACATGGAGTACTGTATGACAGATATTTGAGAAAAAAGAGATAGCAAATTATGTTTCCTGAAAGGTATATTAATCTTTACTGCTTGTCCATTGCCTGAATGCAGCTCAGTTTAAGCTTCTCTCAACCCTGCAACTGCCCTTCCTGCTTAATTTTCTAACATGTCAGTCTATCGATCAATCTTTAAATGCTAAACTTTAAATGTATAGTTTTGTGTCATCTGCAAATGATGCTTTGCTGTTGACCTCAGTTTCAAGGTCATTCAATGAAACCCCAAATTTAACCCGATTTAAGAAACACCAGTACCTGTGGGACTTTGTAGAGGACCATGCTCAGATACAGCTCCTCTGCCACTTGCTCTTTGTAGAATGCAACACATTTCAAACCTGCTCTGTAATAACTCATGGCACTCATGCATGAAGGATTAAAAATAAGCACAGTCATTCCAAATCTTCCACAATGATAGATTCCAGTATGACAAGCCTGTTAAACTGACAGGCCTGTAATTTCTTTTATCAGTGTATTCCCTTTTCCTTTATATTGATGTACCGTATCATTTATGATACTGTTTAAAATACTGTGAAAGATTTATATTATAAGTTCTCCTATATACCTGAGGTCTCTTGAATAATTACTTTTGAAATTAATTTATTACTGTATGTCAAAAATAATCTTTCTGAATATGCTCCACATTTCTTTCACTGTTTTGTCATTTGTACCAAGTCTATATAAATTATATTCTCACATACCTTCATTCATTAGGACACCTGGAGTTGAATATTCTGTGGGTGATTGGTGCAATCTGACCTTGCAAAAGCACTTAAAATGTTATACTGATGTAAATACTCTATGCTATCACTGTGGTCACTTGTTCCAAGTGGGTCCACTACCTCTGAAAATTCTGTCAGAACTATTACACACCACCAGATCCTGAGTTGTCATCCCTCTTACAGTTTGAGTAATGAGCTGCACCAAAAATCCAGTCATTTACAATATCTAAAAATTCCTCATTACACAAATTCTCAATTAACAAATCAGTAATTGAAGTTGCCTATTATTAATGACTCTCCCTCCTGGCAAGCCTTTTTATGTTATCATAAAAATAGTAATTTAAGCTGCTGTGTGAAGCTCAAAGCCTGCTGCATACAATTTAGGGCCTCCATTCGCCTACAAGGATACTTTTTAATGGTTCTGTCCTTTCTTACCAGATATCAACTGCATTAAATGTAATTTGTGATTAAAAGTAATTTCAAAACTGTTAGTACTATTATCATGACCTGTTGCATCATAATTATTTCATTTTGGTTATAGCTAGGTTATAGCTACATTCATCTGGATGTTGATATTTAGCTCCAATAGCTAACTACTGTAGTTTCCACTGAGACCATTCCAATTCTCCCTCAGTTCCTGTCATCTGAGACTCATCTCCTCTGAAACTGTACTTTCACTTCTTCCATTTATCCTCACAAAAACACTGAATGAATTACAAAAATAAACATAAAACTCCAATAATGAAAGATTTTTTAATTTACTGTATGAAAAATGAAAAAAAAAAATGGTACAAAATAATCTTAATCAAATGATTGGATCTGTCTTCTCTTTTCTTTTCCTAATGTGAGCAGACCCATATGCCATCTGCAAAGCTTGTCACACCAGTCATAAAGACCAGCACAGTGAAAAGAAAAAAAGCACGAGACAGATCTCTGCACTCTAAAGATAGGCACTGTTGTTGACCAATAGCCCAAACTGTGCAAAGCGCTGGGTGACAACAGTGCCTCTTTGGTGCCAATCAGAGGTTCTAATGAAAGAGGAGAGCTTGCTCGTTGAGTCAGAGATGAGTCATCGTGGTGCTGTAGGGGCTTGGGGCCTTTGTCTGACTGCTCCAACCTGTTCTCTTGCACAATGTTAAATCAGTATATCCTCTCCCCCAGCTTGCCACTGTTTATTTGATAGTAGGCGCTGCAAACAGTAAGACCTCTCTAATCGCTGCTCTTCCCAATGACCTTAGCGCAGTGCAAAACCATGTTTAGCTCCTGCTTTCTGTCCCAAAAGGATGTGCCAACATAAAGCTCTTTATTTTTCTCTCTTTTTTTCCAATGAATATCGACAGCCCTCATAAAAACCCTGCCAACATCAATGTATCGCCGACAGCTGAGCAGTTTTAGAAGGGAAGGGTGTTTGGATGCTAAAAGCAGCAAGATGTGGAAGGCTGGGGCTGGGTGGGTGTATGGTTAGGGGGAATTATTGCACAAGCACCCTAACATCTATTTTATTCTCTGTGCTCCATGAGGTGATGTCATCTCTTGGCAAAGCGCTGTGGTCTATTGGACCTAATCAGCAAATCCAGTGTAGCCAGCCAATGATGTTTCAGGGGCTGATGTCATACAATCGAAAGAATGCACCCGAATGGGAATGAGGGGTGGTGCTTGACACACTTTCCAAATTGTTTGAAAGGATTATCTCTCCACTGATAGCCCTAATGATCAGCCAGCTGTGTCTGTTTGTGTCTGAGAGTGTGGGCATGTCTCCTTTTCTGTATATATGGAAGCGTGTCTATAAATGAAGGACAAGTGGATTTTTGCCTTATATCTGAAATAACAAGCTGACATAATACAACGTGCATTAGCCTAATATGTGTTTTTGTCTAGAGTAACATGAATTCATTCAGCAAATAGCTGGTTGTATGAATGAACTGCATGCAAAATGCAATTCAGCCAAGTGAAAATTACCTGCTGCTGTAATAAATTGCGCATGAAAAACTTGATATTAAATACCCATTGTCTCCTCAAAAGCTGTGCACTGGCTCCCATCACTTTAAATACATAACAAGGGTAATCCAGACTATGCACACACTATTTCTACCCCCTTGACCAACACCTATAAATGTCACAACTAATAACGTTCATTCACAGTCTGGGCATGCCGTCTTCTTCTTTGTTGACACAGCGGCAGGTCGTGAAGAGTCTTCCACAGCAGGAGTGGGAGGTTCATTTCACAATAAAAGTCATAAAACAGAGCCAAGTGGTTATAAAGCCCTAGTATAATTCACAAACTGGCTATCAGCTATGTTAGAGAGGTCATTGACCTATGGAAAAAGTGGAAGTCATAAAAGTGACCCATTACGTTAGGCAAGTATTATTTCCACTTCTTAGGGTTTCCCTATTGCCCACAGATGGTAGTCATATGATGCCTTTGACACATGAGGTAATAGTATTTATAGAGAGGGTGGCAGAGGTGCATGGAGAGAAACAGGGTCATTGTACAACAAAGCAGAACAGAAACCCACCATTTAGGGATATGGCAAGAATGCATTGTACTGTTGGGCACTTTTTTAAAATGCTTTGACATGTTAAGCTGGCATACACAAAAGTATTTCAATTATTGCATCTGAATTTGAATACTGTATCTGTTAACTGTCATTAAGTCAGATGTGTAAATTCTAAACAGGTTGGAGGGGAAATTAGATTTCTTTGCCATTATGAATCCACTATTAATTAAAAAAAAAAACTTTTTGTTTCCTTGTTTGCATAAAGTAATTAAGCAGTCTTTAAAGCACATGGGAGGCATTATGAGTACGAAAGATTTGTCTGCTATAAATTCTTAATGGCTACATTTTTTTGCATGATCTGCCAGCTGTTTCAGTGCTGTAAAGGCTTAAGTGTTCTGGGTCTATCTATCATTGAGAGTACATGAAAGAAACACTGCTGTGTAGGAGAAATTTTCATTTGCAGACCCTTACATTCAATAACTTAACATGTTCTGCCTCCAATATATAGTAATCAAGTGTGTGAATTTCAGATTCCTTAAAGATGATAAGTGTGTTCCTTGTAAGAAAAAATGGAATTGCTAAAAGAAAAATTGTCCCTTCATAAACATAGATCAGCTGTTAATTGCATACACTATTTTTCTTTTATGCCTGAATTAACAAGGATTTTCTTATGTATGTCAGCCATAGCAAGCATGAAAGAATGGTCCACTGTGAATTTTCAAAGGGTGTGCTTTCAATAGACTTTCACAGGCTGTGAGATTCAGCCTGGCACACATTGTGGGGTACGCATACCAAGAAATCGGCCCTTAGCAACCAAAATATTAAACAGGCTATTAACATTTTATTTCAGCTAAAAGGGTCAGGCTGACTTCCTGTTTTAGCCCTCTCCCACCCCCACCCATCTTTTTCAGTGTGTTAGCGCACTAATGAACCCCTCATTTGAGCTGTTGCACAGCGCTAAGTGTATCTTTACAGCCAGACTTTAAAACCAGTGGGACTGTTGCTCTGTTTTTATGGACTTCCTTCAAAAAGAGCTAAATGACAACAAGGCAGTCTAAATCCCTCTCTTCTCATCAAACTATTCACTCTCCCTTTCTCTCCCCCTCTTTATTTCCTCCTTTTTTTTCTTGTATCCACCCCCAGCCCCATTCCATTAAATGTTCAAAGGATTTACTTGCTAAAACCTAATTAGAACAATTGCCAAAAAAAAGCATGTCCCCACTGTCTGTAGCTGAAGGCTACTGAATACACGGATGCTGAACAGGGTAGATGTAGTGGGGAGAGAGAGAGAGAGAGAGATGGAGCTGCAATTAGCTGCGGGATTTTTCCTTGTAACTATTCAGACCCTCAGGCTAATGCTATCCAAAACATCTAACTGGGCCCTAAAGCTTCATTTGAGGGATGTCAGTTTTTATCAATAAAGAACAGGTGAGTTTTTATTATAAAGTTGAAACTTTAGTCCCCTCTTGGTTATATTCACTCACCTCTCTAACCTCACCCCATCAACTCTCCTTTATTTATTTATTTTTTATTTGAGGTGAAAGGTTAAAAGGGTGCATCCAGAAAAAGTACCACAGCGCAGAAGTCGTGTAATCCAGGGAGCTGAAGATAAGGGTCTAATTGCTTTTTCTGTTCAACAGAAGCCTCGTTCCTGATGAAAATGTCCTGATGGATGAGGGTATTAGAGGCCTGTCTAATCCTGTGTCATTTCCCACAATCCCCTGTAGTAGGCGCTCAGAGGACCTTTCCAAGGAGCATGCCCTGTGGACTGAGGTCCTCCTTCATTTTCTTTCCCACACTCAACTGATGTAATTCTGTGGATGAAAAAAAGGCCAGTCAGTGCACTTGAGAGCCCAAGATTTCCATCCATGTATTGATTGCTTTACTCTTCTATCCTTTTCTTTCTCAGGTGTAAATTCAGTCCTGGTCCAAACCCTCAAGAAAGGGACCAATTAAGCCCAAGATTAAAAGGGGTTAGGTTAGAAGCATGATATAAAAACATTTTGTACTGCTAATTACTTTCACTCAAGTTTCTCTGTAGACAATACAGGAGAGATACAAATGGCTTCAGTATTCTTCCCAGTGGAGGAAGAATATAACTATTTTCAAGACGGGACAACCAGATCCAGTTTTTTCATCTCAAAATCGTGCTTTAAAACAATTGGTGAGGCATACGTTGGATGTGTGTCAGAGAGCAGTGTCAAAGGTAGCAGTGGGCGTGAGAGGGTGCATGGTAGCCAGACACATCTGCAGGCTTTGTGAAACTCTATTTTCTGTGAAAGCCATGCTGGAGAGATTTTAGTGCTGAGAAAAGTGCCCACAGAGAGGACACAGAAGTGCTGATGTGCTTCATAAAGGAGCATGGGGTTATGTGGGACCAGCCTGTGCTTCTTTGTGAATTTGAATCCCAAGTGGATTACCACTGTTGAAATCTTGAGCATGGCACAGCCTTTAATCAGAACTGCTCAAAACCAGTACAAGAGTCCAAGCCTCAATACCTCATTAATCTCATCCAGTCCACATCCAACTTGTGCCTGCGGAAATTCCAGAGACTCAAAACTACATATACTTTGACAGCATGGGTACAGCGCCAACCCCGCCAAAATCAGATATGGAAAGTCCATCCAGTCCCTGAAGAAGAACACATCTCAGCGTTGCCCTGATTCGTTTTGACAGCGGTTATTGCGCTTGTGACGTACACCGATGGATCAAGGGGCAGACTCAACTTTTGAACCTTAAAGTTTAAACAGAGTCTCTGGTCTCGCTGTGAGAGCTGTGATGCCGTAGTGAGACCCGGCAAGCCCCTGCTCCACTGCTGACACATTCATTCACAGCATTCTAGCTTCAGATGCTGGGAAGTCAATGTCATGTCACGCTGCTGAGTTACTGAAGCAAGAAACTGCTCATGTAAATGGATACATTACTGTTTACTTCACACATTCAGAATGTGTCTAAAGCTGTCAACATAAACTGTACACACCTCCAGATGCTGTTGATAGAGACCCCAAGTGACTTCTATCTTTTCATTGATCTCTCCATTAACTGGGTGAATTCTGTCACTCACGTCTAAGCCACCTCTTGACCAGGCATTCAGGGGAACAAAAGGAAAACTCTCAAATCAAGAAGTAAAATTTAGCATTTCAAGTTTCCAGCCTCCTGTAGCCTTTTCATGTGTGCAAAATCAGGAGCATGTATACAGCCCTCAGTCTTATCTGTGTCACATACCATTCAGTTGGCTGACAAGGAAAACCTTCGTTTTAATCCTGGCTTCACCCAGACACAGAGCTGCTGGGCAGCCTGCACAGGTCAATACCCTTTGTTGGCTGGGAATAAGGGAAAGCTTGTGGAGGCTTGATTGGAACCCACGGTTAATTCCTACCATGTCTGTGTTCCAGCGGATGATCATGACCAATCAGCAGGCCCAGATGGCGCCACAGCAGGGCCGACGGTGAGGCTGGCTGCTGGACTAGCCGTGACACAGAACGCAGGCCACAGGACACATCGAGGGACATACACCGAGAGAGTTACCCACAATCCACTGTTCAAGAAGTCCACTCCCACCCTTAAGAGGGGACCATTCAGAGTCCTCCTCCATCCCGTCCCTTTATGTGTCCCTACTATTCAAAATATGGAGTTAGCTGGAGATGTGAAAAAATAAGCTGATCACCAAGAATCTGATACAGCAAATCCAGCAGCTGCTGAGGGGATGGGTAGTATTATTCATCTGCACTGTTTTGAGTGATGTGCCACACTGCGCTTCGCATTGTGCCCCTGAGCCTAGCCCCCATCCCGTCCTCTGACCTAGTGAAAGAGGACAGAAATCCTGTGGATAGAGCCTCTGTCTGGTGGTGCGATCATCAGCTCCAGCGACGGATTAATCTCGGATTCAATCAGCCAGCGCATCCCCTCCCCACACTAAAGGAGCGAGAACTAACCAGCAGCAGCGCTCAGCAGGGCAGGGGGCCAGGCGACTGGAGTACTGTCCCTTTCATTTGGGTGGGGGGGGGCCGGATTAACATTTGCCCTCCTTGCTCTGGACCTAACAGACTGAGGAGTCTGCCAGTACACCAGACTCAGATGGCACTCCAACTCCTCCCAGCAGTGGGCAATGTAGAAAAAGAGGTAAACATGTAAAAAAAAGGAAAAGCAAGTAATCTGCACATGACACGGACTGCCCTCTGTTTTCACTGAATGCGAAAAGCAGAAAGAGTAGAAGAGAGAGAAAATTAGTAAGTGTTCTGGTAAAATAATAATGTTTAATGTTCCATCTGAGATAAAATAATGTTCCAGCTTAAAATAATGTTCCAGTTAAATAATACGCAGACTATATTTATGGCTGACAGCTCAAGTGAAGTGTGGGAAATCAATGGAGGCAATGATATGTACCCTCCAGTCACTCACAATTGTCTCAGAAGTGGGTGAGTCTTTGAAGAAATCAGGACACTATGTAGAAATTGGCTGTGAAAAATAAAAAGTGACAATGTTAAAAGATGACTCTGCTTTACAACAAAATAAAACGGGAACCCTGAGAAACCTAGGATTTTTCCTCATTGCCAGTCACAACTAGGAAAAAGAATGAAGGGAAGTAAACGAGAAGTAGTGTGTGAAGCAACTACAGTATTGATATTCCATAATGTGAAACTGCATAAAACTTACCTAAGGTAACTGTCAGATATAAGAAAGAGAAAGTTACTGCCTTCAATTTTTGTTCAAGCAGTTATTAGATGGTTCATAGTTTTATTTATCCAGAAACGTACCAGACCGTAGAACTTACTTTTTAAACAGTGTTTTTTCTACCCTTCTCTTACAGGTAGTGGGCAAAAAATGTAAATACCAATCTTTGGAAGTCACAAGATAGGGCTATTGGCCGCCAAATATAATCAATATGGCCTGCATGTACCTTTGCGTTGATCTGTCAGTGTCTGGACTTTTGATGGACAAATACGCCACCACACAAAAGTGAATAAGCTGAAGACCTCGTTGGTAGAAATGGAAGGCTATGTTTTCTAAGCTAACTTTTACTAGATACAAATAATAATATAGTAATAACAAAGAATGAGAAAGTGAGTGAGACAAAAAAAGAGTTTGAGAAAGAGGGTGAGTCCAAGTGAAAAGGATAAGAGGTTAAAGAGGATAAGAGGCGTCACACATATTTACCAAGGAGGAGAAGGAGAATTAGGGGTGGGGGCAGCAGCCTGACAGATTGGACATGAATCTGTCTTCTCACCGTGTGGGACAAAGGCTTTTCATATGAGTGAGAAGGAAGAGGAGGGGAGGAGCAAGAGCAGACAAGGTCAATGCACATCCTGGAACATCCTGGCACTAGACACAGCAGGGAGGAAGGCCAGGAGTCCACAGCTTGCAGTGAAGGGCAGGACACGGTACAGGGCGGAGAGGCCCTTGTCTATTTACAGGCCTAATGTACAGCATGTCAGAGCAGAGGCACACAATAACACACATTTCTCTCTGCCAAGACTGCAGCAAAGAGCCGTGGAAAAACAGAGGGCATTGAGTGTGTCATGGACGGGGTGGGAGTGAGGGCGCATATTTGTGGTGTGTTCAATGATTGCATACAGTGCATGTTCAAAGACTTGCATTGTACGAGAGGAGAAAACAAAGCATGTGTTTATAGAGGATCACACTTGAACTTCTGTGTGATCATTTTTCAGCTATCGGATGATGTTAGCGTTCTTTCATGTTGCAACATCCACAGATGAAAGATGCAATGATATCAAAAACATATCAATTGCTAGTAATTAGTTTTGGCTTGGCATGCACACTCTGAAAACTGCAGCATGGCACGAATACAACCGTAACCATTAATAATTTGTTGAATCTTTAAAAAAATGTATTCCCCTTCCATTTGAGGAGTAGATGTTGACCTACATCCATTAAAAAGGCTAATCTTAATTAAACACAGGTGCAGGCAAGACAAAGACAAGCTATGAAAAGGCTTTTTAAGTGTGATCAGCAGATATAGCGAAGAAACATTAGGCCTTTTTCTATATCTCTGATTTTTCGCTGTTGGTTAAAGTCACTCAGATATGACAGGGCACTCAGAGATGGCAACTGGAAGTTTAGGAGGAAATAATGGAAAACTGTACAGGAGAAGAGTTGTAAGACTGAGGACATGAGGTCACAAAATAGGGGTTTGGTGATGATGGTGGTTGGGGGAGGAGGAGGGGTTGCATTTGATAATGGACCCAAGGCCGAAGACTCCAAAATTGTGATTTTATTTATATTTCTGCATTATTTTTTTAAATTGAATGAGCAACATCTTACCTTTAAGAGAGTGTTATGAGTTTTCATGCTGAAGATGACACCATAACAGTTAATGGATGCATGTGTGTGTGCATGTATGTGTGTTTGCATTTGTGAGAGCGGCTCTAAGCACATTTTTGTATGTCTGTGTCTGTGCATGTGGGCAGCTATGTCTATGCTGTGTTTCCATGCATGTAGGTGCATAAATGTATGTGGGTTCATATGTACAAATACCCAAATCCATAACTCTGAATCCACCCACCCTGCTCGCTCTCAGCTGCTAGGAAAGACTTCCAGAAACACTGGAAAGAGATATTGGCTCCATGCCTTTTCCTCAAGACAGCCAATATTTTCATTCATACTGCCAAGAAATGTTTGGATGAAGTTTGCTCTTAGTCATTGTAAAGCACTGGAGACATCTGACCCAGTGCTGTGGGAACTAGGTGTGGGCATTTTGGCAGGTACGCTACTCTCTTTTTTATTAATGGAAAAGATTTGTGAGCTCATAACTGCATGAATGATAAACATGTTTCCTCAGGTTTGGTTTCTGTCAGTGTAGCATAAAGAATTGCCCGTTGCCTTATCTGACATGATGCTGTTATGTTAATATGGTTTCTTTACAAATGGGTTGACAGGTATTGATTGATTTGATGGTACTGCTGCACTTGAAATGAAGCTCAAAGGTTAGATGTTGACTTTAATGAGTTGGTAGGCGTGCCATGACATTGGCAAAGGGTGTTTTTAATAGTCTTGCTCAATTTTAAACATGATTTTTCAAGGAATCTTTCTAATTATCACTTCTTTTGTGATCAGTGAACATAGTAAACAACTATCTAAAACTATTTTTGGAAAATCTTTCTCCACACATAGTTACCCCTTTCTCAAATTCGCACTGGCTACACCCTGATTTGTCATTATATATCCTGCCCCCTTCCTCTGTTTGCATTGGCTCAGTGGTCATACAGAGCTTACCAACAAATAATTCCTCAGATAATTTATTTATTTACGAGATACAAACAATACATTTTATACTGAAAAATAGATATTTCAGCATTTATGTTTGTGATTTGTGTTCATTTGTTATTTGTGAAAACTACCTTGGTATCTTCCTGGAACAATTAGTTGTGGGAATAGAGCTGTCATTTTTGGAAAAACTAGGTTGGGGAACATGGCAGCCATTCAGTTAGGTCATGCGTGTCCCATGTCAAGTGTCAGTGAAACTCTCAATTTTCTCTGGAAAGCTCTGGGGACAACCTGAGGTTATCAGTAGAATGAATAAAGTGTGAAAGCACTGGAGCCAAACCAATACACTTTCAATTACCTATCTTAAAAAATGCGCAAGACTAGCGATACGTGTTTAACTTTTAAAAAATGAAGCCAAACCAAACTTGGAAAGACCTCATATTTTAGTGTTAAAACATCAAACTTAATGTATAAAGAGTTTTTGTGTCACTGCCGACCTTTTGCTCAGCTAGCTACTTCTGTGAGACATTGAGAAGATTAGTTGCTCCGCACAAACTTCCTTGGAAAACCTGAGAACAGGAAATGCCTCATGAATCTGGCGTGTTCTCTGCTCGTCTGGCTCCCACTGCCTGACCAATCAGAGCAGCAGAAATGTCCAGGCATATTTCTGATTACTTCCACTTCAGAATAATATGTCTTTTTAATTTGCGATATATACGTTAACCAAGTATTCTTAAAATATTCAAGAAGCATACTATCATAGGGGGGTATTTTATTATCATGATGTACTAAAAGGTTACATGGTACAACGCATTAGGAAAATAAACTTGAATCAAAGAGCACCACAGTCACTTTACAACCAGCACTTGGTACCTGTGAATATCTCCAAGCTGCTGAGGGCATTCACTGGGTTGGACAGGGGCCTAAACCCTAACCTTGTTGTAGCTTTCACATTAAAATGCATTTTCCTCTCGAGATTGCACATGACAGAAGCTTCATCAATATTTCAAAAAGCCACGGGGACACTAAAGGACAAAAGAATGAAGAAAAGTGAAAAATTGGCAGAGAACAGACAGCACAACATAAATTTCAGCCTGCAAAGACATCTTTCATGCCTTTGAAAAGCATAATTGGAACCACTGTATATTAATTCACCAATTTAACAACGTTGTAACTCTGTATAACCCCCAAATATTCAACATACTGGTCATCCAATATCACTTGCATGCCAGTGATTTCTCCCTACTAAAAAGAGCAGCTAAAACTCAAATGCCTGCAAAATTAAGTTGCTTCTTAAAAAATGAATAATTGCACATAATGAATGGTTCTTTCATCAAATTCTATTTGCCAACAAGTAATCAGAAATTCCCTGTTCTACAATGTCTCCACTGTTTAAAAAATTTAATGGAACACCTCAATATGTATTAACATGCACATTCATAGACTAAATAAATAACAGTTTGTTATGGGAAATACAGTACACTAACTGAAAATATTAGTTGAAAGAAAAATGGGTTGAAAATATCTCAGGAGATAGGAACAGCCACTTTATCTGACATAAAAATTAAAATGAGAAGATAAGAAACCTTGAGTGCCAAGCAAAAGGGGTTGAGAAGATTGTGTACTCCAACAATAACATATTATTGTCAGAATGGTGTTTTATGAAGTGTCCTTATTGCTCATGATTGATAACCCTAAAACACCATTTGAAAATGATTTACCAAGGGTAACCTATAAGACTAAACTATAACTCAAACAGACCTATGCTGTCTGACTTTGTAAATTTGTCCTTAAAAAAATATTACATTTCAGAGGCAATACATTTTGGTCAGAAATGAATACTGGACATCAAAAAAAGTGGCGAGCCACTTATGAATTTGAAATGCTTTTCTTTTTTCCAAAAATTCAGAATACTTTAGTATAAATTGCACCTGTTTACAGGTGCAAATTGTAGTATTACTACTTGCATTTGCATTGGTCTGCTATTTGCACTCAGTGCAAATAGATTCTACCCAAAGTTTACCAACTTCACAAGCAGTCTTAATTAACAAGGAATGCCAACGGTTGGCCACCCTTCTCTTGGCTGTTGGTACAAGTAGATACTACTAGTGGAATCTAGCCATTCACTGACATACTTGTTATCCTACACTGCTGTTCTTGAGAAGCCCCAGAATGGAAATGCTCTCTCCGACGGTGTTTACCGATGCAGGCATGTGGTCACAAGTCCCTGCACATCAAAGAGATATGAAGTCAGTTTTACAGTTAAATGAACATTGAAATCGCCTGTGGTGCGGGGTCAACAGATGGGACACGTGCAGCTAAAACTGAGACGTAAAAATAAAGTGTTTCTTTTTATGCGGACTCGGTAGGCCTGTTGCACTTCACAGTTTTAGCATATCCAACATACCATGCATTCAATCAGGGTCGTATCCAGGATCATACAGTATTGCATAATGCATAGTCAATAAAGTGTATCTGCATCACCATATGAAATTATTCATGTGGGTCATGTAGTCTTCTGTGTCAATATTTAGTCAGCGGATGACTGCAGCCCTCACACCAAATCCAGACCTATAGCTAACGTGAGGGCACATCAGTGAAAACTCCATACTTGATATGTAGCTTCAGAGGATCAGCATTAGTTTCTGTAGTGTTTGCAGTGAAGATGTTTTTCTGGGTACTTAAAAGAGGGGCAGCTTGATGCAACATGTGGGTGTGCAGATAGGAGTATGCATTTAGATTGACATGCCTCTGTAGTCAGGACCATATACAGATCCTTTGAGGGAATGGGCCTTAAGAAAAATTGGATACACTGCCCTCACTGTAGTGATGATCATTTTAAACAAAAATTAAAATGAATGTTACCATCCAGAGCCCCCCATTCAGCCCTACCTGTGTTATGTGCCTATCTGCTGGAGGAGCAGTCAGGGGATTGGGTCTTCTACAGATCCATGTACTGCCTCTGCATGTTGCGTCAAATGTCTCATTCTGATGCTAGATCTCTCTTTACATCCCAAAAAAGTAACTCTTCACAGGATGTTTCATACATCAAGCATGACAAGGGAGATATTTTCACCAGTATAAGCATGGCATAATGCCAACCTAAACCTAAACCAAAAATATCTTGCTTTATATTAACACTCATGGTGTAGAAATGCATACTTTAACACTGTGTCTTTTAAATGTATTAATATATGTACATGCTTTTGCTTTTAAGTTTATTACACTTTATTTATTGATACGGACTGAACTGGCTTTGTAAGCATGGCACACCTTTTGATTATATCACTTTTTCTTACTTTGTTACAAGAGACTTGTGGCATTTTATCACATGGTAACAGTGAAACGTGGCAAGTGCCGGGGTGGATCCTGGCTGGCCTCTTGGGAAACCTTGTGTACCACAGATGTCTGCATACCTTAATGTTGTGACTGACACCAGAACAGTGAGCACACTCTTCCTGCCTAAGAGATAAAGGGGTGGGGCAGCTGTGAGATTGGGGAAATGCCTGTGGAGCGAACTGCCAGGTTCACATTTTCTGTTGTGAAATTAATGCTGTAGGGTGTGAACCCACGTATTCACAGACAAAGTCTCTTTCCCTCTCGCATATGTACACAGAGAAGAAGCCACACTCTGGGTCAGCTGTTGGTGTGAACTCACCCATGCACTGGGACAAATACCAACTCCAAAATCCATGAATCTCAGTCATAAGCAAGTACATTGTCTGGTGACAATCAGGGTTGACCTTGAAATGGACAGATTTATTTTTTTTTCCTCCTCTTGCAAAAGCACCCAAGGAAATCATAGACAGACGTGTGATGAATGCAGTACTGTCTTAGCCTTCACAGAACCATGGTCACCAGAAACCTATTTTCCATTGTGCCCATAAACAGTGCATGACATTCTGTGTGCACAATGGACGATTTAACGTGCTAACGGCCCAAGACTGATTCTTCGTGCCATGTAGCCTTGCTCTCCCAGTGATGTTTGTATTGACGGTGCTATGCTGCAATGTGGGCCTGCAGCCGAGGCTGGGTGTTGTTTTTTTTTGGAGGCAAAAATGGCCAGAAGTGAAACAGCTGGATGGACTGGGGCAACGTGTTTCAGCTGAGGAAAGAGAAAAATGGGTATGGGGTCAAAGTTGGCATTCTCAGCTTCCAGCATCTGGGTGTGGACATTCCTCCAGAGCCAGCCTGGTGCCACTGAACGTGACCCGGTAGGAGAGATCTGGCCCGTATCCTCTTTCTGTTCAAGCACTTTCCCCCGCCATCAATCAAGGCCCGTCTGCTGTCCCTCGTGGCTTCAGCGCTGTGCTGGCGTCGGATACCGTGCGACCGGCCTTTTTCTCACGGACTGCTTGGGAGCAGGGCCATGGAACTTTGGAAGGTCCATGAAGTCACATGTCACATGGGTCGGTCAGTGCCAGATTAATCATCATTAGTGGGTAATTAGTTGGGCAGGGTGAGTGTGTGGGGCGTCACAGAGGTGTTATGCGAGACCTGTGCGTAGGAAACTTTTACAGCCGGGAATTCATTACAGGCACAAGTAATCTCTCACCTTCCACAGCTGAACACCTAAATGACAGAGTGTCGAGTGACTTGGGGCCCTGTTTGTTTTGGTTGTTCACATGATTGTATATTGTTACCAATGTTTTTTCAAGGTGGTGGGAATGCAACTCTGTCCCCACAGACCCACCAAAAATACATCCAGTTTACACATCACTTGTTGGTGAAGTAGCACTGAATAAAGTGTGATTCATCACACTATAATGAAAACGAACAAAAGGTCATCTGAGGACAATAATTGAACTCATGAATATGATTTTTCAAAATAAAAACAGATTCAAATATAATTTAGGAAACTGTCATGAACAACTATACTTTGGTGACTAGACAGAATAAGCAAGAGAAAAGACTTTAGATGCTAAATGTTGTCTTAAGTTTGTCAGTATAGACATGCACTGATGTACTTGCTTAACTCTTACATACAAATTAGTTGGTGACTGGCAATGAAACGGAGAGAGTGGACATTGAGATCTCAGCTGCAATCACATTAAACATCCATAAACAAACGAAAGTAATCCCAGCGCAGTCATTTCCCAATCCTTTTTGAATTAGCCGTACAACTCCGAAGTCTCTCTGTGGGTATCGATTTACTGCATGGCCAAGGCTGCGATGTGCCATGCACACATCGAGACTGTGTTTACCCGGGACAAGCAGACAGCAGCAGTCATAAGACTATTAGTATAGCCTGGTCTTAAAGCAACCACCCAAGGTTTGTTCAAACACCTGAATGTGGGATGTTAGGAGATGGATGAAAGGAAGAAAAACAGACAGAGTACTCTTATCTGGCTTGACCTCACAGAAGTGAACTGCTTTCCTTTTTACTGTTTCAGGGCTTTGACTAAGACATCATTAGGTCTTGCTATTTCATAGCACGACCCTGAATCGTCTTTTGACACAGTATATCAACATGGAGATAAGTGTGGCGATAATGATAAATTATACAAGCACGTCAGTCAATTCTGTAGGCCTGTCAATGAATGTATGTACGCAAGGAAGGCAAACTTAAATATTACTCATATAATCTACAGTATACTGGATAGAACCATCGCTATATGCCATGACTTTTACATTTGACCCATGACTTTTGACCATTTCCCAAATTAAAAGAATCAATGCGTAAAAAACAACCAGGAGAAAAACTGTGGGCCTTTGTGTTCTGAATGCTGTTTTCCTGACCTCAAAAAAAAGTATTCTGGCTTCTCTGTGATGAATAGGCCCCTGTCTCTCACATTTTAACTCCATTAAGCGATCAATACACCCATGTCCATGGGGGGAAGCCTGTAGTCTAGTGGCCAAGGTACATGACTGGGACCCCTGAGGTTGGTGGCCCAAGCCCCTTGGTTAGCCTAATCAACCGTAAGTAAAGTGTCAACTAAATGACTGTAATGTAATGTAATGGGAACAGCAGGCCAATCAGAGACCAGTAGCCCTTCACAGGTCCTGCCATGCCCCTCTCCCTCCTTCCCCCCTCATGTCACACAGGGTGGCTCTATTATTTATAACAATCAAACTCTGTGCAGATACAATGTGCTCTGGAGCATGGCTTTCAAGGGTTGGAGAAGGCCTAGGTTTAGTACGGCTCTGAGCAATTACTTGGCGCGCCTGAAAAATGGCAACTACCCCTTGGCAAGAATTAGAGGCCAAAGTTACAGGGCAAGCACTGATTCTCTGGTGGTCCAATTTCCAGGCCTAACAACAATCCTTCTGTCAGTTCTGACCTTGTTTGACCGCCGGTTGTCACAGTTCATGCACATTAAAGGACTATACTCTAAGTCTTGTTAACCAAATACTGTCAGTTACTTTTGCAGTACTTTCAATTCAAACTTCCACCATCTCTCAAGCTTATTTTATATATGCATCCACATCACACCTTAATCTCTTTTAAAAAGTTTATTGAATTATGATTTTATGGTGAATTTGGATTGTTTCATTATTAACGATAGTCTGCGCTCGACATGGTTTTTAACACATTTGATGTAGGGGTGCAAGCAATATGCTATTATTTTCAAATAGTTATAATATCCAACAGTAGTTGCACAAACAATATGTAAAAAAAGTAGTAAAGACAAATTTTAAAGCCTGCTTGTTTTTTATATGCATCAAATGATACAACACTAAACATTAAACAAGGTCATGTTTTGCAGATTTTGTTATTCTTTTGCTCAGTTTCATGTTGAAATGCAAGAACAGTAGAGCATACTGAACTTCCAATCACCATTTCAAAGAGATTGGAGTCATTTTACTGTAGTCTCATGTGCAGATGGGCCAGCATAGGTGCATATTAATATGAGTAGGCCAGGGTATTTGGTAGAAATAAAGACCTGGATATAGAACAGCCTTCCAGAAATGGAGTTACCCACCCCTGATCAAGACCAAGGTAGCACCCAGTGTCTTCATTCATAGTACTTCAAGCATTGCATCCTTATGGCTTTCTGTGATGCAAGATATGTTTGCATTTTGTCAAGTTTGACAAGTGGAACCTCAAAGCCATCATTCACACATCCAACGCAACACATTATGGGGGCAGCCTGTAGTCTTGACTGAGGTTGGTGGTTCAAGCCCCAGTCTAGTCACAGTGAAAACAGCATTGCTGTTGGGCCCTTGAGCAACTATAAGTCGCTTTGGATAAAAGGCTAAATGCCTGTAATGTAATGTAATGTAATGTAATGAATTGAATGCTTAAAATAGAAAATTTTTATATTAATGAACATTGACAGTTTTTGCTTGTTTTTCACTGTTTGCCAGGATACAGTTTGAAAAGAACAAGAATGTTTTTCTCTCTCCTAATCACACATGAGAAGCTTCCTGATGCCTATGAACTAAGTTAGTTTTGTGTTTCCTTCTCCACCCAGGGGCAGAGGCAGAATGCAGCGGTTCTCAGTCAGGGCAGATTTATGTCCCGTCCCCACCGGGGCAGGTGACGACCCGCATCATCCACCTATTCCAATGCAAAAGTGTTTTTACAGACCACCATTTCACTGTCCCTCTGAGCAGCAAAGCTCAAGCAGAACTCATCACGTAAAAGGAAGTCAGGAGAATGAACCTTCAGACAACATGAATACGTTTGGAAGGAGTTTATTATGATGTAGCGAGCTGTACATTGGTGTAGACATTGAAATCGAAAAGTTTCTTATTCTCTTAGAAAATGTTGCTAAATTGTGGATTCTCACTTGCAAACCAAAGGCCTGGTTTTGATTGTTATCAACCTTTTCCTCTTTTTTGTAGGTTGTATCACTGATGTATTTTGATGCTGTAACAGGAATGACCAAAGCAGTGACACTGGGAATCAATACTTTCACTGAGTGTACAAACATTGAAGAAATAACACATTTAAATAATTTATACTTTTACTTTCATAATATTTATTAAATATTATTGATCTAACCTACAGAATGTATTTATAGCTACACATAAGGAGAGGATGTTTAAATGGTGAAAGTTTAGCTTAAATGAGGGAAATAATGAGTGGTCCGTATTTAATGCCACATTCGGCCTGCCATACCCTGAGACCCTGGTCAACGTGCATGCAGTTATGTTCTGTTTGCCATCCAGTGCCTGCCATGATCAGCTGGAGCAATGCAGTATGTATAAACACCAACGTGTCCCCAACTAAGGTCACATGACATGCCCAGCTCTTGTGAGATGGTGAATCGATTAATCAAACCGTCACCTAGAGAAGGATTTGATATAATAATATCAACAATAATAATAGTAATAATAGTAATAATAATAATAAGAGACTAAGGGAAAGGAGGTTAGAGCAGTAGGTTTGCCAGGTTTTTTCCCTCCCACTGCTGTCCCTTTCTATTGAGGTTACACGCAGACGAGCCCGGGAATAGAAGGCGCTCCTCCGCCCTGCTTCTCCCATTGAGGAGTCTCTGCTCCACAAGCCCTGCTCTCCCTGATGCATTGTGACAGTTATTGCAGTCTGCCCTTTAGGACTGATGGTTTTTTCATCCCTCTTTTCCCTCTCTCTCTCTCCTCCTTCCATCCCTCGCCGTGTCAGAGCTGAAGCAGATCAGGAGCGGTGGAGAGACATCGGAGGTTTGGATTATTGATGTGGTTGTCGGAAAGACTTTTCGTCAGGCTTGCTGAGGTGGTTGTGGTGGCAGTGGGGGTTGGTGGGTAAAGTTAGCAGTGTGTTCATCTACGTGTGATGGGCCTTTTTTCCCTTGTTAGTCCAGACCCACTACACTGCTTCTTTAACCATTGACAGTCAGCACACCCGGTGATCAGTATTACAAACACAGTTAATTCCGTTTTCAATTCTTCAGACTTATCCGTTGTACACTTCTTTAAATAAATCTACCTCCTCAACTGTTCTTTTGATCGTTAGCTTTCATTTTCCCCACTGACCCTCCCACTTCAAATCTGTGTGTGCAAATGAATACCTGGAAATGGAGGGAATCGAACATTACCAAAGCTGGGTTTCCGAGCAAAAACCCAAACGAAGGAAGTCATTCTCCAGCCTCATGAGTGACGGCCGCTTTAGCAGAGCGGAGCGATTAATCAGTGTGATAGGAACTCAATGCCATCTGAGCCGTTTTTCCTGAGAGAGTGATCTCCACAGCCAGGTCCAAGGCATATAAGTAACCTCTTGAGAGAATCCAGTTCCACTCATGTTTTATGTTTCCATTTAAGTAAGTAATTAAAATGGAGCTGCTATAATGTAAAGCAATTAGGGGATAAAGTTAATGCATACATTAATATACATATTGAACCTGATGGAACTTTATGGCCTGTCTCCACTGTGATATATTCACCCCCTTTACGTATATATTGATGCCAGACTCGTATGTCACCCCTTATTCTCCTTCACCTTCAGTCTCATGGACATTTAAAGCTGTGTTTGCCAAGAGCAAAGAAAAAAGCAACTAATCTCAGTTTTAAGAGAAGTTCCCATGTTTAAATGCACATTGTATGTCTACACAAAGTGGACACTGGATACATTATTGTTGTAGGAGAGAAACTTCAAAAACATATTCAATTTGCATTTATTACAAATGCCCTGTATGGAAACAAATGACATTGTGAGTAGAGGACAGGCTGCCTACTTTCTTTCCACCAGATATTTAGGTCATTACCATGGTTGCCAACATTGCAAATTTATCAACCAGATTTGGGGGCAGTTTAGGAAAAGCTGAGCAGTTTATTTTGCTATGGCTTTCACATTCCTTACAATGTCACTCAATGTAGACCACAAGGCCATGATAAATCTAGCTGCCTTTTTACTATAGAGAGTAAGCAACAGGGGTCACTAAAAGCCATACTGTATCTGTGCCACAGCTTAAAGTCCCTGTTGATCCATTTATATGGTTGTAAACATAAAAATGATTTATTGGCTTTACCTAAAAAAGTATCCCAAGCAACATACGCACTGTACCATATGTATCAAACTGTTGAAAGAAATCCAGCCTGTGAACCTTTTTCAAACTGGGATTTTATCCCATAAGCCTTTGGTCACTAAACCAGTTCCACAAACACTATTATGTACTTGTAATGATAGGTTTGTGTGCCATGAATGCGATCACTCAAGACTACAAAGCAGATGTTATCCTGTTCTGCAGTTCTAGGAAATGGAATTCTTTTAAAAAAGACAAAGAAAACCCTGATGGAAGGACACATGTACACATTTGATGGGGACAGAGGAGGTGTGAACCAGTGGCTGGATGTGTGGTGTTTGATCTGAAGGTGCCGACAATGTGTTATCTCTGGATCCCTTCTGAGGCCTGATATGTTTGCTGAAGTGTGATGATGCTGCAGTGCTTCTGTCGATTTTGTATCATTCGGCCTCTAGAAGGGCTGGTGTGGCCTGTAGGTCCAGTGGGCACATTATGGAGGGGGTCAAGCACAGAGAGGAATTACAAGGACACTGTATTGATCCATCCATATAACTCCTGAACAAATGAATCACTGAACATAATTCCTGAGATGGAAAGCACTTGAGGCGGAGTAGGAATGGGGAGGAAAGTGTACCGTTTCTGGTTAGAACTTCCTCACATGTAGATATTTGGCACTCTAAATTGTCTCCTTGCTGTCCTCAAACTGGTTTTTTTAACTATGGGTTTCTTGTAGAAGACCAGGCCCCATAAATGCCCCTCTCACTACATTTTACTGTAGGCATGAGGTTCTTTTCTTCGTATGAATATTGATACCAAACATACCAATGGTGTGCATGCTCAAAGGGTTTGCTCATCAAACCATAGACCTAATCCCAATCAAAGAGCCAGTGGTGCTTGGCAACCTCCAGCTTCCTTTATTTGCTTAGTTTCTGTAAATATATTTTTATACCCATTACTTAAATGGTACAATAATCACCATGTTTCTTTTGATATGTTATTTATTTCCCGTCTCCTGTTTTGACAATGACAATAGGATTTCCCATGCATTTACCTCATTTTTATAGACGAATGTAACAGGAAGTCATGCAAGGGCACAATACCATTGGGTCTCCAGGTGGCTTGTGCAGTTTGACATTCATTTGGAAGCAAGCATGAGCCCTTTAAAGAGAGGTTTGAATCCCAGGCACATTTCCTTTACAGTTTCCTTTCATACTGTTTGAATGGGCATGAAAAAGAAACTAATAAAGAAGTAAAGAAGGCAAAGTTTATGTTGTTTCGAGCGGAAGTCTCGTGGTGTGTACGTAATGTTTTAAAAACCACCAGAAAAAGAGGCAGAGAGAGATGGACAGAGATAGAGATATGAAAAACCATTTTAAGGAATAACATAGTGAGATAGACCTGATAATTTCTTCATTACTTTTCTAATCAGATATAAAAAAAAATCAATGGCAAAAAGGTCTGTGGAACAGATGTCTTTAACTCTCAACATTCCTTTAATTAAAGTACCTGCCAAGTAAATGTCATCAGACAGATTTTTTCACCATACTTCCATGTTTGTTTCTTAAATATCTCACTAACTTTGAAATGAGATGAATCATGAAGTGACAGAGCGGTCATTTCTCAGCTGCTATGCCAAAGCCGTACACTGGCTCAAACCCAAAAAGAGAACAAAGTTTTCAAGGCATACTGTATATCAGCCCACGGAAAAACCTCTAGGGGTGCGTCTGGAGTTCAGCTAAGATTGAAAACGTAATGACCAGTGAATCCAGCTGCACAGTTCCAGTTCTGAGGTGAAATAAAAGTGCAATAACAAGCAGACATGTCACTCTGAAGCCAAGCAGAGTTGGGTTCCATTAGTAAAGGGCTGGGTTCTCATTGTCTCAGGAATGGGAAAGTTGAATTACTGTCAGAAATGGAATTTATGGGTAGATAGGTTATGCTTTTTCCAGACCAACAACAAAAAGTAATAACCATCATCATTACTGTCATCGTCATCGTAAACTCACAATAGGTCATCACTGAAATTAATGAAAAATGTTGTGTTCATATCAAAATAGTACATAATTATTCTTATAACAATAATTCTTATAACAATTTTTCATTCACACATAGTATATTGCAGTATAAAATGAATGGAGGTCAATACACGGTTATCGAGGGAAGTACAGGAAAATGAGAAATGTTTATATTCCCTACAGAATCCAGTGACGTTGGTTAGATATAATTACTTTCTTCTCCTTTTCAGCTCCCAATTTCACGCTGCAAGCTTATATTCCCAAGATCGAAAAAAAAAGTTAAACAAAGACTGAGTTGGTAAGGCCCATTATTGGATATTTGATTTTGTGAAACCTTTCAGCTTTACAGTAGTAATGTATTTTCAAGCAAGGAGAATTCTCTATTTAAATACATAGTTTATTCTTCTTACTTGCAAATACAGAATTAAGGAAACAGTGAATCTCCAGGTGTGATTCTAACAAATGTATTCCTGTTCCTGAATGAGAAACCCAACAGCAAGATGATTAAAATTAACTATAAATTCAGAATTCCCCCGAAAGAAGAGATAAGAAATTGTCGCACCAAACAAAAACACAGCCATGTGACTCAAGAATAAACAAACTGTTGAAACTGACACTAAAATCTGATAGAGTTTTGAGCAGGCAAACAGATACATGTAGCCTTTCTACTCTACACATTTTGATAATAATGCTCTTGCATTATGATAGGAACTCTGGTGAAAACATGTTCATAGTTGTGCTTAAGAGAGCACAGACAAGTCTTAAGCAACCGCTGACCCATGTAGATGGAAATAAGAATGTGTAAAACATAGCATAATGTTTCTTTGGCCATCCCTCTGTATCCCATTAGAGCTGAACGGATCAGTTCTGTTGAAATAACAGGACTGATACATTGTTATCTTCTTTGGTCATTCATTTCATCTTTTGTTATTGTTCTGATTCCCAGTGAAATTAGAGCTGAAGATGGCCCCATTCCTCCCACCCCTAAACATGAATGATCAGCTGCATTAGATCATTGTGGATCAGCCGTTGTCATGGTCACGGGTAAATCTTCTCTGGGGTTGCCAGAGCAACTGTTCAGGAGAGTTGCACCGCAACTGCAGGCACCTGGCAGGCCTGTCTCAGGCAGAAAGAAAATCAAAATGGCAGGGTGATTAAAGAGGGAGATTGTTTTGGCAACAAGATGTATGAATGCATATATCCTATACAAGCAACCAGAAAGCTTTTGCTCTCTTTCCTGTTAACACACATAGACACAGAAACATACAGAGTTAATACAATTCCTGTAACCAAAAATAATTGGTTAATGATATAAAATCATTAACACTATTGAACCTGCTACTTATAAGTTTCTTGTTCGGTTAATGTTGTGTTGTAAAAGTGGGAGCAGATCAAAAGTGTGACAGTTTCTCCTTGAACATGCCCAAAGAGAACAAGGTTCATGACATGAAAAATAGCTGAAGATGGAGGGAAGCTCTGTCAAGGGTAACCTCTGGGCTTGACTCGCGCACCAGTGTAAGACTTTGGAACCAGACGAAACCCTATCGCCTCTTGACTCTCTGTTGCCATGGTAATAGAGCATGTCATCTAGTGATTGGCTGCTGTAGGGGAAGGTGGATCTTCCAATGACACCGGATAGTTGGCCTGGGCCCTGTGTGACACCATATTGAAAATTGCTGTGAATGTAGCCATTTATATTGATCGGAAAATGCATGTTAATCTGATTCAAGTTAACATAATGGAAATGTAATACATTATTACATAATGATGAAAAAATAAATAATGGCGTTCTAAATTGGAAATATTGATTCCTCTATAAAACTATTGTTATGTGTACTTGTTAAATAATGCGTATCTGATGTGATCTGGATCTTGAAAATTCAATTTCTGGCAAAAGAACGCAATATTTTCACTTCTCAGTTCCAGGTGTAATCCCTGAGGGTCTCGCTCAATATGAATACAGCTCTGCTTTGCACTCCAACAAGGAGCATTGAAAGCCTTATGAAATTCAAATTTATGAAAAATGTTTATATCATTATTTAATTTTTTTATGGAGTATATTTTACTGGGAGGGAGAGTGATTTAATACAGACAGCAGCCTTTTTAAAAGAATATAACCAACACTGCTTGACTGGTTTATTCAGTAAGACTATGCCATACGTATTTGTATTGGACACAGCTGAAAAACACTGGAGAGTTTGAGGACCACCTGCTTTTCATTATAAATGCTGCCAAAACTCCCAAGTTTCTTACAGCTTTGCTACAAGAAAAAAGGCATGACTCTGTCCAATTGCTGTTTTTATAACCTCTGCCAAACGAAATCACAGCAAACTGTGAGGAATTAGAAATTGGAAATATGTTCTGTTTTCTCCTTGGTGTATGACACACTTATCACAGTATGCCATACACCATAAACCAGTTCAAAAATTGTGTGGAGATGAAATAGCAAATACGTCAGTGCAAATACTTAAGATTTCCAGGCAGTCTACTATCACGTTCACCAGCAGTGATCACGTTCACCTGCAAATTTGCAGTAAGCAAAGGAGATAAAGTGTATGTCTATCATTATCTAACTAACATGTAGGTGTGTCCAAGCACCATACAAATGGTGAAAGAACATTGAAGTTAGATTTTTTAGCCTTTTGAGTTGGCAGCAATACAGGAGCTAGTTTTTTTTTTTTTTTTTGAAGGACAAAGATTGTGAGATATTTTGAGAGGGAGGCAATATCAAGAAGAGCAATGGGTCTCCTCTAACAGAGCTCCTAAATCTAAATGGTGTGTGGGAATGGTTTGCCGTGCCAGTGGAGGTGGACGGTTACATTAAAGTTTCAGCCTTTGTGAATGGCTGACCACTTAAGAGCATCCAAGCAGGTTCCCACATAGCATGGAGGCGAAGCCAATTTATACACTGCACAGCAAATGAAATGGTGCCAAAAAGGGCGAGCGGTGAAAAAAGAATCCTGGTTTCCATGGCAATCCCGTTCAGGCTGTTAGTATTGGTGGCTGCAGGTGCTCTGTTTTACCTGTGGATCAAAAATCATTGACATTCAGCCCTAAGGGGTAGGAACACCCACATACAGAAACGCATATACACACACACACACACACACACACACACACACACACACACACACACACACAGCAGAGGCTAAATCCGAAGCCATCGGTCAGTGCTGTCAAGGTAGATTTTACCACCAAACTGCACCGACAAATGAGATGAGGTGAACTCTCATTCATGATGTGCAACTGCTCATTCACCTGCAAGCAAAGTACAGTGCCAGCACTCATTTAAAACACCGGGCCCAATCCCTGTGACAGACTGCCCACGGTTATGCTCCAAAGACCATAGGGTCAGGAACTGGTCAACCCCCTCTTCCCATCCCCCCACCCACACCACATACATGGCCTCATCCATGTTTCTGTGCCCTATATTTCATATTTAATCTCACCATGGCAGGATTTCTTATTCTGTTCCCAGTAATCTTGTGGTGGAGACAGATGGTCCTCTTGCCTCCATTACATTTGGCCCTACTCTCAAGCCTGACAGTTTGACAACAATGGTCACCAGGTTAGATCCCAAGGCTTCAACCAATTCATTATTCAGCCAACCACCCACCACCACCCCCCCATCCCCCTATTTTTCTCTCTCCACCCACTCCCTCTTTCTTCCCCTCCCTGCCCGACCATCCCTGGCTTCTTTTTATGAATTCTTAAAGCGCTTCACATCGGAGCTTCCAAGGGAGACATTTTAAGTGCACCGTGTCCTTAGGGGACAGCAAACATATGACACCTAATGCTTAGTGCTACAGTGAATCATTTTTTTTTTTTAAATCATTTTTTTATTCACAAAATCTTCTGATCCAAAAGTGAACCCATCTGAGTGTTTTGTATATCCATTCGGCTGATATACAATTGTATATGAGCCAATGACCAGATACAGCTCTAAACTATGCTGTCTTGATTCTGCACCCTCTATCTGATAACTCTGTCCATTTCATCACATGGTGCACACAAATGTGACTTCCTGGAGAAACCAGCATGGGGTCCAGGATCACAGCACTGGTATCTCAGAGGAGCTAACTGACGCAGACAAACAGGGAAGTACTTTAGGCGTGATGAATCAGAGGGATTGAGAATGTTTCAGTGTATGGTTGGTCCTGTGTGTGTGAGTGTGTGTGTGTGTGGGGGGGGGATGCTGCAAGAGAACCACCTGAATCATGTCTGTACACATTGCAAAACTTCACATTGCAAAAAGTACTAATACTGAATTTGTACAGTATGAATTGAATACAGCTTACAAGAGGTCTTCTGTTAGTTTTACAGTTCTTTAACTACGCTGGCACCTAAATTACTGTGGTAGCTCCCTCATTTAATTATAGTGTTTAGTGCCTTGCTAAGCTACTCTTCTGGCCAGAGTTCAGGAAGACCTGGCAGTCTTTTAAATGCTGCAAGTCACATTTTCCCTCCTCCCTCCCCACCACCAAAAAAGAACAAACAAACAAATGAAACAAATGCCAAGTCGAACTGGAGCAGAGGTACTGTCAGCTAACTGGAACTTGTCAAATACTTTCATTTATGAGTCTGACAAGCACCACATAGCACTTAATACTCTGCAACCTCCTGACTTGAATGTCAAAATGGTGAGTGCTGTAAGTGACAGGGAGCTTTGAATCTATCTGTCCATTTATTGTGACTAGTTGATACGTTCCCCAGTTATCCACATAGATACTTCTTCTGGGGGCAACATAGGTACAATGAAGCTTAATTATAAACTGAAGACCCACATACATTCCCATCGCCAAGATAAATCGTGGAAAGACTCAGCTTTACGTTCTCTCAGGAGACAGGATAATGGTCCACTGTACTCTCTTAAGCACCACATTTTGGGTGCCCTGGATTTTCTTTTATTATACCGGTGATGTTAAACGCTTGTGACATTTCTAGGATGAAATCCAAACCTTTGACTCACTCGCTTATCACAAATTACCATCCCATCAGTCCGTGGGTCCATAATGAGCCTGGGTTTTCAAGCATCGGACTGCATGTCAGCCCCATGTCCTCATGCCAAGCTGAGATTCTCTGAAACTTCTCCTCCTGAAACCGACCTAGGGAAAAAAATAATCCCCCCTATTTTACATTATTTTTGTTTTTATTTCAATGAAAGTGTGGGCTTTCGAAGGCTATAGGATAACAACATCAAAGAGCAGATTGTTGTGTGAAAAAGATTGAGAATGGCATGACAGATCGAAAATGATTGCAGGAGGGAAAAAGAGGTATCTGTCGTGACCTGCAATGGCTCAGTCCAGGCTGTCTTCACGCAAACTGAGGAAACAATCTAAACAACTTTGCAGAAACCTAAGTGTCTGGCAGAAGTGCCAGGATACACACATGTCGGTGAATAAAAATCTGTATGTTTGAAGATTTTGGAGAGGTATGTGGCAGAAAATGGGTATTCAAGCCAATCGCTGGAGTGCACTGAATGAAGGATATCATATTTTATTTAACAACTAATGATTTTCTTTTTTGTTCACTTAAGGGACTGACAAGCAAGATAAATGAAAATGAAATATTAAATAATACTTTGGACATCAGTTCTGTCCCCAGTGTGAAGGACAACACTATGTCGTAATTATATTTAATGTCTCCCTTAGCTTTCCATGCATACTGATCATGGCAGTAAAAGATTAGCCAATGAGACAGAGTTACTGTACAAACATGAGATTCTGAAATTGATTCTACTTACCAATGCGGGCTCATTTCTATCCACTCTGGTACTACATAAAGACTGATGGTTCCAATTTTCAGAAATCTTCAATCTCAACCTGCTCCTGCATGTTAAAATGACATTTATCCTCCTGGGCAGTCTACAAGAAACACTTTGAAATAAAGAAATAGTATTCTTTAAGTGATGTTACCCAATGTCTTTGGAAAGTATTTGTACTACAAACAAATTAGCTTTTTGGGAAAGATAACTAATTAGCTGTATCTCAGAATTTTGTGACATTAGACAGAACACCAAACCAGAATTCTGTCACTGTTGACACACTGTGATATTCATCATTTACGCCCTTTAATGATGAGATATCACCCACAGCCCTTTGTATTTTAACATTCAATTCCCTGTACACAAGGCTCTGATATTCCAGTGGGGCGCCTCTAAGCTTCGCTTCTGTGCCTTTTGAAAGTACCTAAAGTTACAGGTCTTTCGCTTTGCATGCTGGAAGTCAACCCTCATTCAAGTGTGGGAACACAATGACCTCATGCCCACAAATACAGTGGTGCATCACATGCAGCCTGTAAGGTGACACCTGTTGTAGGAGTGCGTTCGAGTGTTTTTGTGCGTGTGTGTATAAGGGGAGGGCAGGATCTCCTGAATGGAGAACAAGGTTATTAAAAAGGGGTGTGTGGGGAAACGGGGGGGTTGCAGTTTCTGCATTCTGTTACTGACTCAAGGATTCACGCAGACTGTGGATCACAGGAGCAGCCAAAACATTACAGAAGATAACTGTACAAAATCACCTCTCCCCCTCTTTCTACCCTACCCTCAATGAACTCTCCTCTGCTAGCACACCACAAAAGGTATTGAATCGTAGGCACAGTACTGGATAAATGCTCTGGCATGGTGGGACTGTGTGCAGCTGTTTACTTAAAGTGCTCCAGCTGTAGATGGGTGTTCCTCCATTCTTTGCCTCACATAATAACAAATCTGCCCTTCTGACCACCTGTTTGGCACCGCCAAGGCTGAAGTAACCCAGTGAGCAGAAAGGGCTACAGTCCGGGGCCTCAACCTCCAGGGGGCCTCACGAGCACAATTACAGCCGGTAATGAATTTATTGAGCTGATTTAAACAACAAAGCATTGCATCTTTGAGTTTATTTTTTTCATTTTGTGAACGGCTTGCAATAATGTCAAATAATGCAGCCTGACAAAAGCATGGAAGAGTTCACAAAAGAATAAACAACAGCAGCTAAACCAAGCTGTTGGAGGGGGTGTTAACAATGTCCATTACATACAGACTCCATTTGGCAGGTTCTTTTCATCACTAAGACTGGAAATTCAAATCCCCACCAGCTACAGGTTATATTATTATTATTATTATTTGTTCAAGGGGGAGGCCATGACTATAATAAATGAAACAAATGGATTTAGAGTATGTTTATGAGCAAAACTAAAAACATAACTCATGGTTAGTTCTGGGAGTTGTTCCTGAATATTCCATATGACCCCGTGACCTGGGAAGCTTTGGGGTACAGACTAGATCAAGTTTCATGGTCCTCAGACTTTTAGGTGATTACTCATGTTCTATAGCCGGGGGGAAGCTGCCTTTTTGAAAGATGCCTTTCGGTAGAATATAAAGCTAAAAATGGGATGAAGTTGATTTTGTATGACCATTAAGTAACCATTAATGTTGATATTGATCTTGCTTCTCAGGGTATGCATGCAACCAAACCATGCCAGAAAAATGCATGGATCCATTATGGGACCAGTTGACAGGAGAAGGGGTGCAGAGAAATGTATGGAGCGAAAAATGACTATTTACAGCACATATTTACTATTTACAGACATTGGTGTATATGAAGAAATCCTGCTATATGACAATGAAGACATTAGTGGATGATACAGCAGATTTGACTAGGAGGGTCCATGATTAAGCTGGAGGAAAGGCCAGGCCGTCTGAAAGTCATAATGAAAATCTATGTATGAGGACACAAAGCAGAAAGAAGCTTCTGAGAGTCATCACCAGTGGTGTGAGGAACCCTGGCGTCTCACGCAGAGAGTGAGTGGCATCGGGCTAACCTTGTAGCTCCAGTGGATGAAAAGGCAGGTCAAAAGCATGCCACAGATACATATAACATACCCACAGATTCACATAGGGTAGCTAAATGTGGAGGGTAACCTAGAGGCTCATCAATAGGAAGGTTTTCTCCGGGAAGGAATTCTGGATTGCTGGATTGATAGATGAGCAAACACCTCAGTCATTCCAGGAGAAGCTAACATACTGATAACAAATGTCATACACACACTCATATGCACACACACACATCATACACATATGGGTCCACAGAAGATCAAAGGAATCTCAACCCTTCAGTAATGATTGCATAAATGATGAAGCCATCCAAAGTGCAATGGACTCAGCATAAGCATATTTTGTGTTAATTCCCTCTGAACCTTTTTTGGGGTACCCTCAATTTTGGCATTCAACAGACCTTAAACAGCGAACATTTCATTTGTTGATTACTTTTACTACTACACATGGTTAAAGAGTGTTTCAGGTGGTGCCTTTTAGAGGAAAAAACACTTCCATTCGAGTTGCTTGGTGGGTAGCAGTGTACAGAACTCTCATATCGCACTTGAGTAATTTGACTTTTATTTCTTTTTTATATTACGCTGGCTATGTTTATCTGGGATTCAGATGAACTGTATTGACATTTTCAAATTAAATATCGAACAAGCCAGTGAACAACATGAGAACTAGCCAGGCATGATTCTTATTTCCTCTGAATGCAACAGTGGAGATTTGTGCCTTTAATGATAGACAGAACATGACCTCTGCTGAATTTCACTTGAATTATACCCAGAAATTCCAGGACTGATGGGCTGAATTGTAATTGTTCTTCAAAATCCCTATACTTCACCATGCTGAAAGCAAAAAAGAAAAGGTCTGCTCCATTGGGAATAACAGATATCTTCTGGAAACAAAATGGAATTATTTTCAATATTAGTCAGCAGGCAGCTGGAGAGCCCTTAAGCAAAATTATTCACCTGAGTAGAATACTATTTGAAAAAATATGAATTATTGAAAATGTACGCAGTGTATTTCCATTAAATAACAGTGCAAAGGACAAAAACAATATATGCTGTTGTGATGTGCTTCTTCTACTCTGCTGAAGTTCTAAAAGCTTGGCAACAGACATGCTTTCAGATGACATCTGGCACTAAGTTACTGTACAGCCACTGGCAAAGCACCAAAGACATCAGTAAGTGAGTTCCATACACATCATAATTATTCTTGATAGCTGAATAACATTGGGTAAGAGTAGTAAGACATTGGTGGGAGGGAGCTGATACTGAATGGGGTGGAGTCTTTTACTCATTGTGGGAGGAGCTGTTGCACTGTCACTATTTTTGGGGAAAGAGACAGAACAGGCAAAAGGCATAGCTTCTGCCAGCTGTAGACTGACTGCAGGTCTACATGCAGTCTTACTGACGAGATGCAACCGGATTTTTAATGGCAGATCTGCAAACTGACTCCCTACGAAGTGACTACACAAGTCAATTAAATCTTTACAAAAAATGATTCAGTCAATACCACACATTTACACAAGTGTGACTGAAGCAACTCTACAGAGAGATTTGTTTTGGGATTTGGGATACAGGGTTGGAAGTGTCCAACTGATTCACAAAGTCAATTAAATCTTTAAACAAAAAATTATGTTACAACTCAAAACACATCAACAAAAGTAATTCTGGTGAGCAGGGAGTATGAAACAAGTTCACAAGATCAAGTTCTTTTACTTCTTGCTTAACAGTCACATTTTCTCATTTTGACTTTTTATCCTGGTGATCCTGATCAACAATCAAATAGCTTTTTTATGGAGCTAACTAGTTATTAATTGCTACAAAGGCATGTCATCATTTTCAACCTCAAATGTTTGAAAGTAGTCCCAAAATTATGTTAACAAATAAGAATAAATTCACATGTGATTTGATGCATAGATTCAGATTTGACAGTATAAATGAATACTGGTTTTGAAAATATTGTGTAGCTTCAAAACTAAATGTTTATCCATATTTACAAATAATTGTATTTTTATTTAAAATGACAAAACATAAGTAAAGACCATTTTGTTTATGGACTGTATTTTCTGTGTGGAACATATTCTGTGTGTATATTTATGAATTGTACTCTACAATATATTACAGTTTACAGCAGTATTGGGCCTGAATCATTTCCGTACTTCTTTATGGTTGCACCGAGGCATATACTCAGTGTCTCTCTATAAATCTCGCACAACCTTACACCATTACAACTTGTGCTGGCAGTGAGTAATTCAAATATAAGAAGACAAATTTTAACAAAACAGACTGTGGTACAGCTTTCAGTTTTAATTTCACCATTCCATTGCCCACTACAATATTTATGTTGCTTTTCAAACTAGAACAGTGTTCCCAAACAGAGGGCACAGGAAAGTGTAAAACAGATGAAAAAAATTTTATTTGGAAGACAAAATAAATGAAGGAGACATATGTACATAAGAGACCCATAGGTGACCTGCATCAAGCATCAGTCTGCTCCACACAGGTTCCCATCTGTCTTTGTAAAACATGGTCCTTCAGAATGGATTCTTGAGGAAGACAAATCAATTCCCATCACGTTCTCCCTCAAACCTCGCCGACACCTCAGCACCTCTCTCAACCAGCCCCTCACCCCCACAGCGTCGTAATCACATTTGTGCGAGAAGCTTCTTCGATTTGTGTGGGGAGAGGGAAAGCAATGGCTAGGTTACATGGACAGTGTTTCCATGGTAATGTTTCACACACACACACACACACACACACACACACACACACATACATACATATATATATAGTTTCCCTCTATCATGTTCTGAGAGCCCCTGGGTTAGCCTGTGGGAGCAAAGCAACAGCCCGTTTTCTCTTTCCTCCCTAACTGGAGGAGAAAAACACACACACACCAGTGCAGGTGCATCCACCATGACCTACATCAGCTGAACACGTAGCAACTGTAATATCCACACTGGTGCAAACATTAATGATTTATGAAAACACTTGCATGAAAAATGAAAGAAAATCTGTGGGAAGCTCCAGCAAAGCACATGCATGCATACACACACAATTTTCATATTTTTTCTGGATGATGGTCTCATGTTCATTTCTGCACTACAATGTAAGCCAAATTCCTACTGCTATGCAAAAATTCTACAGTAAGTACAATTTGGTGCGTACTCTATTAGCAGCAAGAGCCACCATGAAACGTTTCTTCTTTTCAATAAAGAATGGCCATCTTCTGATTCTTGGCATGGGGTAAAGAAATCCACAGCAGCAGTATCTGGCCCACTGTGGAGACAGTGGTAATGGGTGGTTGACACGGGCAAGATGAGAGACACAGAGCCCTCAGAAGGCAGACATGGGTTTCTTCGGTAAATGTCACGCGCGATTGAAAATGAGGGCGTTAGTGACAGCGATATTTCTAATAAAGCGTGACTAGCATGAAAAAGGATGCTGCCGTCGCCACAGCCTCATGGGGTGCCGAGGAGTGGCCAGGCTGGGCAAGGTGGACTAGGAGCGCCACCTGGTGTTCATACCGGGGAGGGCACACTGACAGATGCACAATCTCACACAAACACGCATGGTGCACATATCAATTGCTGCAAGTGCATGCAGACATTCTCTGTGTGCTGGGTGCATGCCAAGTGAGACCCGTCGCAGAGATATACGCCAAACTCCTTTCTTCTTATTGAGCCTCACAGTAAATAATACGCACAACTCAGTTCAAAATACAACTGCATTGTAATCAGAAGAGAAAATATCCCATGCTCTGAGCAAATCATTGACTTTGACTTATAACAGTCTGGGAACTGTAGGGTCCTGTTTTTACTACCCAAACTTCAATACTAAAAATAATCCAGTAAAATGGCTGTCATTCCATTTCATCATTGTTTCAAATAAAAAAACTGTTCATGGCAATGTGAGCTGATGCCAGATTTTTTATTGGATTACCAAGAATGGTGTAGTGATTTGAGTGGGGGAGGGGTGCAGTACCTACTTTCATGAGTTCCAGTATGACCACAACCAAAATCAAAATTTTGTCATTTTGTCAAAATCATAATTATTGCTATTCAGTGGAACAAACAGTACCCCGTTGCTTTAGACTTAATTATAACACAATATTACAATACATAAATTGCTCTTACCTCAGATCATTGTAATTATAATTCTAGTGCTGGAGGGGAGCATATCTGTACCCACTTTGATGGATGCATTTAATCAGATGCATTTTCAACACTGGCACACATGAAAGTCAATGAAGGCTGTGATAAGGAAATGGAGCCCACCCACTGGCTTCAGAATGTCACTTTTCAATTTTAAAACTGACTGGATGTCTCAGATTTTACACTGGCTTGGTTTGGTTTTAGATAACTTTGGATATCAGCCAACAAAACCCTTTGGACTAAAAGTTTGTGCTGAATATTAAAGGTGGTTGGAAACTACAACTATGTAAACTTAAATTTTAAAAATGGCTCACACCTAAGTACATTAGGTTTTTCATTCCTTATGATTTTGTATGCCATTTGTAACTCTTTACACATTAGTTTGTAGCAACATTAATTAAAATAAATTAAATACACCATTAAAATCCAAGTAAACCATAATACAAAATACTTCATATCTCAGATCAGTAGGGAAACCCAATTTTAACAAAATGAAATATATACACAGTATGAATGGAATTGGTTTTAATGATAATGATCATTAGGAAAATATAGATACTTATAAAATTAACAGCTTTAAGCCTCTTAATGTTAAAAGTGCATTATGCAAGTGGACATACAAACAAAACACATATGATAATACATACTGGACACAAGACATGCAAGTTACATACGATCATCAGCAACATGGACGCCAATGCTGTTGTAGCCAGCAGACAAAATGCTCTTCAAAAAAACCGAGAAACACAGACATGCTATTACCTTTGGTTGCGCTAACATGCTATATCAATTGTAACAGTAAAAACAAAACAGCCCTTGAAATGTGTAATATTAATGAAGTATGTTACCCATGGGGTGGATTCAGTCTAACCGCCTTTGTGCTTACATTTCTTTTTGTTAGAATTTTTTTAAACATGGAGATTCTTCATTATTTAACCCAACACCATATTACTATTTTAAAGACAACTAAACTCATAATTAAACAGGCTAGTGTGGAAAACACAAGCACCATGGCATCAATCTGCTGCTAGGTTAAACAAAAAAGCACACCAACGGTTAAACTGCAATATCCCTATACCCCAATGGCTCAATTCTGTTTATTTTACACTTGAATGTTGCAGTACTAATCTATGGTGAAGACACTGAGACTGTATAAGTAGGTTGATCCAGATTTCTGGATCATTAGCTTGTTGTTTGTCCACTACAATTGTAAATAAAATCAACAAACGTGACCAACAAACATTTTCTTACAACAATTATTTAGTGCAACCTATAAGGTCAAACCAGCAAACAGGAACAGACAGCTTGATATAATATGCAAAAAGCTGTCCTTGCTGCAGCATAACATGCTAGTTGCAAGTTTAGAAATCGGCCTTAGTTCCACACTTACATTCTATTATAAAAACACAATCACAACTTTCCAGTATACAACAAATTCAGGACAAACATAGGTGTTATCACCTGAAAATATTAACAAAATTCATCACGTTAGTTAAAAGTATCTTTTTCTGAGGTATTACATTTTCCATGTTAAGGTAACTAAAGACACTATGTTAGTTCCGGTCTATGGACCCATGAATGTAGCATATTGGGAGTGTCCCGCTGACTGCTGGGAATGTGAGGCTACCACTTTTCCTGGGTATTAGTTTTGCTTCAACAAAAATATCAAAGACAGAGAAGACATATGCCAGTACAATATCACTTAAAAATATCTGAAATGTATGACATGGACTAGTCGGTTAGCCCCCATTGTATGCTGCCTAGTATGATTCTATTTCATATTAAAGCTGCAATGTGCTGGATTTTTTTTTATTAGTATATTGCTGTTATATCAACCCAGACTGGGTAGTGAGTTTTCATTAATACAAATAAGGTGCATAAATATCCATTTGGGATGCTCAACAATTGCCTCTTTTGGATTTTTTTTTTTGGATGGAGTGTTGTAGCTACCTATTTTGTGAAGTCAAACATACTGTTCATGCTATTCAGCTAGCTTCCATTCTAAGACGGTTTATTACTGGCCAGGTACCAAGCTACAGTTAGTTAGCGATGTAAAACATTTGCTGGGAAGATTACAGTAAACAAGGCATCCAATCATATTACCTAGATAACCAAACCTAAACTGAAACAGATGGAGCATACACAGACCTGGTGCACTTGCTTCTCACCACCAGAAAGGTCAATGAAATCTACAAAAATCAAGTCCTACACATTGCAGCGATATACTTTTGTTACTCCACAAATTAATTATGCTACATGTAATTAAAATATAACAGGTTGTTCTTTACACAGGACAAAACAATGCCACTCATGAAACAGACGGTTTAGGCGTTGATACTTACATACTGTGATACATCGTATCACAGTTCCTGTTATATTATATCAATCAACATACCAAAACTCAGAAATGTTACATTCCTACATTCTGCAGCTTATGTATTACAGACAATGGAAATTCTTGGATAAATTATTCATTTTTTTAAGAATAGCCTTCAAATTATGATATCTGATTTTAATTATCTCTTTAATTTAGACTTAATGTTATCAACACGAAAAAAAAAATTTGTATATCAAATATTTTCCCCAGCAAGTATTAAAATCAGAATTAAGTGCAGCAATCCAAAGTGACAGTTTAAAATGGCTATATTTCCATTAGAGATGCAACCATCCACACCATTCTCATGATGCACGGCAAAATACTTCCCTAGATTCAAACCTCCCAGGTGAATAATTCTGCACTGTATGTCTTATGACCCTTTGACACCAATCAGCAGTTTAGAGTCTGTATCAGACTGTTCAATTAACTCCTGCCTGAGGGTGCAGACCACTATGCCATTTAATCAAACTATCAATCCACCCCCAATAAGGAAGTATAGTCCTAGCATCATAATAACCACATGGTTCTGTACGCAGTGCAAAACTTCAAACAGGTTCTGAAATGTAATCTATATATAGTGGTCATTTTATTACAGTTATTTTGTATTATCCGGTAGTATTTCACTAATATAAATTGCAGATGAGAGGTGTATAATAAGGGTCTACACTACCACAAATTCAAGGACGCTGATAAGAAGGCCTGGCCACAGGATATTCTGTGAGTTTACGGGAATGTTAATATGAAGCAGCTTGAATTTCACCATTTCAGGTGACTGAAGATCATTTCTCCAGCTTTTGCCATCAGCCACACTAAGACATGCCTCACACAACTTGGTTTTCATATAGGATGAAACAAAAGATTTAGGGCTAACAATTCCCATTACCACGGAGTGCATACGGCCGAGTCGACTTACGCACTCAAATGGAAACATAGCCAGAGCACTCCGAGTCGGGAGTTGTTCCCATTGTCACCATGACAACGATTAGTGGTGCCTGGAACCGAATACTCAGGATGAAAGCTTTCTGGCTTTTTCTCTGTGCAGCAGCAATCTACGTTATTGCCTTGGGTTTCAGAGCCAGGTGATATTCAGCTAGCGTTTGCAAAGTAATTGCCCGATTCGTTCCAATGTTCCACTGCTTTCCTGTACACACCAGAGCAGCTATGGGACTGGGAGTTACATATTCAGCCTGGGTTATCTGCAGGAGACGCCACTTTCTTCAATCCCAGCTCTCCCAGTCTTCATCGTCCAGCTGAAAGCACACACAACAGAAAAGAGCTGTGCACAGCTGCAAAAACAGGATGCGCCCAAAACCTGCATTTTCAATTGATAAACTTGCCAAAACATAAAAGAAAACTGGGACTATGGTGAATGCAGATCAAACATATTCTTCCCATAAATATGGCAGACACTGAAACAAAAGCTTTGCACATTACATGAGAGCTGGGACTCACCTCTATATCAGTATTCACTGAAGAGAGGGCGAGTTTCACCTCCTCTTCTGTCATGTCCAGGTCGAAATCTTTCTCCCAGTCCTCACTGACATCTGTGCTTGACCCTTCAGTGAAAGACGCACATGGCATTTGGACAGACAGACACAATTCAGTGTTTCAGCAGCAAAGAAATGAATACCACATTTTCTCTCAAAATAATTATATTGCAAATATTACTTAATTTGTACTGTGTGTCTTGCAATTAACATTTCTACAAGTCGTTAGGCTTTATATGGTAGATTACTGTTCAAAAAGTGCCACTGCACCCTTCAGCAAGGTACTTTATCTGAATGGCTTCAGTAAATAGCGGTTTGTTTTCATTTATGATACTGAGTAAAGTTGAGAACTGAGAGCCATTCTGCATGAGGTTAGTTGTAAGGAAAGAAATTAGAGCAATTATATTAAAATTACAAATCCATAAGCTACACAAGGGCTTCAGCACCTCACAGAGAATGTGGAAAATGCTACAAATCTATTCATAATGAAAAATGCAACATTTTCAGTCACTTAAAAGGAAAAATTAAAATGCCTTGAGGCACACACTGAAGCATTGCATATTTCCAGAACACTGCATTGGCAACTGTTGAATTTTTCACAACAGAGAGGAGCAAGTTGATTGGGCTGGCTAACAAAGAACCCCTCAATTTTTTCAATAATATGTTATTGATGAAGGATATGATTTCTTGGTTTAGAATTGCTGCTTTGAATATGATTCTACGGGATGAACAGCAAAATCTGCTGCTACACTGCAGTAGAAAATATTTCTTCTGTGACTCTACATCAGATTCCTGGCTGTGGAACATGGCACTCACCTTCCTTACCACTGTCAGAGGGGCTCGACTTCCCGCTGTCAGAGTTAAGCTCATAAAACCTCAAATCATGTGGCCTCTCCGCTCTCAGAGTCTCTGACTTTGTGGTGGCTCCGAGCTCCGCCTCTTTCTCCTCTAAGCCACTCCCCCTCACTGTGGCCCGGCCCCTCTCTGGATCCGGCTCTTCGATGCTGGCCTCCGTGAGCCTCTGTGTCAGCTCTTCATCAGGGCTGAGCTGTTCGAGCCCCAGCCTCTCCGACTGAGTCGTGGGACCAGCATTCTCACAGCTAGCTGAGACTGTCAGGTCTGCTGTTCCACCACCCAGTCCAGCAGGCAACGCCTCTGGTGGAGGTTCGGGGGCATCGGCTGCTGCAAAGTGGACCTCCTCATGGGAATTCAAGTCCAAACGAGACGTGAAGGTTGCCACCATGAACTCATCTGAGCCACACAGGAGTAAAATGAAAACAGTGAGCAGCTCAGTGTAATAAATGTGAGTATCATACACTCGATTGCTAAGTGAACAGCACAGAAGGAGGAGAAGAACATCCATCAGGCAAATGAATTAAACATTCCTCTTCAGGGTCAGTTTGTTATCACTGACGCCAGGAGTTCAGCGACACATTTCATTTTGTTATTATTCAAGGCAACTTCTATGGTGTGTATTCTTACAAATGATCCTTTTATGCAGTTGGGTATTGACAGCCCATGCCTTATTCATGACAGAGCAAGCTATTGAGAGCAGACTCAGCGCTTTTACTGGTAGTTTACACTCCACATTTCCAGGGCATTCTCTGGTGTGTTCAACACAACACTGTGGTTGCTGCTCAAGCTGATGCCACTGCCTTGCTTTTTCATACAGCCACTGATATAAGAACAGGAGTCATACCATGAAAACCAGGGAATCTGGCTAAGGGGTGCTACACAATGAATGAATGAATGAGTAAATGTTGAAACAGGAGATGTACCTTCTTCTTCCTCCCATTCCAGTCCCTCTGAGTCAGTGCTCTTCTCTGCTCTCTGTTTTAGCGCCACCCTCCTAGCTTCCTCCTTTTTGTCAAGGAAAAGGATGTTCAACACCTTGTACAAATTCCACCACTGCACATTATTTTACAAATCTCCTGCTTCCTCAGTCTCAAATGTTTATGTTTCCCCCCCCATTTTCCTCTGAGCTTGAAATTGCCACACAACTTTGGCATTGCATTTTCTGCTTTGGAATCAATGAAACATGATCATTCCCCAGGACCCATCTACAATACCACTGAAGTGACTCACTGACATGGAAACTGATATGGCATACCGAGTTATTACACAAAATGACCACTAGGTGGTGAAAGAAACACATAAAAGACAAAGTGGAAGTGTCTAGCAGCAGAAAAGATGATCGATACATTCTGAAATTTTACAAGTCCACTATCCAAACTGATAAACATCACACTACACAAGTTACTTACCTGATCCAGCTGAAATACTTTGTAGAAGTACCTTTCCAGAATTCTGAGTGGGTTACTGCTGCAGGGACCTGTTATAATATAACGGTACACTATAATATTCCATATCTCTCAAGCATCAGGTTTTTGACCAAAGTTTAACATGGACCTTTCTAAGATATCATAACAACTAAAACTTGACTGTCAGGAAAATACTGTGGTTACATGTAAACATTTACCTCTTTTCGCTTAACCACCCATTTCTCTACCCACTAGGACATTAAAAGCCAGTTTCCCAGACATGGATTAAGCCTAATCCTTGAATAAAAGAAAATTTCTGTGAAGACCTTCACTGCAAAAATGTTTTAGTCTAGGGCTTAATCCATGTGAGGGAAACCAACCATAAAGGTTTGGGGTTCAAGGCTGTGAAGAAGCATACCATTTTGGTATACAGGGCTCGAATTGAGGGGCTGCTGACTAGAAGTTCAGATATGTCTCCTTTCTTCTCTTTCAGACTGAAAGTGGAAAACCAGGCTTCATACTGCTCCGGCGGACCTGGGGTGGAGATATACAGAGGCACAGGTCAGGACAGAAGATCTGGGCGTTCAACGCATACACAAACAAATGTTGAGCTGTTTCTTAAACAAACAAGAACTGTACAATATGTACATATTGATCTCATTTGACAAAAAGTTATCCAATAAAATATATATAATATATACAATATTATATCTAATACATAATGTCAATCAAATACAGTTGATACCAATTTTTTCATTTAAATATGCAGTTATTTCTTCTCCCAACAGCTAAATTACAATAATGACAGGCTGAATGTGAGCAGGCTGAATGAGCAGGCTGGGGAATAAGTAGTACCTACCGTCTGGTTCATTGCAATAAGTGGCAGGGTCAGCTTGCAGGCTGTAGAGACGGGCCTAGGGAAGTAGGGTAGCTTTATTGGACTTTACAAATTAGGAAATTTACATTCAGAACAGTAGGAAAAATCACTTGCATGAAAAACCAAAAGACATCACTTAATTTCTGTGCAACGTTTATGATATCAAGGATTAAATATCATTTTAATTTATTGGCACATATGCCTATCCAGAGCACCTACACTAAATAATTCAGCATAAATATATAATTACTGAAAGGTTGGAAAGTCTGTTTCAAAGCAGATTCTAATCTATTGCTATGAAAAAGCCTAGCTCACCTTGGCGCTGTCATACACCTCTGTGGTCCCTGCAGGGGTTGCGACCAGAGTGATGACGTTGCAGTCGATGGTTTTGTCAGGTGGGGGAGCAAGAGTGTCTGTTATCACCCCCAAAATGTTGGAAAGGCTTTTCTTCACTCTATCCGTTGTCTCTGATGACCCTTCCACCTGTTAAATTAAAAGGGCTGCATATTACATCTACAAGACTACATATAAGGCCATGTCAACACTTCGATGAGGACTTCACAATACATTAAAAGAGTCAGCATTTTCAGCTTTTTCACATGCTTTCAAAACATCCATTTGAACTACATAATTCAAAGAACTACTATGTACTATGTTAGCATCTGCTCTCCTTTGTTTATATGAAAATCACATTACAGGCCATGGCTTGTATTGAGTGTGAGTTGTTCTTAAAAATGTGTATAATATTTCAGCAAGTGATCATCACTTCCACTGCATTTTTTGCTCATTTCAGCAACTGTGAGACATAATGAGTAACAGATGAAAAGGGCAGCCTATAACTTGATTACAGTCATAACTCATAAACTGACACAGGCCATTACAGTAAGACTGAATCTCTTCCATTCTTCTTGAGCAAATTTTATAGCACAAATCTCCAGCCAGACCCAAACCTCCCAAGATCAATACTCCATTGCTATATTTTGGATCGATATTTCAAATATGAACCACTTACTGCTAGTTTGTCCCTGACAGCAATTGCTGTGGCCGCGATGCTGCATGCTGTGTCGTGTTGTACTACGTTGGAGAACTCAGTCAGGTCACGTTTTAAGAACTCATAAGCTTCTGCTGACTAGGACATAAAATATGTATTAGTTTTTAGTACTTTTGGTAAACGTGACTTCAAGAGCAACAGCTGTAACATTTTTTACATTCTAAGGACTGATGAAAATGTTCTGCTTGTGATTCTTGTTCTTGGTTTCCAGTAAGGACATGTGCTATTATAAATACAAAAATAAAAAATAAATAATAAGAAATGGAGGACTCTCTTCTCCGTTGTGTTTTTCAAAGATATAAATAAAAAACTACCATCTAAATATGACCAAAGTGCACTATAACAGTTGGTACTGGTAGAGTTCAGAGGCAATCGTGGATGCAGGCCTTCATCATGAAACAATGTAGGTCTTGGGCGTGCAAATACTGCAAGCTGGCGGGCAGGAAACTAGCAAGATAATCAGATTATTGCACTAGTATTAGCTTGCCTGCTAATGTCAATAAAGCCTACCTTATCTTTGACAGCCTGGAAACTTTGCTGTAACCAACCCCCCCACCAGCCTCCGTCTCTAAAAGCATTCACAGACAATGGGGAGATGCATCAATGAATATCCGCCAAATGTTGACAGTATCATATTGATGATAAACGTATAACATGGAGACAAGCTAGCACCTGCAGCCGCAGAACTTGGCAGAACAGTTCCTAATTTCATGTTGCTAATGCTAATAGCTAGCTAAACACATTAAGCCTATGTGAAATTTATTCTTTCATTTGCTTGCATTCGCTTGCAGATAACGTTATATACACTAAAAAGAAAACGGTACATTAGTTCCAAGTGCACAACAATCTCAAGTGAACCTGACATAGTCGTTTAATATATCATTGGCAAGGAGGCGAAACCGCTATTCCATGATGTAACTGCCCTCCAAAAATGTCTTTCCAGTTGTCTGATAAATTAGCCACAGAAAAAAGAAGCTAAATGATTTTACAGTCCTGGTTACAGTTGTAAGGATTTAGGATGGATAACATCATATGTCTCAACAGCATTATCGCTATCTTGCTAGTACCGCAGAATGGCGAAGTTATGGCTAGCAGCTAGCTCCTGTATTGGCTATCAACATTCAAAGTTGTGCTAGTAGTTGGCTAGCTAACGTTAAGTTAGCTGAATAATAGCTGGCTAAAGTAGCTCAAGCCCTTATCTTTAATGCATCTACTAACTTACACAATAATCAAAACGCATTACTGCATCACTTATGTAATTAACTTCGATAACAAAGAAAAAAGGTAATTAGCACTTAGGGTACCGGTATTCAACATCAGACTCACCCTTCAGCCATCTTCACTGCATGACATCATCGTCAACACAATTACTGAACTGTGACCCGAACGTCAGGGCTGCTCCCGAAAAACAAGTGTCGGTAGAAACAGTCTTCCGAAAAGTTTTCACGACATCATTCATAATAGCTATACGGACTCATACTTGCGCAGCATTGTTGCTACAATCAACATAGTATATATGAATTCTTCCGTTAATCACAAACACTTCCTACTACTGCGAGTGACCAACTGACCAAACCTTAGGTTTATTGCCGGTGAGTAGAAGCATCGGTTGGGTCAGCCACCGCATTCAGAAATAATTTTACAGAGCCTGCAACATCAAATGCGCGGTTCCCTTTCTACTGTCAGACTATAGGGATGCAATACTCAAAGCAGTCAATGTGGAACCATCCAATAGTTTATGAATTTGTTGTGCCTAATGACAATTAGGCCTATGTGAATAATAGCACATGCATAGTAAAGCTAAGGACATGCATTAGAATAAACCTTCCCTGGGGCTCTGAATCTCAGCAATGAAATTATTTACTTTTGACAGCTTTATGCAAAATTACCCACACCCCCAACCCCTCCAGGATGCAGCTGAGTGGGTAGATAACATTCAAGTAAGCCACATGGAAGTTGGTAATGTGGGCTATGCCTTATTGATATTGATCCAACACATAACTTTTTAGTACAACATAAAAATGTGTACTGTACAACGACCATAATAGTGCCCAAGGATATGTAAACAGACATATGTTTCATCTGCTATTCTGATATGTGTGGGCTAATTTATTAACAGTAATTTTCATCAGTATTTATCATTTTGCCTGGGTCCCTAGGGGTTTCCACAGACCCCAGTTTGCAAACTTGCAGCTCATTTGCATTTTACAGACATATTTTGGTTCAAGACACAATAGAAAAGCTATTTTGCATTTTTAGCATACAACAATAGACCACACAGCAATAACTTCTTATCATCTGAATACAGTTTCAAATGTTAATTAGGATGGAAAGTAATGTCACCAAAATGTTTTACTTTAGAGTTAACATGAATCATTTTTTTACTGTAGTTATTATGATTACTTTATGCATGTAAAATAAAGATAAAACAAGAAATCGGATTACCTCTCAGGTGACACATAATTTTGCATTCATGAATTGGTGAGTAATTCCACAGTGTCTGTTGTGTCTCAAACCCAAGTTCACCACATATACTGTCACAGATGGTGCTGAACAAATGTACCTCAGCAGTACATGTAGGTTTGGAGCTAGAAAATCAATATGTATACAGATTAAAGTTATTAACTCTGTAAAGGATGTGTATAAGAAGTTCTATGCTTATCAACAGCCAGCAAGTTAACTAACTATAAAGCAGCGAGGCAACGGTGCAGCAACTGAAATGCTGAAGCTAGCTTGTTGACAATCATATCAATACTTTAAGTTCTGCCATTTTCTGATAAAAAAAAAACAAAGAACATATGCTATTAGTTTGGGGCCTATAATCACTAATTTGTTGCAAAATGGAAGTAATAAATCTTTGTATTACCAGCTCTTTTCTTGAGTAGGGTGGTTTCAGGAAGACTCTGTCTCACAGAAGCTGTGATTTATTCTTCACTCAGGTGCTGTGAAACCTGGAGATCCTGCATCTGCCCGATTCCAGGAGGCCACATTAACTTCTCCTAGATTGCTGGTGAGCGCAATGCAAGCTGCCTTCACTTATGCTCCTGGAAATGCTGCAAACTCCAGGTTATCCTCAGGGATCTAATCTGTTATGACATATTTTCCCCCAGCAGTTTTAAACTGCCCTTGAGCCTATTTTTCTCAATGATTTTCCTTTTAATTTTCTGAGAAATTCCAGACCCATAATTTACAATTCCGGGTTAGCAACCCAAGCAAGCTTTCAGATTTCAGATTTTCTTTATATTTTATAAGATTTTCACTATATTTCCCTCTGCAGCTCATTACTGGAGCCATGATAAATTTCTAATGAATTTATCTATGAATGGTCATCTCATTAGCTATCAGCTGTGCTTTTCATGGGGATTTTAAGTTGTTAAGATGAGCAGGTGCATGGATTTACATGGTTAATAGACAGAATTTATTCAACATGAGCATTTTTTTTTGCAAAAAGGGTACTGTTTGAAGTTCAGTCATAGAGTTCAAAGAAACACTTTAGACAAAGAGAACCCACTGTTGTGTTCAGAGGTCACAGACTGCAGGTTGTCCGGTAAATATAAAGAAGATGTGTCAGTCATATCAGGTTGAATAGTGCACTATTATTTGTCTCAGTATGGTAAGGATAATGCCTATTTTTCCTCTCATAAAGGAGTCACAGAGAAAATTTCCCTATATCTTTTACCAATATGGGGCTTATTAGGTCTTATGATAAACAATTTATGCAATTTTGTGTACTGTGTGTCCTTCAATTTGTCTAGATACCGTGATGAATACTTTAGTGAGGGATCTTGTTTGATGTTTTCTTGTACCGTTCATGATTAGACAAATAAAGAACCACAAATGAAATGAGCACATGGAGAAGGTCGATGACATCATAAAAGGCTGTGTGTGTGTGTGTGTGTGTGTGTGTGTGTGTGTGTGTGTGTGTGTGTGTGTGTGTGTGTGTGTGTGTGTGTGTGTGTGTGTGTGTGTGTGTCTGTGTGTGTTTGTAACCCTTCCCCAGCTGTCTCTCCTTATTAGTGTGGGTAAAGAAAAGGACTGTACAGCTGAGGCAGGAAAGCCTGCGTACGTATGCTCGTCAATATGTCTACCCTGTCAAACCACCCAATCTCACTAATTGGGCCATCAGTTTCCTTATTAACTCTGTCTATCTTCCTCTGCCATACTGACGGTAGTAAACACTCATCCATTGATTTATATTTCCTTGAGTTTTCCCATCCATCTGCCATTACCAGCGTCTCCGTGATTTTTACATTTAAAAAAGATTGTTGTTGATTCTTAAAGCATGCCATCTTTTGGCACACAATGTTGTCACTTTTGAAGCTTTTTTACACTGCACTGATTCCTGTCAATCACACTTTGTCATAATACAATACTGAGTTTAAGGTCAATCTTGTCCTATGTGTCCTGTCCCGTTGTTTAGAACATTCATGCCCATTAGTTTAGCTGATATGTTTTTAGCATAATTAGTAAAGAGGTATTAAGAAAATAGTGTATCATTGATGATACTCTTATATGTACTTTTCATATGTTTAGATCTTTATTTCAGTTTTCAGATTCATGCTGTTAAATCTAATATTTGAATTCATACCTTAATATGATAACACAAATCTACTCAGAAGTATAAAACCATTTCAGAGTCAAAAGTCTAAGTACACATTTTTGAAGCTAAATATACATGTAGGGTGGTGTTGCAAAAGAATTTAATCAGAAAGGAATCAAATGGTTTACGTAGGCAATACACTGAATTTCTTCTCCATAGTACTTGCCAGCACTATTCTTTCAGTAAATGGAGACCCAGCAACTTGTGGACAATGTGAATCAGTTTGCAGACAGTTCCTCTACTAAAACAGAAAAGGGACCCATATTACTGATCCTGTACAGATTAAATTGACTGTTTCAGGATTATATTTCTCAGAAACCATTTTCAGTAAAACTAAACATGATACATTTCTCAATAGCATTCAGATGCAGTTGGAGCAGATGAAACCTGTGTTATTGATTTGCCCATTATACTTACAGGAGTGCATTGATGCTGTAATGGAAATGAAAAAAGATTGGAATCTCCCCGGAGTTTAATCTTACTCTGTGATACCTTTGTAGGACTTTGCTCTTAGACATGATCTTTTTTTCTATAGAGAAGGGTGAATGATTTTTCTTGTGATGGTAATATTGCCATAAACTTGGTGAAGAAGGACAAAGACCCCATGGAATGCTCAAGCTATTGACCCTTCTTTGTGTTAAACTCTGAAGTAAAGATTTTTGCATTTTTACAGTTCTGATTTATCTGCTTCATCCTTTTTTATCCTTTTTAACGTCTGTGGAATGGGCCTGTGGAATGTCATGTCTCACAGCTACTGCAAATCATCCACTTCATTACATATTCCTAATTTAGACAAGACTAGAGGTTTCATCTCTCTCTTGTCATTGTTTTTTTTTTTTACAAAGCTCTTACAAACCTATTACCACCAACTGTGGGCCAGAGACATAATTGGACCAGATACAGAGCTTCAATGGGACTCAACCTACAATTAGCTTCTTGAAATCCTGCTTATCAGTAGATCCATTTTAATTTTGTTCAGGAATTGTTCCTGACCTCACATTTATTATTCCTTATGAAACGTAGCCCACTCTCAATTGCACTTTGTGCTCCTAAACTTCCCAAGTGCCATCTTGCATATGGTACGGGAGCATCTAAAGGTATTAGACTTCTGGAAGACTGTTAAACCTAGCTGTTTTCATCACTGTCAGTGACCTTGTGTGTATCCCCAGCTGTTCATTTTAAATGCCCTGACTGAAGTCCTGCTGCCTAATTTGTGAAGAGTGCATTGTTTTACCCAGGCTTAAGAAAACCACCACGCTCCCTTCTCTTTATCAGTGGCTTCTTGCTCTTTAGAGGTGATCTATGTGGGGCTATCGACAGCTCATGGTTGCTAAAGGAAGCATTCCTAATATGTGGAGTGCCTCAGTTAAACACTGAATGGACTGACAAATGGAATGAGGTTGTGTTGCATTGATTTTAATGTGCTTATTCTACGTATATAAAACTATAACCCAAAATGTTAATTAAAACACTATGCTCGTAATTTTCCTTGATATGGCTACCTAGAAGACATGGAACAATATTTATGCATGCATGTATGTATGTATGTATAAATGTGTGTGTGGGGGGTTGGGGGCGGATAGTAGGGGGTTAACTGTCCCCACACACCTTTACCCTGCCACCTGCCACCTGGCTTGTGCCATCTGCTGCCAGGCAGGAAACAGCAGCTTTGCATTAGTCAATGTCCCCAATTACCCTGCATTACGGAAAGGACAGCAGATACTCCTATCCCCCTGGTCCTACTAATCCTCATGGTGTTTTTTGGCTTTCTGTTCATACCTGAATTAAAAAGAGGTGAAGGGGGGATATCAGGGGACGAGAGACCAGGTGACACCAGATCTCCGGTCCCCATGCAGAGAAACTCCTCTCAGGGCTTCCAGCTGACCCCCCACCTCCACCCCTACCGCCCCCGCATCCCCCCAGCTATGACACAGCTGATGTCCCAGTCAGCCAGCCCAGACAAAAGCAAGGGTCCATGCAATGTCAATGCGGTCTCGTAAATTAAAGCTAAGTGCCTTTGTGGCGGCGATTGTCAGGCCTTTGGTCTTGCGGTGCAGTTACCATGATGAAATGGATTTTGAATGGCTGGGCTTGTGTCTGGAGGCCGGAGAGCCAAAGGGGTCCATTGTGCCTAAAGGATAGCCTTTTTAGAATTATCAGGTTCTTGTTGAGAGAGTGAAAGGATCTAAAGGAGGGACAGACAGGGGACACAAATGCTCATTCATTAAGACATATCTTTTCTACTGCTCTGTTGTTCTCATGAAAAATCATTTTCCAAAATCAGTCATGGGAGACTCCAAATATGCCCTCATTTATTTATTTGTATAACTTGGAGAAGTGAACACTTTGATAAAGTTCAGATAAATCCAGATTTGTCAGTGAACAAAATTACTTTGATAATAGGGCATTTGAGGTTTAATTAGTTATTCGCACACTAAGTAAACACCATAAATATTGCAAGATCAAAATAATTACACTGAAAATACATAAAATAATATAATCTCCATGGAAAATAAGCTAGTAGAATCTGCAGATAAAGTCCAATTTTGCTGGAACTGGTGGACCAAAATAAATTGATCTTCTGTTCCTTCATTGCAGCATCCCGAATTAATCTATCCTAAAAAGTGGGTTTAAATTGATTATTTAATAATGTTGATAAAAGTTCTGTAGTGCTTTTCAAAGTTATTTTTCCAATGTAAATTTAAATATGATGCCATTCTTTTGAATGTTACATACTAAGGACACATCCATGTCAGTAACTCCTTGTTAACATACTACTGCTCATAGTACCCAGCGTTGTTGTTAGACTTGCTGAAACAATGGCGTAGGAGCAGGGGCCTCGACAGCTGGCTAGCAACAGACACAGGCGTCTCTGTAGTGTCTCTCCAGGGATCTCACTCCATGAATCTTCTCTCAAAGAGCTGTCTTTAGTATTTTCCCCTGAATGTGTGGGGAGGCCTAACCAAAGTCAGTACAAACTGATACAAGATTGTTGCAGTTTCAGTTCGTTTTCAGCTTAAAGGTCAAGTCGCCTTAGATTGCTTGAATCAGAGAAACTGTTCATTCTGAAAGTTAAGCTAGCAATGCTATGCACATGGTGCTCAAATATTTGGTAAATGCAACGATGAAGCTCAAAACAAGAATAAAATGCAATTTTCATTTAAAGAAAGAAAACACAAGTTGATTTATATAATAATAGAATTTTAATATGGGAAAATTACTTATGTACAATAATACAGCAAAATCTCTACAACTGCTGAATTCCCAGTAATATAGGTAATAAGACAATTCAGTAGCAGATATTTTCTTTACTGTTTTTAAAGTATAAGAAACCAAAGCCTCCAAAAATATAATACAAAATATAAAATACATTTAACAAAAAAAACATTGGACTGTACCCAAGAGCAATGTAAACAAATAAATGTGTACAAAAATACCATCAGTACAAAGATAATTCAATGTCAGTCTATTAAACTGTCTTTACAAGGCATTTACAATTTACAAACTGCAGTATATTCTCTTCTTGCACTTCCTGGAGTGATGCAATGTGTGTCCGTTTTTGGCCTGCAGGACTGGGATCAGTTCTGGGGGTCTCTCGATCACTTACCCATGGACAGGGTGGGGTGTCTGGGTAATGAGGAGGAGAGGGGCTGGCAGAGCGAACAGGGACAGGGCATGCCTGGGAAGTGCCTGTAGGAGCCCGTGGGGAGGTGCGATGTGTCCTTCAGTGCGCTCTCATGGTTGGTGTGGAAGCCCAGGTAAGTGGCAGAGGGAGGGGCATGGGTGGGAGCTGTGGCCGCTCCTATGAGGGAGTGCAGAGGGTGGCCCATTGGGTAGAGGGGCAGCTGGGGAGGGGCCGCGGTGCAGCGGGGCACGTGCGTTTGGTGGCTGCCCCCGTACACGTCCCCGACCATCTTCTTCATCTCATCCAGGGAACTGGATAGCATCAGGATGTAGTTTCGGGCCAGCAGGAGGGTTGAGATCTTGGAGAGCTTTCGGACCGAGGGGCCGTTGGCATAGGGCATGACTTCTCTCAGCCCGTCCATGGCCTGGTTCAGGTCGTGCATCCTCTTCCTCTCCCGGCTGTTCACCTTCAGACGCAGGTCCTGCACCTCGTCTTTGGTGGGCTCCTTGCTGCCCTTGGTCTTGCCTCTACCGTGATGCTCCACCCGGGTCCGAAGGGGTCCACATGTGCTCTCTTGTTCCTTGTAAAATTCCTTAAACCTGTGGGTAGAGAACATGGCACCCTCCACCAGGTCCGGGGAGGAGGAGCGGCTTGAGGTTGAGCCAACATCAGAATCCATTTGTGCGCTGAGACAAAACAAAAAAAAAACGAACAGGGAGGAACCGTTCGCGCTATATCTTGGCTTTGCCGTTCCAGCAACCTTTCTCAAAGATGGGCGAAAGCAATGAAACAATGTTCAGTCCCTCACTTTGGTGGGAGAAAATTCAAATGAACTCTGTAGCTAGGTGTTTGTGTTTGCGTGTTTTGGGGTGGACCACGGCAGCATGCAGTGAGCAGAATGCAGTGACAGCGGTCGTGTGTTTCTCTGGACCCGGGCCCTCATTTATAGCACGCACACGCACAATGGAACAATGAGGCGCATAATGAGGCTGTTAGAGAAACCTCCAATCACAGAGAAGACACACTTTCACTGCCCCATTCAAGTAAGTCCAATACTCAACAACTCCCCCCAACCCCCGTAAACACCCCCTCCCTGTTCATTTAACGCCCCCTGGCCCCCATTCACAGTTGTCACATTGACATATGCATGAAATCAATATATATTTTTTAACTTCAAAAGAAATGCCAGGTACACTAAACTGATATTTTTCTAATAATGCAAATAGATAAAATGACCAATGCAAGTAAATAATCCTACCAATGTCTACAACAGGACTGAAACAAAACAAAAAACATGTTCCCAAGAAATATTATTATTTGACTTTTATCAGATTGTTTTCAACCAAGAACACCAAGATCCTCTTTTGAAAATTGCATACAGAGATTTATATTTACATTCATTCACCTCCACCTTCTGGAGAATACATTCATGTTTAAACTATCATAATTCAGCAGATCCTTTCATTGTATCATCTTATTCACATTATAGAATATGTTGACATTTCATTTTTAATCTTTTTCATTTTTATATATTTCCATTTGGTCTTCTATGCTCTTGTGAACACAAAATGTTGTGTTTAGAAACCATTAAAAAATAAATAACAATCCATACCATAGATCATGTTTGTACCAGTATGTATGCTGAAGGAATCTAAATGGTTTGACAGCTGCATTGATCTTTTCATGCAAATGGAATCTGTATTTAGTATTGACAGATAACCTGCTGTTTGGCATATTTGCTGAAAAATGTCAGCAGCACATAAGAAGCTGTATTTGACATGAGGGGAAAGTGCAGTTTTACAATGCAGAAGTGTAATTTTAGGGGCTCTTATTTACCCCCTATAACAAGCAGTTTGATAACTCCACAAAACAGGCAGAGGGTCTGGTCTTTGATCTGACTCATCATGTTTTTGTCTAATAGGGACTTGCACAGTAACTGTTGTGAAATAATTGAAACTTGAAATCAATGGTGTATTGATGTTAGCATTTAGCAAATTCTCAACACCATTTGTGTGTGTGTGTGTGTGTGTGTGTGTGTGTTGGGGTGGGGGGGTGGTGTCATTTTAAAAAGAGGAGGTGAAAGCCAATTTTTGTCACTCTATGAGAGCATATGGGGTTTCCCATCATCAGGCTAGCAGCCAAGGCAGGCCAGGTCTCATGAAAGCTGAGTATTGAGGGCTCTGCTAATTAATCATGAATAATTGAGGTTCTTTGGTCACTAATTGTATTTCCAGCTATTTATTTTCACCCAAAATTGAGAATTTATAAAATGCAAACAGCAGTAAAAGTAGCATTTTTCTTTAATATTTACCATTGCATCAAGTAGACATAAATGTATAAGTTGTTATATTAGCGTATTGGGCAGCAGTACTGTGCTGTTTAACTTGCTGTTGTAATTTACTGTGCATATCTAATTGGAGTTTGGGATAAATCTTAAACCTTCTGAAAAAATAAGCACTTAAAATGAACCCCAGGGAAATCAATCAGTCAGTCTCACCATCACTCACGTAGCCAACTGGCCATGCATGTTGCATGCACACAGGCTTGGTTAACATCCAGCCAAACGTTTCCCCGTGATTACCTTCTCCAAATCAGATATCTTTTCAGACCATCTTGAAGGTGGTCTAACCACAGCAGGCTGTTAAGAATGCAGTCAGAACATTAACATACCCTAGAGTTTCCTTATGGGAAAAATACCCCTAAAAATGAACTAACTCTGTTTGAAACCTTTCTTTAACATACACTACATATGTCCCAGTTAAAGTATCATTTAATGACAGCGTACCAAACCAAACTGTATGAATTTACTTGTCAGTGTTCTGTGATCTGAACACTATCTAGCTACCAAATTCATGAGCACATTTAAGGCAGTTTGTCCCATTGAAATGGGAGAGCCTGAGAATGTGACACTCTCTCATTCGTATTCATGCGTGTAGGGAGATTACAGGCCACACAGAGAGAAGTAACATCAGTTGTTCCCCGATTTTCCCTTGAAGACTGTATCCAACTGGGCACTCCTTTCAGAGCTCATTCACATTTTCCTGTGGCTTTGCTCACTGCATCCCGCATTAAAGTGTTTAACTTTGTTTGACAAGTATCGGCAGGCATTCAGGGCTCAGGTGACCTTAAAACAAATCCTTTATTACAGGCATAGTAAGGAGCATTCAGCTGCACTGACATCGGCCTTAGCTAGATTAGCACCATCAGGACTCAATGAAAATGCTAAGTTGGAGAGCAAACACTGCCTTGTTTTTGGAGGGCTCTCTCAATCACTTAATATGCACAAGATCTAAGGATGACCCCCTTTCTCTCTTTCATTCTGCCAATAATCTCGACCAGCTATAAGGCATCAGAAAGAAAAACGACACAGACGCCAGAACAAAAAACCATTCGCAACAATGCACTAAATATGAGGCCTCCTTCCTGGTCCTAACTCAACGGTTTGGCCAGGATCCATTCAACAAGCCAGCATCTCAGTAGAAACGAGTTTTATGAGTGGTGCAACCAGTCAAATAACTTTCCCTTTTGCAATCTCAGGTTTCTTAATGATTAAGCCTTGTTTACAAAAGGCTAAGGTTCCTACTGGGTCAGTTAGCTCCCTGGCCGGGAGCAGAACATTTATTATTGCTGGGCAGAAGGGGGTTTGAAAGGTGGTTGAAAAGGCTCGGGCACTCTCGGCGGAATGAATGGGACCAGATCAGCAGGCGGCCCAAATACAGGCTTGATTCACACTGCCTCCTTCTCATAAATTATACCCTGAGTGCCTGTATGTTAAGGGGGGAAGGGGCAATGAGGGGAAACTGTCCCCATACATAAGTGCACCAGGTTTCCACAGAGAGCAAAAAGCCTTGTTCCAGAAGTTTCTGAGCACTGAAAATTGATCATCAGCATCTTGACACACAAACCAGTAACAGAAGGCTGCTTCACTTTCACGCCTTATTGTATGTGACAGCGTTGGATTTACAAAATAATAGTGGAAATGAAAACACGAAACAATCTCAGCTGGCAATATTCAAGGTCGATATTTATCAGTTTTGTTCATTTAGAAGGTCCATTTGGAGACAACGTATAATGTCATTAGTGTTTTAGAAAAAGCAACCTGCTCGACACAACCATCTAGGGACTGTCAGATCACTCACTTTGTGAACATCTGTTGACTGTGTCCACTTAAGAATTAAAATCATGACCGAGATATTACAACACAGCCTGCTTTACTCAATTACATAGTAAAATGTTGCTTTATTATGAATTAGTCCATGAAAGCCACTTACAAGGTCTTGATTTGATATGTACAGGTGATTGATAAGAAATTTCTCCAGTCCTTTCAAGAGCAGCTCGGGGACAAACACAGCAAAACTATATATTTATGAGAAATTTTAAAATATTTTCAAGGAGGGTCAACAGAATAAAGCTTGTGCTTTGATGAAAAAATGAATTTGCCTGATGCAGAAATCAGTGCCCCAGTACCTGTTTGCTGTGTGTAATCCCCACTTAGTGCTGAATTTGAGCTGGAGCAAGCCCAGCACAGTTCTGTTTGTCATTACTCTGGGACCTCTGGGCTGCTGCTCAACACATCATAATGAATAATTTAATATTTAGATATGTAGTAAATGTAACAAAATATTTTATCCTCTATTCATTCATTCCATTCATTTCCGGTTCTGGAACAGTGAGATTTGAAATCGGGTTTTAACTCTGAATATGTACTGACATGTATAGATCCAGTAGTGGCTGTTTTATTTATAGTGGGTTTTTTCCCCAAGTATAAAATTCAATTTCGAAATGGTGTGTAAAATATTATTAATCAATTGGAAAAATGTCAAATCTCCACTGTGTTCCTTATGGAACACGTTTATGGCTTTTTGCAATAAGGGCATCGGTGGTGGAGAGGCTGGTCATTCTCATCATTTTCCGGCTCATTTTTTATACTGCCATGACACAGGCTGTTTTCCCTGGGTTGATTTACACAGGCATGATGGGGAATTCTTCGTCTTAGTTGAGGAAGTCTTAGTAAAACCCGATGAAAACTCACCTGAATGGGCTGTTTGTTTAATCCATTGACATCATCTGTCTGTGGAGGGAACAGAAAATTGTAAAAAAAAATTGTGTAGTGAAACATTCCTCTGAAGAGAAGTGGGTGTGATCGTGTGCTCTTTCTGTCAGAGCGATTCATCTAGTTTTATCGTGTTGCCCTTTCCCTCCCCCACCTTCTCCCGACAACAATCAGGAAAGCGCAGTGGGCAACATGGGGTGTGCCCCCAGCGCCATTGTGTGGGTCACACTTTTCGGAACAGTTGGCGCGGTCAGCGAGGCGCGCTGGAGGCTTTCATGCCGGCCAATCCGCACACTTCTGCCGATTGTTCTGCCTCTCGCCGACACCAACGCCCCATAAATCCTCGGCACACATTCATGGCACGGTCCCCACTCCTCAAACAGCACCATTGTTTCGGCCCATTACCTATGCTTGTGTTCCCTTGCCACAGCGACGCGCCCACACCCACCCACCCACCCCCGTCTCTCAGTCCCATCTGTGGATAGGCCTGACATATGTCCATTCATGCCCTGGCAGCCATCACAGTAACTGAGTTGATGCCCTTTGTTTTTGGGTAGTCATTTACTCATCCCTAGCTACTCTTTGCTGACCCCGAGGTCAGCATAGACAAACAGTAAGTGTTGGTGGGCACTGCATCTCTTTGTGTAATAATTAACAAGGGCCCTTTCATTGGCGTCCTCTGCTTAGGATGTTCACTGTGTACCAACAGTCAATTGACAGGGTAATATTGGTTAACACATGATTAGAATTATTGGGAAGAATGGAAAAGTGTGTCTGTTGTGTTTTCATAAGTGTGCCTTGTTGTTTATTACACAGTTCTCCCGAGACAAACACAAAAAGTGTATTATTGATTAATGACCATTTCTTTAGGTTGAATGTATGTAAAGGATGTCAATGCACATTGATTTAATAGGTTATGAAATTCCTCATTTCTTGATCAAGTGAAGGTGAAAAAATAAATCATTGTTAGCATACTGAAACTGTAATCTCAGCAAATAATAGACAGCATTCTTGTTTTTTAATGCTTATGGCTGTTGGTTATCTTTTAAAGCATTATTTAGTGATTATGAACAGTGAGTGTTAAATACAAACAAATTCAGCTTAACACATGACAACGTAATGGGAAGCAGAAGTACTGGCAGTAGTGAGGACACTTCTCATACAGTGGTACTCTTGGGAAGGGGGTGCCTTTTGAATGAATAACACAATTCATCAAAAAAGCACCCCCTTACCTCAGTGTGGCAAAATGTTCCCACACCCTTTTTAGGTCCTAAAGCACTGAGTGCCAAAAACCTATGACCTCAAAATGGAACGGGCGTGACCTCTCAACCCACATCCCTTCTGTCATTACAGACTGCCAGGAGAGACCAGAGAGCCTCAGCGCTGTGATTATTCTGTCTGTCACATTTTCACATCTTAGAAGTTCCAGTCATTGTATGTCATACTTACCTGGTCAGTAGTATGTATTTCCAACCATACAATTGAGTTTGTACTACAAAGTCAGGCAAGGTATTTCTTCTTCATCCAAATTTATATTGGTTGTTCACTGCTCCATGAAGGAGAATGTAGAAGAAGAATATATGGACAAACCATATTTCAGTGCATATTACAATGTTGGTCTTCTTGAGTTCCCTCGAGAATTTCTATGCAAACTGGCTGTCAAATATTGTTCTTCAGGTTTGTAACAGTACTAAAATGCTGACTATGATCTCTACACTTGTGTGTTTTAATTAAATGTAAGTTTGCATTTTGGAACAGCGCTCATGTTCCCTGCACTTAGATCCCTCATGTTGTCTAGCTCTCCCACACAATGCAAATAGCCACTCTTGTGCTACTCAGGGGTATAGCTTCCTGTAGGATGGTTCAATTTATTTCTTTTTGATACTTATTTTTCAGCTCTTACTAAATGCTAATATTTGTGCTGCAGCATTTTGGTATGTTGTAACATGTTTGTCAAAATAATCATGAAGTATCTGTCTCTTTGAAATATCATATCTCTATCAGGTAACTGGTTTGTTTGCATATCTCTGCTGTTGAATATTTGAACACAAGCATTTCCTGAACTGCATCCAAACATTTCCAACCATGCATAGACCATGCAGTATAAAAATGTTATCACAATTTTCAATACCACAATTAAGTCATTAAAAACAAAAGCTATTCAATCATGGTCCATTAATTTAGATATATTATTGAAAACAATTGGATAGAGAAGTACTTTCTGGCCAAAAATGATATTGGATACTGAATGTATCTTTTGAATGGTGTTTTAACTGGAATAATGGTATGATGAAGAATCAGAATGATAGTTGACATGTTTATGAAAAGATTAACCAAGCCACAAAAGGATGAAGGAATTTGGGGTTTAGTGGGGCATGGGGCGACCACTGGTTAAACATTGAAGAGAGGCACACATGTCATTGTCTAGTTAACATGTTGGCTCTGCCTTGTTAGTGCGAGGGAGAGGGGTTCTTGGCAGCCGGCATGAGCCTACATAGTAACTGTCAAGGCTGAAAGACTGGATTGAGATGGATGGCTGAGGGTGTCATTTTGGGTCTGACATGTGTGCTCCAAACCTCAAGCGGGACAGACTGAACAGTCCCCAACCCCCTCCCCAGCCTCCCATGGTAACGAATGGAACATGCCCCCAGACAATGCAGCACCCAGGTAGTTCCTCATTTTGACAATGTGGGCGAGGGCTGGCACAAAGGAGGTGCAAGCCCATTAGAGCTGGGACTCAAAGCTATTAGGCCTGATATGGAGGTTGTCCTTTCTCTGGGCCTTCTGGGATTGGGAGCCATTGGCTCATTGTCCCCAGCACTGTGCACTATTGTCTTGTAAGAGTGTGAGTCATAAAAGTGTCCTAAAAATTCCTTAATCCTTAATTGGTGGCCTATAAAATTAGCATATGCAAGAAAGTTTGATTTCCCCTCTTCTGTTACTTTTTCTTTATTTCTCTCTTGTTGACCCTTTGCAACCCTTTGCTTTAAATTAATTTCTTGTTTTATTGAAAACAGAAAGAGCATGCTCTTGTAAAATAGCTTCAAATGTCTGTTCCATAACACAGTTTTTTATTCTTATTTCTTTTAACTAGCAACAGAACTGTTTTTGGAATGCAATCATTTTGGATTAAGATACTGAAGCTCTTTATCAGTCTCACTGTTAAACAAAGAGAAATAAATAAAGAATGTAGACTATAGAACTATTGATCATGGAGGTAATTATATAAATACCCACCACAGATACTGGTATTGAAAAGACCAACTTTGTTTAACAGAAAGTTGTATGTTTCAGAGAGTAATGAAAGATCAAAATTCTGCAGACGCCCTTAAAATATTTAAAATATCACATTTTCAGTTTTTCCCTGTTTTCAGAGTCAGTGGAAAGAACTTTGCCATCATTTTGGGAGGTATTCCATGAATATCTCCTGAAATAATATAATATGTTGAAGCGGTAGAAAAAGGCTTACAGTTGTGACTAGGCAATCAAATTGGTTAACTGGCTGAAAAAAAGTTGTTCAGAATAAAACGTAAGTATGGAGTCCTTAGCGGACCTATTTATGATGGTAAAATGTCCTCATGTACACGGCAACCTTTCGCTTTCACTGAGTTGCACTGAAACTGCTGTATTCACAAAATACACAATGGCACAACTTTCAGGATCAGTTCAGGATTCATGGTAATATGATTCAAATCATATTATCGTGGAATAGCATGTCCATCTATCTGTTGCACAAAAGGCCTAAAACACAGTGGTGAATCATGTTCATTTTAGCTGCAGCACCAGCACAGGATTCCATAGAAAACATCAGCATTCTGAATGAATTCCGCTGAAGGGGCATTTTAATCGATCTTACATCAGTTTCATTCAAACTTCTGAGAATACTTCCAAAGGTTCCAAGAAACAAATTTCTTTAGCATATTATACTAAGGGGTCGTTAAAATGAAAAGCAAGTGGACCTGTGATTACAAGTTTATAAAATAGTGTAAATAATATACATTATATAAACATATATCTTGTAATTTGTTAGCTTCCAAAGTAAGAACTCCAGAATTGATAAAACTGCACCACAGGGTCATAGCTAGGACAAATAACCTATATTGATACATAATATATATTATTATGAACATGTCCTGGTTTTATACCACATTAAGATAACTGCCAGCCATGAATAAACATCAGCCTTCCATACATGTTGCCCTTGGAGGGACCGTATGATAATAATAGGACAGTCATATCACATTTCTTTGACCCCTACAGTTATGGCAGGTACCGTCAGATGGAGCATGCATCTCTTTTTTTCACCTGAACAAGAGTTAGGGAGACTGAGACCTACAGTTTGAGATCATAAATGTTATGTTATATTATACATCTTCTTTCTGTTTTCATGACTGGATTGGGTAGATGACATTAACAGGCATCCCTCAAGAATCCAGAAAAACCATTTAATTAAAAAATACCAATTGTATTTAAAAGGTGTCTATGATGGCTTAAAAAAACCCAGAATCAACAGAAAACAGAGTTTAGTGTGAGAATAAATTGCTGACTAAGGGGATCCATCAGCACAATGCCTGTATCAGCAACACCATTGTTCCCTAAAAACACAGTTTTAACGCTAGGACATTTAATTATGTATCCAATACATTTAAACAAAGACACTCACATGCTCCAACTGTAATTATCTTCAATCAGATTAGCAGTGTGTCCAGGACTTGAATGCAAGTTGTGGTGTAGCAATGTAAGTGCATGAGGAAGTGATAAATTGTTTGGAGATCCTTCTTTTGTCACACACATGGTAAAAATACATTCCAGATAATTTACTTAAAAAACATTCGTATTGGTATGCTTGTCCATTTCCATAATGCTTTCAACGCTGTCTGTTAGCCTACTGTTAACCAAAGACATTAAATAACAAAACAGAGATTTACCAAATGCTCTTATCCAGAGTGACTTACAGTTCACATGTTTGTGTTTTTAAACACATCCTATACAGCTGGATATTCACTAAAGTAGTCTGAATGAAGTTCCTGGCTTAAGGGTACAATGATAATATGCTATGCAGGGAATGGACTCGCTATCTTTCAGGTGTCTTTCTTAGTACTGCATCACCACCACTACACATAAATCACATGAAAATCAGCATCCTTATTATGTCTAATTAGGCAACCCCTGGTTAATAACCATTGATCATATGCAAGAAGCATGAGGGTCTGAAAATGGGCTTAAAATAAATATGAATGACTTGTACACAATATCAGGTTGTTTATACACATAACTTAATTGCTGCAGGTATCTTAAATGCTCTGTCAAACTGTGTCCACATTTAATCACTCATATTTTCAGAAGCACATATACATCCATGAAAGTGGCAGGTACAGATGCTTGACAAAACTGTTGCAAAATCAGAAAAGAATGCCTGCATAATAGTGTACTTTATTATGCTCCAGATTGATTTATTTAATTCCACCCATGAGCAAGGACAATGTTTCAGCCATTTGTCTTCGTCAGGTAGAGGTGACCGTGTGAGTACGTTTGTATACAAAGACTCATCAGTGACTCCATTATGGGCCAATGATTGTTCCCCATGACACTGATAACCCTGAATGGATCGAAACATTGCCCTTGCTCATGGGTAAAGCGAGTTGTATGGGGCATATGGCCAGGGGCGATGACTATAGATAGCATACTGAATACACCTTGCTATGGTCATATAAAAACTATTAAATGTATGCTGCATGGAGTAGCTAGATTGTTTAACAATTGTGAGTAACCTAAAGTTTGTTCTTTAGGAAGATATGCTGCACTGCTCCTACATTTCAGTAGTTTCAATGCTGTGATGTCTGGCCAATCACTGATCCTCTAGGGCCACTGCAGATTGAATTAGAAAGGGCAATCATTACTAATATAACTGACTTTGTAAAGAATGGGTAGGAAGCCACAGAGTGACCCAGGTTGTAACAGAAGTTTCCTGCAGGGGGCAGTGTTTCCTCTGGACAAATTAGGGAGAGCAGTGAGACACTGCTGCATGAAGCATCAGTTGAATGAGATTTTTAAACCAAGGTTGTGACTTGCCACAATAATTAAAGACCTATTGGGAAAGTGTAAAGAGGTATTAACCCCAGTGGCCTGGCCAAATTCCCATGATGCCCCTCTCAATCTGCCCATCTAATCACCCCTGACTCAAAGTGAATATTTAAACTACATTTTAGCTGAGATGAGTTCAAGTCTCTCAGGAGGGTGATTTGAGATCACTGAAACTCTCTGGTGATATTAGCCCTAATTTGCTCAGTTTTACCCTTGTAGGTTTTATTTTTAGGGTGAAACCATGAGGAAATCCCGACAGGAATAAAACATAATCTTTCCATTTACAAACAAACACAATGAAGTGAAATATAAGTAAATTATATATGTTTATCGTTAATTAAAAATATCAGGAATTCATATATACAAATGCCTTTTAATACTACTGATATTAACAAACATCAGTAGTACAGTCTAAATAATTGCAGATTTAAAATTGAAAAAAAAAATCTATTCATATGAATTATCCCATTCTCCATTCAGACTTATGTATTGCATGACACTATACAAAGACAAATCATGAAATATTCATTTTCAAATGATAGTCTTTTCACTAAGACATGCTTTGCCCCCATAAACAGACCATACACTCCATAACTTGAAAATGGTTACATTTCTGGCAGGTATAAGCACAGTATTTTTCTGCTATCAAATATAAATTGTGTACAAAGCAACTCACAAACATGTATCGTTAAGGGTTAATGATAAGTCACATATTCACAATGAGATTTGCAAAGCCATTCTAAGCATGGGTATTCAGGAGAAGCGATGTGAGATTTGTAACGAAATGGAAACTTTTTAGAGGACATTGTAGTAATGTTTAAAAGCTGTGTTTACTAGCTGGGGCACAGGGACTTCACTTAATGTGAAGGAATTGCTTGTCTTACTGTTGATAACACATTTTCCAAGAACTGACAGGACAAAACTTCTGACAAAGCTTGGTTGTGTTGGTGTAGAATGCTATGTTTAAATAACTAGAAAGAAATACCCTGTAAACAATATCAGTCTGATCAAGTCTTATCAAAATAGGGTTACAAATACCATAAACCTACCATCAAAAAGATGTCTTTGACAATAATATAAATAAAGTGAGATGGAGTTTGACCTTGGAGCAGCTTGCAATGCTGTGTGTGCATTCTGAAAATTCTCCAGGCCTGTGGAACATTATGTCTCCTGCTCCATTGTTTATCATGGCTCATATCAGAATCACTGTACCAATATTGAAAAGTTACTCCTTAAACCATTGGAAATATTCATACTTAGATTTTATATTAGTATGGTGTACATTGTAAAGTATTTACTAGCTGAATACACAACAGTATATGTATAGGCAGGTATTTTAAACCATTATAATCATTTAAAATCGCATTAAATGTAACTACAACATATTACTACTAGCTAAAAGTGGTGAGGATATACAGTTCATGTTGCAAATTAGGCTGAAAAATATGAATATGCAATGTTACTTTTCTCTTCGCATAAGGCGTGACAGAATTCATTCTAAAATGCGTTTGTTATGTATCCATGTGATAAGCCCTCCGCACCGCTCTCATTGGCCAGCGTGAAGTGCCAGCGGGTTTGAGACTTTAGATTTGCTGATGATCCAGGTCAGTGCCCAGTGCTGCAGTGCATGGTCCTGCCAGCTCGCTCAAACTCCACCTCATTGTCCTTGAGATGGAATGAGCCTCGACCTCGGCTCAAATCAGTGCTGCATCATGGGATGTGCCTCTCCCTCGCTATGTATTACTGTAATCTACCACATGGTTTTTGTGTTTCTTTTATCAGAAATCCAAGACCTGTATAAACTAAGCTTGAAATAAACATTATCGCTCAGGTAACATCTGGCTTTACTCCCAGCATCTTCTGTGTATAAAATCAACCTTCTGAAAATGATTTGGTTACTTTGGCATCTTTGGACAGATGTCCTAGGACAGTGACTGTTTAAATATGGGTTTCCTTGTTTTTTATTTTCAAAAAAAAGTGAATTGGATAGTGAAGATTAATCAATGATAGAAACTTGCAGGATTGAGCAAAATATGGGCAGGATGGGAAGCTGAGCCTAGGAGGTAGCAGATGCAAACCCTGTATCGGTATTTCACACTGAATTTAACTTGTATTCATATCATACAAATCCAGAACGAATGGACATTATGTCTAAATGCAGTTTAAATGATAAGGCTTTATTGATTGGAAAACAAGTCGTGACATCATTGTAAAGATAAAATAATTGTAAACATGCTTGGCTAAGAGGAAGTAACAATGTCAATCAGTCTTTATTCATGCTATGATGTTAACCTTCTCTCTGTGAGATAGTGTGGGTGGCTCATTAACGGCAGTTTTGCCTGGTTATGACCGTGTCAGAGAGAGCGAGCCACAGTATCAGTGACAGAGAGCGTGATACTAATCTTCCACCAGCATGCAACCAACTGTACACCCTTTTCCACCGGCTCAGAAGATGCATCAGGGCTCAAATGCCGCCACTATGCTCAACATTCCTTTCCTTTCACTGCCTGAGCCGTTCTCATAATCATCATCATTATCATTTTCCTTCAGAAGATCGTTTTCTTCACATCTGACGGGGAGTTCCACGGTACTGCAGCTGAAAAAGACCGTTGCTGTTTTCTAAACAGATGGCCCAGATGGTAGATAGATTTGACTTTCTGTGGAAACCTGGACCAAATAACAGCAATGCACATTTCTGTGCCCGTGACCTCCCAGTGTATCATGGCATTTCAGTGTTGTGTGCACCAATTAAAATCATATCACTTGTATTAAAATATATCAGTGCTCTACCTTGTCAGATGTTTCCCATTCGAGACAGTCAGGGGAGGGGAAGAGGGGAGGACTGGATAAGCACATGAAGATGACCTTTTGACTTTGCCAATTAATTCTCAGAGCAATGGGATATTATAACATAGCTACTATTTACCAAACTACTGTTTATCAAGCTATGATGGAAACAACCCACCATTTTTCACATTTCCAAAAATACTGGATGTATGATCCTTTTTTCCAAAACAGTTGGGACATCAGAAAGGACTCAAATACAGAACTGTCTAAAATACAGAAAAATTTGATGATTTGTCACACTTTTATTGGTGAATCCATCACCTTGGTGCAAAATATTGGTGCAAAATATGTGGCACTATGACACCAGTTTAGGGACACAGATGTTAATCTTATTCTCATGTTCAATCAACTTGATAAATTAAGGTTGTTGAATACATGTGTATGAGATTTATTGTCATTTTTTCCTTAAATTGTTCAAATCAATTTAGCACTAAGAAGGTTGGGCTCATTGCTATTTTTGTTGTTCATGAATTCCTTATTATCAAATGGTTTAGTTTCAGTGGCCAGGCATCAACACTTTCAGTAATTTGGACTCCACTGATCCACTTTTCTATGCGTAATATAATCAATTAAATTGTGCCCTCTCTTAAAGAAGCAAGTTGCCTTATAGCAGAATTTGGGAATGAAAGCACTCTGTCATGTGACTAATAGTCTACCTGCCCTGGGATGTGAAATAAGGGCCTGCCTCTGACAGAATGTGGCATAAAATGATAAAACATGTCTCACCACATTAAATGTGTCTAATTAAGAGTAATTAACAGCTTGTTATAATTCAGGGTGTTACATCAGTGATTTGAATGAAAATCAGCATACACGGGTGTCCCAAGGACTTAACTTGAGAGCCACTTACTTAAAATATGAAATGGTTTCTGGTTTTACGCATACTGAAAGAGCATTAGTTTTACCAAGTCTCTGGGAATCTCGCCAAGAATATATGCTTTGCAGCATCTTCGCGTAGTTGATGAACATGATGTTAACATCCAGACTCTCTGAATATGAGAGATGGTGCTCACTTTTGCATTCTTCACTGAATTCTCTGTGCAGTACAGCTGTTGCTTTCGTTGCACATTGCAGTACATGCTCCGTGCCTCCCTTAAATGAATTGGGGTGTCACCCGTCAGCTTCTCACCTGGCTAGTACAAATGGGACCACTCTAGTGGAGCCTCTTGAACCCAGAACACTGCCATGTGATTTTATTAAAGAGCTCATTAAACCCACAGCACATATCTTAAGCCATATGTGACATCTCTATACTAAGGCTGAAATTTACCTGATGTCATATACCATAAGAAAAATGTATTCTCCCTGCCTGCATTTTGTACTGACACTGAAACCACATCAGGGAGCTGAAATCCCATTATCGGACTCGCTGACAGGTGAGAAAGCACCCTCCCTATTCCAATCCTTATATAACGCAACTAAGGTGAGCACAGTGTCAAACTTGCAAGATAACGTTTCAGCAATCCACAGAATAAATGGCCAAAGTTTCAGCAGATTATTCGCCATTGCTGAATTATTTACATTAAAGGATGAACATTAATGACCCACAATGCATTGGGGGTAACACTGAGTCCAATAAAACTGGGAAAATAGGGTTGCATAATACCCCAGAGCGAGCCTGCTAGCCTGCTCATTATATACCTCACAGGTTTCAGTGAGCCTTCAGCATGAGATGAGTAACACTATACCATAACAACCCTCCAAATTTCTCACAACAGGAATGGGCTCAGAACATAAATGCCTAAAAAACCCCATTACATGCATGCATTATGATAACCCATATGTAACTCTACTAGAAAATGGTGATTGTTGATCTGTCATTGAATGCATGTCACTCAAAGTGGTCAGATGAACTCAGTGAGTTCCAAAAATATTAACCTACAAGAGGGCATAGGTAGATATAAAATATAATGTCAGGTATATGTATTTGCCACTTATTCATTCATTTGATGGGAACTGAAAATCTTTTCACAATTTTTTTGCCAAAAAAAAACATGAATCTCTGTTGGACCTTGAGTCGGTAGCTCTGTTGGAATAACCAATGAATCTCAACTAATGGCACCAGCTCAAAACACAAAACCCTAAAATCTAACACCATGCTGACTTTACCATACTGCACATGCTGGAAAATTGGAATAGCCAATTTAGTGTGCGCTGTCATTACTAAAACCTCTTCTTTCAATTCAGGAGGATGTAGACTAGTACACACTTCTCTCCAGCACACATTGAGTCTGCCACTGCTTATTTTCACTCTGCAGTTCAGTAGATGACATTTCACAGACCTTGCATCTGAGCAAGATGTTTCATGCCATTAGACTCTGAGCTCCAGCCCTCAGAAACACCTCACTCCTGTGGTGACACTATGGTTAATTATGCACCAAATGGCAGGGCTGTAGAATACACCTGACCCTGGCACGGTCTGAAAGTGATACAGGACTATGGGGTCGATTCTCACTCTAGAACATTGCCCTCACAGCGTGAGCCCCTCAGTAGCTCCAAAACATCCCCCATGATGTTTTCATTTCTTTCAATAAGATGGCTGTGTATAGAGAAAGTTGATACAATTATCATGTAATGAATTTGAAATAATGTGGAATAAATTGGTTTTCCACAGTGCCCCATCAACCTTGCAGTGAAATGCAGATTCATTTCTTCCCTCTCAACACAACTCAGTTGAATGTAACTCCTCCACTAATGCGTTCATGTGAAGAATGTTCTATTTTGACAACAGTCTATCAATGAATTATCATGAAACAAGCTACAAGCATTGTGGGAAGTCATTATATTGTTATGATAACTGCATTCTAGAAAAGCTAAATGTATTACAGAAACCATTACAACCCCTTAGGTTTGATCGATCAGTTCATTAAACTGAGATGGGGATCAAGCATTTACAACGGTTGATTTCAGCATCATACTACATACTGTATGACAACCCTGAAAATAATGCACTTTGTTTTTTTTAAATTATAGAGCTGGTGAGAGATCATGTTTTGTTTATTGTAATCTCATATGTTTGGATCATTGTATATTTGTACTGTATTTTGATAGAAAATAATACTAAGAAAATTTTGATGTATTCCCAACATTTGTTCTATTGCATCATATTTTTATGCTGTGGTAAACATTTTTTGAAATCGGTGTGTGGCAGTGGTCCTGGGTGGTAAAAGCTCATTTTATTTGTGTAGAGTTTGACATGTTTGTCTCATAGGTGGTCATTGGAAGTATATCCTTTCCTATAGCAAACCTGGTGCTGTGTGACAGTGCCTCGGGTTGTCTCTGGGCCTACAAACCCAAAGAGGATGGAGCTGTCAGCATGGTTTGAGCTGCTTGTTCACAGCAGAGAGAGTTCTACCGATATGGTGCTTTAAGGGTATTTCCTGACAGGTCATCAGTACCTTCCTTTTTTGGATGAACATAATTGAACATTTCTGTGGGTGAGATGTATCCAAGAAGCATAATAATATGAACATAATATTATATAATACTCCCACATCAGATCAATGATTTAATACCTGCTAAACCTAATTAGGCTCTTTTCCTGGATTTTATTTTTTTAATGAGAAGACAATTGAACAGCACATTTTAACATGCAGACCACATACCTCCCATCCCTCCAATACAGAATTGGACTGGCAGACCAGTGCACATAAGTTGCCCTTTATAGCCAGGAATTCAAATGTGTTGGTTTCGTCTCCCTGATCTTTCTAGACGCATATTCATTGATCCCCAAGACAGTGACAAAAATGTGAGGCAAGCACTTAACCTACCAGGCAATAAATTCAGCTGGATTTTCATAAAACGTGACCTTAAACTGCATAACAAGAAATTAAGGAAGTGTGCTTAAATTTTTTACCCCTCAGATGTCCTTCCGAATTTGCAATTCATTGAGGGGCCTGGCATAAAATTCAGCCTTGAGCTTTGGGGTATTAGCAACAAGTGGGACTTTAATAAGGGTGTGAATGATGTGATTTTGAGAGAAATGGCACTCTCAAACTTGGAGTGCCCTTCACTCTTCAGATGAAACTACCGTCTCCTGGGTAAATAGCTGCCCGCTTCAAAAGAAAGGCCAGAGACATCACACAGGGAGGACCATCTCCAAGTGAAAATGATAACGATACAATACCTGCTGCTGAGATATTTTTAGCATTCTGCTGCAGCGTGTTTGTATTTGTGAGGATGCATTTCTGATATCAGCTTTCAGTTTTCATCAAGCACACTTCACAGGGCAGAGGGGACGCAGGCCTACCAGTGCATGTGCAGCCTGGGCCCTGAGATTCAGCTGAATGTAGCACTGGAGAAATCCACCGATCTGGATCAGCTAACCCTTACCAGATATGCAATGCTGTGCAATGTACATTAGTACAAAACAATCTTCTTTTCCTGAATGTGTCTGAGAGAGAGAGAGAGAGAGAGAGAGATTATGATTACCAGGAAGGCACTTTGGCTTGTGTTATTGCGTTATTTGGGCCGACATTTATAATGAGATGTGATAAAACTTTGTCGGAACAGACACACAATTACCATGAGATTAATGTCCTCATCCAGAGACTGTCCTTGGCCCTCGCAAAAAAGGGCCATCATCAGCATCCCATCACTGCCTCGTAATCACTGAGCCCCCTCATTCCAGGACACCGACAGAAGGAATCAAAACTGTATGTCTTACAACTGGTTAAAATGAGCTCTCCAGCTGTGCTCAATTCCTTGGAGGACATTCACTTTGACTGTCAGCCTATGAGTTATTCCTGTCCACTGAGGGAGCTGTTGTCATAGCTGCTGAAGATTTCATTTCATTATTTACATTCTGGCTTTCAAATAGAATGGGACATGAAATCAGAGATTTAAAATGCTCTGTTTTATTTCTTATCAGACACCCTTGTCTAGATTGACTGAATTTCTTCTGCTAGTATGTACTACAGCTATACCACTGAGGGAGACAGTTACAAAGTAAACATATAAAACTCCTTCATCTTTATTAAATTGTGAACTTTGTAAAAGGATGCAAAATAAGCCTTGTAAGTCATGACTCAGCACACAATGCAAACTAGCATATTATTAATTATGTTGTACAACAAAGCAGGCAACAGACGATTGTCTAATATTTATTCAGATTCCCAGATGTACTGTCTGTTATGAAATTCTAATTGTGTATTGGTTCATCAGGTCTCTCCTGGGTACATAATTTGAAAGAAGGCAGAACAGAGTGGGTGACATTAAAATGAATCAAGACAAAGTTGTGCGGTAGCAAATCATGCTAAGTCACTTGTTCTCCTTGTAATGGCAAACTTTGATGTCTAGAATGTAATCATAACAATGCCAGCACCAGCTGTGGCAAACCGCTTTAAAGGTTGGTGCATAATTGGGTGTATTGTCACACAGGTTGGAGGGATTTGCAGGTAGGAGAGGTTTTCCTGGTTGGATAGGTTTTCGGGGGTCTAACTGCACAACTTTCAGTTGCTGCCCATCATGTCCCATCTGCACATGGGTAGTTCTGCAGTGACTGTGTTCTGTCTGTGTTCTCTGAACTGACCAATCATATTGCAGAGATGAGAGGTGTAAACGATACAAATATCTTTCAAAATTGTAAGTAAAAAAAAAAACACTGAGATAACAATTGCAATATATTTGCAAATGTCCTAAAGAGGCATTAATGTTATATACAAGAGAGCAGCCTCCATGAGGCCAGTCCTTTTCAGGGTTTTTAAAATGATACCCGTATTATGTGACTCCAAACATTTTGCATGGATATATATGTTATGTTTCAGACATCTGGGCAGGAGTGGATCGGGCTGGGTGCTCCTGGCTCCCTGAGGTGCTGAGGGGAAAGTTAAACTGTTCACCAGTTTCCTCTCAACAGGTTAGAGTAGCTCAAAACTTCTGCGGGTTCTTTGCATAACGCAAAACTTGTCCTCAGGACAATAGTTCTAGAAAGGACATTCTATCTATAACATTCAAGAATACAATTGCCATCTATCACTGTGGAAGAATATCCCCACACAAAATCAGTGATGGATGGCAACTATATTTTTGAATGTCATAGACAGGATGTCCTTCATAGAACAAACTTCCTGCAGACATTCGTCTGCATGTACCATTTGTATGTCCACAGAAGTGAAACAAAGTAAATCAACAACACTATTCACATGTGTAAATGAAATATGATTACCTATCACCTATAGCACACAAACCAGCGACAGGAAGTGACAGAAAAATGGGCGTGGTGATATAAAGCAGGTTTATTTGATAGCTGAAAAGACGTGAGAGCTGCAGAGGAGGAGGTGAGCAGCGGTTCCAGAGAACAGCGCCTAATAAAGACTTTATTGTATTCTCACTCCCCTGTGTCATTCTCCTGGCCTGTCTCATCCATCAACATATTCTCTGCGGTAAAAAAAGGAATGTTGATGCTGGTTATTGCATTTTTTGTTGCACTAACCACCTTGAGGGCATTTATACATTTATTTTCTCATATCCTTTGTATAAATAGATTGTTATACTGCCAGAGATGGAAAATGTAATGATGAGTGAGAAAAACTAATGAGAAAAAAACAGGATGCAGTACAGTTTTGCATTCAAAAGCCAAAACGCGCTACATCCACCAAATTGAGGTATTGGATCTGCACTGTTCTGGGTTGAGTTTCCAATGAGTGGAATTGTCAAGGAGATGTTCATAACTTCATACAAGGTAACTCTCGTTAAAACCCTCATTAGAACTGATGTGAAAGAGTGATATAAGCTTTACCTGTTCAACTTTCTCAAGAAAAGGCAGAGCTGCAGCTACTAGAGAGGCTAGCTAAGGAAAGATGTGTGTGCATGTCTTTCAAATGCCAGTTATTAAATATTGGTATATGGATGAGTATAATAATAAACATGCTTTTAAATAACTTTGGAGTATTTCCGTTTCGTTATGAGCAATTTCAGTTTAGCCATGTATACTTTGTATCTAAACAGTACCGGTACCTTTCTGAAAAGAAATATATTTACATCTCTGTGAGTTAAAATTTTGAATTATTACAGCATAACATTAAAAGGAACTAATCAATATATAACATTTAAAACCATCCAAGTCTCTCTTCTACTACTTCAGTGCAAAGGCATTAAAATCTACAATTGTATACATCCTCAAATTATATACACATGTAGTTTTGATACATTCTTTCTTGCTGTATTCAGTTTGAATGCAAAATAAAAGATGTGTAGAAGATATTGGTAGAATCACATTGTGCAGGGTCATAAAGAATTCTTGCCTGACATTTCATTAGCTGCAAAACATATTGTATAATGTCAGACTATAGGCACAAAGATTACAAGGAAAGAGAGTGCACACTGAACACACTGCCAGCTAGTCACAAATGCTTCCTGTGCATAACTGCCAGAAACATAAGCATATGAATATAAACTATGCATAGCTCCCAGGACAAGGGTGTTGACCACATAAAAGGACAATTACCAGCTTTGTTTGGTGAGGTTTTGTGTCTTCTTTTTTAATGGGGCTAATAATGACAGCACAAGGATTCATAATCCATTGCATTAACAACAATGCAACATTTATTATAATGCTAACTTTCTTAGCCCAGAGCTACCTGTGCACAATGCAATATTTACATATTCACCTGTGAGGGTGAGTTCTGTGTGCGTATGTGTGTATGATTTGAATTTGTATGTATGGAAATACACTGATAGATATTAAGAAAAAAATACGAACCAAATGATTGAAAAATAATATTTTGACTGGAGGGGGCCTTTAAGAGAGAGTTTTCTCTCTTACTGAAGAATAAAATAAAATATTAGTATTGACAATTGGGTTTATTTCTTGCATGAAACTAGCTAGTGCAAGCTAGAGAAGATAGCACTTAACTGCATAAGATGTCGCTTTTAAATGTTTAAATGTAAACATTTCCTACGGCAACATGCCCTGCTTAAGCACACTTCATATGTTTGCGCATTCCGGAAGAATTCACATCGTCAATATGGTCCAAATCAATTATTTACAATGTAAAATTTTTCAACTGCTCAGGTTTATTACTAGTTTTCTCTGTTGTAATTTTAGAAAACAGTGCTCTCCATAGGATTACTATCAGCTTTAAAAATGAGATTGAAAAAACATGTTTACAGCAATAACTTGCTGGTCTGCTTCAGAGCAGCAGAGTGGTGAAAAACTATCAATGTGCTCACCTTGGCATACCATATTAAAGTCTGGAAAAGAATAGATAGTAAAGAAAGGCAGACATTTATTGCTTCAAGCTTAGGGACAGAATGCAGTGTTATTTCCAGGGAATGTATGGGGGAATAAATCACACTCTGACCAAAGGCATAAGCGAGAACATGATTTGCTTCATGTGATCTCATTGCTGTTAAACTCACCTCAGCTTGCCTGAACTGAAGATTCTTCAGCCTTATTGTGGCTTTGGGTACATGAATTACATGCTAATTCTCCAGCAGTCCACTTCATGTCAGAACAATATTGACATTGGTGGTCATTCTCCAATGTCATCATGAGGTTTGTGTTCCTTTACTAATAATCTATACATTCTTGTATTTGCCGCCAGCCCCGTCATATCACGCAAAGGCTTTTGCTGCATGATGAATCGTTTCTTTTTCTTTCAAAATACATCATAAGGAACATTTTATCTTCCTGTAGCTTAGCGCTTGGCAGAAAATGAGTTGTTCTTCTTTTTGTGGGTGTTGTCGGTAGTTGGCATTTTGTGTGAATAAGCAACCAGGGAACTGATACTGAAGGATGGTGCTATTGAACTACAAAGTGCAGGTTTCCTCCAATTGGGTGGTACTCTCAATACTTTGTGGGAAAAATAGTCAAATTGTCAATCATTCGCCTGAAAGATAAGAGCTAGAACAAAAAAACTACATATTCCAGGCAAAGTCACAAATGGTTAAATTGTTGTTAGCTAACCCTAATGCTTGCTTTAGCTAGCAATATAATCACGGTTACCAGTGTAGCCCACTGACTAGCTATCAAATTTTTCTCTGAATTAAAATTAAAAACTGAAAAACAGTCTGGCCAATCCGGTACCCTTGCACACATAGGGCCCCTAGGCTGCAGGCTAGGCCAGCCTGTGCGTTAGTCCGTGCCTGTTTGTCGGCTCAACATTATGCTGTACACAATGAACAGTAAAAAACCAAAATGACACGTTTTTGCATTTGTAGATAAACACATAACATTGCATAAAGAAGGACAAGTCAACTAACTGTAGCATAGTTTGCAACAAGTAAAGGCATAGCTGTAGTTAAAAGTAGGAGCACAAAAACCAAATAACATCAGTTTGGCGTTGCTGAATAAGTCTATGGTTCTGAATAACTGTATGGCTCTATAAGAAACTGTCTGTATTTGGATAGCCTTATGAAAGTTATGTTAAAGACAAGTAATCTCACAGGAGGTATCTTCAAATGATGGACATGACTTTATGAACTAGCTGAGCATCAAGTGGAGCTCTACATCTGCCTCTAACTTATTTTTTGAAGAGTAGGAAAGGCGTGTGACACGGGTGAGGGTGTTGGACCATGTCACCAGCTGTTTAATGAGCATCGCCTGCAGGATCCAGATGGCACGGAGTGTCATGGCGATGTTGTTTGGGGTTTCTCTGAGTCACGGCTAAAGCCGACCACCTGGATGCGGAGACAGATGCACTGAGAGCCCCCGAAGTCCAGGATCTGTAAAGTTCTACTTCTCATTAACGTCACCAATCTGTGCGGCTCGACCCAGTGGACAGGTTATCACACCTAAAAATACAGGCGGAGAGCTATGAAAATAACATATATGTATTTTTCAGAAGAAAAAACAATAGTTGCCTTCATTTCACTTCAGAAGGATATAATGTCACTGTTGTATTTTTAATATAGAATTCTCTAGTATGGTATCCTATGGCAACGCAGAAAGCTGTTTTAATCAATTTTAAGTGTGATAGCATTTGGTTTAAGGCTTGCCATTTGTATCAGCATTTGAAATTAGCCATAATTAGAATTTTTTCTGAGGCTGTTCTGCATTTGCACTGTCATAGTAAACGTCACTCATGACAACTGACAAGCAAATCCCAATTACATTTATGTAGTACATTTATATGTACATTTACTGCCTTTTTTAGCTGCTCAGTGAATGTTAATCCCCACTAAGTAGGGCCCCTAGTGTTTATCAAACAAATAAGAAACACCATGTGGACCTTCCATCATCTATAACCAGCATCTACAAGCAGAAGCTCAGAGGTTTATTTTCACATGGAAGTTCCCAGGATGCTTTTCAAGACCCCTGCCTGATTAAAAAATGTTCTCCTCCATACCACAGAGGCAGTCATTCATTTATACCCCTCTCTCCTTCTGAGGGCTGTACAAAACCCCGCCAGAGGACAGACATTGTGAATGTGTGTATTTGTGTGGGAGAAGTGTGTGCATATGTGTGTGTGTGTGTGTGTGTGTGTGTGTGTGTGTGTGTGTGTGTGTGTGTGTGTGTGTGTGTGTGTGTGTGTGTGTGTGTGTGTGTGTGGGTGGGTGTGCATGCATGCGTGTATATATGCATGCGTGTGTGTGCATGTGTAGATTGCGTGAGGAGGGAGAGTTTCACTCAAACATCTGTTGTCTTAAAAAGCAACCAAACCAATCAGGATTCAAAACACAGGGGCGTGCAGACAAGGAGGATGTTGTGGCAACGCGATCCATATGAAACCTTTATACCCAATCAAGTGTGATGGACCGGTAACCATGACTGCAACAGGTGTTGTTATATAAAACATCTCCGCTGCATTTTTACGTGTTGCTAAATATACGGCTCAGGTTTTTCAAAGTGGGATCAGGGAGAGAGGAGCTCATTCAATACCAGCTGTTCAAATGCCTTCTTGTTGCTGAACACGGGTTCTTGATCTCTTTGGTTCAGGGGGAGCTTTTCTGATGAGAATCCAGGTCAGAGGGGTGGCTGAGTGAATCTCTGAACATCGTGTTCTCAGGCCTGTTTTAGAGATGGTGAAGGTCAGAGCACAGGCTGGAACAGGGGACAGGGATGTCCCGGTAGGCCGCAAGTGTTCCTTTTGTCGTCGGCCTTTAATGGCCAAGAGCAGTGACAGGGCACTCTTCATGTCAATGTTCAGTGATTTAAAGTCAAATATCAGATATTTTCAAATCAAAACAGTACTTTGCTTTTGCAGATTAAGCTATACCTTTTTTTCCCTCTGTCCTAGTGAAAAGTTTGATCTATTTTTTTATAAATATGCCTGTACAAACTCCAATATATAGGTAAACTGTACTTGTTAGTATGTTAACTCTGCTGTTTTGACTGAATTTGTATCAAGTATACATGGTTGAATACCTGAAAGGACTGCCTAGACCAAACATTTGGCCTGTGTATGCAGTATACAGTTAAATAATTGTAAATATCCCATTTAGTATATGTAAAATACACTGCAGAATACTCCATTCCATTTGTACAAATACGGGAAAGTGGGAGATGGCAGAAAGGAAATAACACATATTATCAGCCCTGTTACAATGCCAAATGTGTGTTCTTGAATTATAGGGAGCACAGCACAACCTTGCCAACTGGACAAAGAACAGCAGACTCCCTTGTGCTAGGCAAAAGCAAGCAGAGCAACCGAGAGAGGGAGGGAGGGAGGGAGGGAGGGAGGAGAGAGAGAGAGGCAGCCTTAGAGCATGGAATCAAAGCTGCACGGTTATTATGAGAGAGGTTGTTCTGAAAAACAAAGAGATAATGTAAAACCTTCTTTGTCTCACTGATGGCAAATGTATCCTCATATGTCCTTAATGAGGGCACACAGGCAGTTATGTGGGGGACACTGGGCAGGAGAGGGTGTGAATGTGAGCATGCTCTGATCCCCCCCATCACAGTAATGAGTCTGTGCACAATCTGAGACCCAGAAAGGAGCCACAGAGCTGTAGGGGGAACAGAGATGGATTGGCAGCAGCGACCTGGCAAATGAGCAATTCTGTAATTTTGTTCTCTTCCATTCAGTCTGCTGCCGGGGAGCCGAGGCAGCTCACAGCATCGGCCTTAACCCTTCAGGAGCCAGAGCGGGAGGTGGGTCATTAGAGAGGGGGGACAGAGGCGGGAGACAGCTTGCTCAAGCGCGGCTGGCACTTGCCCCGTTACTTTGGCGCTCAGCCTCATCCTGCCACCGTTTCAGAGTCACACGGGCAGGCTTTTCCAGAGCTGCCGCAACATGTACAGCATCCTTAGTGAGATTATGTGATATGATACATTAAATGTTACCCCCACTGGCAATGACACACCTGTATCCAGTTACTCAAGTATAATATATACTATTGCTAATCACCTAAAATTGTTTTCCTGGCCATTAGCCAATTCAGATTTTGGTAAAGAAGTAAAATCTTCATAAATGGTCCTATTAAGAGAAAAAGATCTTCCCAGGCAAATAAAATGATAAAATTGTGAAATGAATAAAAAATTACATGAAAACCAATGCTTCCTCAATTAAATGTAGTCAGTTTAACCAATTTTTCAGAAGCATGCGTAGGAGGGGGGGCTGAAATGGTAGCCACTTGACAGTCAGTCATAATTAGGTCTTTGATCAAATTCAAAGCAATAAAATGATCATGTTTCATGGGGTTTGGGCCAGGCTGGCATCCTCTTTGACCGTCTCATATTCATTCATTGCTTTGTGAGAATGCCACAGCATTCATTTCCTCTTTGTCGGTTGTTCTCTTTGTGTAAAGGGCTCTTCTGTCACCCCACTTAACACCCTGCCTCAAGCACTCGGCCTTAGCCACCCTATAGGGTATGAACCCCCTTTGGCCATGGTACCCCAGCAATCTGGCAATAGTTTCATAAGATGGAAATGGCATCTAAAAAAGCACACTAACCATGCATCTATTATCTATTAAATCATAACAAGGAGAAAATAAGGCCATATGTGTTTATTCTTTATACTTTTATTGTTTTCGCCATGAAGGCTTGTTAATATGAGTTCCTTGCCCACACATACTACCCCATTCACCAGCTGTCCATGCAAAAGTCTCCCTCTGACCATGTAACCATTTTGCAGTAGTACTGCTGAAAATCGAAGTGATTTCTCATTTGAAAAGAATCAACTGGACTATAAAATAGCATGATATATGGTTACAAGAGATACAATTTAATATGAATTAATGATCTGAAAATCATGTAAATTACATGTGAGTCAAAATCATACATATATTCATATCATCAGCAGTTACACATAAATTTGTTTCCATTGGCTAAGTGGTACTGGCTGTATTTCAAAACCTGACTAAATTAAGAATGACTAAGGAGCTGTAAAATTCATCTATTGAATGTGTGCTAGCTCTACACAAATTTCTAGGCTGACGATTTGATGTATGTCATTTACAGATGTTGGCATTGGAATAAGTGTCTTTTTTCTTGTGCATTACACATCCTGGAATAATGCTGACTAGTATGCATAGATTCACTTTGACATTAAGTTCATTTGACAGTAATCTTTTAAAATATAGACAGGCTCTCCTAGACATTTTTTTATATTTAGCTACAATATTTTGGTTTGGTTTGAAAATGATACCTTTTAGTGAACAAAAGTAGCTTAAAAATACTGTACTGTACAATAATACCTGAAAAGTCTTCCCCAAATAAACCCTTTTCTTTTCTTGCTCTAGAATTGCAAAAAATAAAACATATATGTCAACCAATGGTAAACATCAACATAAAGTAGCAAAGAAAACAAGCAAAAAAATCTTGCCAAGCCTAGTGATTGTCCAGGGAATTTATCCTGCTCAAAATCACAGCACCAGTTGTCCTGGAGGCTCTGAACCTTGGCCTTGGCTATCAGGACAGTAGTAGACAGGCTGGTATGTGATAAAAGTGACAATAGGAGCGCATCGGCAACTCTGGCTCTGCCTCTCAGCGGCCAAGCCTCTCTGTGACACATGCTCTCTTTCTCCCTCTTCCTGTCCCTCTCCACACACACTCACACACTCATGCACACTTCACACATACACACACACTCCTCACCACACTGCACCTGAGGTCTTCCATCAGACTGGATCCTGTAGTTTTTAATCAAAGCCCGTCTGTCTTTTGTCTCCTTTTTTCGTCTTCTCACAGATGTGCACCGAGATTATACCGATGTTGATGATGCATTAAAATGAATGTAAAACTGAAAGTTTCAATGCCATGGAAAACTCATTTGCCACCTGTCTGATTTTCTGTGTTTTTCATGTCACATTTTTCAGATAATTTGGTGGGCTGCAGAAATTCATAGAAGGAGTATGAGATGGAAAATGATGCAAAGTTTGGTGTTACTTCCATTTATGTTATGTGCAAGGTAATCAAACAATGCTATCATTAGGTGAGAGGAAACATGCGGAGGCAGTTAGAGGAATAATTTAATTAGCTGTTTCAGGACAGCTTTACCAAACATGAATTAGAATCACTTTTGCTCTTGCCATCAGTGTGAACTTGTCAGTACCTTGGTTGAAGACATACATCATGCTGCAATCAGTAAAAATTCCTGAAGACCCTGTCAAAGAAGTAATGTCTATCTGGAAGGGGTTGCAATATGATTTCTAGAGCTCTGGGGTTCCAGTGAACCACTGTCAGAGATGTATTGTCCAAATAGAGAAAGTTTTGAACAGTAGTGAATCTTCAAAAGAATAGCCTCCCAGCCAAATTCTAAGTCAAAGTCAAGGTATAAAATCCTCAGGTCACAAATAACCCCAAAACACCATCCAGAGATCTACAAGCCTCTCTCATTTCAGCAATGGTAGCAGGGCTGAAACCGCTGCTCATTACAAAACGGCTGGTCATCTCAAGCCAAAAAGCATGTGGATGCAGAGACAAAGATGTGTGGACAAATGAGTCCAAAGTTTTTTTTAGCAGAATATTATGTAGAACGAAAAAACAAATCATTTTTCACAGTACTGTGTGTAGATATGGTATTCATATACTATAAGTGTGCTTTGTTTATTTGTTTAGTTTTCAACATGAAAGCACAGAGCCTTAATGATATTCTACACATTTATATACTATATATATGAACCATGAATAAGGAGCAAATATTCCTTTGATTTGACATTATCCATTTTAGCACAGCTCCTAGCCAGCCACTGTTATTTTCCTTAAATGCTACTTCCAACAATGTTAATATAAAGCAGTAACTGAGGTCTCTCCCCTGGCTTTGTGTTCTCATTGTGAATTCCTGCCAGGGCCACTTCCTCTTCGGCTGCTGTCAGTCCCAGATTATCTCTGTTAGCGGGGAGGGAGACTCAAGGCCCGTTTGGACACATGGTACTGACTTTGAATACTGACTCTCGAGTTCGGGCTTAATTAGCATTCAGCGCGTGGGCGCAGAGACACACGAGGAGGACGAGTGCAGATTCAGTGATACGACGCTTGTGCAAGGCCAGGTCTTGGATGTTGGGTGGCAGCTTCTGCAGGGATTCTGTCTACTCAAGCAGCTTACCTCCTGATTAAAGTCACATTCACTGTTATTTGACCATTTACCAATTCTCCCATGTCTACTTACAGGAAGAACTGTGCACTGAAGTATTCTGCTTATTTTTTACAGGTGGGAGGCTAGAGTGTGTTAAACTCAGACTCTCCCTCCATCTATATCACATCCATGTAAACAGGTTTGTTTCTCTTTGTGCTTCTCCTCTTTTCCACTCTGTTTTCCTTTAACTCTTTACTCCTCCATTTCTCCAAAATTTTACCTTCAATTGTTTCTCACCACAGTCTCTTTCTTTTTCCCTTTCTCCATAGATGTTCCCTCCTTAGTTTATTGATTGTTTGCCTAAGAGACATTGGCTGTGTGATTGGGGTGGGGTTCTCCTAATGATGGCTAATTCCAATGACCCTGTAATTCCACTGTACTGACCTGCATGCAGCGAGAGTGATAAAGATCTGGTGCTAACTACTATCTATTGATGAATCACAGACATATATTGCAATACTGTACACTTGATTGATTTGTCTGTAATAAAGGATACCATCCCTGTATGTACAGATGTGTGCATTGAAACTGCTCCCATTATCAACACTTTCTCGACTATCTGGAGATGAAAACATGCATTGAATGCTACTCAGAGAAATATAATTTTTCAATAAAACCTAAAAAAGGGACTTTATCTCACATTTAAAGTTTTTACCAGAATTTAGAGGATCATCTATAATCCTTAATGGTTCTGTTAACTGGACTATTTAATTGAAAAAGCTAATGTTGTGTGTTATATCATGCCAAATGTGTTATTTGTGGAAAATGCAGCTTAATATTAAGCACCATGTTTATTAATGTTTTGCCCTTGTAATTTTCTGAAGGAAGTGATTTAGTCTAATGAAATCTGAAAGTGAAAAAATAAAGGTACAGCTTTGAGAGAATATTGAGGACAAAAATGGAGGTATTTGTTTTTAGAGAACTTTTTCCCTGATTTATTGTTCAAATGTAATTCTGAATTTCTGAATACACATAACAGTGGATCAGGAAGATGAGGAAAGCTCAAAAAATGTAGATACTGTCAGGTTTGTAAAAAAAAGTAGTTTTAATATAAAGTAGCTGAGTAAAAAGGGATCAAAAATCCAAACAGGGAAATTGCATTCACCACAAATTTTGCAGGAAGTCATGCTCACCCCCACGCCAGCTCAATCATACCACTTCCATTTTTCATTTTCCTCTCGATTTTGAGCAGTGTTTTTGTTCAACATAATACAAAACAAATTCAATAGTGCAGCTTTCTGATCACTTTACACAGGGCTTGAAAACATAAATGACTAACTTCTGATCTCCAAAGCTCCTCCACTTCCTCCTTTAATCACCTGTCGGAGTGATTGCCCGTGACCAAAAAATAAAATAAAAGGCATTTGCCAGGTTTACGTACAACTCACAGATTATAACTAGTAAACTCTACAGTCTGCCAATACCGTAATCATTCACAGGAATATGAAAGTATGTAGGTCACTTTAGGATTTGCAGGAAGAGAAAAGCGGTGATTCATAGGGAGCGGAGCCTTGCTCCTCGGGGAAGCGGAATGTCCGCGCCCACGCTCCAGCGCTGGCTTAAGGGCCTTACCGCGCTCATTATAAAAATCCAGCGTTTCCCTCTGTCCGCACCCGGTCAGCAGTGGTCCTAACGGGCCGCGAGCTTCCCTTTGTGGAGCCTGGACTGTGCCGAGGAATCCTCTCCATGGTGGCGAATGCATCTGATGGTCCTCCCTGTGTGGTAGGCAGATATAACGCAGTGACAAGACCCACAGTCCGCTGGTCCTTATCGAAGACCTGCAGAGACAGGCTCCAGTGCCCAGCGGAATGGGGAAGGGATTAATGAGCTGGCTGTGGTCAGGGTTTTCAGAGTAGGGTGTGGGATTTAAGGATGGGGGTGGGGGGGTGGGGGAAGCAGGGTGGAATGAGGATGTCTGTACAAATACAGTCCCACTGAAGCAGTCGTGATGATGTACAGAGGGTTCTCTTTTCTTTTCTGTCAGTTTCTTACCGTTACTGCCGCCTCCATTAGGCTTGTCTCAGAAAAATACTATGAAAAAACACATTGATGATACAACAAGAACTATCTACAAAGGCTTTTTTTACCCCAACAGAGGACACATTCTCACTCAGCTGCCAACTTTGCTTTCTGGATCACTTAAGGAAATTCACTCGCCCTCTGTCACCTGATGCCCCCATTGAAACAGGAATGGATGTATCTGTATTACCTAAATGACATACATGCCTCTGAGTCCTCCATGTCAAAGGGGAGGAGGTCCAAAAAGCAATAAATATCAGGCTGGATAATGCATATTCACAGAGGTGAGAATGTGATTATGTCAGCTGTTAGCAAAGTTGGCCTGGAGTACAGGATCTCCAGTGACATTGCAGCCCTGTGCTATTAGTGGTATTGAATAAATTCCGCTCTCTCTTTCCCTGCAATGCCTAATCTCTTCTTTCTATCTTTCACTCTTTTCTTCTTCTTCTCTCTCTCTCTCTACTACACATACACACTTTGTGTATTTCAAAATAATTTTCTGTAGAATAAAATAACAAGGATTTTTTTTACATATTTGATCTGAATTAAGAGAGAAATTCTGGTAATGTCCACCTCATAATGGTTCAAAGTGATTCAGTCTGAAATATCCCTGCGCACTGAAGCTGATACATGATTCACTGCTTGTGAAGACATAAAAGACCTGGCCCATTAACGTTTCCTGTTAATGAGGACTCAGCTTGATTGGTTGTACGCATGAGGCTCTAAGAGGCTGCAGGAGGTTTATGCTGTAATAAGGTGAGAAATTTTTACTTTTGATAATAGCAGAGTCACTGCTGTGTCCCGGAAATAAGTGAGCTATCTGGCTTAATCAGAATGATGCCAGTTGTTCAGTTTATACCAGTCAAGTTTTAGACAACAACCAAGATGAAGTTATACTGCAATTAATCACAGACAAAACTCCTCATGTTTGATTCAGTCTGCTTTGTGGATTTCTTGTCTCCTCTGACTACAGTCTTTTTGATTTGCATGGGGTGCTGAATAAATACAGTGAAGTGCCTCGGTCCCCACACACCAGTTTCCTCTGTGACTCACCGCACACTACAGTATGGGGTGCCGAATGCGACATAAGATGCAATTATTATACCATGCATTTTTTCCACATTTAACTGAAATATTCACTTTTTCCTTACATTCAAGTCAAGTCAAGTCAAGTCAGTTTTATTATCACTTCCACAATATGTAAAAAAATACAAAAGTGTGAAATACTGTTTCTCCTCTTCCCTCGGTGCTACATATATGGCAGACATGACACAGACAATAACTATTTTCTACTATAACAATAACTACTTCTACTACAATAAATATAAAGAAAAATATATAAATATACAAAACATAATTATATAAGCTCCTGCTATCCTAAATTTATATATGTAAGATAAACATAAATGATAGCATTCTTCCACAGTTTCTAACTTATAAGGAAAACATTCTTGCTGTATTCCTGATAAAAAAAAATAGGATCAGGCAATAATTTAATGAAATCAAAAACGGTACTAATTAGACAGCAAAGACTTGAAAGAACACGGTACAATCTTGGTAAATTAACATGGCCATGGTGTGAAAGGTATTATCACAATAAGAACTGTAAAATATTGTAAATAAAAGAGGATTATAAGCAAACAATTTTATATTTGTGGGGATGAATACATTGTTATGATGCATTGAAAAGGGACTAAAAGAAAACAACAGAGAAGCAGTTCCTTGTATAAGCTAGTAATAAGGTGGTATTGTATTTTTTATCATGCACAAAATATTTATGGTCTCTTACACAGTCTAACAACTGGCTTCCTCTTGTTGGTTTTTCAGGGTTAAATTGAGGACATTGGGGGTTAAAGTAGGCAGAGGAAGGAGAATGCAGAGCTAGCATGCACTGAGTCAGAATATGGGGTTGACTAGCTGACAACAAGAAACGACAAAAAAAAAAATCAAAGCCCTCCACATGTCATCCAATTTCATGCGGTTATTTTGGTCTTGTGTCTGAATGTGAAATTGCATTGTTAGCAAGGATTGTAGGATTCTTCTTGTGGATGTCCTTGTGGTGGTGGTGGGGGCGGGGTGGGGGCTAAGAAAAGACACTGACGTCATACCTCGAATCATTCGTTAACTTTTTCTCAGCCTAGAGGACAATCTCTCCCAAGGCTGCCAATTCCACAGCTTAAATCACTTAAGAAAATTTGCTTGCACACCTACCACCTCACTCAGGGCAAGATTTGATGAGACAGCTCTGTTCCAAATGTAGGAATGATACCATCTTTCGCAGTTTTATAAAATAACTTTCTAATTTGAACTGAAGTGGTATGGCCAAATGGAAAAATAGATGTTAGAGTATCTTAATTTTCCATTACTCCTGTACCCAAGCCTTAAATTCTTATCATGTGATTGATTGATCAAACAGCCAGTCATTTCCAAGTAGAGTGTCCATCCTCACACCTTCAGCACCTGATTAATGTCCCTAACTTAACTGACTTCAAAAACATGCATGCGACATCAAAGTAATACCAAATGCTTTCCACCTGAACAAATAGACCTATGGTTTCTTCCTCATGCTCTAGAGGACAAGCACCACTCAGTTTCATTAGCTGCAGATATAATATAACAAAGTAGATAACTAGCAGTCTCACTAGAGGCTGTTACTTGCTGTAGTAACAGTAAGCTGTTAAGGGTTATTAAGGGTTTATTAATGAGCAATGGGTTAGTAAGGATTTAGTAAGGATGTGGAGGAAAAGTAACAGAGAAGTTCAGAGACTACAGTGGCAAGACTGGCTCAAAGGTGTGTTTGTGTGTGTGTGTGTGTGTGTGTGTGTGTGTGTGTGTGTGTGTGTGTGTGTGTGTGTGTGTGTGTGTGTGTGTGTGTGTGTGTGTGTGTATGCGCGCGCGCGCGTGCGTGCTTGTGCTTGTGCTGTGATTGCTATTCCCCTTCTAGACATGGCCTATTTCTTAAATTTCAATAAAGTAAAAACACAGAATACATTTTTACAAAGCTATATGGAAAGGTAATTCACATGAATTTCACACATCTATACATTTTATTTGATTTATATAATGCAATCATGCATTATGTATGTGGATGTACTCATATCCCAATGATGTAGTAATCGGATAAACGTTCTGTTCAGGGCAGTGTATGAGCTGAAATTCAAAGTCTGTACCCTCTATTTCCACAAAGAGCACTGCTGTTGTACCCTTGAGTACTGTTCTTTGCCTGAATTGCCTCAGTGAATATCAAACTGTACAAACAGACACTTCATAACCTTACTATCTTGACCATGCTGCTGTTGTTTCTACATTATTTTATCCTGAAAAGCCTTTTAAGTTAAACTTGTATGGTTTGAGAAATATTTATGACAGTGGTATCTTTCATGAGGTAAAGTATAGGATGGTATTTTAATGACATATGAATGTGAAAATGTAATCCTGACAATACAATGTAAAGTCACCTGCATTGTAAAGGGTAGCCAGCAGTTAGTTATCTTGAGCTCCAGTTGGTTATACAGACTTAAGAATCAGCTTTGCCTCCCCCTGTAATGGCATTTTTCCGACTCATGATTGATTATTATCTTCTAGCTACCAACACACACATAGAAAGAAAAGTTCTGTCTAAAACTTCTAAAGATTTTGCATTTGCCCCCTTTCAGTTGGCCCAAATGCACTCAAAACTATTCAGTGTCTGTTGGTCTGTGTAGTTTTGGTGTGTTCTTGACTGTGTGGGAGTACTCACCTCAGTCAGACAGGTATAAAACATTTTCCTCTAAGGACAAAGTTGTGTGGCTTCCATAAGGTAGATGTGTCGTTGAGTATCTAACAGGGACTAATCTAAACATTCCAACACAGCAAGGGGTTTCTGTGACCCAGATTAAACTCCTGCTTCCCCAACTCAGCACCAATTCATCCTACAGCTGTGGACCCTTCAGGTCCACCCACCCACTGTGAAGACAGATAGGATCTGCATGGAAAGGTACAGCATAATGAGACCAAAAATTCCCTCTCCATTCAGAAACAGCCCTACCCAACACAAAAGGCTGCTCCCTCTGGAGGTAAAATAGCAGCCTGCTATGCGAATCAGCCTTAGCCAGTCTCATAAGCAGCACAAAGATATACCTCTGTCTCTCTGAAATTCCCTTTACAGCATGGAAGGTTCCACCTCATACTCCTAAAAAAAGATCCTCCCAGTCAGCTACTACAGCCTCGTCCACAGAGCATGCAGCAAGCATGCACATTTTGAGTGTTGCCAGCAGTCAGGTGATGCAATGTAAACTCTATATGGGTATGTGAGCATAATTTTAAATTAAGCCTAACAGATTTAAGACCCCAAGGGACTGAAACATTGTCTATTTCACACAATAAAGGGGTGCATTGGGGTTTGTAGCTGTTTTGAGCTTTGCTGTTTTGTTTATTTGAATCCCTCTGCTCAAGATACTGAAACTGCAACACATCTGTTTAGGTTAGTGTATTGGGAAAGTATTCATGCAATGCATTGAAATATATTCTGACCATTGAGTGTTGGGTGCAAGCATAGTGTTATAAATTTTGGTTGTTGCACAGTGCTGATGCAAATTTAAACACCACAATGAGCAGTGCTGCAGTCATCAGGATAAGAATGGGGAATTGTGCCATGTATGGCATTGTCCATATGGTTGTTATATAAACATCTCAGCTCAGCTGCCAGCAGTTTAACCCGCCCTCACATTCTGGAGCACGCGGCCAGGTTAAGTTCACTGTGACACGCTAGACTGAGTACCCCTCCAGCACCCTAAGCAATCTCATTGCAATTGCTCAGCTTCACCACAAAAACTGAGCAAAAAGAAAAAAAAACTGAAAGAAGTAAGGATATAAAATGGCTGTGAAACAGTCTATGTTTTAATAAAAAATCTGCCGCAAGCTCTCTGATGGATGACAAAACAGAGCTTTAATTGAATCCTTTTATTGATTCAGCCAGACCACTAAATTGAGAAGGCATTGAAAAACTTTCCACTGCACACAGCTAGCCTATGTCTCTGTCTGAAACGCACCCACACATGTTCACATCCATGGAGCAGAGAAGACACAATGCAATTCTGCAAGACCTCCAACCGCATGACAGCTGAATTATTCAAAGACAGGCCTGAACTTTATGCTGACAGAAAATGAAGCTGGAATTCATTTTCAAAGCTTTGTGTAAATTCATAGTAATACAGGTTTGAATCAGTGACCACAGAGCAACATAGCCATTATCACCATTTCACAAGTAGCTTTATTTGTGATAAAATATCTTCAAACTGTTGCCTTCAGAAGAGTACCATGTGTGTCACTTGGTCTTTTCTCTTTTTTTGGGACTGTAGTCTTATGAAATAGTTTCTCTCCGTCGAAAATACCTTGTTGTAATCTTTTAATGGTCATTGTTCTTTCAAATTCAACACTATACCAGTATGTTCAAGAGACCTCCTTCGATCATACCTGGAATAAAACGATACTGAAGGATTTTGCGCGCAAAACACGGCCGTGTTAACGCTTTAGCCTACTGACAAGCGTGGCATGATTTTCTACTCATAGGCTACACTTTGTTCGGATGAGACGACCACAGCTGAGATGACACTGACGGTTAAATCCGTCGAATATGTTAAAATGTCATTTGGTTTGAGTTAACCCCAAAAACCGGAATTAAGTGCTGTAACCCCATTAAGCAAGGTTTTAATCTGGAAACGACGATTTTAAAAGCTAAACGAAAGCACGTTCGAAGAAAAAAAATGAAACCTGGACGGTTGTGTTTTGTACAGTAGTGATGGTACTTTTATTTTCTAAAATGCTCCAGCACAATTGCGAGACAGGTGGGAAAGTCCGCAGAGAGGTAATTCGGTGTACGTATCCCTCCTATTCGCCTCTGACTAAGCGCGTAGAGTGAATGGGTAGGATTTACGACGCCTGACAGTAGCAGCACCTTTCATTTTGCAGCAGAGTTCTCTAGAGCGCCTCCCTAAATAGACTTTCGGCACAGATGCCTCGGTGGTACCTTGCGCTACAAAGAAGCAAAAAACACTTGAATTCCATGTTAAATTAGTTTCTGATGGCTGCTATACAATGACATGCAATCTTAAAGAAAAGACAGGAAACTATTCGGCGCGTCATTGTCGAATGTGGGTCTCAATGCGCTGTCCAAGGTTTTGAAAGCCCTGCTGTTGCTTTTCTGCGGCAACTCTACCAGTTTAGCTTGGAAGCCTTTTCGGACGAGGCAAGAATACGAGGCAAGACCAAACCGCGGTGAATGCTGAATAAATACGCACAGGTCTAGCTACATACACTATTCTGAGTAAATGGGATTTCACGTCCAACAAGCAGTATGTAAAGATTGGTTGAAGGATGGCGAAAACATTTTTATCTGCTACGCTGCTGGTCCTGAGCTGTCTCGGTGTATCTTGGGTGCATGCGGGTAAGTTCCGATTTGCTTGTTGTATGGTGATCAACAGAACACAATTCTGTATTAATCAAAATTACTGCGCGTGCGATATCCTACAGACGTTTGTAGAAAACCCAAGTAAAGATGAACAGATGAAGACCAATATATTAATCAATTAAGCCTATCCAGCTGTGCATGCATTTTGAATATTTGAGACTGAAATATGCATATAATTGATTTCACTTGACTTTGAGTGTAATGTTCTTATGTTCATGTGCAATGTATTTTATTTGATCCTGCTTCCAGTCATTTATTGGTCGTAGGGTGTGCAATGCGTATTATAAGAGAGAGTGCATGGAAAAATAGCCATATGTTTGGGTCTGTTTTTAATAAATTCAATGTAGTTTAACCGTAGGCCACCTGTATTTATAGTTACCTGGTATTCACAGACATATTACCTGCGGCACCATGCTGTATAGTAGTCTACGTAAGGCTATTAATTGGTCTGGCATGACCGCCAGCCTTAAAACAAGTTTATGTACATTGAAACCTTAAGAATTCCCTTCATGTTATACATGGACATAGCTCTGTTTGACTCAATACGCGTGTTGTGCATTGAAAGCCGCGGTTGACCTTCGGATCTAAAAAAGAAACTGGGACGATTTCGGAACCAGGCTGAGGCTTTGCTGTTTGGCTATCCCGTTGGTAGTTCGATCGTACAGAGTCAATTTATGTAGGAAGTTTGACTTATAATAATGGAAAATATAATCTAAAAAAAGGAAAGCCCCCTTCACCGCTAGTCGTCTATACTCTCGCTGAAATATTTAAGCAACCAGTGTTCAGGCCCGATCCCGTCAATCATGTCTTGGATAATTATGAACTCTTGTTAATACCCATCGACTTCTAGTTGTATTTCAGGTCAGAGAAACCATCACTGAAAAGCGAACACGATTATGGAAATGTTTAGCAGGCTACCCAGCGATAGATATTTTGCATTCATGCATATTACGGTGTGATCTTAAAGTCACGTAGTATAGTTACACCAGAATTACATTGTCTGTTAAATTTAATTAGTGCTCTAGGTAAAACGCATTTTATTCTGTGTGTTTCATCATACCATAATGCCAACCCTATCACTATCCCCAAACGTCATGGAAAAAATACATGCTGGAACGTGCTGATTGTATTGTATGTAACGCCACCGCGATGATAACTAATGTCACTCTAAAGCATATTGTTTGGACTGCATAGTTTTGTAAAGCACTGGATAGTATTTTACCACTTTCCTGTCCAATATATTTTGGTTGGCCTGAGCCTGGTTTGAACTTCTTTCTACTAGGCTATTTGTAAATTCTGGGTGCTTGCTCCGTTTATTGATCTCTCACACAAAATAATGGCATTCATGACATTCACTCATTTCAAATTCAGAAATAAACAAGCTTTAAGCTTAACTCTTTCCACAGCACATGGGCATATTTGTTTGCGCCACATGCGCATGCAGGAATAATTATTGAGTATAACTTTGATGCAGCCTTTTGTTGCTATTATGTACCGGTTAATGTTCATTTTTGTTTGTTTGGAACAGTTAAAATGACATGCTGTCTTGGAAACCGTATTATACAGACGAGTCAAAACATATTGTACAGTTCAAAATGTCTTTCCAAAGGTCACGTTGCCTACCTGAACACTGTGTTACATAATATCCACCCTTAAGAACTACGATTACGTCAGTATTTATGATAAAGAGCAACGCCCACTCTATTATATTTTTACCTATTGTAGTGTGGGTGATTGTAGCGATATTCATTGAATAGTAGAACCCATAGTTATCACGAGAACTCCGTTTATTTACGAAGTACGAAGACCCTTTAACTGCATTGCATCCTCTGTGGGCTTACAGTCCTGTTCTAGAAGCCAGGTACTGTCAAAGTGCGTCGAAGGAGGGTTTTGGCTTTTCCTGTCTGTGTGACAAACATTAATACGCAATTATCTGTTAATCTATGCTTATCTCTGAAGCGATCTTTGAGCGGTCCTCTAGTTAGATAATGGTACTTTTACTGATTGTGCGATTGTGCCGAAGGTGTTTCCTGTTGTTTCTAAATGATTATCCTTATATGAATCATGCCTATTGTATGGATATGGGATTTCTGGGTGTACCACACATTTCACTAAACTGCCAACTCTGAATGTGATGTTTTTACAAGCTTGTACTGAAATTCATGCCATTCTTCCAAAATTGTGAAAGGATCACAACTATGTAGTTTGCAATTTAAATATTTGAAGTGAGTGTGGCGGAGAAATTGTTGTGTTCAGATTTTAAAACTCAGCCCATCGCCCTTAAAACTACCTGTCATTTTATTTTGTGAGGAGTGATACCATACCCTGGTTAAATTTCTCTTCTGATTTATTGGTGGGTCTACATTGTTAATTGGACAACTATGAAATAGTTTCCGCAATTAGGCTTAATCACTGTTCCAAACGGCATTGTTGCAGCAAAGGTAGCCACTACAGACCATAATAACAGGTTAAGGACTATACAGAAAAAACAGAAGCTGTATCATTTACATAAAGCAAAGCAATTTTGTTGTAAGGGGTCGTATATTTATTCATATAGAAATAGTGTTTTTACCATGCTGACTGGGGAACCATATTAGCTTGGTTGCCAAATAAATTTTACAAAACAAGTATTTTTGTCTAGTTAATATCTTTTGAAATGTTCATTACCATTGCGCCAGAAGTATCAGGCTAATGTTTTTATTATTGGCAAAAGGCCTTGGAATAAGTAGACAATGGACTTCAAAGTATCCCACTGTAAAAAATTACAGTTTTTCCCTCAGGATAATTCATTTAGTACAACATAACATATGCCTTGGTTGTTCTGCACCTCTATGTTGTACGATAATTAGGTACAACAGTGTTCTTTTTCTGGCATTATCCCTTACTGTAACAAGAACTGCCAAACACCCTCAGAATATAGGAGTACAGTACTAGAATGAAAGACGTTTGAGGCCCAGTCTATTTCTTTTGGGTTGAAGTCACATCCAGTCCTGTATAACAGAATTTAAAAGGATGCCTGGGACTGACCTGATCTTAAATTGAAAGCTTCATTTCAGAGAAGCTCTCTTCTCCTGCCAAAGCACCTTTCTACTTCTGCCATATTAAACCCAATCAATGAAAAATCAAACCTCTTGTGTTATTTTATGTACTTTGATGGTCATAGGACAGGTCTAAATAATAAACTGTAATCCACTTTGTGTATCATTGAATGAATTGTATTGATGTAGACAAAACTGTTCTACGTGTTTTGATTATACTGTTAATGTTTACATCAAGACTTCCATCCAAGACTTCACAGAGAATACTCTATGGCATACAAATCAGGTGGTAATCATGATCATCTTAAAGAGAGGGCACACGTTTTATTTGGAGTTTGTTAAAACAGAATTTCGGGAGAAGAATTCTCAGACAACACCTCAACCTATCACATTGACCTTCCGGTCTCAGGTATATAAACACCACATACCTCTTTTCCCATCATGCTTAGTATTTCCGGCATCCCTCCTCCTCCCCATCTCCACCTTCATCCTGTCCTCCTGTCCTCAAGAAAGGTACATAATCTTAATTGTTCTCCCAATTTCTTTCAGTCAGAAAAAGGTGGGTTTCCCCTCTGCACGAGGACAAGAACTACTCCTTCCCTTTAGACTCTTAGCCCAAGTATATTCTCTGCCATATCTCAATAATATTCCTTCACAATAAATCAATTTTAAATGCATCATTGTTGTCTGAGAGTTTGTACTACTGAAGTGTGCAATATGTCAGGATACATTTTAGAGTGCTTGATAAGTATGGTAAACTGAGGTTAGGAAAACTAATGGTGGAGTGCTTGCAATAGAGAAACTGTGCTGTATCACTTACAACAAGCTCTATGTGTGCTTTCAGCTTTCATCTTCCCCAACACACACACTTCCCACATAATCACATAATCTCCCAGTCCAACCACCTCCAGCTTAATGGTCCCAGTTCAGTGCTGCTACTATCACTAACCACTGGCCTGATTCCTCAAGGAACCAAAACACACAGCCTAGAACCGCTAATGACACCATCGAAATGCGGGGCTGGAAACAGATGGAGCCAGGTTTAACATTATTGAGTAAGAACTACACTTTAGACTCTGGAAAATTACTGTTGGCTCTGTGGACTTAACAGGGATCTTGACATTGACACTAAATGAGCTGAAGAAATCTGACTGAAATAATGTATAATTTTCATTCATTTCTGTATTTATTTATTTGTATGCATATCTTTTTGCATGTACAATTGAAGGTCTCATGCATCAAATATGTACACACAAGCTATGATCACACAACAAGCATAAGAAAATCTAAGCAATATTTCAGCATTCATCAATGGTTTCAAGGTATTGGTAGGTGGTAAGAACAAAATTTACACTTTCTTTGGACTATGCTTAGGCCTGTACACACACGAGGTGTTTTGCTTTTTTCAGGTTTTTGCAAAAGTCCTAAAAATATTAATATAAACTATTTATATTATACAAAATATTACATTATGTTTGGTTTATTAGATATATAATTGACTTATAAAATGAAGAGCTAAAATGGACTTTAAAATTGCGCTGGACAGAAATTGATTTTTGTGTGCTAATTCATTCTCTGATACCATTGATTGATACGGTGATATGATCAGTGTCAGATACGATATACTCCTGATGATCTTTCAGTGTCTAATCAGACTGAGCCTGGCAAAGTTCCGACTTTTATGCAAGTGCAGTACTTTATGCATCATACTTACTTATGCTGTGTAAGTAGTCTAGGACTGACTGATGAGTTAAGTAAATGTGTCAATTAATATTTTATCTTTTTATTACTTTGTATGATACTTTAAATGATCACACTGAAAATTAATATTTTGTTCAGCAAATATTTTGGTCAGCCATTTTCAAAATGATTGGTAAATAAATTCTTGTTAAATTTTTGTATGCTTCACTTCCTGAAATGACATCAGCCGCTCCACTAACAAACCCAAAATCTGTCCTTCTAATTTTAGATCAAACCGTTTATTTAAGTCAAACAGTGACACCAACAAAAGTACAACTGTCTCCTGAAACCATTTTGATAGCATCAGTGATTTCTTGCCAAGGATTCTGTTTCCTGAGCGTGAAAAACTACTCTCCACACTCTATATTTTGTCATTGACTTTATACAGTAATGCCTCTGTTTCATAAATCATATCATAATTCATATCTTTCATATTCATAATCCTTTGTGTGATGTGTTGTCTTATCAGCCTTTTTAATGTAGTTTGTACATGATATTGAAGTCAGATTCCCCTTTATGATAGTATTGGGATATTCAAATGTGATAATTGAGTTTAACAAGTTCATGTGTCAAATGTAGGAACACCTGGCATTCACCATTAGGGGCCCAGTCATACCTGAATCATATGGTGCCTAAGTGTGTTTTCTGAAAAATTCTGTCATTAGCTAATGACTTATGTGGAAAATTCTAGCTAATGACTCAAATGGAAAACACACTGAAACCGTACAGGTCCAGATTCAGCCCTGTATGCATAAACTCAGAATAAATTTTCTTCACGTCTCATTGTTTCTTTGTAACCACTTTTCTTACAAGGTAATAGAAGAAAATGTGAGTGTGTGGCGCCCATTGTGCATGAATGTATGTGTGTGTGTGTGTGTGTGTGTGTGTGTGTGTGTGTGTGTGTGTGTGTGTGTGTGTGTGTGTGTGTGTGTGTGTGTGTGTGTGTGTGTGTATGATTGGATGTTTTTTGCATGAACTTGTGTGTGGTAGTTTAACATGATCCTGTTTATTTTCTAAACATCCCACCCCCATTGTGCAGCTTGTACCAAAGCACTTACCCATGATCCAATACCAATTTCTAAACTAGACACCATGCAGTACTTCAGGAGAGCTAATGCTATCTGTTGGAAAGGAGTACCTGTCACTGACGATAATGAGAAACATATACACTTCTGTATGCAGCAATAGCAGGAGGTAATACCATCAATAACCTGTGGAATACAGGCAGACCTAAACCGAAACCCTGATGGCATTAGCATGTATTATGTAGCCTATATGGCACAGCATACACTCAATGCAAATGGACCCCTCAGGATCATGAATATTGATATAAAGCTTGAGACATGGAAATCTAATGGTTGCAACACTCAGCACTGTCTGATCCTGCTTCTGTTGTTTTGCTTTACAAAGACAAGCGAACCTATTATGCTGGAACGAATGCAGTCACCTCCCTAAAACTGCATTTCAGACAATATATGTACTCTTTTATTGCACTGTGAGCAGCTGATCCAGTTTAATCCCTTTGATAAATTATGCATTACAGTGGAACCTCATAGATATAAAAACACCAGCCAACTGAACAGGGTACAAATCCACAAATAGCATTGTAATTATGTCATGTCAATTCTGAACTCTGATGCAAAGAGAACAGCAATAAACCAAAACGTTATCACAATTTACATTAATAAAACTGCAAAAAATTACCATAATTATATAAAAGGACATGTTTTGGCACGATTACAAGGTGGAATAGTCATTTTTGGAATAATATTAAAGAATATTATTCCTGAAAAATAACAGGCGTGTTGGTGAACGCAAGGTTAGTAGTTTACCTGAAGATTCAATGTCCATTTTTGAAGCAAATCACTGACCTCCCAGCTAGATTAAAAATATTTAGTCACATTAAAAAGAAAACAGTGAACCACACATATCTATTATTATCTTTAACTGGCACCAACCATATTGCCATTGATAACAAAAGCATGGAATAAACCTGTCGTACCATAATTTATGAGTGTGGGTTTCCAGTGAAAAGTTTTGTGAAGAAAGTCGTCTTGTTACCTCTATATCTACCCATAGACTACAGTAGAACACACATTTCTAATGTAATGTTTCATTCATTGAAAGTCACTAGCTTGCTGGTTGAGTTCCACCTTCCCTGAAATGATCATAGGTACACCTCTGACTGGTTAACAGGTTTCTCTGAAATATGCAGCATTTATCAGATTTTCAGTTTTGAGAGAAAAAAAAATGTGTGCTTTTGCAATAATCAGCTATTGGTATATGAGTGCACTTCTTGGTAGCTACAAAGTGATAGTATCCTATGTACAAGTAGGCAATAATTTCCAAAAATAACATATCAAGAAAGCATTCATATTCTCTACATTGATTAATTTTCATTTCAATTTGAGAGCTACATAATCTTTCTGAGTTACGACCACCTTGTTTCAGAGGTGGTCTTCTCTCTGAGTCTTTAACTGCAGTTGTACATGGAGTTGCAGTCAATATCAGTCTATATCGAGAGCAATAAAATGACAGCTTCATTAATTTTCACACAGTGTCAAATTTCTAAAAATGGCTATTAAGAGATAACTGCATGACATAATTAAGATGAAAAAGCTAATAAGGACCTCCCTGTCTGAAGTGAACTACCTTCTGTACTTCTTCCGTACAAAGCACCTCACAAATTCTGATTTTGTATTAAATGTATAACGTATATGGATCATCAAAAGACTTTCTTTAACTGCTCATGAAAATGTACGTACACTTGTGTTGAGCTTTCACAATAATCATAGACAAAATCACTTCATATTAGCATATCATAGCATATAATTTTTTCAATAGCACTCTTTTGAGAAAGTAGCTCAGAACTACAGAATTTGTAAAAAATAAACAGCATCAATAAATACCAAAAATTAGGTCACAATATTTCCATTATATTTCATTGTCATTAATTAAAAATTATCAGTGGTTATATCAGTGATAAAGAGTTCAGGGAGACAATGAAGAGAGGGAGCGTGAGAGACCTCAAAAGTCACAATTTTACGTGACAGCTGAAGTTAACGCATCACTGGTTATATTTACTCGCCATTTATCCTATCAGCCCTTGGTATTTGTTGTTTTTTTTTTTCTTTTGCATCTATTTGGTCATTCAGACATGTTTATTTTGACAGGGTTGAGTTGTACTGCCTGCTAGTCAGAACACGTGACAGCGATACATGCTGAGGCTGTCAGCTCAATGGAAAAAGCGGAAGGAATTATCAGAGCTTGTCGTCCCAGTCTTTGGGGGGAAAAAGAATCTATCTGAGGGAAAGGGAGAAGGGAAATGTGAAACAGCATTCTTGCGAAGACAAAAAAAATGTTTTACAGTGCGTTTCTTGATAGTGAATTCCAATGTTTTTATTGGTGTTGCATTCACAATATTCTGTCAGTTGGAAATATTTTACTCCAAGTTACATAATTGGTGAATTTAGATGATGGATAATGTAGCAACAGATATTTCATGTTTTGTTGAAAAGTACTATTTTGATTCAAGAATGAAAAGTTTATCATGGATTTTTAAAACAATGCCCATGACCTTTGATTTTGAAATTTGATTTATGCCAGCTTGATTTCATTTTGAAACAAAAGTTGCTGCAAACATTGACAGAGTTTTTGAATGGGACTCTACATTTAGAGTTAAATCTACTGAGGACACAGTGTATCTTTTGATAACATCTAAAGACCCCTAGACTGTATGAATGCTGTAGGAAGATTTGCTTTATAGTGGTGTGCAATGCTCTCATTTTTCCAGTGGACAGTGTGAAAGGAAATATGCTCTGCAGGTTATCGCGTGTCAGAGGGGTGACAGATTATGCAGGGCACACATGCAAGCATAGCACAACACATGAGTAAATTTTACCTTTCCAGCGTCCAGATAAGTCATAACAACAATAATGTTATTGGTTGCTTTATTTAGAGACCTGTGTTTCAAGACCAGCGTGCAAATAACATATCTTATCCAGAACCTTTGCCTTGTGTTGTAAGTGATAGGACCTCAGGTCAGAGGTTTATGAGAGACCACCAGCAACAATCTGTCCAGCCGGTGGTCACACCATACTGGCCAATGATTTCATTCACACTAACAAATGTATCCCCAACATTACACTCGGAACCAAGATGGCAACATTTTCCATTCTCGCAGTCACTGTCTCATACTTCAGTTATAATCCAAGTTATAATCCTCTTTAGGGACACATTGTGGCAAAGTGACCTGTTGGCTTTCCCAGCCAACACCTGGGAAAAGGCAGATGGTCTGTATCCCATAATAAGTCCAGAGGGAAGAAACACAGATGATTTCCTATGATTCATCTGTTACCAATGCTAAACCACAGAAAGTATCCTGCCAACTGCTGAAGATACCCAGTATTTTGCACAGGCTCGGCTGCTACTGCATTGCATATTCAACCTAATGAATCAAACCTTTTTCCTCCAACTTAAAGGATAGCTGCTCTGAGAATACACAGCCTTGCCCTCTGACAGGTGCACACCCCGTCATCAGGATTATTACTGGTGATTATTCTGTCTTCTCTGTCGGGCCCGGAGGGGTGGCACGGTGTCATTCAACAAGAGGCCTTGCCACTGAATGCCACACCTGACTTTGCTCACAGAGAGAAAACAGTATAAAGATGAGATATAGAAAATGGAGGGAAGCAAGAGAGAGAGAGTGAGCAAGAAAGTGAGGAAGGAGAGATGACGTTGAACATGGGGGTGAAAAACAAGTTAGCCTTGGCAAGGCCAGTCTGTGTTGATGGTCCTGGCAACTCAGGTGGGTTCATGTATCCAGGAAAGGCAGAGTGGAAGTGACAGCAATGAGCACCTGAGAACTGGCTGGGGACGGGTCCTGTCCCACACCTCATATCAGACTGTCACTAAATTATAATGTAAATTCTACAGAGATATGGAGAGAGGGACAGAGAGAGAGGGACCCACACATGATACCCATAACCACAGCACTCACATTTTATATCTGTATAAATATAAACATGCATTTTTTTTGCTGATGCCCTGATAAAGAGAAGCACACACATATAGTGTTTGCCATTATATACCCACATGATATATAATCATATGACTGGATATTTAGTAGAAGCTCAAACTGAGAAGGGAAGAATAGTGGTCATCCAGCTTGGACTTAGAGATGTCCCCTTATATCCATTTATTTATTTTTCATCCAGATTTGTGACACCAAATTAGTCACTGTTATCCTACAGATTCCAGCCCTCCCTCACTGAGTGACACAATGACCTTGGGTCATCCTGTGAGGCTGCTGGCTGCAGGCTACAGCCAGCACTGATATTGCCTCAGTCCAACACTTGACTGTGCTGTCCATCCATACACTGGGATGCTGCAATACGAGGGAGGGCAGCCCTATAGTATATGTTTACCTGATAATCTGATAATACATGTCAGAATGCTTAAGTGCAACAGTGAGACCAACTTTACTTAGAACAGACAGACACGCCAGTTTAATCTGAGAAATAATCAAAGGAAATCCACTGGGTGTGTGATTCATTTACAGCAAAAATCAGCTTTGTAAATGCTACTGACTTATAAAATGTTGAGTGTGCCCAACCAGGGGTTTATTTTCAATTATTTATGAGTTTCTCCAATAAACACAAAATTGATTTGAAGAACTCCAAAAAAAGTGTGGTCTTGAGGAGGTACAGACATCAAAGAAAATTGAATTTTCTTGCTCCGCTTTATTCAAATGACTCAGATTCATTTTCATCTTTAATTGTATTGGAGTCATTTTAGTCATAAATAGAACACCAAAAAAGTCATTTGCTTAACTAGCACCTATGTTTAAAACACCAAATGATTAAAACAGTCCAAATGCTGTTGGATTACAGTATGGAGGGATATTTGATACATGCCAGCATCTCAAACTGGGAAATTCAGCATGTCTTTACTGTATGGCTATTTTATTCCTACTGTCCTAATTGAATCGATCATTAGTGTAATGTTTCCCAGTGACTATACAGCTTCACTGGGAAGATATTGTTGTGTTAGTATTATCATAAAGAGCTACCTAGCAATATAAGCTAGTTAGTGCATAGCAGTTAAACAAATTAACTGGAAAGCAGATTCAGTGCCAGTGGCTGTGTACACCTTTCAGTTTGTTTAACTATCATACTAAAGCCCAGTATGGAAAGAGCTTATTTCTGGGGACTCGACAGACTGCCAATTTGTGAGGAAAATTTTACATTTTCATGTCACTCAGGACTGAAAGTGTATCTACCCATGCACTCCCAATGAGTGATGTCATTAAGTGTGTGGAAGAGAGACAAAATTAGCATGAAGAACAGGACAAAATCTATGAATAATGATTTACTTATTTACATGTATCTGGGTAAAAAACCTTTATTAAAATTCATTTTATTTACCTTTCAATAGATTTGCATTTGCATCCTTTGAATTGACAATGCATATATTCCCATAAAAACCCATACATGAAGGAATTCAAAAAATGCCAAAAATCCAGGCAAAGAAATATGGAACATGTATATACATATAAAATAATACAACTAAGAAAGTGTTGCTTGTATCTTTTACATGTATAGGTAATATCCACAATAAATGGTTTATTAGGCTTTGCATATGCTGCTAAAGTCAAAATAGAGAAGCAGACAAAAATGACTCATTCATAATTAAAATCCCAGTCACTCATTGATCAGTGTAGGTGAGATAGAAGGAATCAAAGAGACGCCCACATGCAAGCTGCCGGTTCAAAGAGAGGCTGGGATGAAGAACAAATAGGTTTTTTCACAGTATTAGGGGGCTTGTTTTTGTCGAGGAGCTTGATTTCAAGGAACAAAGACTGAGAAAACCCAAACAGAGGAATCAATGTTGTTCTAGCCAGCCTAGGGGTCAATCAATGCTAATCATGTTTAGGCCAGAGTCAGTACTCACTCAGAAACGAGAGTAAATTAAGGCACTTTCCATGATTCAGGAAGTGAAGTGAAGTGCACTGAGGTCACAGGGTTAATTGTGTACAGTTGAAGCTGAAGTCAACTATGAATGATGCTTCTTTTATTTTTGTATCCCTGCATCAATGGAGAATTTACAGAGCCTTGAGCAATATCATTTTCAAACAGATGTTGCAATGTGTTTGATTTGGCATTATGAATTTTTCACTTTATATTCTACATTAGCGCAAGTTATGATGAAGATAAGAGGAGGAAAACTCAAGCTTAAATGAAAAGCAGAACAGGAAACAGAACCTTTGGGCATGGGAAAGAAAGGAAGAAGGCATTGTATGTGATGTAGTAGTTGGAGGAGTGTTCACTTTAGGGCGGTTTTGACGCATGGACAGATACAGTAAAAGGCACCACATAGACCAGGCCTTAACATGTTTCAAGTCCACTGGCCAGTAATGAACGTCTGAATTTTTACATCTTTGCTGTTGCTGCAATTGAGGTTGATTGAGTGGAACATTAGGTCTCTTGGTGCTTTACTCATTAGTCCTGGTGCTAATTAAATGCGGAGAGAAACTATTGAAGCTGAGAGGTTCCTTCATGGACGGGCAGACAGCTTTATCCATTGGATGTTTTGCTTTTTTGTTTTTAATGAACCTCCTGAGATTTTGGAAGGGTTGGAGGTACATGAGGATTTCACGGAGCGTCTGAGCCCTGCTAACACACAATGATCTCGAGCAAAATCCTTAACAAACTGGAGTGGTGAACTCCAGACGCTTTGTCTTTGACAGCAGAGAATTCTGATACCACACTGTCGTTTAATTCTATGATTTATGAACAGGGTTTTCTAGCTCTGTTAGCCTAAGATAGGAAAGTTAATTACTCACCTATTCCTTAATACATTTACTAAGTTTTTAAGTGTTTTATACATGCTGGGTACTTCAACATCCTTTTTACGTTACATTTCTGCCTGAATTACCAGTGAGAGAATTGTTTCCCTTCCTCCTAATTTGTATTCATGTGAAAGATTTACATCTCTGCTCTTGTGCACAGACCGGTGTCTTCAGTCTCCTTCTCATGAGGAAAATGTTTCACTTGTTTGTCACTGGCAAGATAAGGCTAATCAATGCATTTTAGATCTCAAGTAAACACTGAGGCAGCACACGACAAAAAACATTTTCCTGGAAAATCATAGCTTTAATGTCCACAGAGATTCACATTCAGCATTCCAGAATTGATCATTCTCGCATTGAGATACTATTGCACTACCAGTACAATCTATATTTGTACTGCGTGCTTACATAGTGCCAATAGTAAAACATAAATGATGCTCTAGCTGAATATGGCAATGGAATTATGCACATATCACTGAAATATTAACACAATTTCTAAGAGCAATCATATTTAGTACTCAGAAATGTATTAACAACAAAGATAAGGTGTGCCAATTGAGGTTCAGGCCTGTTAGTAAACTAGCATTGGATAAAAAGTAAAAAGGCAAAATCATGCCACTCAAAGAGCAGATCCTTAGAAATGTGATTCTCCTGCCACTCTTTCTTAACTACCCCACATTAAAGGAAAGATGTGCTTCAAAAAGATGCAATGCTAATCTCAGGACACAATGCTCACAACACGAAATTGGTTCAAATCAGCCGATATTGTTCAGGGTTGTGATTTCTTCTTGCATCGTTTGCGTTTGTGGTTTCAGACAGTCTGTCGGCTCCTCTCAATGTGACGATCAAGGAGCTTAAGGTGAACTCTGCAGTGGTGGCATGGGATATCTTCGAAGGGGATCCCGTCATCGGATTCGCCATCACCCAGCAGGTAAGTGACAAGGATGTCACCTTTACCCAGCATGAGTTTGATTAGCTCTATCCCAGGAAGAGCAGCTCTGGGCTTTGTTTGCCTCTCACTGACTTGCTCACATCACCTGATCTTTTGTATTTTTGACAAAGGGATTACATAGTCCAGTTCTGTTCAGCTGCATCTGCCAATTATAACTACAGAGCAGACTGTGAAGTTTACATTAACAGCCTTCTAAATGACACACATGTTTTGTGATAGTGGTAAGTGGTATGTAAGCACAAATAGCTGTATAGTAAAACCTAAAATACTTAAGATGATAATTGTGGATGGGGTGATATGAGGAAATGTATAATTACACAGACTGCAAATGAAACTCTTCAGCAACATCTAAAATTACACAGTTAAGTATCCTAAACATACGTGGCACAAATTTTATGTAACATGAAAATTCTTATGTTCTTATTATCAAGCTATTCTGCAATTACAGTGTAATTGAACATATGTAAGAACAAAATAATTAATATTAATTTTTAATATGCTTTGTATTACAGTGTAGTTTGTATGAAGTGGATAAACAAATATTTTTTGCTCAACTTGTTTCCTTTTTTAACACATACCAAACCCTTGTCTGTAGATTCATCTCTTGTCAGTGTCAAAAAAATCAGATTCAGTAATATTGATATTCAGCTTCACACATCAGTGGATTTCTAAGAAAAAAAATCCTCAAGTTCCCTCCAATGCAGTCAGGCGATCAAAACACATGAATCAGGAGCGGTGCTGTCGAGATGGATGTAATGGCATGGGCTCCTGTTCCATTATGCTGGACACATAAGAGAGATGACTTAATGGATTGCATACCTTAATAGTGAGAGTCCGAACTGCCCGGTCCAAATCCATCAGAACAGGGTGTGTTGTCTGCCGCTTCCTGCAGCCCCCTATGCTATGAAGAGTAGATTCTTCAGAGCGAAGACGCGTTCCTCAGGAACAATGAATTTCCATCTGCTGCAACACAAACCCATCACTCCTTGTCACTGAGTTTTATACAAGATATGAATAAGCTACTGTAGTCTCCTCTGAATGTGGTGCATTGTTGTTTTTTATTTTGTGGCACATTTCAGAAATGGAATTACACTAAATTCAGCACCTGCATTAGCAAATTATTTTTCAATGTGTAAATTGGACATTAAAACCCCTAATATGGCAATGATAAAATGCATTTTTCTTTCATTTTCACATCTGTTCCTGGCAAATCAATTAATAAGGATGATTTCATATTGTGATGGTAGGAAGAAGAAATTGTGGCTTATTGCCACTCTATTAGTCTTTGGAGAGAACCCTGGATTTAATTTTAAGGATCCAAACTCATGGCACAATGATCAAAATAGAGCATATTTAGAATAATTTTCATGAGTAATTGTTGACTTTGATACAGATCTAGATTGGCAAATAAATGATGCACCAATAATTCAATAAAATACAATTTGATGCATTGCATGCCTTTGTGTGTGTGTGTGTGTGTGTGTGTGTGTGTGTGTGTGTGTGTGTGTGTGTGTGCGTGTGTAGTTTTTGAAAGTATGGATATTTGTATGCATTACTATGTTTCTCTTGTCCATGCTCCTGACTTTATTTCATGTGACTTGGAACAGAAAAAAGACGTCCACATGCTACGCTTCATCCAGGAAGTAAACACCACAACTCGCTCATGTGCATTATGGGAATTGGAGCAGGACACAGAGTACATTGTGCACGTGCAGTCTATCAGCCTGAGTGGCACCAGCCCTCCCAGTGACCCTGTGCTTTTCCGTACCCCAAAGGAGGCCGAGAAACTGGCATCCAAGAGTCCAGGTAAACATGCTATGGGGATGGGGGCAGCGGAGTAGCTACTGAGGAAGTTTTGAAAGCACGCATTTACTATATAATCAGTATTCATAACCAATATTGCTGGGAGACCATAAGGTTCATGTTTTTTTCTGGTGTTCTCAACTCTGTCCATGGAGCCTCTCTGCCCTGCAGGAAGAACATATCAACCTGGTTTGTTCAGAGATCAGTGTGTGTGGTTAGAATGTGGTTACAAACTCTCTACTGGACAAAAGATTGAAGTAAGTACAGGTTGACAAATTAAACCTGCAGCTACCATAAGCCTGGTGTAAATGTCAGGTCAGCAGTGTAAATTGGCTGAGGATTGAAAAGAGACCACAAAAACCTGAAGATACAAAAGACCTCCAAATTTAGCCCAACTGGTTAATTTTTCTAGTCTGTCTTGTTAGGTAATACAATATTAACAATGAAAACCAAGATAGCCAATTATCTAACAATAATTACAGCAGCAACACTGTAGTTTGCAGGACAATTTTTTTGAAATGCAAAAAGAATTTTGCCATGTAGCTCAATACCAGGCATTCAAGTAGTCATTAGAATAACTAGTGGAAGTCTGCATGACAGCAAAAATAGCAGCCTACAACAACAGTATAGCTGTAATGAGCTTGTGGCATTTGCTAGGATGCTAGCTTGTTTTGGTAGCAATGCTGTCTCTTTTCAGTTAGCTCTGATATCCTGCTGGCTCCTTTTTCCAGCAGGAAGTTTGCAACTTTCCAACCCCTCCCACTGACCTTTAAGTAAAACATTTACATTTGCTCTTCCCGCAGGGCAGACCTGTCCCCAGAATAAATTTGACAACAAAAAAATGCCAATGAGTGCTTCTCTTTCTATTTGCACACTTCACTTCACAATTCAATCAATTAGTTGCTTAAGTTCAGACATTGCTCTGGGTTTTGAAAAACTAAGAACACAATGGCATGTTAACCATTGAGACAGGGTAATGGAGATAGAGCTGGGCTGGATTGCACCAGCAATGTGCAAATTCCACAGGAAATCCATGGCTTCATCTCAAACCATGTGTAAACTTGGCTACCAGCTGCCACCTTGCAATAATATCTGCATATCTGCATCATGAGTTTGATGTCTGATGCTTGTTGTGTTTGACCACAAAATCATGTTTTACTTATTTACATTGTTTTGTATGTTCCATTTTCATTTGATCAGCACAACATATATACTGTCAATTTATGCTAGTCCTCTAGCATGTATCGCAAGATTTTCCTAACCATAACCCTAACCATATCATCACTAGATTTTTGGAAATTTTAAAAGCCAATTTTGACATTCCAATATACTGTATTTTTATACTTTATATAAATGAGCATATTACTTTCAGTCCATATTTACAACATGCCAAAATAGTATGTTGAACAGTATACATAGTGCATGATTTTAGACACGGTTCTCCACCAAATTGTTTGTCAATACAAGTTACTTTAACTAATGCCGATGTGGGTTGTACAACAAACAGTACATCATACGTGATGTGCTTATTCTGATTATAGCTGATAACTGGTAAGAAATGTTGCACTAAAGATTCATATCCAAATCAAACCAGCAGTGTCATGCAGACATTTTTCTCATGATAAGATACCTGACATGTCAAGAAATACACTCAAAACAGTTTTCTGAAATATAGTGGTCTTGTGAATGAAGATATGCTTACAATTGTTGAACAGCAAACAGAAAAAACAGAAAAAGCTAACATAGCAAGAACCACGAGAAACACTATTGATAACGAAAGAAAGAAAAAAAAAACTCTCCCCAAATTGAAGTAGTTAAAGGCAAAGGCCGACACCTGGGTTGATTAGTAATCTAACTCAGGAGAGTCTGCTTGTCAGTGAGGTCATTGCTATACAAGTTTCTGCAGGCCCTCCATACATTGACAGCAGTCCAATGAGAGGATCAGAGGAGCTTTATCTTCCCTCCACCTCATCTGGCATCACACAACATAACATTTATGCTTTCAGTCACAGAAGGTCGTAATGCTAGCTTTGGAAACTGCATGTCTGCTAGCAGCAGGCCAAACCTCCCTGCTGTAAGATGTAAATATTTAGAAAGTGCAAGCATTTGAATTACAACTATTTTCTATTTGGCAACCTGTTTCAGTTTAGGAATTTATTAAATACTTCCACATTATCACTTTGCAGTATTTGAATTCACACATTGCTGGTTCAGCCCAGTCCTGGTCAGCTGTGCTTTGCTGCCATTCAGTCCCAAGCCTTAATTATCTTGTTGAGCTAATTAGCGGAGGGACTGAATAAGTGTGACTCAGAAGGCGCTGAGGGCACAAACAGATCTGAGAGTCTGCTGGCGAAATGGAGCCGTGCCTCCGTCTTCTCGCCTGCCCACTGTCACGGCCATCTCATGTGCGAGCCCAGGCCCAGATGGTAATTGTCAAAGGACAAAGAACTCCTGAGCAGTGGAGGGGCATTAATCAGTCTGGGGCTCAGAGACGTGGGGCAGCTCAGTGAGTCATTTTTCACCTTTCCATGATATTTAATAGCAGGCGCTTAATTAATTGCTCTGCCCTGCTTGTCGCTTTGGACCCAGTTCAAGTGGGATGCTGAGCAGAGATGGAGGATCTGGAGACGAAGGAGACATAGCTTCAGAGAAAACTTTTTTGCTGCTGTTCTACCCCCTTTTTCAAAAGCACCTTAGAATGATCCTGTGAGAGTAGGAACACAGTGCTAAAACTCTTGGATTTAATGTATCAGAATAGCTATGGGAATTTGTTTTACCTGTATTACATGCTCCCACAAACTCAAAACCTGATCAAATGATCAATCAATGACCCTGCATCATTCTGCATCCAGCATAATTAGTAAGTTAAGGAGCATCACTCTAAGGCATGGAGTTAATTAGGTAAACCCAAAAAAAGCTTCCATTGGGGTTTGTTCATAAGTGGTCAGACATTCCATAAGTGGACTCCAGAGAGGCTAGCATTGATTTTAAGCAATATAGTTTTCATAAAGATTCAAAACAGAATTCAAAACATACAGTTGCCTATCTTCCCAGTGTGGATGACAGATCTCTTCTTATTTGTGAGACACATAGTGCACAATTCATAGTGTGTGCGCACACCGATAAGAGAAAAAAACATAACAGCTGCTGTCACATGTACCCATGAGGCTTCAGGAAGAAAGGGGAAGTTCCCACCGGCTCAGCAGGGAAATATCCAGCACGGAAGCAAGAGGAAAAAATGTTTTAGCTGACAAGATCTAACAGTTTTTTTTTTTGCATGACTTTCCCCTGTGAAGCTCAGTAAATCAGAGCAGAAACATGGTAAACGCTACGGTAAATCCAGAGCGATTGAAACCAAAGCTTATTTTGCACCTTTTAATCCTTTGCTCTCCATTTCCATAGTTTCACAATGGGCTACAGCAGAGTATGACTTGTTACCTGAGTCCCCCTACCCAGTTGCCCCTTCCCACTCACTCTAATACCATGACAGGGCTTTCAGGTGGAAGAGATGTGGGATTGGAAGGGGGGATTATATAGGGGCATGCTGAATATTGGGGAGAGAAGCTGCAAGTCTCAGCCAAGATCAGTGGTAAATCCACTCCCATAATGCACTGCAGCATTCAGAACCTTTTAACTGTGTATATCTGTCCCACCGCAAGGCATGAAGGCATGAAGTGTAAGAGAGATGGCAGGGATGCTATTTTAAAGGGAAAAAACAATATCTTGTGTACTTTCTGTTAAGTTCTTCTTTCTTTTAATATTTTCAAGGTAATTCTTACCCCAAATTCCAAATCATATTCCGTGGCCTGTGTCATCATTGCAATCACTTCTCATAATTCAGAAAAAAAATCAGACAAGTGCACACTCTCATGAATTCTACCAGCCACCACTGTTTCAGTCTGTAAGGCAGCCATTTTGCTTGTTGCTGCAGTATTCTTGATTTGCAGTTGGTGCAGGCAGACCATGATACCCACTGATGGACAAATAAGGTTTCATGACATCACAAAGAGGTGGAACTACCATTTGCTACCAGCACCTGACATTCAGTTCTGCTGTACTTTTAATTGGTTTAAAGTGCTCAGTTACTGACAGTTCATTATAACTCCACCCATAGTGGGGCTCATCTCATTCTACCATCACTGCTGGTTCATAATTGACTAGATTAGTCACTGCTGCATGATGAAACAAGGACATGCTGCCAACCAAAATCCTGAGGCACACAAACATATGGACATACTCCTTAGGATATTGGCATGGTCTGAAACGAACACCAGTTCATTTGCTCAGCAGAACTATGCATAGCACACTGGGCTATAGTAGCATGAGTCACCTGGTCTATCTGCCCAATATTTTGGATGCATGAGGTACTCTGCTGATCATTGTTTGTTACATAGGCTGTGCTTTCCAAAATGTTACGTATCCCCCAAATGTTTCTCATCTCTCAGAATGGATCTTAACTGGTTTAGACAACGAATTGAAAGTTTTTCAATGCTTGTGTGGAACAAAGTTTCCCTTCTGATCTATGGCATCAGAGCAAAATGTATTCTATTATTATCCTAACTGGGTGATAATTCTGTTCTCAAGCGTGACCTCCAAAATACCTATGCACAAACAGAGCTGTAATCATGTCTCTATGTGAGTGACTGTTCAAAGAAGGTTTGGCAGAGGCAAAGATGAAAAGGTTCCGTTCCCCCAGCATCACCGCCCTTCCCCGCTGAAGCTGCAGTTCTCATGACTCGTCACTACATCCCTTAGGATTCCTAACGATGATCATTAACTGCTGTGCATTAACTTTGCGTAATCACCCTCAGCGTTTGTCTTTTCATTCAAACTGCCTTTTGATTTCCCACCAGCACTGAAGATGAAATAGAAGCATTCTCTGTGAGTGCTGGCTTCTTTTGAACCTTTTGACAGGAGGTAAATGGCGGCCTAATCGAGGTGTCAGTGGACTCCGAAAACAATGCATGGCTTTTAACTTAACAAGGCATTCATTGCTGGATTTTGATATCACCCTGGGAATCCTAACAAGGTTTCCTCTTGATGGTAGACATCTTGACGGGAAACATTAATGTGACTCTAATGCTCATGGTGTAAACAAGGACTGAACTGGAAAAGTCAGTCTTCCACAACTGGCCTGACAGAGCAATGACCTAATTGTAAAGTACATTACATGCATTTAGGTCATAGCAAATAGCATGCAGTAAATGAAAACTGAAAAAAAACACTGAATACATATACAATGGATCAAAAATATGCAATGAATAAAAGAATGATTTAGGCAGCAGTCCAACAGTTTAATCTTTCCAACAGTAAAAAAACTTCTCATGCAAACTTCATTCAGGAACATGTGACACTTCACCTATTAAACACAATTATTTCACTGTATACTTGTGTTTGATGGTATTACATGTTCCCAAGTGAGGTTTGCAAGTAAAGTTTTCACGGGAAGAATATTTAACGACGTGGACTGCAGCCCTAGTTTTATTTTGTTGCTTATATATCCTGGAAGCTAACAATTATGACAATTTTACAGCTACTGCAATCAGTACAGTTGTCTGGTTACTCAGCTGAGATTGGAATCCCCATGCATGAAAACTCTGCTTACTTTGGTGGTCTTTGTTGCTGTTAATTCACTGTTACCATGTGTTACCCTTCAGTCGGCCGTCATTCCACAGTGTAGAATGACACAAGTGGATCATCTGTTCAGTGATGAACAGAACAGCGGCCACATTTGGGACCAAGTTTTCACAAAACTTACTCAACAGGCATGCTGAACTACAAGAAAACGTAGATGTCGGAGTAGATGTGCAGACTGCAAGAACAACAATGAATAGGTGTGTAGATGGGTAAATGAGTGCACAGACATGAGAAAGTTAGCAGAGCTACAGTTACACTGTTGAAGTAAACCATTGATGAGGAGGTGTTAAGCCTGTGCTGTTTTCTCCATACAGATGAGGTGACAATGGAGGAGGTGGGGCAGAACGCCCAGCTGAGAGCGGGGGAGCTGATCATCATTGTAGTGGTGCTGATCATGTGGGCAGGTGAAGGAAGCAGCACTACACACAAACCACCCGCACACAGAAACTGACCTTTCTCCATGTCACAACCTCGTTCATTCAGTGAGAGAGAAAAATAGCCAATAAACCTATCACCAGATTGCTAATTTACATACAAATATGCATAGTCAAGGCAAAATATCCCAATATTGTGACTCCACTGGGGCTTTATATGGCAACGGTGCCTCTAGGTCATTTACGGACACAATTATTCAAATGTTGCTGCTTTCGCCAGGATCTAGTTTCAGCACAGATAGTCGTATTCCTAATGAGAATGAAAGCCTATCAGTATAATTAGACCAGAGGTGCCCTGTTCCAGTCCCTGAAAAAATACCCATTATGGCTCTGCTTCCAGGCAAGCAATAATGAATCTACACAATTCACAGTGTGGCAAGTGTACAATTGTGGTTAGTCCAGAAAATGGTAATGACCGTGTACAGGTAGCAATGTGAGTCTTATCTTGTATTCTGTCATTTTGTTTTTTTCAAGATTTATCAATGTACATTCCACAATTACAATACAGGTGTCATTCCCCTCTTCCCTCCCCCACTGTTTTCTTCTTTAGGTGTGATCGCACTGTTCTGTCGCCAGTATGACATCATCAAAGACAACGAACCAAATAACAACAAGGATAAAGCCAAGAACTCATCTGAGTGTAGTACACCAGAACATCCAACAGGGGGGCTGTTGCGCAGCAAGGTATAATCAGTCCAGTCCTCTACCATCCCCTTCAAGCCCTGAACAGGTGAATCTTCCATCCATAGTGTCACTTGCCTCTAATGATTACACACTTTACACTCAACATTCCTGTGACATTGCAGCAATGAATGTTATGAAAGCGGTGCGAGAAAACCAAGTTCTTGAGTTCAGCATAGTGTTGTTGGTTCAGCAGTGCAAATAGTTCAGACTTACCCAGTTGCCAAGCACAGTTCCCTTGACAGAGCACAGCAGTAGAACAGAGCACCTACCCACAGGCGCACTCCAACAAACTTCCCAAAATACATCTGAAAGCACCATGGGATATGATAAGTGCCACTAAAGACTATGGCTGGCTGTGTTGTAGTTTGTGTTTGTGCTCTACGCACTCCAGCTGAGGTCTGTTTTAGGTCTATTCCGTGCGCTGGTTCTGTAGCAAGGCAGTGGCTCAGAATCAAGCAGTCTGCTTAGAGAATGACACGTCCATCCCTCCAGCCATGCTACCATCAATGCTGACAGGAACTTTGGACTTATGAAATTTTTATTCATGAAAATGGCTGTGCTGCTCCAAAGCCTCTAATTATAATTTTACCAGTAAATGTTAAACATGGATACGCTGAATTGAAAATCGGGGACTTTTGACACTTTTATTAGGTAAAGCCATTCTTAGACAGTGCATAATAAAAGGCAAATTAACCTCATACTCTTTCAATACTGGAGGAACACGGCATCAAAAAATGATGCCGTTTGACCTTGGATAATTATGCTCCATTATGCCACATGATGGGTTCTGGTTCACGTATTAAAAGCACGTATTCATGGTGGAGCTGTTTGTTTACGGCTGGGGCTCAAACATCCAGTCTGTACCAGCTGTTACCAGCCCTGCAAAGTGGCAGGGCAGCAACTGGCAACCATGGCCGGAGAAAAACAGAGTTTAAAGTGATCAATTTAGGATTCCCAGTCTCTTCTGTGTAGCGGCCCCTCCTGGCTGGCAGGGCATCTGCAGGTTCATGAACTGATCATATGATCACTTTGTATTCCCCCTTAAGCATAGGTTCCATTACGAAGTAAATATGACACGTCTGGATCTCCATGCCCCTGTTGAGTCTATGGGGAAAGGTCAATGAGAGCATAGTTTAGTTTGAGTGGGAAAAATAGAGAAAATGTATTTCAAATTTTAAACAATGGCACATGCTACACTATACCTATAAGGATAAATGGGTCTTATGACCTGACTAAAAGTCCTTTCTGCTATTATTTGCCTCTCCTTTGTACCTTTTCATGTAAGCAAAGCACTTTAGGAACTTTCAGAATTGTGATTTTTATTGTTGCTGTCATCGTTCATCATGATTGTCTTATTTAAAATGTTTTTATTGGTTTGCTTGCTTTATAGTTCTCTGAGAACAACAGAAAGCCATCAGTGAACATCATTAATGTGTGAATGTCCATATTCATGTAAAGAGACATTCCAAACCAAAGGGACGAGAAAATGGTGCACGAACTTCTCAACATTCTGGGAAGATCCAGGAATTATGGAGACCCCCCACATTGCCCCTTCTTACCAGCAGGCAGCGGTCTGAACTGGGAGGCTTTTTGGGTAAAGAGACCTTGTGGCGAGGCTATGTGAGAAGTAGGACCTGTGAAATACTTGTCTTTGTGAAGTCATTCTGCAGGCCTGAAACACCACCCAGGATGGCCTCACTCTGTTCCAGTGTGGCAGCGCAGATAAGCTGAAATCTGTCAGCCATGAAGAAATAGGCAATGAATACACTGAGATGGCAAGGAAAGGACCATTTTTCTCAGCTTTCTCTTCTTATCAGTAAGCAAACAGGACTTCCATTTCCACAACTTTGAACCATTTTCGTTCTCACTCCGGCTTTCCCACTTTGCTGTCTCTCCAAAGACATCCGGTTTTTGTCCTGAAACACCGCTAAGCTTACTGACTGTGTATCATTGCATCGTCTGGTATCTGAGCCTGGACACTTGATCAGACTCCTTCAGTAACATGTATGACTATGAGTCCCTTGGCATCAGCAGCTGGTAACGATGTTCTTCAATAGGCTATGACTATCTCTTCAGCACAAGAGATCACTATTTCTAATAAGCACATAACTGTACACATAGAGCAGCAGTTCCTTATACAATATTATTGGTATAACAATTATAATTCTAATTATAATGATGTTCATTATGAGGTTTACGATGATGATAACAACAACTATTATTATTGTTATTATTAGTATTAGTAGTATTAGTCCTAGTTGTAGTAGTAGTTGCAGTAGTTTTGAATACTTCATTTTTCAAAATCAAGATTTAATGGTACAGTCATAGATTCAAAAACAACCAAATTTAGCATTTTCTTGCATCTCTTTGTATTTTTCCAATTTATTTTTCATTCTGACACAGCAAAGTTGCCCTCTGAAGTTTTATGATCACATCTGTCCAAAAGCAATTAGAGGTCATTTTAATCTGAATACAAAGGTCTCAAAATACCCTGAGAAGAGACTTAGTCAGACTTTGTAACGAACCTTTATTGCTGTCGAAGTAGAACTGAGTAGGTCAGTCACAGTGACGTTCGTCAGGGTTTATATATCATGTTCAGAAAAGCAGAGAAGCCAATCCTCAGTCTCAGCAGGTGAGGATCAACCATTCGCATTCCAGTGGAGTCAAGTGATCAAGAGTGGTCTAAACTTGTGCACCTGTAGCAGTTGATTTGATAAGAGTTAATCTGACAGCAATAAATCCCACGGCCAGAGCTAAGGAACATGATTCATAAAGCCGGACAGCTCGGGCTCTCGAATGACAGATGGAGCACATGGAGTAACCCCTCGCTGCTGTACATTTATTCTGCTGCAGGCTCGCTTGTGTAGATCCATGTCACTTCCCTTCGTCTGTATAGCTGAGCTGATCAGGAGCTCGCTCTGTCAGCTCAGCCCAATCTTACAAGCAATGCAGGCCGTCCCTTCAAGCGAGGTGTGGGCAAAAATGCATTGTAACATCAGCTCCACAAAGGATATCAGCAGTAGTCCAAATCAACACTGCCCATTTACAAAAGTGAACCTATTAATCACCGAACATATGCGTAACTGGGGTTTTAACGAAATTGTGAAGTAGTGTTTTGCAATTCTTTAAAAAATGTGTTTCATTTGAAAGAAAAAGTTCAGCTTCTGTTTCAAATGAATGTGATGTTACATGTGATTGGTCTGTACTGGCACATACCAGTTTGGTCAGCTTCAGCACCAGGTTGAGTCAGCCTGGCTCCACTTCAGCAATGGAACAGGGAAGTCATTGTGACAAAATCTAACACAAAAATCTAACGCAGTTAATTTTTCAACTTCAGCTATCTGTTTTTTTCCCCCTAGCTGTAATTTATTCTTTTATCGAAAACATAACAAATGTCCTTTGACTTTTCATCCTTTTGAGACAGTCCTGTTCACCTTGTCACCATTCCCACATCTCCGAAAGTAGCTGGACGTCTGCTTTGCAAACATTATCCATCAGCATCCTGTCACCCTCTGATCATGCACTTGTCCATCCCGAGCTGTCATTGGGCCCCCCTATTTTTGGCTGTCACAAGACTGAGGGACAGAGAATGCATTGATAGGGGTGCGCAGAGCAGGGTGGCTCTAGTGTCCTCTAGATCACAATAAATCCACTCAATCCGTCTCTTACACCAAGACCACATTGGGCTTTCAATGCAGTTGTAGCACACAGATACTAATGAATGGATTGTCGGCCTGCTTGTATGTACACATAAAACAAAACCATCTTAAACACTTCAAAACTGCCTTAAACTCCTGGAGCAGAAACATGTTTTTAATTCTGTCACTTTAAAAGGAGTTTTTATTTTATATATATTTAATAACCTGTTTTTCATGCGTTTGTGGAAGGTTTGGTTGAAAAGGTAATGTTATGGTAGGTATTCATTTGTATTACTGTATTCATTTGTATTGCTGGAGTTAATTGTACCATCTAGGGAAACAGAAACACCTATGTTAGGTTGTGAATGTTTAAAAGAAATGGGTTGTGAGAGAGGACTGTAAGCAATAGGGCATTTGTCTGGTAGTTTCGGTGTTGTTCAACACAAAAGTGGTCAGCTTGTTAGAGACAAAAATAGCTGATGAGCTGTATATTTCATGTATGATATATGTCTTCTTGACAAAAGCAAACGTCGGTGATATAAAAAGAACTGGGTAGAAATTTCAGTTTGAACAAAGTGGTTTGCCTGACACATTATGCTAAGCCTACTCAATCAAGTGCAGTAGGTCTTCCTGGCTTTTTTTCTTTTCTTTTCAATATTCGGGGTACTCACAAATATATTTTTTCCATATGAAGATAAAACCCAAGGATGAATTAAAGCATGCTAAACACATTAAAAGACTGCTGTGAGGGCCTTTGAGCTTTCGTCTTCTCTGAGCTCTGGTGTCCAACAGAAGTTTCACCAGTTTCAGATAATGGCAGACATTTCCTGGAAAACTTTAAATAAATTTGTCCAGGGGGATATACATGTAAAATTATGACTATAAGGCATGGCAGTTATCATTGTACAGAGAACAGCTTGGGGTGCCCTTTAATCACGTCTGTTTTGGCACCCCCCCCATCCTCCTCACCAACGAGGACCGTACATTTCTTTTTTAATGACTGATAATTAACCTTGGCTACGGGGGGAAAAGGCGGCCAGCGACATGACAAATAGCCAATATCAATATTCTGTCCGGATGGATTATGTAAGAAAGCCAGAGGGAAGTGTGCCAGCTGAATGATGGCTGATGCATGCAATTTTTGTAGACTTCAATTTTACCCTCCTTCTGCTTCTGTTCTTAGCTCTGTGCCTCAGACGGTGTCAGTAAGAGAGAAAAACAGACTTTTCCAGTCGCAGTCAACTCAACCACAATAGAGCACAGCCAGAGAGAGGTGCTTGATTGACAGTTTCACAGTGACGCTTATAAGATTTATAAGCGATGTTCTGCCACATTAACAAGCTAGCAATAGCTATAAATAACATAAACGGTGTGTGTAGAGCACTCCAGAAGGGAAGAAACCGTCCAACTGTAAAGCCACTAGCGCTGTGGTCTTTCAGTCCATCAGTATCTCCCTTCACTGTAATACATAGAAAGAGTCTGCTCGGATGCTCTCTTTAAGCTGAAGGAACATCACAGGTTTTTTAATCCTTGATGTAAGCGCTGGCATCCTTTTCTGCTCTCTCTTTGTGAGTTTTGGCAGTCCCATTTTAAAATAAGCAAGCGAAAGCTGATGTGAATGCAAGCTTAGTGGCTATTTATAAATAGATTAGCCACCTTTGAATGCAACATGAAACCTTTTCAGTGGGCTCCTTCGCTGCTGCACAGTGAGGATGAATGCTTTTATAGATTGGTAATCGCATTAGGATCCTCGCAGGTTTGCAGCGCCCAGAACGGTTTGTAGGCAGCACGGGGAAGGATGCTGACTAAAATCTGAATCGCTGGCAGTGACACGTAGATAGGGCCAAGGAACGTAAAACAGGTAGTTCGTGTAACAGCTGTGCACATAAACGGAATGACTGAGTCTGGGTTTTCTAAAAAAAAATGTGTTGTTTCCCGTTACTGTCTGGGGCATCAGCTAAGCCACCATTGCTGTCGTCATAAAATATACTCCTTCATGCACATCTACCATCCAGCATGGTGTTCTGTCATTTGCTAATATGCTATTGAGTCAGGGTAGGAATTCATCTACATCCTCATTGGCCAGGCTATGGAAATGCCCCTAAATTGTTTTCACTCAAAATGTCTAGACCACTGTAATGTATCTTTTCTGGCTTTGGTTTCCAATGAAGGCATCAGGTTTCAGCATTCAATTCTGCTTCAGGTTGAAATATGTAAGGTAAAAAATTAAATGAAAGAAAAAAATTACAGGACAATTGTTCTGTCTAGATGAACAGCATATACTGAAGCCACAGCAAGAACACCATTGCTGTTGGGCCCCTGAGCAAGGCCCTTAACCCCACATTGCTCCCAGGGGGATTGGCCCTTGGTTAGTCTAAGCAACTGTAAGTCGCTTTGGATAAAAGCGTCAGCTAAAATGACAATATAAAATGACAATATTCCATGGTCCTCTTATATTCAGTCTTTATTTTCATATAAAGTCAATGCCCTTTATAACACTGTGGTACTATGAACCAAGAAGCTTTGGTTTCTTGACAAAGATGTTTACTTCTTGTCCAGACACAAGAAATAGACACTGTTATTAAATATGAAAATTCTGTCAATAATGAAATTATGACTGGAATGGACTTCAAATTTTCATAACAAATGCCAGTCCCCACCCAACAGGAGTATATGCTGAATTTTAAGTCAGATAATTAAATTCCATATGCCAGAAATAAAAACAAATATGTATACATTTCTTATAACTAATGTATAACTGTATACTATATAGTTTACTATATATCACAAAATACAGTTATGGAGGAACATCCAAAAATGTACAATCATGAATTACATTTTCCAGTAAGAGCACAAATAGTCACATATTGATGGTTATTTATGTTTATTTTGGTTTTATTACACCTAGTACTTGCAGCTCCTGGATTTGAACGGTTAATGCTGTATTTTGTAATGTTAGTTTAAATGCACAGGATCCTAGGATGTCCAATCAGAGGACATCCATACATACGCACACCAAACTGTACTCAGTGACTGGACTACTGCATTCTGGCTGAAGTATCCTAAGGCCATGGTCGATAAGATGTTCCATTGTTTCAAAAGCAACAAGCAATATACGTATACATTCAATCAGGCTTAATGGGATCCATTTACAAAGTTCAACTTTTTACATTTCGTCTAGAGGAGAGTTTTCTTTTTTTAACCACAATAAATCATAAATGGGATTGCCGCTGCATATTCACTTCATGAAGATTTCTACTCAAAAAACAGCTAGACATCTACCAAGAAGAAATGATTTTGGTACAGTGAATGTGAATAAGTTGGTAAAATTACACAGGATCATTATTTATGTGACATTTTACAGTATCGGTCCACAAAAAAGCATGGAAAAAGAAACAAAATGAATGCTTTATGTGAACTATAAACTATGTTGTTTATATTTAGTGTATGAAATTCATTAATTCATAAACAGCTGCTTAATGAGGGCTAGCATGGTTGTGCTTCAGTACTCTTCAGAGCAAGGTTACACAATTTGTATTAAAACTGCATAGAGGACTAATTATGTATCAAATGTAAATTGAATAAAGTTATCTAATATTTTCAAGATCATTGTTCTTTGCATTCCTAATTTAAACATGAGTCTTACTTCACGTCAATCACGTCTTCACAAAGTGTGCCATGCAGAGGATGAAATGGACAGTTATAACCATAATGTACATCATTTTCTGCAATGACATGTCCGAGATGATGAACCTATAGAGACTCCTTTAAAGTGCGCTGTAGCCTACATATTCAAAGAAATGTATGTTAAATAAATAAATTGTGTGGCACATCTTTAAAATATCTGACAGTCTGAAGCACTTGGTGTATGCGGTACTGTACACCATGAGAATGTTGCTTAGGTTTTGCAGGAATATACTGTACTCAAAACTAAAGCATTAATTCTGGAGATATTAAAATCTCCACACAAACACAAGCTTCCTGTTTAATACTGGTTTCAGTAAATAATACAGAACACTCAAGAGACCCTATTTGTAAAATTCCCTCTCTGTTTTTCTCCATTAAGGTAAGGCATATGCACACACACACACACACACACAATGCTTTTGAACCAGGGCCAGATGCACACAATGACACTAGCCCTGAAAAAGTTCTTGATGAAGGCCTGAAATCATGTATGCCACTCAGGCATGCATATGAACTCAGGGGGAAAGTTATTGGTCTTCATAATTCATGAATGCAGACATGTTGCAGAGCTATCGCCATAAAATCATGTGGTACAATGTACACCATTTACCCCATATAAGTATTGCTGGATGCTCCTAAGGTATTGTTATGAGGGTTATACTTGGCCTACCTGTCCGACAATAACCGTAGCCGTGGTGTCGATTAATAAAATGATATGGGGTAGAAACTATATATGGGATTCAGAACTGTGGTTCATACCTTGATGACCACAGGGCTGGCTGACATTTACTGAGACTTCCATTTTAATTGAATCATTGAAGTCATCGTCTTGGCTGGAAAAAAATTTCCTCTAGTGTTGTAAATCAATTGATAATTTAAAGGCATCTCTGAAACCAGTTAAACTAAGTCCTGTCATAGTGTTCCATGAGTTCACAAAGTGACTGTGTGTTGGTAGAAGGCAGTCAATGCAGTCAATAGACAGAGCCATAGGGAAAGTAACATCCCTGATTTTGCTCCACTACACTTATTGAGGCTATTTTTTTCCATATGTCACGTATTCCTACCCATTCAAAGATAATTAATCATTTAGACATCGATTGGCAACTTTTGACATTTTGAGGTGTGTTAATTTGTGTTGTATGACAAGAATTCAAATTCTATTTGTGCTAGTGACAATAAATCTGAACTAACTGAAGAGCAAAATTAAAATTTAAAGTTAAGATTTTATGGAGTGTCTTTGAGGTGCTGAGGTTATGCACAGCACCTTGAATATTATAGTGAAATAATTTGCTCAGAAAACAAGCATTAACATAAGGGATACTGAAATTTCAATACTGGTATATCATAAAATTCAACAGAATATTTTAGGGACCCTATTTGAAAAATTTCCTCCATTTTTATGTTCAAGAAATATATATGTTCACAAAAAATTGTAAATGCATGAAGACCAGATGCGCTCTAATACACTTAAAAACATCTTAATGTAGAAAGTTATCTCATGTTGTACTGCAAACCCAATGAGCCTTTACTTCCTTTTTAAATGTGCAGTGTGCTTGTAATGCTGTGATTTACCCATCCCTCTGTCTTGCACAGGGAATACATCTCTGCCAAGTGCAAAAAATGAAAGAAGTGACTGCACTTTGGATTTTCTACTGCCTTCATGCACATTTCCGAGCACGTTTCTGCCTTTGAGGACGCACGTGGAAACTCACAGGAGGGATGGCTGTCACATGCTCCACCGCCATGCGGTCGTACCTCCTGGCAGGCTCAGCAGGCCAGCCTATTTGATCCATTCAGACAAGCTTACTTCAACAGCCTGCATTATTTAGAGGTATGGCCTCTCTCTGGAAGAGTTACACAAGATCCCGCTTTTCCCTCAGTCTCAGAGTCATGGGATGAGGGAACGGCCAGCCACGCACACCTTCACAACCGTAACAATCCGATGAAACCAAAGCGACAACTGAATTACCGCCATAAATATGTTTGGTATAGCCTTTCCTGAACAAACAACAAGATGGCATTTGGCCTTTCCGTCATATTTACATAGATAATGTAACAATTTACACATGATGTGATATAATCATAACGTTTGTACATTTTAGATTACTGGTAAATATTTGTAAAATGTTAACTCATTGATAAATGCATTCCATAGAACATTTATTATTGATTTATAATCTTGCATGTTATGTTTCTTTTTAGAGTGAGCTCACTGGTGTAAAAGCGTGCATCAGAAACCCTCAGAATAAACTACAGATATGAAATTCTTTTCTAAACATCTCAGACAACAGGTGAAGTTGGGTTTCTCCAACATTAATCGCTCCAAACCACACATTATAGACTGCTGTCAGTGAGAGATATGCTTCTCTCTTTCCATTAATCAATGCTAGCTTTCCCCTGTAGTACTGTGTGGTGTGTGGGCAAGTTCATTGGAAGACTGTACATGATTCAGCTCTACTAGTCATTTGCATAGGTGTAGGGGGAACTACAGTAGTATGATAATAGATTATTTTTATATTTAAATAGCATAGATCTAAATAATGATGTGCAATGGACAAAACAATATTTAATTTCCAGTCCAGTTAAAATAAAAAATAGTAATATTATACTGTATCATTGACATTATAGTAGTATATCAGATATTCTGTCATCCCTTCTACTTTTCATTGTGGGTACTGCATTATTTCATCCTCTATAGTAGTATATCAGATATTCTGTCATCCCTTCTACTTTTCATTGTGGGTACTGCATTATTTCATCCTCACTGGCATTTTTTATGATAATTATTATTGTCATTTGTGCACAGTACATCATTGTTGAGAGGAAAATGTTTATTCACATAATTATGCTGGATGCACTTATATATATATGGCTCTACTTGTGAGAATTCACTCTGTGCCTATATGGAATTTAAAACAGTGTTCACAGAGCGGATCCTAAGGCAAATTCAGCTGCATGTTTTTTTTTTTTTTACTCTCCAATGCCCTATTATTCCTCACTGAAAATTCCCAGGGCTCTTTTTCACAACTAACACAAGAGATGTTCTGCTTTCATTTCAACATTGCAGCTTTTCAATGCCTATGTGTTCTTTTACTCTGCTGGTTAAGATGGTTTTCTAACAAGGGTAAGCATTTCAAGTATGAAGCACATTTTGGGAACATGTAGACAGTGTGGTACAAGGGCAGGTGAGTGGAAGAAAAAAGCACAGAACTGAATTATCAACACCAAAAAATTGCAAGAGCCCATGCTGTTATGCCTTTTTGGATGGAGCAAGACAACTGGAAAAGAAAAATAAACTCAAACAACCAAAAATGACTTAAAGGGGCAGTTCAACAAGAAGTCTCACACAGCCAAGTAAGAAAACCCAAAACACAAAAAAACAACCTTCAGCTTGACAGACTGTGCTTTTATACAAGGCCAAACAAAGGCAGGGGCTGATGCTGATCAGAAATCCACCTCAGGTGAGTCTGTCTGTTAGCAAGGCTACTGTCGCTCAAGCCCCTACAGTCCCATCCTGGTGCACATCTCAATGGAATGGAGAGGTCAGGGAGAATTGCTCACTGGACAGGAAGTGAGCATTTGAGCGAACAGACAAGAGAATACTATTAGCAGAGGGGAAAAGTGCTGAACTTCTGTTATAATCTGATATATGTCACAACCCCAGGGCACACATACTCCAGGGCTGGGGAAGATGCAGTTCAGTGCTTTTCAAATGTCTTTGAATATCTTGTCTTCCCTCTGGATCAAAGACAAGAATGAACCTCATTTACAGTGTGTCAGAAATCACTATGGTAACCTGCAGATTACAGGCAAGACATTGCCATTGTGCCCATCAGCAATTTAATTTTAATGGCTTATGTAAATATTCTGCTGTGTTAAACATATAAAGAGTAATATAATTTGTCACTATTAAGATCATCTCCCGGACAAGTAAGACTATGGTAATCCCAGTACATATTTCAGATTTGCGGTTCAGTATGCCTATGAGCACATAGCAACAGTTTATGTTTCCTGTTTAGCTTTAAACAGCAATACGGAGCATACTCCATTTCCCATGGATTTCATGTTGCTCTCATAGCACGACACAAGAACAATCTGGTATGATCTGCTTTATTTCTGTATTTAATGCATGACTGCACCATGACAGGAAGTTCATTAAGCATATTCAGTTGCACATTACTTTTCAGAGACATCTTAACTGATAGTTAAAATGAATTAAACCATTGAGAGTTCATGAATCCAGTCCAGATGCCATTAAATTCACTAAGAATGAAGGGGTCATTTTACAATGTCAGGTGCTCTATTAATGGGGAAAACCATTGCGAGGTCCTCATTCACTTCACATTGCTTGGTACCACAGTGCCACCATCACAGTGAAAAAATGACTCAAATGTCTGATACTCCACAATCTAAAAAATATCTAAAGCACAATGCCCAGACAGTAGCTCCAGCTTGAAAATAGTGTAATTCCACACAAGGTTTTACCTTGTCAGCATTAGAAAAGAAATGCATAATTTATCAGAAAATACCACCACTTCAGGCAAACAAGTAATGTGACAATGCTTGTATTTGCAGCCATTTTTCACAGTTGTAAAAGCAAGATAGTTTGAAAAGATATTGATCAACCACAATTTATTGATTAGCTAAAGGCCTGCATCATTAGTACACCATGGCCCCCTTCAACCGAGACATTGTATTTCACCGGCACCCTACTGGAACATGCTCTCGTAGTAAGCAAGTGTACCCCATACCAGAACTATCCAAGTTTACATGCAAATTCTGTTGAAAATCTCAAAGTCCTACATCCTTTGATATGAGCACTCACATTATAGGATGTTTCCTTGATAACAACTCCTACCCCTATATTTCTCCTACTTAACACATAAATTGTGACCCTAAGTTAGCAAGTTCCACTGCTATGTATCAGTGGCCTTGTAGTACTTCTATCACTTCACAAGTCACATAAAAACTGTCTGAAATTCATTGAGGCATCTTTCAGGTGTCGTTTAACATTCCACACAATTACAGCCTCTGCTGTAGTTTAGTTTCCAGACCCAGAAATAAAAAAAATCTGGAAAGATCCTGGATTTTCACTAGTGCATGCTTCCTGCCTAGAACTTGTCCTTCCTGTAAAAATATAACTGCCTTGACTGCTAATAATGTACCCTGAAAATGTGATGTAAGATTGTATTGAGATGACAAAAATATGGACTTGTTGCAGGGAGCTTGAAATCAACTAGGACTAAGAGGAGGAATGGCACAATCCAACATCACAGTATTTTAAGTATAAATTAACTTTGGGACAGATTTCTGCAACTCATTTGGATTCTTACATAATTCTAAAACAAGTTTAAAGTTTAAAGTTTAATGCACCTTTGCAAAGACATAGGGTTTATTTAAGTGCCACACACTGAGCTATATTGTGTACAACTACTTCCCCCTAGTGGTGACAACTACATACTTCAGAATTTCTAGAATATCGTAACAAAATATTGTGCCATGTCGTGTCTGCTTTTTTTGAGGGACAGGCAGTTTCTTCAGATGCTCACAGAAACCATTGCTTTCATTGCAGTTCCTCAACCAGGATAAATTAACAAAAATAGGCTATACAACACTTTGTCCTACATGTTTGTGTTATTGTAATATATTTTTTAATTTCACTAACATCTATGTTAATTTTTTACAGATGTACTTTTCCTGTAGATCTGAGCATTAAAGTTATCTCAGGTCAGAATTCTTTCATGCTGTATGTTGTTCAATATTGAGGCACTGGAAGGTGGCCATGAACAGTGACATAAAAATAGTAATACACAGTCAGTACAGAATCTTTTATTATATTTTAACAGAGTATAACATTTAGGGATATTGTGCAATTAATGTAATTGATTCCACAGAATATCTTGCAAATTACCTCCAGATCATTGAGGTTGACGCTATATGACCTTCTGCCTTTCATTTCAAAATGTTCACTTCTTTTGAGTATTCCCACTCAAACCATTTGACAGCAAAATTAATGGGGGAAATGAAATCCAACACTAGTTTAAATTTCATGCTCAAGGTTATTGAAATCACTAATTAAGCCCCTGAAAATTAACTCAACTCCATGCCATGCCCTCTCCTAAATTAAAAGTCAAACTTCTTTAAATGTAGACTTCATGGGAGAAAACTGACAAATGCGTGGGTGTCTTAGATTAAAGTGAAAATAATGACAATAAAAATTCTCCTAACTTACTCCTGCTGCTGGTGTTCATTCCTTATACAAGCTACAGGAGATGTTAGCATTTGGCTATAATGGCTTCTGCTCTCAAGGAAAACCTTATTAAATCCAGGCCATCACTCCCAGCATAATCTCAATTCATTATACTTGCAGAGTACAATGCACATTGTAACCAAGACAAAATTTGATTCATAATTGCCAATGAGGTAAAATACACATACATTTTCAAACAGCTGCAGTGAAATGACCTAAAACAGACAATTTCCAAGATGTGATGATTTTTTTAGGGTGTGCAGCACATGCATGTCTTTCCCTTTTGGTTTGCATGAAGTCTCACATTTCAAAGCACTCAATATTGGATTCTCCGAAATACAAATTCTCAAATTTTAAGGCAATCTGGAACAAAACTGCAGGTGTGATTCTGTATGATCATTGTAGTCTAGCCTGGAAATGACAAAGCTACTGAAGCACCTCTGGCATGGATTCATTCACAACAGGCACCCACTGCCTAGTCTCAACTCACTCTTCAGCCCACTGCTCATCTAGTCCCTTAAGCACTGCTGCATGGCTGTCTGGCCCTGAAGACGCATGTAAAAATCCTTACACTGGAAAAGTGAATTGCATATGCAAATCAAAATCAGACCAATAGATAAATTACAATTACTATTATTTACACATTACGATTACACTGTTATGCACAAAATATAATTTTGGTACATGTATATAAATCATACATTTGTGGATTGAGGAAACGGTGAACCAGTTGGCTCACGAAAACCAGAATTTCAAATATTGTAAGACGCAACGTTTTAAAAGGAATGAATGGTTTTAATAGTTTATTATTGCTGTGGTCAGAGTTCTGGAAACAGAGCACATGTTTGGTTGGTGAGCCGAGGCAGTGGTCCTCCCAGCTAAAGCCCACACGGTGCTGGCAGTGGGCCCTCCAGGGAAGGCCAGGCGAGCGCCCTTCCCTCCCCCTGCCTGAAGTGGGGGTAGTGGGGGTGGGGTCGCTGCGCTCACAGCCTGAAGATGCCCTCTCCGTTGGCAGCGTTGGCATTCTCCCAGTCGCTAGGAGACAGCAGGCACTCGTCAGCGCTGAAATCCTGAGGCGTCACCCCAATGTCCAGGACTTGGGGGTTAGAACGAGACTCAGCGAGTCTAGAAATGGGATTGTAGAAAGAGAGGGGTGGGGAGGGGGTAGGGGGTAAATGTCAGGACATTTTTTGGTTTGGGATTGAGCGTCACCAGCACAAACCTTGGCATCAACACTCATGGTAGAACATTGGACAATGTATTCATTTGAAAGGTTAGCTTCATTATTTGCTATGTTATCACAGTTTAATGACTTGAAAACAAAGGGAAGCTAGCTGCATCACAATCGGATACAAAAACCTTTGCTGCCAACACTAAGCAATGTTTAAAGGTCATCTCCTCCCTCCTTTAAAAGGCCAAGTATTTGTGCTTGTCCACTGCAAACTGAAGGGTCTCTTCAGGACGTAGTAAGACAAAAAGGTACCCCTTTCTTCTGTAAAATGGTGCTGTGCCACAATACCAACTGATAAAAACTACCAAGTCCAAATAGACAGAAAGTGGTATTCATTTACAACTTTAAAAATGCCAATTTCATAAATGTCTTGTTAAAAAAAGCACTTTGTTGTTCATGAAAAACACCACCAATGGATGAACAATTAATTATTTTGGTCCATTTACTATGTTACCAAGTCAAAAAGTGTGGTTCAATTTCAAACAATCCAAATGAACTGTTAAACTAAGATAACATCAAAATGTTTAACATGGATATTACTATACAATAATTCATGCTTCATTTCAGCATAAAGCATCATCTAATTGTTCAGCAAGATGCAAACCAGGCACAAGCTGGAGGCATAATTTACGATCACCTTCTGAGGAGCTCAAACATCAAGACCATGCATTCATTTGCTGTGCTCGTAACTCAAATTCGAGCAGCATGACCCTGTGCAGTCAGTCATGTTCCTTTCTGTGGATTCCAGGTGTGAAATCGCACCCATGTTTGACACACTGCATCCACTGCCAAACAAGGAGGCCAAAGCCCCTCAGAGAGTTCCGCTTGATGTCCCGTATTTGGTTTGTAAATCAGTACTGCAAGGCCTACTGAACTATCATGAACTTGGCATGTGAAGCCGAATACCAACATATTTATGATTTAGAATGAAAATGATGTGCTTTAATAAGATATACATATTAAACCAAGCTAAACTACGCATTACATTTTAAGGAACAATTCTTCGAGACTAAGCTGTAGCAGTGAGTGGTTGCTGAAACATAAAAATGAAAGAAAAAAAAAAAAAAAAAAAAAAAAAAAAAATCAGGACGCCAGAGACTTGTCCAACTCAGAACTCTGCCATAATGCAATGCATAGAATTCGGAGTTTCATAGTGTTTCCGTTTTCAGACCTCAACTTCCTCATTGATAAAAATGACAACGATGATTCATCCATCAGAGCAGAATGGCAGAATTCTGAATCTCTCCAATGATGCTTCTGGACTCAATCATCAACTATTCAAAACAGTTATTTACTACAGCTAATACAATGAATGGGGGTGGTAGTTGGTGACTATATGACTGAAGGGAAGGGAATTAGGGAGTCATGAGATGGAGGGGGGGGGGAGGGCATGAGCGGTGTGAGCAGGAATCTGGCAAACAGCACTTTGGTCACGGCACAGAAACACCGTTACCTGTTGATGACTGAAAGCTATCCAAACTGCGGCTGGGGACGCAAAGAGAATGGGAGAATCAGACTGCTGTATGAAAACATACACCTGATATACCGGGAGCAATAAGTGGTAAACTTAAGGCATAACAAGGTAACACCACGCATCCTACATTTGGCTTACAAAATTCCAAAGAAACACATTTTGAGTCCTTAGAGCTATGCAATAGATATTCCACAATGAGCTCATTCGGTGATAATGCAAATCTACTTTAGATATGATGTTCTCATACCACTCTGAACCCTGAAACTTTACTCATATAATAGATAGTCACTATGAATTCAGCACAGGTTCCTGGCCCTCTTCACAGTTTATATTTGTGACCAAATTTAAATTAAATAAATTTCAATAAAAGAAAGCTATTGGTTCTTCAGGGAATATCTCATGCTGTACGACAAGCCATTTAATTGTGTACACATTTCAGTGTTAAAATGACTTGACCATACATGGTGTCCTCCAAATGCTGATGGTTTGTTTGGTTTCTGGGTCACTGACATAAACATTTAGACCTGTTGAGTGCAGTTTTTATCCAATAACTCTGAATCCATGATGGACTTTGAAAGTTTCATAGATTAATTTAGGCTTTTATCAGTTATTGCTTTCTACAAGCAAAATCATTGTTCACTCAAGTGGTTTGCCATGAGAGGTCTGTACAAATTCCTTCTTGATTGAGGTTGCATAAGCAAAAGCACAAAGGTATTCATACGGTGACAAAAAAGGACAGAAGAATTTGTGGACATTCATGTTCCTCACAACATGGACCAATTTATCGTATGCAGTCCGAACACACTAGATATGGGGGGTAGTACATATGGCTCACCTTGAAAAGGCTTCATCCAGACCATCATCAAGTTCCTACAGGGGGGAAACAGGAGTTTTAGTTTGTTGTATTTCACACCAAAATGTATTACAGATGGCACAAACTTTGGGAAGGGGAATGTTGAGAGCGCCACCACCCCCCCTTCCTCTCCCGAGCCCCAGGTTCTTGGCTAGAGATACTAGGCTGTGTCCAGGCCCTGGCTGGCCTGTGGGCACCTCTTACCCATATGGTATTGTTGTTCTCTGCATTGTGGCGGTGTGCCACGAAGGGATCGTCCATATGGCCAGAGTCCTCGCCCAGGCTGGCAAACCCAGCGATGGCACCCTCGTCCAAATCTAACAGGTTCCCTGTTGCGACTTCTGAGGTGATAAGCAAAAAAAAAAAAAAAAAAGAATGAAAAAAGTGCTTCATCATTCATTGAGGAAACATGAAATCAACAACTTCAGAGCTTTCCTCAAAAAAAAAAAAACAAAATAACTCAAAGAGTTGGCACTCATTTTTCAGCATGTACAAGCATCATTAGCAAAGGGCAGTAACGCACAGCTGGTAAAATAAGGACTATGTTTGAATAATGGATCCTCCTTATGTCTCAGGCCTCCACTGAATTTTCATGGCCCTTGGGCCACAGTCCACACTTTGCCTTGCACTTAATACATGCTTCTCCATACAAGTAGTGTTTGCTCTTTTCCTGAAGAACAAAAATTAAGCCTTAAATTGTTAAATGCCAGATGTAAAACAGAAGCGAGATCATCCAGTCCAACACAGGAGTGACAGAATGGGTGTTATCGGAAGGAGCGGAGATGACCCCTACATCCTTATTACTAAAGGAATTTAGGAGAAACCCAAGGGAATATGCACACAGTCACACACCTGAGACTGGCTAGGGAGCTTCAGCGATATATAAACATCTTCAGAAAAAGAAACTGCCCCAAGCCTGACCTGAGGCAACTTCCACCACCGCCTGTTTTCAATGTTACTGAAGACAAAGAACTCAGGGGATTTAAATTCCTGTGTGCACGTGTGCGCGAGCGTGTGCGGGGCAACTGGGTCAGTAGGGGAAAAGGCTAACTTTAATGGCTGCACCCTTCCCATCATTCTCACTTTGATCATTACAGCGTTCCTGTCAATGATGATCACAGAGCCCTCTCACAAAGAGCGGCGGAATTTTATTCACAAACACCTCACATTAAACACCCCATTCATCACCCCGCCGACACAGATGTTTGAGCAGCAGGGGTAGGGTGGGGGGTGCAGACGGTACAGACTCCTGAAACAGCAGCTTAGCACAGCTAATGTCCAGCTCGTCTGGGATGCAGGAGTCTGCAGCTGGGCACGGCTTCAAGAACGCAGATCAGGGAGTTCAACCTGGCTATTTTTCTTTTTAATATGAAGAGCCATTTCACAGATGGCATTCAAATTCTGGTCTATAGTCTTCTAATGAATCACTTCAGAGCAACGAAACTTTTAGAAATTTGTTTAAAACTAATTAAAGCTAGCTAAAGCTAAAACACTAGTTATAGTGTAGGACATTAATCATTATAAATGGACAATTGAAAACTTGCAACTATTGAGGCTGCAATGACAAGTGACCAAATACCAGAAAACACAGACATCCCCCTGAAATGATTTTAAGACCCACCTCTGCAGTAGGTGTATGCAATATCAATATAATAAAGACTCAAAACATGTAAGTGGAGCATGCCAAGATATTGCGGCTCATGAAAATAATGACTACAAATTGTTAGGGCATGTGAGCCTGCTCACTACCTGTAGTAACTTACCCCCTCCTTTTAGGCTGGCAAAGCTAGCAGATCTTTCTGACTGGGAGCTGCTCGTTACTTCACCATCAGAACCCAACTTGACCCACTTCTCCTTTTCTGTGAAAGAATCAGGGTAAGTTATCACACTCAACTCATTTCCCAATTCCCCAGACAACAAAAGAAAGTGTACTCCCAAACACTCAATCACCACTTCAAATACAATACAGACGGTCCAAGATACAATGGTCCCACTTACGACTGTTCTACTTTAAGGTGGTGCAATAGCATCACTTTCAGTACAGTATTCAATAAATTACATGAGATATTCAACACTTTATTGTAAAATAGGCTTTGTGTTAATGATGGTGCCCAACTGCAGGCTAATGCAAGTGCTCTAATCATGTTTAAGGTAGGCGAGGCTATGATGTTTTGTAGGTTAGGTGTATTAGGTGAATTACATGCATTTTGTACATACAATATTTTCCGCCTACGATGATTTTAATTGGAACGTAACCCCATCGTAAATAAGGGACTGTCTGTATTCCTAAAAGCCCATGGTAGGCCACTGCACCCTGCAATCCCAAACCAAGGGGTAAGCAATATCACATAACTAAACTCATGCCCTCCCATGTTACAATATGTCCCCAGAAAGGGGTTGAGCTGTGAAGTCAAAACCAATGGTGCATCCTTTCTGACATTCAGCTACCTATGTGCGCAACCACCCCATTGCACCATTCCTCAAGAACTAAATGTCATCTTTGAGAAAACCACAGATACCTTCTTTGGCGACTTGCCAGAACTCAAAGGCCACACGGAAGGCTTGCGCAACAGTTAGAGTCACAGCTTGTGCCTGAAAGAGAGTGCCACATTGTTAGAGTAACTCCCATCTTCTGCTTTCTTATCCTATGGATAGAATATCCCAGCTACATCAGGTGTTGGCCGGGAACGTATTAATCTTGCAGGAAATCATCAAGGTACCTTAAAGTGGTTAGTCTGAAAATAACGGCCTTTCTATCGGATTTTGAGAAACCTCAGGGTGTAAGTAGATCATGCATGTCTAGTGGGCTGGGAGGGAAGCAGGAAAGGGTAGGAAGAAGCCCTTTTCAAATGAAGACTGCGAGAAGGGCAGTTTAGGATAAACCACCAAACTAGACAGGTTTCACATGCTGTGTGATGAGTGCAGTGCAACACACTGCAGTTCCTCTTTTTGAAGTGAAAACAACTGAAAGATTGAAAAGGCCATCTCCATTTAGCATTGACCAGTAACTCCCATGATACCTTGCAAATGACAACACCCCAACCCACAAACCCCGCCCTTCATTTCCTGCTGGCACTCACCACTTTCCTCTTGGTGCAGAGGTATGCATGGCACTCCAGTGTCTCGTTCTGCTGGCTCTGGGCGATGTAGGCAAACACTTTGTCGTGCACCTTGTCAGCCGTGCAGTATGATATCCTGTGGGATAGAGGTTACTCGAGAGGGTGAGCCAGCAAGGCACTGTACAAACCTGCTCTGACCTCAGGCAATTAAGTGCAATTAGCACATTTTCAATAATTATGCAACAGTTCTGCGTGGTTTAATCACAAGCTACACTGTAATCTGTGGAACTATGGCACCTTTGTAAGCCTCTCTGGATAAATTCCTAAATGTAGCATATAATATAAAAGTAGCCAACTAGCTTGATTACTGAAGGTCCACATATTCACCATCTCCTGTTCTGCGCCAAGGACATCCATGACTATGGCATACCGAGGCCACAGACACCTGGTCCCCAAAATGTGGGCTGTACTTGTCAAAAATGACCAGCGGTTTTAATTGGTTCACCCCAGAAAAAATGCCACTCTTTGACAGCTAAGGTAGAGAGCAACTCACCAAGAAAAATGCAGCCTGTCGGGTGGCAAAAATTAACTCCCTCTCCAGAGATTTGCAGGGGTTGGCTGCTGGCAAATCATTGTAATATTCCAATGTTTTTGGCTGCCCTTTCAAAAAAAATTACAGGAAAAAAAAAAAAAAAAAAAAAACTACTTGGTCTTATTAAAATTGTTCACTCTTGACCAAGCTCAAGCTTACCAATTTGAGGATTTCCAGACTGTACTTAGAGAATTCTGCTAACACAATCAATTTTGTTGAGAACTAGTCTTGTCTTTACAAAGGTTATGCCAAAAACTGAGCACATATATGGCTATGAAAATCAAAAGATTCGGTTCATTTATTGGGAGCAATCATTGTGTCATTAACTTAGCAATATACTTCCAGGAACACCAGCAGCGTATGTGCTCAGATCCAAAGCTTGCAATTCCTTCTCGGTTAACCTTTTCTTTAGGCCCTCTGACGGAGACTTCGCACTAAGGGGTGTGAAGGAAGACTGTCATTCACGGAAGCCTGTCATGTGGGTGTGTGCTGGCAGGAGAGAACACCAGCACACACCCACGCAAACAGGCGGCCCACAAGCCTTCAAACAGGCACTTAATAAAGCTGTCTGGAAGTACTTTCAGCTCCAAATGCTTAATCTCTGGGCCATTTTTAAAATCACATCCACCTTCAGTGACTAAAATATAGTGCAATGTTGACTGCATTGAACACCCACTTTACAGCCTCTGCAAGATTTATACAAAATACTTCATCCAGTGAGAAAACTTGGAGAGTGAATTTCTCAGCTGCGAGGAATTTCTGCATCTAGCGATGACGACATTTAGGCCTTTGATTCTTTACAGACATACACATTTCACATATGGTGTGACTATGGGAAGCAAGCAAAGAATTTGTGGATAACAGAAACCAGAAATGGGGCACAGCTGAGTCATTAATAAAATGAGTAGTGCTTACAGCATCTATACAGGGGGAGTCCTGACAGGTGGTATGAAATTGATGTGAAAAAAATTTGTTCAATGTTTTTAAAAGGTAAAAGGTGTTTGTAAAGGTACAAAGAGTGCTCCCTTGGCATGATGTACTGGAATTAACAGGCTTGTTTTGGCCATGTCTGTGTAAACCTGCAGTCAGCAGCATGGCGTTGGATTCTAAGAGGGAAGGAGATTTATAGGACACAGCTCCTGCACTTTACACCCACTCCCATTCCCCCTCAAAGTGAAAACACTGCAGATCTCATGTGATCGATGGAGGTGGAGTGGAAATAATGTGAAACAAACCCCCCCCACAGGTCACCATTAACCACCTGCGAATGGAGACTGAAAGGAATTCATGCTAAATGTTTCATATGGAAAGCATTCACGTCACCCACCTGTATATTGATATGTTCTCGATCACCTGATTGGACAAGCTGTCATACAGGATAATTCCTCGAGGGGACACCTTTAGGGTCACCTTCTGGAGCTTCTTTCCACTGGCTTTGGCCTGTTTGGACAGAGATTGAAAAATATTTGGGAAAGTCAAAGAGTGTCTTTGAAGGTTTGTAAATCCTACAGAAACCATTTAGTACTGAAACTCTTCCTGTTTATGAAAACTAGTTCAGTAAAATGACCAAATTTTAACTGTACACATCACAAAACACTGTGCCTACTTTGGACAAATAGCCATTGTCTATGTGGGAAAAAAAAAATCATACCCACCAACAGAACATTATATTGGTAAGTACAGTACTACCATTCACTGTGGTACACTACATTCACTGTTCGCTTCAGCACTGGTAGGCTCTGGCCTTGATTGAGTCGCATTTATATAAACTGTTTGTTTAACATATGCCCAGTCGTATGGTGACCTACATTACATACCAGAAAAACATCACCTGTGTTTATAACTGGATGCAGTTCGAGCCGCTTTACTGAAGTACTGACCAAAGTCAACGTCCTGGGAAAACAAACACTACTCTGAATACCCCAGTGGTCTTCCACCCATTGAAACGTCATTCTCCTTCAAGCTCTTATAAAACCGACAGGGCTTATTTGTCAGCGGGTACAGTGAGGCCCCACTCCTCCAAAGGTGATTTAGGGTTAGAGGCGAAAAAGGAAAACACTCCCACCAGTGTATTGATGTAAATAAAAAATATGAAAGGCAGGATATTGCCAAAATAAATGAATGGTAGTTTGTCTTACAAAACAGTGTTTAAAAACATGTCAGGAATTTTAAGCTCACTCTACCAACAGAATATCAACTATACAGTGTTTTATCAGTGCTTCTACCTTTTGCTAATGACAGAGGTATTTTTGGGGGAAGATGCAGAAACTTTCCAAAACCTGGGCTGACCAGAGCGCTCTCTTGACTTGTCCTGGCAAAGTTTGGTATGACTGTCCCAGAGCCCTGGAGCACAGGATTAACGGATCACACTCTTGGGGCAGGTCTCAATTTGCATGGGCTCTAATCACAAATGCAGCGGTTTATTTCTCATCCCAGGTAAGCATGACTCACACTATGACAGTAAGTGAGAAGCCCACGCCACCAGATTCCTGGCCAAACGCTTGCCATTGTTTGGTATTCTGCAAAAAGTCAGGTATCATGACTAAGGTTGTGAAGACCACCTACGGTGCAGCTGACCAAAACCAAGCACACCTCTTTTCATGCTCCGTGTGTTGTTTATGGGCTCGGAGACCTTGGTTCAAATTTCTGGGACTAAACACATTTAACAAAGTATCTTAAGCAGCTTTTGTTTTTGGATTAGCAGACTGCATGTGGAAACATTACTTGCATTTCAAGGACAAAACAAGAAAGAGGCCATTGCTTTCTTTACAACATCCCTTTCGAGACACAGAATCCTATAAACTATAAAATCTGACAGGTCTCTGTGTGGGGCTGCTGGACACTAGTTGGGGATTAGGGTTGGATCTGGACAGGGTTGATGAGTCTGACATGGTTTTCTCACCACAACTGTGAAATTTAAAGACATAAGGAAAAAAATAATTCTAGGCCAAACCAGAAGAATCCAGAACTTACCCTCTGACAACAAGTGCTTTAATAGCAAATACAACACTGCCAGCTTCTTAACATCCTCTAATTAACATAATTTACTGGTTGTGCCTATGAATGACTAAGGGTGGGTGACTGCCATTCAGGCTTTATCATAGTGACTGGGCCTGTGGGAGTGGTACTCACTGTAGCGACAATCCTTTTGACAGCTGCAGCGGACAGCTCCTCACCCTTGGGCTGCTCCACCAGCGTCACGCCCAGATATTTCAGGTTGAAGGCCATGCCCTCCAGCAGGGTCTCTCGTGTGTCCGACCAGTTCTCTGGAAGCTCTGGGGGGATAAGGGGGTGGTAGATTACAGATGGGATTAATAGCGATACAATGTCCATTAACCCTTGTGATTTAACCAATGGATGTACACTTTCTTTATGAAAGGTAAATTTAGTGCACTGAAAACTGTTCCATTAAATGTTCAAATTTTATATTTTTAGTCAGAATACTATATTATTTAGTTATCAAAAAGTGAAAATACTAGGTCGATATTCCAATATCTGTCAATTTAACAAAACAGTTATCATCAAATAAAAATTCTTAGACTGACTGGTTTATTAACCATAGCATGTATGCAAGAAGTTAACGAGTTAATATAGAAATATGCTTGGAAGCAACTGGCAGGGAAAGATGAAGGTAAAAGGTTATTGATATGATTACAGTGTCACGGGCCTAAAATGTCAGACTTTGTTTTGTTGCCATTGCGTCCGGAACACTGGCGTAATCAAGGTTTTTAACCCTCCACCTAATCAATGCACACACATAGACACATGATCGCCTGGCCCAGTCTGTTTTTTCAGGGGCCCTGGGAATGCAAAGATAAGCATGGATTTCCACCCTCCGAATAGCAGGGTGTGTCCTTTGACCCATTCTTTCAAGGCAGTTACCTTTCAAAATGCTCAGAAAGGGCACACGCATTACAGAGTTACAGCATGTCTCACTGAGAATACAAACACAGATATTTTTACTACAGACTTCTGAGCTCTGACCGGGGTATTTCTGGGGAGGGAGGGAGGGAAAGACTCACTTACCTGCTATGCATGAGGTCTGTCAGGGTCAACCAGCCAAACAATCCCCTGGTGACAACCATGCCCCTACCAGAGGTAAGTAAACACAGACCAGCCCTCCCTATCTAGGAAAGACTGCAACTAGTTACCCACTTCTTTTTGATCACAGTCCAACCACACAAATGGTACATTTTGTGATAAAGAATTTTGGGCAGGTAAGTAACTACTGCTTTTAACTGTTAGAACAACATCAGCTAGAACTGGACCCTCCCCCTCCCACCTCCACCCCCGACTGGTTCACTGACCTCAGGACCCAGCTCTGGTGTAAACAACATGGGTCTGAACTTCAGGAATCTCAGCCAACCTCCACAGAAATCCCAGAGGTTGTATTTTTCAAAATACAGTAAAAGGGCACTGATCAGTACCACTGATTCCCTCCAGTCAAAGGCCCTGCTGTTCTGTAAGATGTTTTCCCAAATTCCAGAACTCCACAGAGGAGAATGCAAAGAGGAAAAACAAAATCAGACCAAAAACCCGGCATCTCAGACCATAGGTGGGGGGGATGTAAACAGTGAGAAATAAAAATACTACCGAGAAGCCATAAAAACACCTACTGACAGAAACAGTGACACAGGGTTAAGACAGAAGAGAGAATGGAAGGGGGATGGGGAGAACAAATCCAAGTCAAAATGAGGGAGACATCCATGGAAGACCCCTTCACATCACACACAATCCCAGCAACTAGATTTACATCCCTAAAATTATATTGGAGGAGATGAAGAAAATTGGATGAGATGAAAGAACTGAAATAATGATTCTAGTCCACAGCTCCTCAAATCATCTGTCCTGTCCAAAAACAATCTATAATCCACCCTCTCCTCTCTTCTCCCCACCCCCACACTGGGGGCTAAAGTAATCATCGAAAGCACTGAAACTGAAGGGGGGCCGGGGGCGGGAGCCCAACAGCCGGACTGACAGGTAATTTCATTTTATTCTGATTAGTGAGGCACCCAACAACCTTTAATCACTGTGGAAACTGACACTTCCTCTCCACGCCTCTGGAGAGAGATGCATTCGCGGTGGACGATGCCAGCGCGGCACAAATCACCAGGCCCCCGTGCAAACCCTGAACCTGACAGCATAATGAAAACCATCTTAATCCTATCATGATTTGTGGAAATCAGAAATCCCAAAGAGTATCAAAAAGTTGTGAGTGCAGAAGACAATGCTTAATAAAGAACACAGTACATTCAGAATCTGAAAAGAGACGCGGCCTATAACATGCACAGAACATACTTGACACAACCTTCACTGCGACAGCATGGAATTGAAATTAAATATTACCCAAGCATGAATCAAAAATGACAAAGGGTTCCTGGCGAGTTTTGAGCAATAAAGCAAAACAGCAACTGCGTCTGACTCTAGGGTATTATTTGAGAGGGACTCAATAACTCATGAGGACTGTTTATGCCTTGTTTTGATGCTGTTATGGCAGAACACGCATGTAAAACTCACTTAAAATTAATAAACTTTATACATGCCCTTCATAAACCCATAATACACACCTGCATTTTTCACAGTGTATTTACATGCAACATAGTTTCTTTTTATAGCATGCAACAAGGCCACAAATATAAAGCAGGACAACAAGAAAAATTATTTTACAATAGTCTCCTCATCCAGTCTACACATTACTAAACAGGTCAAGTTAAGATGCTCTTCCCATACAAAACATGTTTACATCCTTTCACCAAAATGAGAGTGGTCTCACAATGGGCTTTCCGGTCTCCAAGCAAAACAGCCGCAAGAGAGATGAATTTGCAATGGGCTTGGATGAATGGATAAGGTTTTAAAAAGTAAAGGACTTCCGCTCAATTAGCAAGAGTGCTAATAGCAGATTTACCACCTAGAACACTTTTGGCCACTGAGAACAGGAAACTGTACATGAGGTGGGTGACCACTTATACACAACTGAAAACTAGATAAGCAGGATAGTGAGGTCATCAATCTACAATGGAGAGACTGCACTTCCTAAACAGTTCTGTCCCCAGTCTAAATTATTTCTATTTCATAGAATGCGATTTGCAGGTTAAAATGTCCTCTGGTCATTAGTCATATTTTTATAATCCAAAAAGAACAGTCATTGCAGTCTCACTTGACCAGGGCCACTGCCCAACTCTCATATTTTGGAGAAAAAAAAATTCACCGGGCATTTTAACAAGCATAGAAATCAGAAAGGTACACTTTATTTCCCCAGTCACCAAGAGGAACTATCGATTATCAATCTAAACATCTAAAAAATCTTTTAAAATAAATAAATATATAAAAAATTTTCCAAATCCTGAATAAGTTTGAACAGAATGTCATGGGAAAGGCATAGGACAGCAAAAATGTGTAGTTTATCATCAACGTTCAAGTGGGTTATATTAGGGACAAGAAACATTAAGATGATAGCAAAAGTCTCATCAAAATTATGACCAGCGGCTGCTAGATCGCTGACCTCCTTAAGGCACAGTTCCAGTATGTTACCACAGTCTGGTACTGAATATGGACCATGCCAGGACTGTGTCCAGCTGTCCTGAAGGGTGATTCCCCAAGTGATGGACTCTAGATGTGTTCTTTAATTGCTCATCAGCAGCCACTGACTGCTAGTCAATCAGTGTGTCTGAACAAGGCTGTATACACGGAGTCCTCCTCTGGCTGATGTCTATGCAAGCTTAGCTTATGGACTGCAGTGTAAAGAGACATGGCAGCTGACATCACGTTTTGGAAGACAGTGCGTGATTGTGTTCCCCTGGACTGACCGAAAGGGTGACAGTGATATGCGGCTTGTGAGAACAACTGGGGATTCCATACTGGGGTAAATGGGAACACCATAAATCTTTTTTTTTTTTTGGAAATAAACTTTGGTTTATAAGACATTCTATTATTCCAGGCCAGAGCATTCTGAGGAAAAAGGCAGTCTTGGGTAAGCCAAACTCACAAGCCAACTGCAGAGACAAGTCAGCCACAAATTCAGGGGCTTTCATTTACTGAAGTATCCTGGTAGTGTACTAGTAAGATGAAATTCATTAATCTCTAGAATCTTCCAATAAGAGGGTGGGGGTGTGGGAGAGGGGGTCATCAAAGCACATTTCTCAAGGCTCAGAAGGGAGAACAATATAGCACTGCACTGAGGAAACCTGTTCAACAGGTGCAAAAACACAACCCTTGGCCAAAGTGTGAACTACAAAACATGAAAGCATGATAAAGAATTCCATATGGAAAACAGTCTGGCCCTCTTTTGATGTGCCCCTTTACACATTCCTGTGGGATCACGCAACCAATTGGGGGATATATAAATTAAAAAAAAGGCTAGATTAAGACAGAAGCCCATAAAGGTGCACATACCAGATATCCCTAAACAATATCACTACAAGGCCCTGATGCAGTCTGTGACCCACTCACTGACAGAACTATCACTTCTACACAAGCCTATGATTACAACTTCCCATCATTCAGACTGAGAACTTACCCTTTCATAGCCCTCTCAGTAACAGCGGCACAGGACTGGTCTAGCCTAGGCCCTTGACCTGTGCTCTATCCAGCTCACGACTTGAGGAAAGCTGCTCAAGTTTAAGAGCATAGCTGGCATTCCAGTGAGAAAGTGGGTCAGCAGCAGCTCCAAAAGGATTCAATTCCCGGACAAGAACAAAGCCCCTCCTGCAAGCGTGTCCACAACCTCTACTGCCAAAACAGCATCACAACAGACAACAGGGAAAGTTAAACAAAGGATGCAGCAGGTGGGAGATTGTAATGGTGAGGTCTTCAAATATCTGGATAAGAATATCTAGTTTAACGAAAAAAAAACCTAAATGGATGTTGATACACTTTCTTTTGGGCAGTAGGAAGAGCAAAGTAGTACAAGTAGTAAAAAGTAGTAGGAGACTTGGCAGTTTGTCACATGAAAGCTAGCCATGGTTTGAGGGCAGAAAAACAGAACTACATCCTGTACAAAAATGATATCCAGTTAGTCTGTTGTGAAGGATTGTGCAAAGAAACTCAAGTTCTATCCACTCAATCATAAAGTAAAAGACAACACGTGAATTTTGAAACGATCGTAGTCGTTAGGAGACTGCAGGGATTAGGTATGAGATAATAACTAGGTTCTAGAATTTAAGTGTGGCAAGAAGAAAAAGGTGATACATTTGAGAGACAACAGCAAAACATTAACCTCAAGAACGTAAACTCTCGAATGGGCATATCTGTTTTACTCATTTGAAGGGCAATTATTTCACAAGATAATGAAATTCATTCTTCAACTGAAACAATTCTATTTTCAAACTTCGCACTATCAACGCCAGACTATCGAACGCCAGGGTTTTCAATGGGGGAAACTTCTCTCTGTCATTTTAAGAGATTGCTGTTGGTGTCCAGAAATTTACGTTACTTTTGGTGTTTTCACCATATTTATATTTTATGTAGAAATTACAAGGAAGCGCATATGTTACAATCTTCGACACATTCCTTTACCTTGCCAGTTAAATCTGTATAACACTAAGTTACCAGTTAAGACAGTCTAAATAATTTAGAAGTCAAATATTTTATAGAAATGACTTTATCTTGATTTTGAATCCATAGTAGTTTTCTAAGAAGCTATGACTGGCTTATTTATTGCCCTATATCCTATGGGTACTACCACTAAACCGGTAGCTAATCCAGTCCTAAAAACATGAACAGACATCTTGAATCCAACTAATTATATATGGAATTTTTGTTTTCAAATAGATATTACAGAGACTAATTTAACAACAGTGTAAGACATTCAGCACACATGGCGTAGCCACCTCCGAAATCCCGTAGCAATCTCGACAGCTAGCAACTCTCCCTCAACCTCGTTCGGGAATTGGCAGCATGTGTCTACTATCCTTCCATCCAATGTAATCAACAGGAAGATAAAATTAAGTTGATTAGTATGGTACACGCAAGTAAGCAATCTAGCATGCTGCTCTGGGTTCAACAGGCGCGCTCTACGAGTCGCACAAATATCATTTTAAATCTCGGACAAGCTCCATGTTTAAACTTTGTTGCAGCAATAGGTAAGCGTTTACAGCGCGCGGAATTATGAATAATGAACGGAAACATTTGGAGAGTAAAATGTATCCAGCTACTAAATAATGTACAATGGTGTAAATCTTTTAAAACTTACTTTTGTGTTTGCCTGCACCCCATGACTGTTTTGCAAGACTCGGGCTTCGAATAATGGCCCTGCCAGCCGACTTCAAAGCATCCATATTTTATGATCCAGTGAAGGGAGACCTGAGCCCAACAAGCTCCGGGTATTATCCACCGTAGCTCGAAGAACTCTGCGCGATGTTGGTGTGCTCGCTCCCTCAAACTTTTTGGATTAAATGTTGTCCTCCCACCAGTTTTAAACATTACCCAAGAGCAGACGCTCTAAAGCGGTTCGCCCCAGATGGGCGGTGTTATTTATGTAAATCTACCGGATAATATACATGACGCGTTGCATTCAAAACTATAAATAATGAGAATCCGCACCACCTCTCACAGTTTGCAGTGCTCTGATATGTTGCAGTGAAATCCTGTTCAGGCAAAGAGAAAAGCCTAAAATAAAAAAGGAGTTCAAAGTATTGTACTTTGAAAAAATGTGCTGTGAATTACAATATTAATCTGAGGACGTTAGGTGGAGACATTCTAATAATTGATAATAAACCAGCATTTAATTACAATTTAACTTGTGTTATTTGGGTAAATGTGAATGCATATGGTAATTACTCGTCCTGACGATCTGTAACTGTGGTCCCAGGCAGCTCAATGCACCACTTTCTGAACAATACAGCCACTGTCACACGTGCACGCACATACACACACACACACCTGTATCAGTCAGCCTCCCCGAAGTTATTCAACTCTGAAAGTGTCATACGATGACAAGTTTCTAAACCACGGGTATGTTTCCCATCCAACCAATTAGACTAAGGAGTTGGTCATATCTATGGTTACTGAAGTCTGTCTCAAATGTAAAATAAGTTGTGGGGATCACACCTGCACATTTTAAAAGCATCTACCAAAGGTTTACTTCCATAATTATGCCCAACTCAAACCAGCAATCAAAAACGTTTTGAGTATCCAGAAGGCAGCAGGTTCTTCTGTTCTCATTTACATAAGTAGCATTTATAGGGAATTGGAAGTTTGTAGCTTAATTTGTTTTGAGTTGATTGTAACTACATATGGTGTTTATTTTATATAAAAATCAGGCATGAGGAAGCAACACAAGCAATAGAAGATAAACAAATGTGGCCATCCATGAAGATTTAAGAGAGATCGCTCTGTGTTCAGTCATGATGAAACACATGATTCCATAAATGGCCTGTTGGGAAGCAGGATCCAGATAGAAAATTATCCAACAAGCCCTTAGGAGAAACTCTGGGACTCTGACAACTGAAATCCGTTGATCAAATCTTTGATTTCCAGTTCCAGTTAAAGGCAACAGTTGTCTCCATGTGACAAAGGGGCAAACTAGTTGTTTGAATGTCACTGAAAAATTGTAGCAAAACATGAAGGAAGCAGCTGTCAGGATTATTTATGGAGGCGGAACTGATTATTCTTCTACACCTTACTTAGATTAAAATCTTAGCCTGTGCAAAGTGGGCCCCTTTTGAAATATAACAAAATAACAATCTAATTTTTATTTTTAGAAACATATTCCTGCTTTTAAATATTTTATGCCATCTAAACTGTATTATTTCATTTTACATAATTTCACTGAAGTCTAGTGCAGCCCAGGGAAGTCAGTTATTTGAATGATAGGCCTTTACAGCTATAAAATAAAAACATTTTAATTTTTGTGTACTCCCTCACTGTAGCTGAGTGATGGTGCAGAAATCATGCTGATAGGCACAATTATTGCCACGGTCAAAAATTTACAGTTAAAGCCAAGATTGTTAGGGAAATGTATAATAACAACTGACACATGACAATATTTTTCCAAACAGCTTGCATGACTAGCAAGACTTTTTTAATTCACTGTGAACCCCACAGAAAAGAGAGGAAGATAGGGAGAGAAAACAGGGAAAGAAGTTAAGAAAGAGAGGGAGAGAGAGAAGCAGTTGAGAGAAAATCTAGAAAAGAAACAAAGTTGTGAAGCAATGGCAGACAAAGAAATAGTTTTACTCTAAACAAAAGTTCTCAAAAGCTTCGGGATCCCACAACAACTCTGCAAAGTGCACAATTCAGCCAAAACACACACAATATGATCCACGCCTTCAGGTGACATCAACGTCATGTCAGACTCAATGTATTCATCCCCACATCTTTCATCATGAATGAAAACCAAAACCAACTAAAACTGCTGACAGTTCCTCACACGATTACTGCCTTGAGCATGATGCAAATACTACAACATTCACTGAGAGCAATGTGTCCAAAAATGGTTATTCAGCTAAACCTTACTGCCTGTCTACTGCAAACAGGTGACAAAAGGTTTGTTTTGACCCACATTTTCATGCTTTGTACATCAAAAACATGTTGCTACTCAGCCAATTCATCCATTATACTGTTATAAAAGATTCATATGGATGGAAAAACAATACTCTTACTTGGCACATTCACTGACATGAAACATTCAGCTAGAAACCGATCTTAAATAAAAAGGCGATTTAAACTTTGTATCAAGACCTACAGAAAAATAACACAAATACAGGTTTTCAGTGGCAGAATACCCTTTTTTGCATACGTTACAAAAAAGATTACATTTCCCTTTTTGAATCACATGCCTTTTTAGGGTGCAAAAATTGTTTGGAAAACCACAGAAACCACAGAGGTGACACTGGGGGAAGCAGGAAGCTGTCATATCATTCGATTTTTGTCAAATCTGCGGTAGACTCTGATGGTTTAAGTTAAAATATCAGGTAGCAGGGATAGCGGGAGGGTCCTCTCCAAAAAAATAAACGTACAGTCTCAAGGCACTGTGGATATGACAACTGGCTAAATCAATTAACTTGACATCACAAGGTTCAGCTTTTAAATAGCTTGGGCATTCTCCAATAGCATCATGTGACAATCTTTTAGCTAGTCCTGTCAAATTTGGTCCGCTAGGAAATGAAGGGTGTATTTAGCATAATATTTTTTTTTCTACATTTAGGGCAGTATTTATTCTTTTACATCTCAAACTACCTCAGAGAAGTTGTTTCAAATCCATTCAAAATGTTTCATGCATCACTTGACTACAGTATTTAAAGTTTTACAAAAAAACCCATGACTTACTACAACTGCATGGCTGTGGCATTAACATAGAGGACTCTACCTCCAGAATAAAACTGGTGTCATCATAGCTGGAGGCACCACTGAAAATAACTCATAATACTTGAAGTCACAGGGTCTGGAAACTAGGAAAAGGATGTCCATTCTGTGACAAATATTCTCATTTCAATGTATGGTATTGCAGGCAGCAGAGGAATATGAGAAAACAAAAACAAACACATTACCAACTGTTTGCTTTGCATTACATTCTTTAAACACAGTTGGTAACATTTACCTTAATGTAAAGTTATACAGTGCCTGCATTCAGGTTCTGACTTAAACATCCTTGCACCAGACATGAAAGTGGGCCTTATCTTTTGAATCACATGAAACCAAATCAAAACATGAAGGCAAATGAGTAAAGAGGGAAAGGTTTACGTAAATCAGCAGTTCTGCACTGACCCAGAAAAGAGATGTGCCAACATTCTGTGAGGGTTCTCTAAACACTTACGAGGGGGGAAAAACACTGCGCAGTCCTAGGTGATGCAATGTCCCTTTTTTGTCTTTTAACTACAACAATACGGTCACACAATACAATGTCTTCTTAACCAGGGGAGAAAACAACAACAACAACAACCAAAAAAGGACGTTCTCAGCATTAAATACACAAGAGTTCATCTGCAACTGGGCCAAAAAATAGTAAGGGTGGGGGAGGCATTCACTTTTTGAGGGGCTGATAGACTGAAGCGTTGGGATCCAGACCCGAGGGGCTGCTGTCCATGAACTTGGATGAGTAGTGGGGGGTCACCGGGTTCATGTTATTGGTGTCTGCCGTGTAGGTGATGCTGGGCATGACTGCCATCACCTCGGCAATTTTCTGTTTAAGGTCCTTGATCTCCTGATCTTTCTGGATGATTTGACCTGTGGATGAAAGAGAAATGGCAAAGACTGGATCACATTGGTTGTTTTTCCATTACAAAGAGTTAAATTTGATTTAGTTTATGAACTGTAACTGCATGATCTGTTTTTACAGCATTCATGACATTTACCGTCAGGCAAATCAACTGCACTCTTTTTTAAATGAATATAAAAAAACCCATGTGCAGCATTTTATTGCTATGGTTTGTAATTGATGTGCTTTTTCCCAAGACCATGGTTCTGCAGTTATTATTATTATTGTTATTGATAAGAGATATAAGCAATGTGAAATTAATCAACAGGTGTTTCTTTCCACTATTTGTAACTAATAGAATAGGGCAGCCAATTTCTGGTGTCATAAAACCGCATTCTTCCATCACTACTCACTACAACCCAACACTGCCTTGGCAGGACACAGTCATACTTGAAGTCAGCCACTAGTTGTGATTAGCTCCACACCTAAGAGGGGAGACCACGGGACAGGACAGGATAGGATGAAACAGACCTTGGGCGATCTCCAGCTGTCTCTTGGCGTCACCCAGCGCTGAAAAGAGGTCCAGTTTGATTCGAGTTTCGGCGCTGAGGCTATTCTCCAGGTGCTGAGTCTTGTCCTGCATGGCTGAAAGTGCGGACATCAGCACCTCTGTGTCCTTCTCGTTTTCCTTATATTTACGCAGCTCCTGAAGGAGAAGGAGAAAAAGGTGCAGATGGAGGTGGTCACACCCAGGCAATTATAGGAGCATTCCCATATAGTGGCTGGGCTTCTAGGGACTGCATCAGTTGTACTTCCACAGTCAGACAAACAAGTTTGGCTTGAAGTTTTAGGCATGAATTCACCCAAGCTTTTGGCTCCAAGATTCAGACTGCTGGTCTGTTTTTTTTTTTTTTTTTTTTTTTGTTGTTGTTACAGCCTCAGAGGAGCCCAATGTTACTCTAAATCCTGTCTGTACAATGCAAAGTTGGTGCTGTATTCCCAGTGAAATGCAGTAATTAATGTTCACATTTTGCTAAAGGGCTTCCTGTAACAACCCTGCCCTTGATCTTGAAAACACCCCTGACTGGCCCGCTGAAGACCAAGGGGATTAGATGGCCAGAAAGTACAGGCTTGAAACAACAAGACTAACGACTGGAGCACCACTGAGGCACTGAAAAGTTGTGTAAGCAATCATGGCTGAAATTATGAAAACAACCTGTAGTTAGTCTATAAACTGGTATTTGAACAAGAAAATAAGAAAGTTCAATGCAAAATCCAGGGACTTTGAGAAGACTGGTTAGGCTGGATACTGTGTTAGCAGCAGGCCAGCGGAATTACTGTTCATTGTGGGATGGTGCCATTTGGGCTTGGACTCACCTGCACCTTCATCTCCAGCTCTCTAATCTGCTCCTCTTTGAGCTTCATGTCAATGGTGAGTTTCTTGCACTCTGTCTCCAGCTCACGGATGCGGCTTCTGAGCGAGTCTGTGCACTCTCCTCTGTAGGGAAAAAGCACAAGGTCAGCAAAGGGGCCTGCTCTTAACTTGGTTGCAGGAAGTGACCTCACTCCCCCACTGATAAACTTAATCCATTAAACTAGGAGATGTTCAGAATCTGCCCCACCCACTCTAGTACAGTTTTAAAGGTTGGGTTATTTCCAGTATTTCCAGTAAATTTCCACATTTCCCACAGAAAGTTTCATGAGAAATTTCATCTCAGCCACTTAAAAAGTGTGAATTATCACACATTACAGTGCTAATGTACTGACAAGATGGTGATGAAACACAGGTGTGCAGCCCACCTGGATGCAGCTGCCATGGCGACAGCCCGTGCAGCAGTGGCCTCCTCCAGCTTCTTGCGCTTCTTTTCCTCGGCCAGCTGCTTCTCCAGTGCTACCCGTGCCTCCTGCTCTGCCTTCAGCCTCTTCTCCAGCTGGCTGATAGTCTGCTTATCCTTCTGCTTGGCCTGGATGGCATTGTGAAGCCTACAGACAGCAGACACAGCCCAAATCACAGCATGTGAGACGGGTGTGGAGGCCTACGGTGTGTGTGCGTACATACCAACAAGATACGAATACATTTTTCATTACAGGTGTTCTCAGTATGAGTAACACGTTGCATTTTTAAAGGAGTGTATGACTTCTTAAAAAGGCGTGCTTGGGCAAAAATATCAATTAATCCATCTATTCTACCCAGCACTGTTTGTATTACCACACGAACATTGTGATGCAAATTTAATGATACCATAAATACAAGACGAATCATGCTGTCTCACTAGTTTTGCCACAGGGTAGAAGTACAAGGTGGAAAGCAACGAGGAGAAATACAACCAAAAAAAAAAAACATTTGGCAAGTATCTAGCACCAGCCTGGAGCCTACACTAACCCAGACCCCTCTGTCTAGGCCAGGCTGAGACTAGCCCAGCCATCCCCAGAGGGAACCCTCACTTGTTCTGAAGCAGCTCGTTCTCCTGTCGCAGCTGGCCTAGCTCGGAGCGGATGCTTCTTTCTGTGCTGCTGAGAGAACTGATCTGACTGCGCAGGTCTTGCTCCACCTGTCGGCTTGCCTGTAGATCTGCCTTCAGCTTCTTAATGTCCTGCTCCAGCCTGAAGGGAGAGGAAACAGATGGAGCGAGAAAGAGTGAGACACCTTGGAGAAAGCACACTTTCACTTTGTACACGCACGGCGTCATTCAAATGAAGACTTCCAAATGACACCATTAAGTAACTATCAAACAGATCCAACCTAGCTATCACATCAGTGTAGGTTAGTTTAAATAGATAAAAGAAGATAAATGTTTCATGGTATACATTATCTGTTAGTTTTAGCAACCTGAATTGGCTGAACCAGATGTCAGCACAAGCTCAAAGGAGCACACATTAAAAATCCATTTACTACTGTGAAGCTGCAGTCTAGGTTATAGAGGCTTCTAGCCAACCAGCATTTTAAAACCAGCATTCCATCAACATGTGAGATTCTGTATGAGTAAGAGCTCACCAACTGCTCTATCCCCCCTTCTATGAGTGGCTACTATAGCAACCATGTAATTAGTACAATTAGTGTGCCAATTTAGCTAAACGTGAAAGTCATCTATACCCTAATGTGGTGTTTTATTGTACAAAAATGTAGAATTGCCATCCCATAAATATAAAATAGCACTGATGTAAGAAGACAGATAATGATATTCATGTTCAGATGAAACTGTAGGAACTGTGGAGGTATTCAACTATGGAAACAAACATCACACATGCACAAACATGTGCATCAGGGATAGAGTTGCCTCTGTTTCAATAACTATTTTTTTTTTTAATTAAAAATGCAAGGATATGAATTTCACACATTAAGAACTGACTGCACCAAAATTAAAGTAACCCCTACACACACACACACACTTGTCCATGCATGGGTATCACCACTTTAGCTCACTTTGATAAGCAGCCACCAAGAGGGCCAGAGAAGGAACTCAAAAAACAGACAGAAGAGAAAGAAAACATCTGACCTCTGCATAAAGGTTAAAGCTACAGGCTACAGTAAGTAAGAATCAAGAAAACAGCTCTAATGGTGCCATTCTCTCCATTCAGCTCACACCTCAGCCCTCCCTCGGGCTCTCACAGAAAACAAATGGGATTGGCAAGTCACTTTGTTCCAAAGTCCTGTTTTCACAAAGTCAATTAAATAGTGAAGTACACTGTGTATGGACCGGATATTGTCACAGGGGATCCCAGTGATTGCCAACTACCATTTAGAATAAACATTTTGCCACACTTAAATGTAAACTTCAAATCTACTGCAACTTTAACAGGCACGATAAAAAATAAATGAACCATCAAGCTTGACAAAGTAATTAAAGGAAGCTCAACATCTGTACGTCAATTTTCCATCAAATTTAAAGACCATTTTTGAGATTTTTAGTAATATGACTGTTGCCCCTTCAAACTGCATGAGAGGTAGCAAATCAGTGCTGAAACAAATCTATATAATGATATAATCTGAGATTTAAGACTTGATTGGAAGGCTTGCATCCAAATCGCTCAACATCTCACAAAATGAGTGCTTTGGTGCCAAGAAGCTTGCAATTGTGAAGGAGCGATGTTTAGGAATTTTTAAATATTTGCAAAGTGCCATGTAACTGGGATGCATCAGTGGGGGGTGGAGTGTGATTCTCAGCAGCATGGCCACCCAAGACCAGACTATGCCTGTCGATGTTCAGAGCCCTCTCCAGTTACTCCCACAGCTGTTGTGCCTAACTGCCTGCCCCCCACACCCAGCTTTATTTTGAACCTGTTCTCAACTAAACTGGGCTGAATACATGTAATGCGGTAATGAAAAGCATTTCTGACACCAAAAGCTCTGATTCATTGCAGTGTGTTTTCTCCCATTGACAAAAGTGTACAGATAACGGTGTACCAACTAAACCTTGGACAAAGCACAATGAATGGCATGACACCTTTACACGTCCAAGAAACTGTACTGGTTATTTCCAAAGTTGTTAGGAGGAGTCCACAGTGTCAGCAAGGTTCAAATACAACATATTCACAAGTGGGAAATTAATATGATACTGATAAGGGTGAACCACTAATATCCTTAATCCAGACACACTGTACTATAGTGAATGCAGAATGATTTCATCTAAGCAGTGCAAAGTACAGCGCAGAATGCTTAGAACTGAAATCTGTGCAATGTCCTGAAATGACTTCCGTAGGATTAAGTCCAAGATCCTCACTGTGCACGATAACAACTACATGACGATCACAGTAATTGCTGCAAAATGATCAGTTTTATGCAGAGTGCAATAATTAATGACCTCAGTAAATGAGTTTCGCTGGACACACTGGTATGGCACATATCTGCCAAAAACAAATGCAGTTAATGCATTTGGCTTTCAAAATGATGCCACTGAAGGAACCTTAACCTTTACACTATATAATATTCCATGAAAATCATTTCAACAGAGGTATTGCAATGTGGAGAAGGTGAGGGCTACTGAAAGTGCATGTCCAGTAGTTGCAGTGCTCAAGAGCCTTGTTGAGCTCATCCTTTCCCTAAACTGGACGTGCATGAACATGTATGACCAACACTATTGCACATGATACATCGAATAGCTATTTTTAGTCTAATAACAGCTATCCCCTGCATGTGGCGTTAGGTTTCTTCCCATATTTTTTTTTCCCCCCTTTAGTTGTATCTGATGCCGGAGCACACCTCCAGTTTTCTGAGGCCAGGTGAAATGACTCCGGGAAAAACGCCACTCGTATCTATTCAATGTTGATATGACAACAACAACACTATGATGCTTCTATTGGTAAACAGAAACACATGACTACTAGGATAAAGAGAATAAATGAAAACATATGCTCTGTGTTTTTCAAAGCTAATAGGTACGTTAACCAACATATAGACACAAGGGATATTTTTCTGCCCTGTAAGTATTTCACTGAACTTTGGAGGTGTGTTACGGCATCAGGTATGATGAAAGGGGAAAAAAAATACAGGAAGAAACCTAATGCCACATGCCAGGGATAGCTATTATTGCGCTAAAAATAGCTATCCGATGTATCACGACGGCTATATCGCCCAGCCCTATGTACAAGGTAGCACTATCTGTCAGGAAGTACTTCCAACAAAGTTGATTTGATTCTTGTATTGCTAAAACAAAACCGAGAACAGGATATCAAAATGCATATGATATCAACAGATAGCAATAAGTATTGTACATGAATATTTGGATTGTGGTAAAAATTATGTGCACCTCTATCAAAACAAGCATGTAATATGGGCAAGTTAAGAGTTTGAGGGGCTAAATGGAAATTAAATATATATAAAAAAAATTTTAAAAAAACCTGATGTGTGAAAAACACACCTTTTTTGAAGGGCAGAGATCACCCAGGTGTATCCACACACTCTGGGAATGGGTTGGAGCAGCACAACAAAATGGTAAATGATGTACAAGTAGTGCTGCACCATACAAAATTACAGCATCAGAGTGTCTAGCGGTGACAGTGGAGTGGGGGAGGGGGCTTACCGTACAAGAGAATCTGGCTTGCTGAGCTGGTTGTTGGGTATACAGTTCTCCATCAGCTCTCTGTGAGGGGCTGGGCTCTTCCCTGGACACTTCTGCTTCTTCTCGTTCTTACTAGAGGAAGAGGAGGAGGAGGAGGGGACGCTGCCGTTGGTGGCATTGTGGCTGCGTGGCGAGGAGTTGATCACTGCCCCGCTGGCATTCTTGTAGTTTTTGGAGGAGGTGCTGCTGGCTCCACCCCCTGTTTCCTCTTTCTGGAGGAGGTTCTCCATGCTCCCTGCCAGGTCATTGTTCAATCTCTTGCTGCTGAGGTGGTTCTCCATGTACTCCATCTCCTGGAGTTTAGAGTCTACTGTTTGCAGAATGTTGTTGTTAATCCCTACGTTGTGTTTTTTGGCTTCTTTGTCCCTGCCCTCCTTCCCTTTTTCTCTGTACTCCAGTTCTGGGAGTGGGAGGGAAGTTTTTTTGTTGGCCGGTGCACCATTCTGCGATACTGGTGTGGAATCCACCTCAGAGATCCCTTTGGCTGCAGCAGCTGCTGAGGGAGGTGGAGAGACAGAGGAGAGACATGGGTATTAGATCAGGCTTTGTGGTGAAAGTACTCTAGACTACGAGTCCACCTCTGGCTTATCACCCCAGAGGAACGATGTGCTATGCTAAGCCTGTGATGAGCTAGTGTTCAACAGCGAACTAAACCAGGACATCTGCAAGGCTTAATGGCAGGAGATATACATAACTGTTAACTTTATTTATTTCTTGTGCACAGTGAGTAAATGTGATAGTCACCACTAAAGCAATTTTTAATTCCCTACTGAAAAAAGTAACTTCCAAAAAAGAGCCTATCGTCTGACCTTCAAAGTTTTATTTCGACTTGCATCTGCTCCAGGAATCATTGTAGCAGTGATTTTTGCTTCACACTCACACATAATATCATTACAAATTTGCTTGGGTGGCCACACTTATAAAACATAAAAAATATTTATATATTTTTTGAGCAATTTCATGTTGTCATGCGAAGCCTTCACAAGACATAAAATCCATCATCATATTCTTCAACTGATGGCCTCTCACTGGTTGCTACCTCAGTAAAGACATTAACACAACGTCATAGGTAAATTCCTGAATTTCACTTTTTCAACATACCAACTGTGCAAACAAGCATCTGGCCAACACAAACCAGAAATCTGAATCATAGACAACAGCATAAGACAATGACATTTTTGAAGGAGGGTGATGTCGACCCCACTCCCAAAGGGTTTTGATTGTTTCTGGGAATGGGGGGGTCTCCAGGGCCACCAATGGGAGCTCACCTTCCTCTGCCTCACGCTCCTGTCTCTGGAGCATCTGCTGCTCGGGAGGAAGGGCCTGCTGTAGGAGCTGCATGTAGAACTCGTTCTCCCTCTGTACTTCTTTCTGCTTCCGCAAACGCATCTTGTAGCTGACGTAGCTCTTGAACCCGAACCCCAGTGTCACCACAGGATAGCCAATACTAAAATGGGAAGGGAAGGAAATCAGAGATCATCAAACAAGGTGGAGATAGTGAACACAACACAGGAGTTTCCTATGTAGGTTAGCAGTATGATTCTTTCAGGTTCTAGCCTGAAAGTGAACACCAATTCATTGTGTATGTGAACAGTAATTTGATTGGAAATACTTTTCAGCATATGAATCATGTGTTTAGGTATTTCAACAGAGTATTGTTGACTGTAGAGGATCTTTTCAAGCATTTTACTAAATAAATATTAAGCAAGTTAAAAAATGATGATAAATTAACTGTTTGATGAAAAATTTAGAATGTCAAGCAGTTTGTGCAATTGCGATTATACCACAACTATGAGTTAGTTGGCAAAGAAAATCCCCAAAGCTGGGCAACAAGGGAGTGTGTAGATTGTCTTGCTTATATTTGGGAGCCAAACAAGTGAGGCTAAGGCCTAATCAGGAGAGAGAGCAGCCATGATTTAAAACTTAATCTCACTCAAGTGCATTCCTGAGCATACAGATTGCTCATATGAACCAATTTCACACACACCACTTTCATATTTGTTAACAGACACCAGTGAATTATTCATTCTGTCCAATTCAACAGATTCAATTAACTGTGTAGTTCTTAATGCCATCAGTAGGGTAAAGTACCCATAACAAGAAACCCAATCACTGGGTCTCCAAAAGACTGCTGACACAGCATTTTCCAACAGCTTCCAAGAGTGATCTTCTTTCATCACTCATGTAATGTTACGGCCAAAAAAATACTCATCTCCACTTATATGCTATATTATGGGTGTGGGTTTCAAACTTTAGCTCTAGCCAAACACTAAACATTAGATTCAACGAATAAATCAGTCTTCAATCAAGACCCTTTTTACTTTTAGTGCTAGGCTTGAACAATTGCCTGGACCAACACCAGAACTTCTCAAATAATCCTATAAGGCCTTGTGCTAGATAATAACCTACCGCATTTGCATAATGGTTACACCAAGAAGCATTCCATCAAGACAAGCATGCTATGGACAGTTACAAATGTATTATTTTTCTTGCTGCTAAAATGACATTCTGAGAACTCACCAGTGTGCAGCAAATGGGCGACACAAGTCAACGTGGAAGTTTTTCAGGTCTTTGAAGCGGATTGCTGCTTCTATATATACAAACAGTATCCATAGAGACACTGTAGGTAGACACACGCCCCTTTCTGCAGAGTAAAAGAAAGCAATGCAATTAGAATTCATGTCATACTGTGTTGCAATACTACAGGGAAAAATGAAATAAGCTGAGGGAAGAAAAAAAAAAAAAAAAAAAAAAAAACACACACACACACACACACACCAATGCCTACTCTAGAAATATGTAAATGGTAATATACCCTACTTCCATATTTTGAGCGGCAGTGGAACCTAAAATTTAGTACAGTTTATAGTAAAATTAAGTTGTATTTCACATGTGTCATTCCCAGAATGAGCTCAGATTGTGTGTGTCAATACAGATAGGCCAGTCAATATGAATGTTGTGTTAATAGGCCATTGTGGCACATTCTGCTGAGCCACCCCAGTCAGTAAGTCTAAACTGAGAGCTATAATTACCCTGATAAGTCACACTTCCATTGTGTCACTGACAGAAATAATCATAGAGGCACATACTAGGGGAAAGGCATAAAGACAGTCATATAATTCCTATTAAATAATTCTGAGGGACCATTTAGGTTCATGTGACACATTCTGTTGAGCAGGACTCTCTGAAATTAAATATACAACTGCTTGGGCCAGGAATAATTGGCTAGACCAATTAAATTTACATCTCTGCAATTTTATTGCTTCTGTCAAGTCAATAACTGGTCATATGAAAGTTCTTTGTTTAATGTTCACTTTACACTCTGTTTAACCCTGCTTTTATCAAATTTATAGTGTTCTCATAAGATATGGTCAAGTATTACTTTAACACTGTCCTATTTTCCTATTCATGGTAATTGTTCAGCTTTCATTAGAAATGAGATTTTGTTCTCAGCTGAATTGGCTCAGAGAAGTTTAAATACATGTTCCTGTGACTGCATATGTCTGAAATTTTACATAAACACAACTTGGCATGTCATGCAATCAAATTCAGAGACAAAATCTTGTTTTGTTGTACACAGTCAAATATTTTGGTCCAGACTTTCTTCACAGCATTACTGCTGAGAGGACTGAATCACAAGAACTACAGCATTTAAATGCTTTGCTAAATCTTGTTCTCATTTTGTAATATTTCTAAGTACTCAAGAAAAATGGTATTTAAATGCTTAAATCATAGCATTGCTTTTCAGCCCAACAATGTATTATTAAGGTGTTTGTTGCTATTCTTTGCATATGCAATTGTGGTTGTGTTTATTACACTTGCTCTTGTGTCTCTTGCCATGATGGCACTGCAGGATGTTAAACAAATGAGTAAAAATGTACAGACAAAGAACTCACACTTACCTGTGTGCCACACATACTGCACCCAAACGTACGTACTGGCGGCAAAGAATAGCCATTGTACAGGAATGAAGAGGAGGCATATAATATCTGATGTAAACGCAACACATACAAAAAATACTGAAAATGCCTGCAAGACAAGAGGAGAATACATTGATTAGAAAATATAATAGCTCCAAGCAATGCAAGTCTTACTATCTAAACAACAGATTAACCGGTGAGATTTCTAAAAATCAGTCATTGTGTTTCTTCATTTTCTCATATTTGTAACACATGAAATACCACCAGGCATGTCTAATTCATTTCACAGCGCTACTCACCAGCCCCTGGTATCTGAAGGAGTCGTACACACTTCTGATGAACAGCCAGAAGGGCCACAAATATTCAAATCTGAACTCGAGCACAAAGTCTGCCAGCAGCACCAACGCCCACACAACCAGAAACTTGAGGTAAAGGAAGGTACTAGGGATGAAGGAAAAAAAGGCGAGAATGAGATATGATAGCTGTATGGCCACTTTTCTAAAATACCCAAGTACTCGTATACCTATTGTCAGTCAATGCAGCTGGGACGCAACCCTCTTTTAATATCTCCCCAAGAGCTACAACAATGGCTACTCCTATTCAAATACACTGATTTTATCAGTAGCCAAAACTCGGGACTCTGGGGGTTTCCTTTATATAACAAAGATCTTTTAAAATGGCTCACAGATCTTACAAGATACCCGTATGTCTTTTTTTGTTATGGGGATTACTGAAGTTACGGTGTACAAAAATTAGGTTCTCCAAGGTGGAAAGGATTTTCTTTCTTCTTGGAGATGTTGTAGGGTATTACTCTTATAGAACTGTGCATACTCAGGAGGAATGATACCGTTCATTTAAGAGATGACGTGGTTATTCTAATTAATGATGTTCACCAACAGCAGCAAAGAATATTTAAAACACGGCATGTGCACCTGAATGGGGCAGGCACTGAGAGCTGGCAAACCGTGGTTAAATAATGTCTGATGTATTGCTAATCTATTACTATACTTTTATCTATTTAACCTTTCAGTGACTGCTCACAATCGTTGCGTTGTATTTCCATGCTATCCACTGCGATTGTATTGCTGAACTTTTGGTGATGTTGACTGGCTGAAATGATTAGACGATTTTCAAGACGTAACTTGCGACTGTTGCGAATCTAAAACATTGTATCAATCCAATTTCAACATTTGAATGATAGAATCTGCTCGGAAAAATATTTGTCAAATTGATAATGTGAGAAAATGCTTATTTTCAAAATAAATTGGGTCTAAAATATTTTATTATTAAATGTATCATGTCATATCCAAAAAAAGCTTGAATATAAATGAATATCCAAGAAACACAACAGCGTTGGCTAACATCACTTAATCAAACTATACTGACTGTATATCATTACAAATCTCCTCATTTTGGCTATCTAATAATATGAACGATCCACCTGGCAATACAATGTAGTCAACAAACATTACATTTCCCTTGACTTGTTATTGTAATAACAGAAGTAACAAACTGTAATGCTCTGCTCGCTCCACGACATCTGCGTGAAGTAGAGACAGTAGTACAGATAATTGTGCCGCAGACTGTGTCTGTCTCATCATTTGGAAATCCTTCCAAAATGCCAGGGAGTATGGTAACGTTATCTAGCTAGCTTGCTAACGTGGCAGTTAGCACTGTACAGCTAGCCAGCTAGCCAACAAACATTATGGCACGTATTGTCTTTGATTTTGTAGCTATGAATCAACTTATTGTTACATGCATTATGCCACAAGTGATGTGAGGAATTTTAGATGTTGGCGTCAGCTTAATGTTCTAGTTAGCGGTGATTCGATTTCAAACAAACCCCAGGCTGTTGCTCAGGCCCTGTCCCATAAGTTGACAGCAATCACACCACAACACAGATAGCTAGCTAATGTTAGCTATCCAGCTACCATTTAGCCTTGTGAGAATTCACACCGCGCCAGTGCAATACACAATACACCTGACAGTCTGACCCAAAAGAGCGTATCTCCAGGGTCTGAGTTATTATCGTGTGAACACATCCCAAGCTCCCTTCTTTGTACCTGCCGTATATACCCTCGGTGATTCGGTTCCGTTTTAACGGCCGACGGAGTTTGCTGCAGTCCGCATTGCGCCGCTTCATCCTCCTCCTTTTCGCTTCGACTTTCTAGCTCCTCTCGTAATTTTTTCCAGATTTTTAGCTTCAGAATGAGAAAAAATAACACAACTTTCAACAAAGCGTATGCTGTTATTATTTCTCCAGTGGAAACAAAGAAATAAATAAAAACACTCTTCCGTAGTCCCTCCTCTTTCTTTTTAGCGCAGGCTCCATAAACCGCAACGTATTGCTCAAGCTAAGCTGTAAGACACTTAGTGTATCCAATCATATCCACATGAATGATATATCATTATGATTGATATGGAAAACCACCACTTATATTGCTCTATTGGTAGACTCCGTTTAATGAAGGCGGACAATGTTGCATTAACAGTTGCTCGACGGACCAATCGGATAACTAGTGGACAAATCAGGCAGTGCTCTCTGGCCTATTGGATAACACAGCAGGCAGACAGCCGTATGAGTCTGCGTCTGCGTCAATTTTTGATCCAACGCAGTAGCAACGGTTTCAACTCTGATTGGCTCAGATGGATCCAATGGAGCACCCAGTTCAATCAAAGTATTATGCGCTGAGTGCACGGTGAAAACAATAAGACATCGTTCTTGAGTAAAGCAGCGCTACAAAATTAACAAAGATTGGCCAAATTAATTATCATGGCACAATATGTGCACCCAAGCTGGTTTTTTAAAACTTTAATTCTCTGACTCACACTCCCTTCAGTTTTAATGTGGATTCGTTATTATTATGGAATAGCATTGCCTAAGTAAATTCTTTTTGTTCTGGAAGTAATGGCCAGAAGAATAATCAGTATGGCTATTCAATTTTCCTTTGAGACAGTCATCCCTGTTTTTCATTGCTATTTGTTAATCTGAAAAGATGTTACTGGCTGAAGTAGGAGCATTTAGGAAACCTAAACAAGAAGGACCAATGAAGAAAAAAAATGTGAAAATGAAATCAGAAGTAGAGTTGAGAAGGAAAAGAACAATTTAAGCACAAACTGCAAAATAACCAAAGTTTGGGGTCTGAGGATCTATTGACTATGCCTCTTAGAATAAAAATATCTTTTGACATCAGAAGTCATGCTGAAGTAATCCACATCTAAGGAATTCTTGATTCATCTTAATTCTAATTCTAATTAATGGATTACATGTATTAAAATGAAACAATTAATTTGAGCACCCGTGAATCCTAAAAGTAACAGTAGAGTGAAATTAGCTATTTTGCCATATACTTCAGGAATTTGGATTTCAGGTAAAAATATGAATATGAGACAAATATTGTAAATTATCTTTTATTTTCTGGTATAGATATGTATATACATGTTTACCATTTTACAGAAACAGCTGCTTTTGGGTTGATATTCGATTTTGGTTTTCTGATTTTCAGCTTTGCAGCTGCTTTCAGTTGATATTCGATTTTGGAGCCTGCAGTGTCCTCTTCAGCAAATTAAATGCATGCTCGATAAGCTTGAATGCTTTTTTGCATGGACAGTGCGTTTGGGGTCATTGTCTTGCTGCAGGATGAAGTTCTGGTCAATGAGGCGTTGTAGACTCACATTTATGTTGTTGTTCACAGGGTCACTAAATGTAAAAAGTATACATGAATGGTCACCTGAGTTAATGTCAAATACTTCCGTTTCAGACGGGACCCATACCACCAGCTGATGGAACTTTCTTTCAGCTAGCTAGGAGTCTGAGGACTGAGGAAATCATTGGACAAAACTTGTACCCAGCCAAAGTAACTCCTTAAGTTGATTTGCCATATGATTTATTGCCTTCTATCTCCCTTCATTACCAATTTATCTTATAATACAATATAACAGCTTAACAGCAGTTGAAAAACATCTAAATCATCCATTAAAAATGTTCAGCAAAAACAACACAAAGGACCACAAATAATTGAGTATAAAATATATCTTTGCGTCACTGGTGTTTTGAGCCATGTAAATATTTCTTAAGAAAAATAATGAGAAGTTGAGAGGGTATTTATGAGGATGCCCGCAATCAGTGGGACTTGACTCCCCCTTTCACCCTCTGTCTTTTAAATGACAAACACTTAAGCCTATCTGTCTGTAACAGCACATATATTAGCAGCTTTTACTGCAGCTAGGAAGACCATTACTTGAACACATTTTATATTCTCTAGATATTTGTCTTTTGAACACCTGGCTGTTATTCCTTTGAAAGATTTCCGGAAAAGTTGCATGGAGGTTCTCTGAGCATCAGTCATAGGCTAGAGTTATTGTAATACAGGGTTGCTATAATTATGTAAGGTTTTGCATGCATGTGTGTCATCTTAATGTGTGTATATTTATTTATGTATATATGTAATATAGCATTTATAGCATTCCAATTCATATCTTTTTGCTTTCAGTTTCATGAACATATTGTTAAAAAATAGGTAATTTGTGCTACTGAAACTCTCACATACAATGACCACACATGAATGCACAAGCATCTGTCACTTCAAGAAAATTTAAAAAATCACTACTTTGAACCTGATTTACATAAGAATCACCACCAGTTGCTTAAGAAAGGGATTTAATATTTTATTACGTGAGTGAATGTTACAGGGTTGTCTGACTAACCAAAAAAAAAAACTGTAAAAAAGAAACATTAGAACGTGTCTCACCATAGCTGTAGTTGCAATGAAGTTCAAACAGGTACGATGGAGTAACCTAAAACCAATACAGCTGCTATGAAAAAAGGAGGGGTGGGAGATGGAGAGGAAAAACACTGCGACTATTACCATAGTAGATGAGATGGAGCCAGATAGCACATCACCATGGGAACAACAGACACTGGACAGCCTGTCAGCATGTGACCGACAAGAGAAACTAGCCAGAGATCTCACTGCCACTGAGATAAGGGAGACACTTTAAGAAGATGACACAATCAAATGCCACACAGCCCACAAACAGGAACGGCTTAATTTAACCATTTGCTTGGCAAGGTATGGTAACATGGCCGTCTGTAAATGAGGGTTTGTTTGAGATCGATAGAGGGTAAAGTATCAAAAACAACAAAAAAAAAGCTGTTCAGGTGAGGTGGTGACAACAGAAACCTGCATTTATTCTGCACTGGTCATTCTGGCTACTGAGTTCAGAGTGAAACTCTCAGAGAGGTCACAATTTACAAATATGTACATAAAAAATAAAACTACAGACTACACACTCTCTGGAGACATGGCTCTCCTAGATCTGGGATGTTGCCATGGGATACAGTGATGAAGTAGATGCGCCCCCCCCCCCCACCAGCCCTGCCCCTCCCCCTTCCCCAAATAAGGGAGTCACTCCCTCTGTTCCATCTTGACTTTTGGAGGCTTGAGGAAAGTGCGGTTCTTCTCTTTTTTATTCTTGCCTTTAGCTTGGAAATTCCTCCAGCTGTCTACACGTCCATCTCTTGTTTCCTAAAGAAAAACAGGCTAAAGTTAATAACAGCATGCACATACACACACACACACACACACCCGCAGAAAAGGGCTCAAAGCTCAGCTGGTGTACTGCACAAGGTAAAGCAATAGCATTGTGGAGAGCACTCATACTACTCTTTCAAATTAACAGAGGTTTCTGCATTGATGGGACAGGCTGAGAAATATGATTGGCCATTTCCATTTGGGAAACAAAGGAAAGAATTCAAAAACTTGTTTAAAGCAACTGAGTATTATGAGACAACTTATTCAGAGCCAGAGAATTTTTTGGCTCAAATAGCAGTTTTCAATTGGGGTCCCATCTACAAAAGATTACCATGAGCCTGTGAAATGAGGCTTTCAAAAAGGTGCCACTTAAATCAAAACCGCTTTGTGCATGTGGAGCACTACCGCTGCTTAATGTAATATGGTTCTGATTTGAATGTCTGTGCTATCCAGCATACAGACCCTGAGGGGAGACTTATAACGGGAAGGACCAGAGAAGTGTACAGTACCTCAAAGTTCTTCTGCCACTCGCGCTCCCGCTTCGCCTTCTCCTGAGTCTCAATCTCTTCCTCCCTTTGCCTTTTTCTGAAAGGGCAGAAAAAAAGAGAAGTTATCAGACATAAAATATATTTCCTAAAGGTCCGGCTGCTATTATTGTCTGGGAAGAGCAGCCACTGTTCATTAAGCATAGGCTAAAATCAGAGACGACAGAAGAGAGTGAACAGCCTTGAAGCTCAAAGCTGCTATATGAAAAGTGTAACTGTCTATATACACACATATGTCCCCATTACAGGTGTTAAAAAAAAAAAAAATTAACCTCCCAGTCCTTGATCTCCTGACATTTACTGACCGATTGAGTCTCAGTTAAATAACCCCACTGTACCTCTCATGCATCTCCTTTGCTTCCCTCTCCTTCCTTTTGATCTCCAACTCTGCAAACAGTTTCATGGTCTGCTTGTACACCGCCTGTCTGAACTGAAGGGAGAGAGATATGGTCGACCTCAATGGGGTGACAGAAGAGAGCAGTGCCTTATTCTATAACGTGTAAAGTGCCTTGAAGAAAGACACTTCCCAAAAGTGAGTATAAAAACAATGTGTTATGGGATATACCATTAAAGGTACTGTTATTCTGCATTACAGCAAAAGTTTATAATTTAGTATAATTATTCATATAATTAAAAGTTTACAATTACTGCACCATATTTTGTAGACAACATGCTCAAGTGAAACATTGTATAATTCGGCAATGCAATGACAAAAATATACTAAGAGCTTGAAATCCCAGAAATATTACCAATGGACTCAGAACACTGAATGTACACCTCTGAGCAGGAGATTCAAAATAGCAAAATATAGTTAGAAACCATTTACAGAAGCAGGAACAAACTGAACTAGATTTTAAAAAATGTTTTTAAAAAATGAGCAGATCTTGAAGTTGTGCACTGAATAAGGAAACATGGTCATGGAACAGTTGTGCATTCTTGTAGCTGGGTGTTATAGCTGGAGGTTCACATTACATACACAACAAGCTCAGCCTTGCTGTGCAAAAATATTGATAAACCTTGTAAATCAATCACATACATGAGCATATTCCTCACTAGCCATGGCACCCAGTAAATACATATTCAGGGCTCTGTGGCTATAGCACAAGGAGTCAATGCAAGTACAGAGTGCAACACATGTATGCTGATGACCTTTTGCCAAAGCACTTTGGCATAAAATTGTCGCTTTGGCCTTTCAGCCTGACAGAACGGACCACCCCCAGGGATTATCTCCAACACTGAACTAATACCAAAGAAATGTGGGATCCCTTGCCCTGCCAGATGTAGATAAATAACACATTCTTCTGAACATAGACAGGATTTACCCCTGTCATTCAGCCAAATGGAAATCATTAACATTAAAATTAGAACATGGCTGGATATGTGCCAATCACTGATGGTGCCATTTTACTGCCATATTTTTTCAAGACACGAAATGCTCAGAGTATCTCTCAGAATCACAAATAGACTTCACAGTAAATCAGGCCTAAAGATTTCATCCATCAGAGAGAGTGAACAAGTTGCAATCACTGGAAATGATTTTCTACATAGTTACGGTTATTATAAACAAGGAAAATGTTTGGAAAACAGAATTACATAGAATGATTTTACATTGCAACAATTAAACTGTTGGTAGCACCAATCTTTGTGCTTAAAATATTATGACTCATAGTTGTTTAGCTTAATAAAACACTTTCCAAAAACAACACTTTATATAACAATTATTCGCCTAAGACTTCACAATATAATTGCACTGAATGCAACCTTTAAACAATGTGTACATTTTTATATAATATCAATAGTTTAAAGTATCACTGAACTGCAGTGGCATACATCAGAGCAGGGATGTCCAATGCAATGTGCGGTGTGGATCAAATATGTTGGAATTAACTTATCAGGCAATCATTGTGTTCATTCAACACCAGTAGCTGAACATTAATGTTGTAAATACAACCATCATTCTGATAACGTAGCCTAAAATGAACAAAACCATAAGACTACTTCCTCTTTTGTTTGTCAATTAGTTGTGACAGATGAAGGAGTCGTACCATTTCGGGGTCATCTTCTTCCACTATTGTAGGTTTCCCTTCTTTCTTCAGCTGTTTCCTCTTCTCTTTCATCTGCCACCATGAAAGACAGTAACCTTCACCATTATATCATATAACACTTTCATTTGTCTGTTAATGTATCGAAATAGTTGCACTATTCACACAGGTCATGAAAATGTTGAGTATCCTTCTATGAGGATACAGAACAGATATGTACCAACTAATAAGTGATACTGCATGCAATCAAGTGATAACACAACCTAAACCTTTCTCTGCCAATGCAACCAACAGCAGCAAGGCATATAAGTAAATAATGCCTGCAACTGTAACTGTAAAAAATATCATACTAACACACAAAAAACAGATCCAGCACATCAACTTCAACACATCCAGGCCTTGCCCTCTCTCAGTATTTAAGTCCCAGCAGGACTGGCTGTACTTTTCTGGCCTAGGCACTCACCATGTGCTCCACATATTCCTTTCCTGCATGTATCACATCAATAGCACGCTTCTTCTGATCCTGATCCAGGAGTAATTTATATGCCTTGTCCACAGCTAAAGAGAAATAGCAACAATCTTGTGATCTGTATTCATAAGCACACAAATTTCGGCTGATCAACTTGACCGCTTTCATATATTGCTATTTAACCGCACCTGTGTGCTTTTTTCAACATTCATTATAAATGTAAATATCTCCAAATGGCAAGACGACAGGAGGTTTGCTTGAGTCTGTGATCAAGAAATATAAAATTCCCACATGCCACATCCCACTCCAATATAAGTATTAACTGTGATACATTTATTTCAGTGTGAATGACAATCTCTTAATTGTTGTGTAGCTGCAATGCTGATTCATTACAATAATCATGGCACTTAGGTTTAGGTCGTATTCACTTAGGTTTACCGACCACCTTAGAAACATGGTACAAATACTAATACCTAGATATTTAGTTGGTAATATACTAATTGTATAGTACAGTTTTTTCCACAAATAATCTGGTTTTAGCATTCATTACATTCAATTCCTTTCATGGTTACACCAATTACAACCTAGTGTTTGCTGTGGTTATATGGGGAAGACTAGACACAAAGATGAGTCAAATAACATAATCTTATTCAGTGATACAAATGACAGGTTGCCAAGTACCTTCAAAGGCTTTCTGTGCTCTGTCTGGATCATCCTGGTTCTTATCTGGATGGACCAGGATTGACAGCTGAAGTAGAAAAAGGTTCATGGTCAACAATCTGCTGTAAATCTTAGATCTTTAATTAGCATAACCCAAACTATAAACAACCCTTTTAATATCCAAATATTTGTAGCAGAAGGATTTGAATACCTGCCGAAATCTTTTCTTAATCTCTTCGTCCGTTACATCTGGATCAATCTGCAAGACCTGAATCATAAATGAACCGACAGCGATTAACTATTGGAATCATAGCCATGGTTGTTAATGAATTAGTCTTTATCTTCCCAAAAAAGAGAATACTGCCACATAAAAAGAATGTACACTTACCTCGAAGGGATTGAGATTAAAATAAGAAGACCCCGGTCTAAGTAATCTTTCTATTTGCTGTTTGGGGGTTAGTACTGAATCTCGTTTCTCAATCTGTTTCACCTAAAAGGTTATGAAAAGCAGAAGAGCATATCAGAAATACGACAGCAATGCCCACGGAAAGCTCGACTTAAAAGCCTAGACATACGACACCTGTTCATCTACAAGTATGTCACTCTGGCGCAATCGTTAGCAAGTGATGCTAGTTCTAACAACTGTAAACACGATTATCGTACAGGAAGGTCGTGCGTCGCTAGTTACTGATGGCTTGCCAGCTAGCTAGATTAACAACATTAGCATGCAACAGAACTGACTATTGTATTACAGCTAACTGAAGTTGGACATTGTATGTAACCTTATGTAGGTACAACAGTAATGGGAGGTTTATTCTTCTAACTATGAATATATAGGGTACTACGTTTGTCTTTAGCAACGACAAATAACAGTACTACTTTCCATTTCACGATTTTTAGCTTGGTAATTGCGTCGCCCGTAACCAAAGCATTCAGGCCACGCAAGTACAATCTATGGTAAAGTTCTATGATGAGAGCTAGTGGACACCCATTACATTTCTGGAACCCCTGGACATTGTCAATAATTGTTTCTGGTTCTCATAGTACGCTTACCTCTGAGTAAAAAGCTTGAAAAAGATCATCGCCACAATTGCTCTGGGAGCTTGCCTCTCCTCCTGCAGCCGCCATCTTTGCTTACACTACCCACATGTGACGTTGTACATAATCACGTGCTCTTTCCAGGATTTCATTGGTTACTACGAAGACTCGACATTAATCATGAATACGACGGTCATTCATGACAGGGATGTGCATTTCATCGGACTTGATGGCATGCTGGGTGACTTTTAAAATGTGACCACGGTCTTTTCCTTTGAGGGTTTGCAGAACTGCCACTTTCACTTTTACCATCTAGTTTTCAGTACTTTAGTATGCAGATAGAATGCTTTGACAATTAAATGTCATTAAATTACAATTAATCAAAATATTACCGTGTGTAGTTCAGTACCAAAGGTCATCTACATCCAACTGGCTTTATTAAATATATAAAATTTACACGTGTATATTAATCTTCCTCAAAGTGATTTGTTACAACCCACATAATCTAAATTTTCAGGAATAGTAGAAATCCAGAGGCAGTTCAAGTAGAGTGGGCATTTAAAATACCAATACAAAAAATCATAAAGCCCATGCTGACATTACAATACTCATACATATTAATGTTCCCATCTATTTTCAACCATTTGTTTCCCCATACACAACTAGAACGGTTTTAAAACAAAATACCAAATGCTACAGAATGCTCAAAATTTTTCCTATTGCCAACAAATAGCCCTGCAAAAAAGGCTAAATGCTTATATTTTCAGAATGCCTTTCTAAAATACAAAGTGAATATACTACTCCACCCAGTGTGTATACAGTACAAAGCTGTTTTAGCGGTTAGCAGTCCGGTTGCAGTAGAATTGCCATTCTCAGACTGCAAACCCTCAGTTTAGTCTGATTAAAGCAGTTGAGGGGAAAAAAAAGTATGATGGCTTTTAAAATCATTTCAGGATTTCTGAGGATTTACTTGGCTTGCTGTTAGCATATCCACTTTTAACAGACTGATTGGTTATCACATCTTTTCCTCACTGAGGTAAAAGCCATACACAGCCCTTCTAAAGCAAGGCATGTCCACGATGAGATGACAAAAAGCCAGGCTCGCCGTATCAGTGATTTTGTAAACAAAACATGAGTAAATTGGGAAAACACCCCACTGAAAAGGGTTACATCACCTAATTGAAGTCAGTGAATTTAAGTAAATGAAAAGGGGAAAAGGGGGAAAAGATCAAGGACAAAAGGTAGTCATAAAATATTTTATTTTTCAGTTTCAATGAATGACAATGAATTTAAGCCAATGCTTGAGCCCTTTTTTGTTCAATTTTCTCCTGTGCTCAAAGCCATCTGCAAAGCCTAACATGCAATAAACAGGTAAAACCTTGTAGACTTCAGCAGTGGGTGGCAATGCAGCTCAACACCTATGCCAATCAAGTATCTACACTGAAACTAAACACCAGATGTCAAAATACACCATACACAAAAACTTGAATGCATGTAAACTTGTATATAAAAATATCCTCTCTCAAAAAAGAAATGAAGTTATTGCCATGGAGTTTCTGTGACATGGTGCAATGTGTAAACATTAGCGACATAACACAGCGACATAAAATGTTAATGATGACAGTACACAGATGATTTAAGCTTTCTATTAAAGTACTGAAATAAAAAATAGCTAAAATTGAGATACCAAGCATTGTTTTTACAATGCTAATGGATGCATCTGTATGTTTGTTTTTACAGGGAGTAGGAACAATGGAAATAAACAAGGTCTTGCATTTTGAAGAATCTAAAGCTAAATTTATTGACAATTGGAGTGACCAATATTTCTGCTGTAAAAGAAATTCTGAAATCAAAATACCGGATCCAACATATTTTCAGAAAGCTAGAGACTGAATTGCAGGCAAACCAGCCACACACACACACACACACACACACACACACACACATATATATATATATATATGTGTATGTGTGCATATATATATAAACAGAGGGTTCAGACATTGTTGGCAACCAGGCAACCAGACTAACAAAAAGCAGACACAACTATGTATTTTATGCTCACATAGGAAATGTATTCTGTAATTAAAAATTGTTGTAAAAGTTCAATGAAAAATGATTTTTTTAAAAAATTAAAAACAGGTCCATAATTGATACCAATAAATATTTAAAATAAAATCAAGGTTAATTCAACAACAGGATTCTACTAATTAACATTCATGTCACTCTTACGGAATTGTATTGTGGCCATCTGACTTACTGTTTCATCAGAGCATGAAAAACATGACATGAAATACTTTTATCATCTGATACCATGGGGAGAGACATAGTAATAAGACAAAAGAGACAGATATTGATTGACAAATCACAAATTGATTCACACATGAAAAGGTACATTTTGACTATTAGGGCAATAATATAATGTTCAAAACTACTGGAACAGTGGCTAATTTCATTAGGGAGATGATGCAACTGCATCTTCTCCCCACAGTAAGGGAGAAAGTAAGGAGGCCAAAAAAGAATTCAAAGGTCAGACAGCAGAATTGCAGAGATGTGTTGCACTTTGTGATCGCCAATCTTCAAATCACCAATTACATGCCAAATCTATTGAAAAGGGCTATTCATAAAGGTTCCCAGAGGAAAATATATATGGAGTGCAACAAACTGAAGCACTACAAGTTTTCCAAGCGCCATGGAACCAGGATGACCTGAACAAGGTCCATGGTCTGCTGAGACCAGCACGCCCATTTCTGGCCATGCACACCAAGTTTGTTGTCAGGGACTACATACAAAGAACCACATACCTACCATAAAATATAGTGATGAACTGTTGGTGTTAAAGGGTTGTTTTGCTACCACTGGTCCTTGAGCCCAAAGAAGATCAGTGGCATCATGAAATTGACTAATTCTCAGGACAGGAAGGTGGGTGCAGGTGGACCTCATGTTAGCACAAAAGAATACTTTTGAACATAAAATACATCTCTTTATTGGTTTATTTTTTACAAGCTTTTTGGTGATTTTCATCAAGAGTGCTAATAATTTCTGAGCCCACTGTAAATATATGTGTAATTTGTAATCATTACAGAGGTTGCAAGCTCACTCATATATAAATTAAGCTCTAGAGGCCAAAATAACCAAACCTTATGGGAAAATCAATGTTTAACTCTAAAGACAATTTAGTCTTACCTTGTTGACAGTAACCAGCTGAAGCATATTTTCCAAAGCATGTTTCTTACAAAATCTTCACTGCTTAGTGAGAAAAATTTAATCAGATTTGGCAGCAAAATGTCAAGATGAACAAAGGCCTTCTTCGGGTCTAGTTCAAACCTTGTGTAACTGCAGTCCAATGAGGACTGAAACTATTATGACAGGAAAGGGCAGCACAACTTATTACCAATTCCTTATTACCAGGTATTGATATTGCCAGTTTATTATTTTGTCTACCTGGTGCATGAATCAGCTGTTTACAAAAATACACAGCTTTTTGAGTAACTATATACAGGGGTATTCAAAATGCTGTTGGTTTGAAATGTGACTTGACAATATTCTGACTAACCCTGAATATCACATACATAAAACAGACACATAAAATATTCATACACAATACAAATTGGAATCCAATGCCCTGCAGATGTAATTAGTATGTGTTAGTATTATAATCCTGTCCTGTTTTCCAGAATTGCACTGGATTTCTTATGTCCATTACATATTACAATGAAAATACTTAAGTACTGGTTATCTATACTAATCAGATGACCAGTTCTGCCATTTTAACCATTTAAGCTCTCTAAGTGATATTGTTGAATGTAAAAATGTTATGATTTTCTTTGTCGCTATAAATAATCAAATAAAGGATGAGAAGACATCTGTGCAAAAATGTCTCTCCCCATTTGTTCTCTCAATCACCACTGTGCACCTTCACAAGGAGCACTGCAGCTGAAGTTTGTGGAGTGCTCCAATGCATTTAATTACATCACTGACTTTCAACAGTGTTTTCAACATCGTTCAACTGAGTTTCAACAGTGAAGGCAACATCAATTATAGGAGAGTAATTGCCAATCGGAAGAGCGGCCCATGATGGTATATAGCAGGCACCCGCCACATTACTGGGAGATACTAATGCAGCAGCAGTCAAACCATAGTTGTCTACACATGCCTATGGGCAGGACGAGGCCAATTTCTTCCCTACCTCAACAGATGTCACAGTCAGCAAATTATACAGCCAATAGATGTCCACTATAGGACCCAGGACTTTTTTTTTTTTTTTTTTTTTTTAAGTGTTTGTAAACTTTTTTTTTCCTATAAACAAAAGACTCACAGTTATTTCTGGATTAGGAGGGGAAAAGGCACATTTTAAATAACATCCTTACCCAAAGTCCACAGGATCTCCTCCAGTGGGAGCCCCGCCTAGCATGTCCACATCATGACAAGGCTGGGTCAGGGCCCTCCTGCTGATAGACAGTCAGGTGACAAAAGCAAGGAGTTAAAACACAAAAAACAATACCCATTTCTTGGAAGACATCTGAACCCAGATCTTTCCCACTGCACATCTGATTTGCAATTAAGGAAAAATTATCTGAGAAGATTGTAAAATTGTATAATTAGAATGTGACTCCAAGCTGTGAACATCTGCAGGTTCTTGAAGGATTTCTGTGGGTTGGTATAATGTGATAGGGAATTTACCAATGTTTAAACTGGTTGTGGTGCAGAATTCATTCACTGGATAAGATTTGATCTCTGCACAAGATAGCCAAAAAGAATAAAATCATTACCAAAAATGTCCCCCTCAGATAAAGCAAAGCATCAATGGTTGATCTCACTGCTCACTTGGATTTCAAATTGTCATTTTTCAACAGCAAAACATTTCATGAATCTTACTAATTGCAAAGAACTGAAGATAGACTTATTTTAAACTTCTGTGGTTACACAGATATTGTGCCAAATGTTTAAAGGTAGTTTAGATATATGTTTGAAAATGTCTGGCTAATTGCTACCGTGTTGAAGTTGTCAAGAGAAACCATTCACCGGCACATATTAAGTCCAACCTTCACACAAATTTCAGGCTGCTTTGGGTTTCCAAATCGACCATTTTTAATCAAACATGGAATTCAAAACATCTATGATTTCAAGTGCAAACTGCAGCCTGCCCTGATCCAAAATGATCTGAGTTATCACATAAAGGAGCAGCACACCATTTTGTGGTGGTGTCAGTGGTTATGGGTGTGTCTACCATTTTTGAGTTCTGCATCATGGTAAATGCACTGCTTATTGCCTTAGTGACAGCAGCAGCACCTTTACATGGCTTTAGCCTCATGTATGACTCCACATTCACTGACAACTGACTATTAGATCCTTGTGAAAATAAAATGGCTCAAAAAGCCTTTAAATAAAAATAAAAAAAAAAAAAAAAAAAAACTTGTGCAGAATCCACATAAAATGTTTTGGCAGTGTGCTGCAGTGACAGCATAATTTCTAAGAAATGTTATTAAACTTTTTGACATTTCAAAACTATATACAGAGACTTGATATTCTTCATATTTTAGCAGAGTGCACAGTGGAGTCTCACATGAACTCAATGAACTCCAACTTCAATCTGTCCCATATTTACTGGTACACCTGTCTCTGAAAAATAGTGTTCAGTGGAAACCCACTCCCTCTCTCACAACAAAACAGCACCATCACCAAAATTGTTCCATCATGAGAAAATAGCAAAGAAAACAATAGAATGGTGTAATCGGTCAATTTCATCAAAACATAATCATAGTTATTAGTCAAGGTAAAGTCAAACACAGAAAGCAATTTGGAAACAAATGAAGTCAGGGAAAAGCCTTGCGCTTCTTTGGTACTCCAATTCATTAGTCAATTAGACAATCTACTTGTGAATGTTCTGTGGCTTTTCAGTATAAGTCCATAATTGTTTTATTAATTTCCTCGTTAAGTGGCAGCCAATCAAGTTCTATGTCTGTAGATGAGGGTGTAAATGAGTCCTTAAGTGTTGCAAAATGTGGACATGGTTAGGACCAACTAAATCAGCAGCTGACAACAGATCCAGTCTTCCAGTTGGGGGAACATTTTTTTATTCCCTGTCCAAAAATGTGAATCAGCTCAGCCAATCAGGAATGCGGGACATGAATGACATTGTTGTCCCTCAAGCTTATTGACCTGTGTACAGGATCTGGAGTTTTGTCTGTGCATTTGTACTTTTGTATCCAATTTTCAGCAGACATCATCCAGGGCAATTTGTAATGCATGTCATAATATGTTGCATATATCATGTGTGCCAGGACACAAATCTAGACAGTTCTGAAAAGAACAATCCAAGTGTGCTACCGTATCCACTTTAGCCAAATAAACAATTATTGAATTACATTTCAGTAATCCACAAGTCTTTATTATCCTTTACCAATTTCCTTTCCCCTTCACGCTTTCAAAGCAGAAATAGTATTTTAAAATTCTCATCTATGCACAGGTGTCCGGGCCATCATACATCTATTGAACCTGAGAGGTTCACAAATCAATATGCATGAAGTCACAGAAACACATTGTAGTCTTGTCCACATTGTGTGATTCGTAACAAAGGGGAGAACAAGTTTTTGTGATGCCAACAGTAAAGGCATTTATGAATGTATTGTACTTGATTAAAAGTGGTACAGTAACACTCCATATTACAGAGCAGTTGCTCTAGACCAACTGCTGCCTCAGTAGATTCACTGGATTCCCCCTCCCCCAAGCGACCAAGCTTAAGGCTGTGAGGGACAGTCTGGGCTGAGAAAGTCGTCTGTCGGTGATGGTTTTGAAAACAAAGGGAATCCAATTAGGACACCCCTTGGCTAGATGTGAAGGGTTCATTTCCTTAATCATTTTCCCTCGAATGGAAAATGCCATTTGGCAAAGACTTGAAATTGAAATCTTTGATGATTATTCTGTATGTTTTTTCTTTTAACTGCCGGATAATCCTGATATGAGACTGATCACACTCCAGATCGTGAGAAATCCTGTGAGTGATATTTCCCCTCAAAACTGATTTTGACAAGACTAATCAAATACACACAATGAGACTGTATTTTAACACTATTTCATTCGTAAAACTATAAAATAAGTTCCTGGTGGAATCAAACCTAAAATCTTCTTTTTCTACTGGTTAAAACATACAGGTGTGGCCCTGACAAAGTTCCATTCAGCGGTGAAGAGGCAAACCAGCTCACCCTTTGAGAAGAACACAGCTGAGATGTGTTCTTCATGCTAGCGCGCCCACTCTCGTATCGCCACCTGGTTGAGTCGGAATAAAAGGACAATCTTTAACAAAACCAAAACTATTCATCAAAAGAAAGAAAAAGCTCTCTGAAGTAAGAAGTTTAACCCTTTAAAATGGATAAAGCTTTGGGGCAGGGTTTCAAACTGTCTTCTTTCAAGCCTTGTTGTTTGGAATCAATTCAGTACATATAACTGATTGAACTACCTCCTGAATGTAATATAATGAACCCAGTCAGACCATTTGTATGATTTGTAAATCTAACCCTACAGGACAAACTGACAAGGTTCCCATGCTTCTTTCATTAGAGATTGTTCTTCAAAATCAGATGTCACTGTACAATACACTATTCCTCACAGGAAATGGTTTGATTCTGAGATTTCTTGATGTTCTGATTTTGGTAGCTGTTAGCAAGGCAAAATGTTCTGCAGAATTGTCTGTGTCAATATTTATTTTTTCCCATAATGGGTCACACATTGTGCATGAAAATCAAGATGTTCCATAATCACTAAAAAACCAATTTAAGTGAATTGCTGGAAAGCAAAGGGTTAAAATCCTTTCTTTATTCATTACAATGCCACTTACTGAATCTTAATTTGAATGTTATAGATGAGGGTTTAGATGATATAAAAGAATGGCACGAGTAATATAAGGTTTTCACATTGATACTTTTTTGGAAAAACGAATAGGCTCATTGAATTCATAAGTCTTTACGGATTTTGTTTCTAGGGCACAATATTTGAAATGGGATAACTCACATTACGCAAGTTTCCCTCTCTTGGCATTCCTCTGGAAATTCACATTTGGATCAAATATTCTGACACAACTGAATTTGAGATAGCTGATAACTGAATGGTATTCAGTTGAGTTTTATTGAAATGTAACAATCAAAAGTTTTAAATACAAACATCAGAGAACAAACTGTTGTGGCTCTGCAGCCAAAACCAATTTCGGGCAAATTCTTAAGAGAAAAATTGTCTGAAGTCGTAATAACAGTTTAAAAAAAACAGAAACACAATCTACTTCTACAAAATGCTAAGCGTACACGTCATATCTCAATACAAAAAAGGAAAATTTTCCTCTCTTCTGTGGATTATTTTCCCCATCTCCGCAAAACAACTGAAAATCAAGCTCAACCTTTAAGCTTTTTTTATATACAAGCAAATCCCTACGCCATAATAGAAACCTGAAAGGGAAAAAGTCCAGGGGGAAAAAACCCTTTTGCTTCCAGCAGGACAATCTCATGATTTTCTCTTCTCAAACTTTGGAAAATAAGGGTCCACCTTCGAAATATCAGATGTTGACTTAAAAGAAAAACTCAAACAAAAGAAAAAATATAATAAAATTTGCTTCATGTATTTAAAGCCCAAAAATGTCCCAAATAACCATAAAGATAACAAGTCAGGACAGCTGTTACTCACTCATCTTCAGCCCAATACGCGTTTCCAGCCAATCGACACTTCAACGTGGACGAAGTTAAGCCAATTCTTTTGTGGAATGTCTTTTTTTAATATATATTTCAATTAAGATAAGAAGGATGAAGGATAAAAACCCAATCAAAGGCTGTTGCCAATTTTTTTCTTTTTTTTTTGCCCAATAGACTTACTTGAATCTACTTCCACTGTTGCCCATAAGAATCCTGAGAAAACTCCAGGGTGTCATTACTGTAACCATAGTTACCGGAATAGTCGGCACCTTGCTGCAGGGGTTGCTGGGCGATGGGCTGGGACCCCCAGTTCTGCTGGTTGTTGGTCTGGCGGCGCTTGGAGTCAGGCTGGTTGTACACGTCGGCCTTCCTCTTCCCGCCCACGTTGCCCCCACGGTTCCCTCTGGATCCCCGTGCACCGCGACCCCTCTGCTGCTGGGCCGGGCCTCCCCGGCCCCCTCGGCCTCCTCTTGGCGCACCTAAAGGCACCCCTCTCTGAGGGTAGCCTCCCCTCCCACGTGGGGGAGGTGCCCCCCGGGCTCGGGGGGGAAGGGGAGCTCCCCTGCTCACCCGGCCGCCCCTCCCTCTCTGAGGATAGACCTCTTCATAGCCGTAGTAGGGGTCTTCATATCCACCCCGGTAATCGTGATAGTCATAGCCGTAGTAATCATCGTAGTACTCCTCGTGACTGTAGTAGTCTGGAGGGTAGGCAGCATACCCTCCCCTAACCCCACGGCCCCTGCCTCTCATTGGGGGTGGCATGCGTGGAGGAGGGTAGTAATAATAATCATCATACCTGCACAGGCATGAAGAGGGAGAATGAAGTACAAATACAACACAAAGTGTTAAGTATAACACGAAAAATTAATCACTGGAATGACCCTCACCCCATGTTTCTGGAGGTCTGTCGGGCTGCCTGTCGGTCTTTCCTCTTTTTGTCTGGGGGTTTTGCCAGAACGATTTCAATCTCTTCTCCCTCCAGCTCCTTGCCGTTCATTTCTTCCATGGCCTAAAAGAACACTCATTTAGGGCCACAGGGCAGAAATGGTGTTAATAATTTGGTATAGGTATGAGCTTAAGCTCTGGATGCTCACCTTGACTGCTGCATCTCTGTCCTGGAAGTGAACAAAGGCGTAGTCTTTCAGCTTCTTCACACGCTCCAGCTTTCCGAACTGGGAGAACGTCTTCTCCAGCACCTCTTCCGTGACAGCTGTGGCCAGTTTCCTCACAAATAACACCTTCACCTGGTGAACATGGGCAAGACAGAGCTTGACTTCCATCCTGCATTATTTCAGCTCTACAGTGTTACTAGGAAAATAATTCACGCCTGGAAAATATAAAGGAATACTCTGAATATCCCTAAATGGACTTCCACATTCCAAGCATGCTTCAGCTCTTATTACTGTACTGTCTATTTAGGGATATTCAAAATAAACAAACCCCCACCCCCAAACAACACATCCTGCAGTTTATTATTGTACTTTATTTTATAGTTTGGGTAACCAAAACATTGAAAATGAAGATACATTAAATATTATATGAGAAGATATGACGATACATTAGAAGGCATCAAGCCTCAAAACCGGATAATGACTCACCTTTGCCATGATCTCTGGGTCAGGCTCCTCGACCGGGTCGGCCCACTCCACTGTAACTGGATTTCCCCACACCTTTACCTTGCCGCTCATAAGACGACGCCTGGCTTGTGCGGCAGACTTGTGGTCTTCGTATTCTAGGAAGCAGAAGCCACGGTTCTTCTTCTTGTCATCCGGTTGATGGTAAAGGATAACCTCCATGAGACCCTCTGGAAGAAGCACACACAAAGTTAGTTTGGTTTTCTTAATGGTAAAGCTCTGATTGAAGTTCACCCCAAAGTTAAGAGTAGTGCTGCAGCATATAGTTCCCTTTCTAGAAAGGTGACATCAAAAATGTCATGCCATTTAATTTGACTACAAACATGTAGACAGAAAACCAAAAGTAAATCAATCTTGCATCAGTCAAATTGTTAGTTTCAGTGTATACAATTTAAATAACGCAACACAATTATTTTTTATGGGCACATGATTAATTGTAATTCCACATTTAGGTTTTGAAGACATGATGCACCACCCAGTAAAAATTATTCTTTACAACCCGCTGATGTGTTAAATTCACTTCCAGGTTTTCACCCTCTATTAGACAACTAATGTGAAACACAGAAAACCAACATTTACATATCTCAAAATACCTACATAAGACGCATGAAAATAAGTAACTGGACTAATATTTGAATCACTGTTTACAATAATACTTCTATAATGGATATGGTCTAAACTTTCTCTGACCTGTTACTTTGCTGAAATCTTCCAAGATGCTTTCCCTGGTCTTGTTTTTCGGAATTGATCCAACAAACAAACGGTTGTTTGCGACAGACACACACACGCCCAGGTATTTTCCAGACCGGATTTCATAGTTATCACACTAAAGGCAATTAAAAGAAAGACAATTCCTTCTGTGTATTTAGTCTGCAGGGTAAAGGTCTGATTTACCAACCTATATATTCCTTACATGCAAGTACAGTATATGGCAGTTCAGTGCAATTCCAGTTCCATACAGTCAAAGTGTCTTAATACCAGTTTCACTGCCTCCTGAGCTGCTTCCTTGTTGCAGAAGGTGATGAAGGCATAGCCTCGGTTCTGACCCGACAGAGGATCCATCATCAGCCGCAGGTCCCAGATTGGACCTGCCTTCTCAAACAGGGGGACCAGCTCATCTTCGTAGAGGTCTCTTGGAATCTTCCCTACAAAAACCTGCAGAAAAGACCCATTCAGAAACTTACATAAGAAACAAGTTCAGTGCTTGAACCACAAAAAACCTCTGGATGAGTGATTATCTCACATAGGTGGAGACAGCTGTAGTTCATTTTGGAAAAAAGGATTTTGACTTGATAGTACAGGTAGGAAATGCTGACCAAATAGCCAAGCCATATTTTTTAAGGCAATAAGGCATTTTGTGTCATGAATATTACCCTGATTTTACCCTAGAGTTTCGACTCTACACAAAAAAAGATTGAGCGAACACATTTAATCTGCAATTTACCGCAGAGTGTTTGACAAATTAAAAGTGAAACTCCTACACCCTTTTAAAAATTATATATACACTATATATGATTAAAATCCTTGGTGATTAAGGACACCAAGGAGTTTGCTCCATCCAACTCCTGAGAGAGCTATCAGGGAGTACTGGGTATATGCCACCACAGAATGGAAGATACTAGAAATGTATCTTGTGGCCTTGCCTCTGTTCCAACTCCAGGCTGTGGTCCAGAAAACACTTCCTCGGGTGGGGGTTCCCCATATTTCCTCTGCCCCGTGGTGACGTCAAGGGTGTATCCCGTTCTCTCAAGGAGTGCCTATAGAAACACAGAGGGCATGTTAGGAAGAGGCCAGTGCACTGATGGTCCCCTCATATCCATCGTCCTCAGAAGTGCACTCATCACAACACCATCACCAAACTGGCATTACTGAGGCAATGTCTCACCTTAATCTTTGATTCATCGGGGCCCTTGCTAGATTCCTGCACTTTGTTCCCTTGCTTTTCTCTCTGCCTGTACGTCTTCATGACACCACACAGGAATGCACTTTTGTTCTGAAAGAAAAGGCACATTTAGTTACAGTACACTGGACACTGTCAAACCATTCAGAATATACAATTTAATTACAGAGCTAGAACATGGACAGCTGTGCAAATGGGATGAAGGCCAAGAAGTGGGAACTCTTTTTGGCCGTAAAGTACAAGCACAAAGGGTAAGGCTGAGAATCCCTGCAGAGTTCATGGAGATCCAATCCTGATTCCAGTGGGCTATGCTGCTCACACACACAGAAGGCCCTCACCTGCACATGGGACAAATCGCTCTCCTTAAACTGCTGAAGAACTGAGAGAGCCCCCTCCTCATTGAACTCCCTAAGAGCATCGATTGCTCGTTCATCCAGGTCAGCATATGCCACTAGCCCTGAAAGGCAAAAACACAGAAAACATGTTTCTTCCAAACTGACCTCCCTGCTACACATTTTCAGCAGTCAAACAGCCTTTAATCTTTATCCACCAAATATTCCCATTTTAAAATGATGGGAGAGAGGTGGCTAATTCACATTCCCACAATGGATTTACCTACCTTTTCCCCCACAGAAGTAGCAACAGTCATACCTTACAGGGCTTTCAGAAATAACTTTTTTGCCGTTGCAGCAAGTTAGTGTCACAGTCTAGTCATCAATATCACAACCATATGCCTTAGAGGTTGCGTTCTAGGGGCCATTCTTTAGAAAACATTCAATAGCACAACAAAAGCACCTTATCAAAGACTTGTGGTATCTATGAAGCTATACCTGTCTGAAAGATGTTGTCAAGCCTCTCTGCCACTTTCTGTGGCAGTCCAGCATCAATAAGCGTCTGGTAGTTCTCAGTGTGTGCGACGCCAATATCCATAGGCTCTTCTTCCTCTTTCACCTCCTCCTCCTCCTTCACTTCCTCCTCCTTCACCTGTGCAGAGCTGCCGTTCACCTCGGCGGCCATTCTACAACTGGAAACAAGGGTCAATATGAGCGAGGTATGTCATTAGGCAGCAAGTTTCCTTGATGTTATTTTTTTCCTTTACATTTTTAAAATGTCAGTGCCTAAGTCATAGATGTTTGCAGTCGCCACTTTCCCAGTTACAAATAATATTTTGATTTTCCACACTGGTAAATCACATTCCTTTCTTAACTTTGACAGCCACATCACCTAGAAAATATTTTCACAGATGTCCTATGCCAAAAACCATTCAGTCAGCTGTTCTGTCAGGTACATGTTGTCCTTTCGAAAACAAACAGTTAACAGTGACCAAGATCTGTCCTTAACAAAATGTGAAATAGATCAACAAGCTCTACAAGGATATTTGAAATAAATAAGGCAAGGGGGTGCCTTCAAGCCCTTTACAATTAACTTGTGTATCCCAGCGTCGCGAAGACTTTAAAAATTCCCATTCATATGAACATCTAAAATACTTCTGATAACATTGTAATGGAAAACACAGGAAAACATTCCCGTTCTTCAACGACATCCGTGTAATACTACCAAGTAGCAAACAGCACTAAATTTTGTCAGAAAAACTTTTCAACATAAGCGCATAAGCGGGGTTTGGTGGTATTGGTTCAAAAGGACTAGACCAAGCATCTTTTAACACAATAGTCGTTACATTGCAGAAAAACATCTCGTTACGGGTGTTATACAGATTATTAAATCTAGCTACGGTTCGCAAGCAGTTCTAAAACATGCTCCAGAGGCACAGGCGAAAGCTGACCAGTACCAAATAGGTTACTCATTCGTTGTACTGCAAGCTCCTTGTTAGCATTAGCAAGCCATGGAATGTGAAAAGGGGTGTGATCAGTTAGCTAGCTCTGTTAGTTATCTAGCACCGACTATTAAGACAGCTAGTATTTGCCCCACTGACTAGATCTCATAAACATGGTGGGTGGTCGGTACATATCTACAGTTCGAGGGTCAATTCCAGTGAGCCGTAGCATACATAGCTGGCAGACTACATAAAGCTTGCGCCAATTTCACTAGGAATGAACTGGTTGCTGGCTAGCGTGCAAAGGGGCGTATATCACAAATTAAGGCTAGCGAATGTAGCTTCACTACGCTAGCTAACAATGACTAGCATGTACCACGTTAGCCATTGGGATAGCGAGCGATATGCTAAAGTAAAGTTGAGCTAGCTCGTAAATGTAAGGACTGGTCCATTATCCCGCCAAACACTGAGAGAGACAATTAGGCAGTAATTCACGTTGCGTCAAAAAAACTGGTGAAATCTGTGATAACTAGCGAACGTGTATTAGCTGCCAAAAAACAAACCCATTAAACAATGCACGTGAACTGGCCCACTCCCTTGCTACCAAAATGTTCACTACGTAGCTAACATTCTCTGCCAGGCAAGTTCAGAATGCTACATATATAATTTTGATTGATAGATAGCTAGCTACTGCATTACATGACTTGAATATCTTAGCTCTAGAAATATTTGAAGTAAATGACCAAGAAAACAACTCCCTGGGAGAAATGTAGTTAATTTAGACCATTTTGTTGAGTGTAGTTTAGGCCTAGCAAAGACAATCGTTTTCAAAGCCCAAACAAACAACCCATGGCACGGTAGAAAAATAACAGCGTATGCTTACCGGTTTTTACAAGCAAAATGACCCTTGACGTAGTTATTGTTAGTGCAAAATAAGCAATCCAACGAGGTGACGACGATTTAGAGGTGATTTATTTAGGTTTTTCCACAGCAATACAGTCAGGACTGTCCCAGCGCGCGTTCACAACGCTTTCTCGCGGTGAACATGGCTCCGTCCAGTAGGTGTGCGCACGTAGTTGCGTCACAGGCAGAAGTGACCGCGTTTTTTTGCTCTCCAATGGTGCCGTGCACTTGTCTTTAATTGGTCTAAAATTCAACACCTGTATAACCTAAATTGAGGACATGTCAATATATTGTATACACAGAGGAAATACCTGGTGCGTCCCAATATTAAAAAAAAATGTTTCCTTCCTGCCTCAATACTGGGACATTTTAGGAAGGGAGGAGACAAGGTTTTGGTGGAGTAAAGGACGATATATATATTTTTTTGGACGTCCTACCATTATTTGCCGGACCACGTTATTGGAAAAAATGATTACCAATCACGGCTGTAATATACATCGAATATCAGTCGGGAAGGTAAATGTATCCGGGCAGACATACACTGTAAGAGAAAATATAAAAAAAACGTATAGTAAGCTACCAGAGCACCATTATAAATGCTGTTGATTGTGTCGATGAGTACTGACAGATACGGAGTAGATAAGTGCTACCATAATTTTATTGAAAAGCAGCATTGAACAATTAAAAATTGGTGAAGTTGGTACCCCAAGTATTTAAAAAGTAAAGTTACTTTCCTGTCCGTTTGTGCCGTAAAAGTTTTCGTTTCCACTATTAAGGTTTTTTAAACTTTTATGGGCTGTGATATCACCCAGTACATGTCGCCCAAAAATGTTGTTTGTACTGCTTAAGCGTATCCTGACTACCTGGGAGGATGAACAACTTGTTTTTCTTGCTAAGAACACTAATCATGCATATGATTCTTAGCAGGTAGCAAAAAGGTGAACCTCCATCTTGACACTGCCTTATAACACTGCTTTATAATCATATTTATGAACAAGTGCCATCCACCCTGCTCATTCAGGCTTTTGAATGTTACATGGATTGAACCATTAGTAACAACAGCAACAACAATCATAACACAGCAAAATTAGGGTGCTACAAGTAGTCCTATGCCTAACTAGAGGAGCTAGGGAGGGGCAGGTGGGTCCTGAAGAGGTGAGTCTTCAGACTCTGCTTGAAGGTGGACGGACTATCTGCTGTTCTGACCTCCATGGGAAGATGGTTCCACCAGCAGGGAGCGGGAACAGACAGCAGACGTGACCGAGAAGTGCAAGCATGAAAAGGAGGGGGCACCAGCCATGCTGATGACACAGACCAGAATGTACAGGTAGGTGTGGAGGGTTTGATGATCTTTTGAAGATAGGATGGGGGCATTCCCTCGACAGCCTAGAAGGCAGTGGTCCAGGCAGCGAGTACCATCGCTTGGACTAGCAGCTGCGTGGAATAGGTGCTGAAAAAGGAGAAAAAGTCATACAGGAAGAATCTGCACACCCAGCTCACCGCTGCAATACTCTCAGAGAGGGACAACAGATTCTTGGCGGAGGATGATGGTGACAGAATGGTTTCACCCAGGGAGATGGAGAAGTCCAGCAGGGGAGGACGGGGCCGGAAACAAGAGGAGCTTGGTCTTGCCTGGGTTGAGTTTAAGATGGTGGGTGTTCGTCCAGCTCTGGATGTCCTGCAGACAAGCATATAGCCTTGTAGTGACCTGTGTCTCAGAAGGAGAGAGTAAGAAAAAGAGCTGGGTGTCATCAGCACAATAATGATAGGACAAGCCATGGGCAGAGATGACAGGTCCAAGAGAATGGGCATAGAGAAAGAAGAGAAGTGGGCCAAGGACAGTGTCTTGGGGAACTCTGGCAGCAAGTGGACATGGTGGTGATACTGCACCATCAAAGGCAACATGAAACGGGTGACCAGAGAGATAGGACTCAATCCGGTCAAGGGCAGTGCCATGGATCCCCATAGCCGTCAAGGAGGACAGGAGGATGTAGTGGTCAGCTGTGTCGAAGGCAGCTGATAGAGCCAGAAGAATCAGGACAGAGGAAAGAGAGGCTGTTCAAGAGGTATGAAGAGATTTGCTGACTGAGAGAAGTGCGGTCTCAGTCAAGTGATCAGATCTGAAGTGGGGGGTCCAGCAGATTATTCTGAGAAAATAAACAGGAGAGTTGATTAGAGGCAGCTTGTTCAAGAGCTTTGGAGAGGAAGGGCAGTAAAGATACGGGGTGGTAGTTATGGATGACAGAGGGGTCCATGGTGGGTTTCTTCAATAGCGGTGTGGTGTGAGCCTGCTTGACAAATGTTTGAAGGAAAATACGAAGAACATATCTTCTACATATATGCTGTAGATAAATTCTGTCATCTAGTGGATATTTTGAATTATTAAAACAGATGGAAATTCTACAGTTTTGCCAAATCAGTTATAATAGAAAAATAATAGTTTTTTGCTTATTTTTAAACAAAATTCAAAAATATTGGAAGCAAACAGTGAAGTCTGATGTAATGTTTCAAATTAATTTGGAAAAAAAAAGTTACATTTGAAGCAGGGAGATTGGCAACATTCTTAGCTGTCCAGGCACACCTGATATCCTGCTCCTGAGTTTAAATAAAAAAAAAAAAAATTGAACCACTGTTATTACATTTTCAGTATCTTTTTACAATACGAAGATGCCTCAGTATCTTTACTATTTTTTCAAAATGAAAATATTCTTATTATGGTTCTCTGCCTAGTATTTCTGTTATTTCTAGATAATGGAGTCCTTCAGTCTGAGGTTTGATTTTTTTATTTTTTTATTTTATCTTACCTTTCTGTCCCATTGAGATGAGATCTTTTAAATGGCTGACCTAGCTAAGAAGGCAGCACAGCATTTAGCAGTTGGTATCTTTGAACGTAAGATCGTTTATGTTCTAACTTAAGTAACATGTCATCATTAGCTTTATGACAGACAGGACACAGTTACACTCCTGTACAAAATTTTGGGGAAGAGCTCTAAAATTCACTGAGACACCCTAACATATGTCTAGAAGCTCTACAGACAGTGGTGCACGAACCCGATAATAGACCAGGGGACTTTAAATGGGTAACCACCGAACAGATCTTAAATATCTAATTTTTTGTCGGGCTCTGGTTTTCTGTTAGTCGGACTCTACTTTTTCCCTCAGTACTGGACCTGTTACCCACTATTCCGGTTTCGGTGCGTGTAGAGACGGAGGGTGGATGACTCGGTTGTTTTCGGCTGTCTCCGCCATGTCACGTGGTAACATTCCCGTATCCTTCTAGTAGCGCCCACTATTCATTGCAGATGAAGAACATCGAGCGAAGGCTTTCGGGGGGTGCTACACTGGTAAAACGAAAAGGAAATAGCCAGGCGAATGTAGACCTCGTGGCGCAACGGTAGCGCGTCTGACTCCAGATCAGAAGGCTGCGTGTTCAAATCACGTCGGGGTCAAGCCTTTTTGTCTCTCCCAAACGCTATCAATGGATACATTTGTAGCGGAACGAAGGATTTCAAATTGAATTAAATACTACGAATAACGGGATTTAGTTCGGACTAATGACAACCATTCTGTAGCCTAGCAGTTGGTATCTGTGACCTTAAGATCGGTTATGCTAGAACCTCTTACAGTTACATACATACAAAATTTCTAAAGTAATAAATAAATCGATATCAATGAATTAATCTCACATCTCTATTTATGGGCAGATTAACAGACAAGGTATTTGTTCACTAAAATCAAAACCGTACTTTAGATGATTAATAACCAAATTAATAATCTCGTTGAAAATGTCACAGCCTGTGACATTTGAGCAGTCTCATATTTTTTTAATATGTTGCAAATATATTGGAGGCTATTTTTGTCTCATTGTGCAAATTCATATTCAAGTCTGTCAATTTCAGTTGATTTCAGTCTGACAGTCATACAATGAAGGTATACAGTGAATGACTTATACCAATAGTTTATGCCAGAATACACAAAATATACAAACATAAAACTACTTGTATATCAAATACATTGAAGTGCATTGCAGTTTCAGCTCTGGCTTCTAGTTCCTTCTGGCTGTCCGTATTGCAGTTTAGGTTCTTACTGTTGCAATGTAACATATTTGATCAGGATATATATGTACCAACATACAATGTAATAGAGGAGGATGAGGCTTTGTGAAACCTAAAATTGAATCTGAATGGCTCACTTACTACAAGCAAACATTTCATTGCTTCAGATTAATTAAGAAATGACATTACATTACAGAATGGCTGAACAGAACAGCATATAGGCTGACCCAGTAATAGTTTCCCATATCATTTCTGTCATTCACGAGTTCCATAGCCAAGCCTTAGGCAATTAATCAGAGACAAAAAACTCCCTTCTGGAAAAAGTATGTGCACTTTATTGTTTTTTAATAGTCCGGTCATGGACAATTACAAACAAAGGAAGCTGCTCGGAGCATCACAGGCAATATGTGAAGATTGGCACAAGCTGCACCATGCAGGAGTGTGGCCAAAGCTTAGTCGTCGTGCTTCAGCTTCCTGATCTTGCCCTTGTGGCGATCAATTTCCCGCTGCAGTCGCTCAATCTCCTTCTTGTGGTGCTCTATCTCCTCCTCGTGATGCCGTCTTAGTGCTGCCAACTGCTCCTGCTCCTTCCGCCTGCAGAGGGGACCATAGAGCAGGAACACAGAGAGGGGAAGAGATGGAAAGCCAGGGCTTTAGATCAATGTTGTACTTGACTCTCAGTCAGCGGCACTAAATTATATGCAAAGAGCTTGGTGGCACGTCCTGATATGAAGGTTGTGGATGATATTAAAAGGGATACCATGCCCAAAAATTACATGATTGTCTATTGACTTTGAATGATGTCAATCTATCCAGATGTCATCTACACAGTTTTTCACCAGTCTTATTTACTACATCATGACCCATAACATGTGAGGATCCTATAAATATGGACCAGCAGTAAATAAGCAAGCAGTTTCTCATGTAATAATCAATACATTAAAAACACAGGTGTTATTGTTGCCCGCCGATTAAGTAGCCTTGTTTTTATTGCATACACATCATTCAGTTGTTTCCCTGCATGTGTGAATAATGACAGGAGAGGTTTATTTCAAACTTTTATAAATAGCTGAAAATTTGATTCATGACATTTTCCTTTTTGCTGTTGCCTTTTTCACCTAGTTTCCTGGGTCTGGATTGGTTGCTGTCTTTAAGGTGAAATCAAACACCAACAGAACAATAATCAAAAAATGTCTTCCATTAGCAACTCTGTGAACTGATGAGTAAAATTCTTCTTGCTCTTAATATAAAATGAATTGACCGTGATCATGAAAAATGACTAGGTATCTATTACACAATGCTTTCATTACTTTGAGTTTCACTCTCAGAAAAAGCAGTCACACTCAAAGGGTTTAGTCCTGACTACAAGTCAACTCCAGCATTTTGGATGAAAACATGGTCACTGATGCTATTTTGTGTGCACAACTAATTGCAAAACACAAGGGTAAACTAGCAATAATACACTTACATTTGCAATGTATCATTTTTGCTTCTGATACACATTCCATTGAATAAATATGAGTAATATATGCATTCTATTCTAACTCAAAGAATATATCAACAGTAATAACAGTACTTTACAAAAGTAAAAAATATAACAAACAAAAATAACAAATTGCTCAAGACAGAAAAGTTAGGAGCCGTCCTCTTATTTTACCATGCAGGTTGACTCATAATTATCTGCACCAGTTGGGTGTGGCTTGGAAACTGGAAACTGGCTTACTTGAAGTATCTCTCTTCCTCAGCGGCCTGCCTCTTTCCAAAGGCTCCTCCGGCCTCCCGCACTGACCCTCCACCACCTCCTCCTTTTCCAGCTCCTGATCCCAGGTCACCCAGCTGGACAGAGGACAGAGGAAAAACTCTGAGTGAGTATATTTCAAACCACAGCTCCAAAATTTCCAACAGACGACACAACAGAATAAAGTGGTCATTAAATATCTCACAATAATGATAAGCAAAGCACAACTCTTTGAGCAGTAATTTTGGCATATATGATACATAATGTATGTACTCAGTTCTCCAGCAGCAGAATGCTGATACAGTCTCCTTATGAGCCCACCACTGAGCAAGCATTAATCATTTAATTGAGGTAGTTGCATAATCTCAACAGGCCATCCACTGAATGCAACAGATCACAGCGAACAACAACAGAATCATCCAGAGTGATGTTTACCTCCCCCACTTTTTTTGGCAAAGTATTTTCCCCAGTGTTATGCATTTATGTACAATTACATATTGACAGAACAGTGAAAAGCTAATGTCTGTTAGTACGCCCACACGTGTACAGGAAAACCTACCTGGTTAGGAACACAATAATCATGACACCCCAATAATCCATACATTGCATAAACCAGACAATATCATTCTAATCATGCTTTAAGTTTTTTAACAATGTTGTAAGAGGGGGAATTTGAACAAAATATTGTATGTAGATTTAATAAAAGGCTAATATAATTGTAATTGGACAATAGAACTGGGAATAATTACCTAGGCATTTAAGTGAAGGCCGAATTATTAATTTAATACAACACCATATTTGTGAACAGTAAAAACAGTAAGTTTACATTTATGATATTCATCCTGTGTCAGGCAAGGTGGTTTTACTCCCTTAATGTTTTAGAGCCCTTGCGTTGGAAAACAGTGGATTCTAACATACATATTTGAATGCCACTACTTACTTCTAGAACCTCCAACGAATTTACAGCCATAAAGCGTATCTAATAGTCCTCATGATAATGTTAGATAGTTGGATATATATAACCGTGGATTGTCCAATAGATGAATGCATCGTTTTTTCAATAGTTAGCTTGCTAGCTTGTAACTTAGCTGACTGCTGTTTGATCCTGTCACACACTTCATGTTAATATAATGCAATGGTAAAAACGTCGCTCTGTTACAATGTTACTATCAGTAGCTACTAACACTACGGTTGTGTCTGTTACAAAGGAGCTAAATAGGCCCACCGTTTCAAGTAAACACTCTCACCGCTCGACCAAAGTTGCTTCATAATTTTACCAATAAAATTACGAATAAATTAGTAAAAAACGATATGCATTTAGACAAGGCTGTCTACAGATGTTGATCTGTCACCTGGTCAGATGACATCCTGATTTGGGTGGTCAGGAAACCCCTGATGTTTGATCTTAGCAATCGAGCCATCTCTTTTCCTCAACTTCTCAAAGATGACTGTCAAACGTGCCCTTGTGCTTCATTCCAATAATACGGAAATAGGGGCCAACTAATGCATTGCACGGAGTTCACAATAGATCTTCAGGAGGGTGCGTACCTTTAAATTGTGTACATTTGAGATTACGTACCGTGCATACTGCAGTTCACAACTGATGGAAATTAACAGATAAATGGCAACATTACGAACAACGTAGGTGGTTCAAATCATACAATATTTCAGATCTTGTATGAAACTGTATCGTCAGCTCTTTATGGACAAATAGCAGAAAACCATTCGTTCCTCCCAAATGCAGTTCAGAGCGGGCGTTGCTCAAATCTAGCGATTCTTATCTTGTGTGGATGGTCCGAGGTACAGCTATTCTCGCACTATAACCCGATCGTTTTGCAGTGTTAATCTGTTCTGCGCAGAATAGTGTGCAGTTTGACACCGCGCTATGATAAGGGTCAATCTTCTCAATTGACCATTCGATCTTGTTGTCGTACCTAATAAAAGAAATTTCGTTACCTTTTACATTTACTCGTGACATATCTAGTACCAATGAAAAAGCATGCAAGCACAAAAGTCTTTTTATCACCTAACCCATGTCGATATCCTATACCATAGCGATTAATTCAGATAAATGCAATGTATTGCCAATTCTGATTTTGAAAATCCTGCGAAGATAATTTTATAACTAGTTGTGATGAGCTCAATTTGCGCAAATAGTTTTCAGCCTGTGGCCCCAAGATTACACAGCTGCAATCCTTTTATCCAAAGTATGCTACAGAAAAATACAAATACAAAGAAAATTGTAGATCTAAGGTAAAGCACACAGTCAACCATAGTTGTTTGTGTGGAATTTCTCATATTTGAAAACAAAAAAGGTTTTTAAAAAGTATATGAAATGCAAGTAAACAGGAATAGTTTAGTGTTTGGTATGAGATTTACATAGAGATCTACCACAAATCCAGAGAATACTATCAGTTTAGAATAAGACTGATGATCTTGAGTTTTGATTGATGTTACTTTTGATTGATGTCACTTACTGACACAATCATGATGGAAATCAACAAACCTAATGTAAGTGTTAACTTGGTCAACAGCTCTCTGTTTCTGTGTCACTCTGTTAAATTAATATCATTCATCTAGACTGAGTCACATTCTCATGTCTGAATCCTCATTCCCGTGACAACTGTTCATCACCAACCTCCTATACTAAAGAAAAATTCTGTATAGAACACAAAAATTGTTTTACAACGCAATCAATGTACACCTTATTTACCCACAGAAAGAGTATACAGGAAACCCTGATTGCGGTAGAGAATGTGAAGTTGCATTAATAAACAATGATGCTGAATTCATAATCTTCCTTGCTTAAAACTGTACCATATGCAGAAATCTATTAGTTTCTAGTAATAATACTACAGACCCAATTAATATGTTATTTGAAAATTATGGAGTCATCAATTGAACCACACAAGGGAAGGGGACAATGAAATTTGTAATGACAACCAATTAATGGAAAATGGGGTATATAATTGCCTCCTGGACACAAATCTCTGTTCGTCACTAATCCAAGCATACATACCCCTCATTCTGCATTGGTTAGATTGCTCTCAAATGAATATCAACAATATTTAATATTGCAATGCAGTTCATAGACGGGTGAAGTCAGAGAGGGTGAAGGGTGAGGGATTTCATTTCACAGTGATATTGTAATCCAAATCTCCAACTGAAACCAGTAATGCGACAGAGATTGTGTGCTCACAGCATACTTACCTGGTTCACTCTGATGCACCGGCTGATGATTGAAGCACACAATGGGAGACTGCTCTGCAAAAAAAAGAGAGTGGGTGTTCATTGAAAATGAGTCAGATGTACTCAGAAGGACTCCACCTCGATGACAAAGCGCTGAATGACAAACACCGGATGGACCCATTGGCCTTGACATTCTCCTCCAACAATCGCGGTTCCACTTTGTCAGGGGAATGCTTATGAGTGTTCCGCGTTGGGGGATGGTGTTTTTCCTCAAAATTGGAGGAAAGCCTGTGTAAACCTTTCTTCCATCAGTGCAGTCTTGCAGAAGGCATTTTTCCACAAAAAGTGTGCTTTAGAGAGACACATTTCAACAAACAGAAGAACGTGGTACTATTTGCAAATGGTTGTAAGTTACCAAATCACCATTATTTTAAGGAAATAATCAATAACCATAATATTAGGAAAAAGACAGTATTTAAAATACTCGCAAGACTTTTATCTTAAGACTTTTAATTAAATACTATGTATCACAGTAATAATACAACAAAATACACAAGCACTGTTAACTGATAACAGGTGGCTGTAGACTATTAATGCCCTTTGACAAATATGATAAATGTGTTTCATTGTAATATGATGTTAGATGCTTTTGGTAGGACAAGGGATATTTGCAAAATTTGTATGGTAGATTGTTTGACATACACAAATTATACTTATCATTTCACTTGGAGGGGACTTTTAATGTTTGTAAAATATTTCCCACTCCCCCATTTACCATCTATCTTTGGGGAAGTAGGACATATATAGTTTTAATTTAGTTAGAATGCAGAGTGCACACCGATCGATATGTCAGCAGACGCATCAGCAGAGAGGCTGTCAATACACAGAGATGGGTTTTCTTAGTTTTCTGTTACTGCAGTAGCCATGTTTAGTCCACAGGGGGCACTGCTTTCTAAGAGATTAACTGAAATGCCATGGCAAGGAATAATACATATCCTTAATGCACAGACATTCATAGAGATGTGTCCCTTACACATTTTAGTATGAAAGAGTATCCAAGATCAGGGTAAGAATAAATTGAGTAAGACATGGGGCCACTTACATTTGGACACAGTGCTATAAAGAAATGAACGTAATATGTACAGACACCATTCATTATCCCCATTTTACTGTTATCAGCAACAATTGTCACTTGTTTGATTGTTCTCTGTATGTAAAGTCAAATACAATTAAACTCATGTTGAGTTAATTGCACTTATTTCCGTCACATGTTCGAGGTATATAGGAATTGCATTTTCTCTCATAAAAAATTCTTGCCTAAGTGGTCACAGTATCCAAGGTGTTAAACTGCATTTTACCAGTGTTTAAAAATAAATAATACATAAAGGAACATGATTTCACTAGCCTTTGGACATAGCAGTGAAAAGGTAGAAAGCTAGTAATTATGGAAAAGCTTAATTTCTGGAACACTGAGCTTTTAGTCTTGGTTCTTTGGCATATTAAAATGACCCAAATTATCCTTATGATCTGATGTGATCCTGAGACTGTGTAGCCTGATCTCTAAGTTCAAATACATCAAATGTGTCAACTGTAAAATTGAGTATGGATATTTTTTCTGTTGAATTGTCATTGGGTTTATTGGATAGACATATAGGAATATACACAGTATATTATTATGCTGATGATGCTAATATAATCTCTTTTTGGGTTGAGAGTTTCTATTTATTCAGTCACCTACTGATTGCCCTCTTTTCACATTTCGGGCAATACGTCATGTACAAAGCATAAACTTAGTTGCTTTGTTTGACTCATTCCATGCTGTCACAGGAGATTCTTCTGAATGTAACCTCCTTCTGATTCATAGGCCATGCTAGGGCAGCTGTTGTGAAAACTGGGATGCTCTTCAAATGCTCTGGATGGATTTTTCCCTTTCTCTTTCAAAAAAAAGAATGTGTCCAGATCAACTAACTGCCACTTGTAAACATCCATCTGAGTCAAATCACAGCAGCACTTCATAGCTCTGCTCTCAAGTTCTTAATGGTTGCTTCCGGAAGTAGGGTATCCTGGCAACCATAAAACCTAGCAACAAGAAGTAAGGCTATGTCTCACTGCATGGAAACACAAAGGGATGACTCACTCACAGAAATTAGACCAATTTTTCTGTTCAAAAGTTATGAAAGGTGGGGGTAGGGCTGGTAAGGTAACAATTTCCTACTTTGTAAGATCTCTTATGCTGGAGTATTTGTAATGCATGTCATTCAGAGGTCTCAAATGCAGTCCCTTCACATGATTCCAGGCCACACACTGAAGTGGCCCAAGGATCTCCCTGGTTAATCTTTGCAGAATGGGAGACATACACAGAGGAGCCTAAGCAATCCAATGCAATGCGCCAATCTCATAGGATCCAGTCCTATTTTCTATCATTTTTGTCAATTTTCATAATGAATTGTTCACTAAAGAACAGATTATAGCTTCAAAAATACATATTTCCACAAGCAAGGTTTCTATATCACTAGAAAGATGATACTTTTGGGAAATTATCTTTTGTACTGTTCTTTCAAATTTTTATTTGATGCGGTTCAATAAAGTCAAAACAGAACAATCAATGAGTGGCAAGTATCACCATGTTTAAAAACAAAAATTACTTCTGTTTGGTTGTATTTTATATACCAATCTCACGGTAGATCTTTAACACCTCCTAATATGTCAGTGTGAATGATTTATTTCTGGAACATGTCTCCATAATAGTAACAGGTGTTAGCCATTGAATCCTGCTGTAGACTTATACAGCTTGTCTGGAATAATTCTCAATGCTGCTATGTGAAATTGTGGCACTGTGCTGTGAACCAACGCAGTGGCTGACTTTTGTAGTTTTAGAATATGGTACCCATTTGCAACAGTCTATTCTAAATTAACACTTTGAATTTGAATTTGTAAAATGGTATTTAGTTAACCAGGCAAGCTTGGGGTTTTACTTGTTATAAACTGCGAAAGTTATTTGCAGCAGTGCATATTAACGTTAGTTTGAGTGACTGTTCACCAAAAGGGTATTCAGCTAACAAGCTAAACTACTGTTCTACATCATAAGAGTTCAACATGTATAGCTACAGTTTGAAGTTGAGGCAAGTCAACTAAAATGTGTATATTGATTGTGAATGAGGAATTATTTTTTTTATTTTCGAAGTGCTTTCTTTTTCTTACTCGTGTTGAAATCCCATATTAGTGTTTGAATTAATGTAAATTATCATGAATTGTCTACAAAGAGAAAACCTAAAAATCGAGAGTTGAGAAGATTGCCAAGAATTATTGTGTTATTTTATTCTGGAATTGATCAAAAGGACTGTGACCTATCAGGTTCTTCACCCGGCCATTCCTCCCTTATCACCCAATCTCTGAATGGCCCCTTGCTTCCATCATTCTGGATGTGCGATATACTGAGAGACATTGAAATATTTGGTTGTTTCATTAGATCTAATTTTTAAAAATGTATTTTATACAACCTGCAAATATGCAAATATGATCAGAATTAGGGTGAATATTGTGATGTACTTATGTGATATGTGAAGCTGTAAACTTTAAAATAGGGAGCAAGAATTTTATTTAGATAACAGCTGACTACAGAAAACAATTGGTGTGTTTTCTTAGGAGTGGATGAGGGTTACTTTCATCTGCACACTAATGCCAACCTGGACCAAGATTTGGTAGCTTAGTGCTACAATTGGCTTATATCTGCTTTACATTGAATTTGTCTATCATATGTTTATCATCTGTCTATTGTGTTTTTTTTTTTTTTGTGGCACAGTTATTTTGCCTGGTCCTGAGGTGATACTGCCCCTGCTGGTCTATTAACCTGACTTCCAACAAAAGCTTTGTTTTCCAGGGAATCTCCCATCAAAGCACCAACCAGCCCTAGCTATTTTTCAGCTATTAGGAAGGAAGAATCACTAGCTGGTGTGGCTGCTAGTATTTTATTATTATTCACTTTTTTACTGTTTCATAATAATATTACAAAACGTTAGTTATCATAGAGTCTGTTCAATTAGATTTTTAAGCTCTCAGGTAGTTTATATAGTGAATTGACCCTTTGCAAAATTGTTCCATATGTCTCTACAGCAATTGACATAATAAACCTTTTTGTGGTCAGTTATCAGTAGTAGGATGTGATGCAATGGTTAAACATGAGGGAATGTAAGTACACAGCATGATAGTTAAAAACGTAATTAGGGCTTGAAATCTTAATGTGTGTATTTACGTAATCACAAGCAGCATGCAACATCGGCTGAGCTTTCACACTGTGAAGGAAGTATGCAGTACAGAGTAACTTTTGTTTCATATTTCCTACATTTCAGTCACTCAGTTGTGCATTTTAAGGTTCTTTTATACCATTTTAAAGACCATTGTCTATATTAAAATGGAGTTTTAAAAAATCTATTTACACATTTTGGAGATTTGCATGTCAACATGTACTTGATAACACAACTCATTTGGCTGCCATCTACTTGTGTCCTGATTTAACTGAGAAAGTTTGATAAAGTGGTTTTTCTTTTAAATCTTGTCATGGTTCCCTTTATTTAAAATCCCTTTATCTCTTCATTTACATTCTTAAATAAATCCATTAATTTAATTGTTAATTGAAATGAATATTCCATCTTTTTCATTGAGTGACTGGGTTGTCTGCATTTTTTTCTATGCTGGCATTGATTTGTGTTTTTCCAACGCGTCTATCTTTATCACACTCATTGTCTATAAGGAAGATGATGGTGATGGGATGGTTCAAAAGCAATAGAAGTAGGCTTGACAACAGATGTAGTGTATGGGGTTATGCATTTTTAGAAACAAAGTGGTTGAATTAATGGTTGTGTTACTTTAGCACTTTACGATCCAAGGAACAGTCTTTTTGTTCCAGGTTCAAAGAGTCCCAGCTTCTTCTTGTTTCCTCCTACTTGGATTCATTATTTTATATGTATGAGCTACATTAGATGAACCAATTTAGATTGCTAGCATTATGTAAAAATAGCCAATATCCAGTTGTGTCTTACCTTACAAGATATTGATGTGATAAAACATTTGACCATTTCTTAAGTATGTTTATGAGTTTGGTGATATATATAACCAGGCCAAAATTGAAGCCAGATTTAAATGTTAAACACATATATTACCCATGGATTACCTGGATATCATAAATGGCCACTACCTAAAATCAGATTTCTCCATGACATATAATGAAAATGCCAGAAAATGTTCCCATTCCACATATAAAATTATAGACATGATAAAGCATGTCTACACTATATATCTCTATATTTTTTGAAAGACTGTGATTATAAAGAACAAAGAATCTCTGTATTCTGTCTCTTTTTGCCGCAGTCTAGAAATTGAGCCAAGAAACCGTAATTATGAGAAAAAGAAAAATGTTTTCTAAGAATCACCCAGTACTTACTGCATCATGAACATGTGTGGAATTCAAAGAGGGTGATTTACATGGGTCCAGACAAAAAAAAACTAAGCTGTAAGTCACAGGAAGAGTTGAAAATGTTGAAAAAGCAGGGACATTACAATTACGGTCACATTGTCCAATTTCATTGACACTTCAACCCAGTCAATGTTGTACATGAGGTCCATCCTGACGAGGCTACTTATGTAGCCAGTCTTACTAAAAGTATCCAGCAGGATCCCACTGTCTGAAAACCAGTTGTAAATGCAGCAGTTGTCTACATCCTGCTGATCCACTCTCATCTTTTCAGGGCCTTTCTTTTGGAGAGCTGGAGACGCCCCTGTTATCCGAACTTGGCCCCATTTCCCTGCTGCTGCTTTAGGCTGCTCTCCTGCTGTTTGCTTTCTGTAGCATTGAAGCGGCAGACATGATATGGCCTCTGATTTGTCATCTCAAACTTCACAGACTACCCAAGTAGGGCAGAGTGAAGCTGCACTGTGGTCACCACTGAGGATTGCCTCTTGGTGAAACTCAAGTCAGCAGAATCTATCCTGCAAACCTGCTTCGAAATGACTGAAGCCGCCGGCAGCACAGGAGTACATTCCAAGCAAAGTTGTCCCTGGTGGCAGCGGGATGTGGTTCATAACCTTACTTGTCCCTGCTCTTTTGCTCCTAGCTGTTTAATTTTTATATAATGACCAAACCACCCCACCAGTGCATCACAGAGCTTCTTGAATAGCAGTGGAGATCCAAGGTCTAAGCTGAAAAGGGCTTGAAAGGCTGGTCCCTCCAAGGCCATATTGCTGCTCCTCTGCTGCTTGTTCTGGCTCGCCTGCCTCTTTATTGAACCGCATCAGACAGGCTTTCCATTACTCATGTTCATTGAAGCATCCTACCTCAGTGGAGTAGTTTCTGTGTCAAACAGGATGTGTCAAGGCTGCTACATGAGTCAAACAAAATCCTGTTCAGAACATCTTATAGCTTTGGAAAGCTCCCTTCCAAAGTTAAAATTGAGGAGTTCCACGTCTGAACAGTTTCTACATTTGTAACACTGAAGTTTTCTGAAGTTTACACCCTTGTTCCACAGTGATTGGCCAGGCTTGTTATACTACTGTCCTGTATCCACATCTGTTTGATTCTTCACTTTGTAATTACAAACACACCAAAAATCCCCAGAGAAATCGGAGGCTGTGGGCTGTACTCTCTGACTGACACTGACATAAACATTGCTTTACACTTTCAAGAGGATTTCAAGTGATCTGTATGTCTGAAATCAGAACAACTTCTCACATGGACAGTTTTTAAACCACATACAAATAGTAACCAAAGCAAAGAAAAATACCATTAACGCTAGCACTCGTTTGGTAGGTATCCTGTTCTGTATCTATACCTACATCTATATATACACTATATCTATGTTGCAACAATTAATGATGTCCATAAATGAACAAGTAAAGGAATGCAACATCTGCTAGACTTATATATATACATTAACTTAAAAAGAGAATGTCTGTTATCTGTCACCTGTTTTGTTGTTCTATGTGACAGAAGACCTCTGAATAAATGAAAACAAAAATGAAAAAGCAAACATTACACTCATCCTACTCCTTACCCCTGACTACTAACAAGTACTCCTTACCCCTTTGCCACACCTTTGAGTTTAGCTAGGGAAAGATAATAAACACTTTGGCTAAAACAACTGTCTGACATGGTTGTCTGTTACATCATATGAATTAGTTCTTTTGAGGGACTGTGCAGCCTTCATACTTTGCTGCAGTGGTCTCTCACTGGGAATCATATAGATTCGTCAGGCACTGGCAGTGTGGTCCTGCCCACTGACTGGCTAGGTTTGGCCTCACCACTGATGCAGATCCTTTCCACTATTGGCTGGTTATTTCCTACTGCATTGATCCTCCACCCCCAAGCAATTCTGCAACTAGCTTGCATTACAAATGACTGCAATTTCATGAAATGGATCTGACTGTTGATATAATACATCAACCTGCAAAGTTTATTATTTTTTCAACCAAGCTAAACTTTTATGCAAGAGTAAACAGAATTCTTGGTTATGATAATATACATACATATATATTTATGTATGTATGTATTATTTATTTATGTTGTAACTTTAGAACTAGTGAATGGATGTCTTTCAGCCATGAGGAATAAATCGTCTGATGCATAAAGATGGCACATCTGTATTTTCAGCCCATTTGATAAAAAAACATGAGTTTAGTCTCTCACTCTCTCACTCTTATTCTAAGGGTTTCTGTGTGCTCTTATAGCATCTCTGCGCATGTGCTGTGCACTATGTTTCACATCCCAGCATTAGCTCGGGGGTTAATTGTTCCACTCTGTTTCCTTCTGTCCTTTGGTGTCCTCACTTGTCCTTCTCCTCATGATGAGTTGTGAGTGACCTGTATATATGAAAATGCAGCTGAGAGGAGAACTAATCTTAATTTGACAGAGAAAATAAGTATTGTAACCTGTTCTTTGAATTACAGGCTTAGCAGAGGTCTGCACTTGGAACCTTTCATCAAAAAAGTTTTGTTGTACAGGACATAGTGGTAATTTGCAGGGGAAGTGGCCAGTTGAGGAAGCAGAACTATATTATACATAGCTAGATTAACCAATGAAAAAAGGGAAACTATTTTACTTCATTGTCAAACTCTTTAGCAATGCCACAAAAACCCATATTTTAACACCTTTTACAATTTGGAACACCCAGTTGTATTTGAGGACTCTGATAAAACCGGCTTTTAAAAAAATATGCATGGTTCATGACAATAGCAATGACGTTTTTAATGTTACTTTTAATCACAAAATACTGCCAATGAAGTTCCTGAAATGAAAATTTAGGTAATATTACTTCTGAAGCTGATTAGCACTAACCACTGAAGCTAAACAATTTCTCTTATGTAACTAGAGAGGCTCCAAGGTAAAAAAAAAAATGTTGGGAACCGTTGCTTTGTGTGGACTAAATGACATCAGGCAGACTCAGGCAACAGTTGTCCATGTTTTCCCTTAAAAGGTTTCATTGAGATAATTTATGCTGCCTATTTTTCCATGGGGATATAGATGATAAGGGAGAGCTTTATATTGCCATTTCCTTGGAAACTTGGTTAGTCCTCCCTGAGAGCAGCATCCCATCGGTAAATGTCAGAATTTTAAAGATCTCCTTATAGTCCTTCAAATATAGTGACTCTGAAGCAAAGCTGTTATTATTACACAGTCATTATTATATATTACATAATTACATATTATCCATTTGGAAGAATTCAAGTCAAATATGTTGCTGACTCGGGGGTGTTACAAGGGTGCTGTTTGGAACAAAATTAGAAACTGCAACCTTATAGATACAAGCTCAGTCCCTTAAACACTTTTCTGTAACTGCGATCCATACTAGGTGCACCTCAGTGTTTTCACCACTCCTGCTACCTTGCACTGGCTCACCAACCACTCAGCCGCAAAGCCTCCCACAGGCTCCACTTTACTGTTGTTTCTATATATTACTGGTCCTGGAGCTGCACCTCCTGGGCATTACATTCAAGAGACCCTTGGCATTTTGTATTGACGCAATCAAGCACACATCTGACATTTGATATTCATGCACAAAAGTCCTGTGGGTGGAATTGCTCAATGGATCAATTTAGTGTAAAAAGGAAAAGGCTTTGGTGTGAACTCATAACTCCTCCTTTCAAGCTCATATGCCCACCTTAATTGTCAGGTTCGCTAAGAAGTTTGATTGTAGCATGAAATTCAGCAGTAATTATGTCTCCGGAAATAGAGTATCCAGCTCATTCCATAAATGTTTTATTTATTATGTATTTTAAAGCTGAATAATATACTGTGAAAATGGCATGATATTCACAAAAGAATCAGATCAGACCAAATAAGCAGGTAAATCAAAATGTCAGAAATTTAACAAGATGCGATTTATTAATTTCATAATTGATTGTGAGACAACTGCACAGCAGAAAACACAGGACCACATTTACTAAAGGTTGCAACTGCATTTCAGGCGTAAAAGCAGCCGCTAAAATGCCACAATTTTTATGAACGAATTACTGAACTGCTACAATGGTTTAAAATCGCTATTAAGATGGTGACTGCCTCACTTTGCGACTCTCCTCTTGATACATAATCAAATCTGTTTGTGCATCTGTATACCCGAGGTGAAGGCCCTAAAACAGGGCGGAGATTTTGCAAAATGGGGCCAATGAATTATTCCACATAATTCACCAATGTGAGTGGTGATAGCGATTCTCTTCTTTACGTGAGAATTTGACTTCTGTAAGTAGGTGGTGAGATGAAGACATAGCCTGTAGGTCCCAATCTATATGCGTAGGAGATCTCAATTCAAAATATGGCAGCTGTCATGAGAGCAAGGAGCAAAGGCAAAACAGAGTAAGAAAGGAGAGAGTCCAAAAATCACCTTCTTTCAGTTTAATTAACAGGAAATAGTGAAGCGATGCAGATCACACAGTCACACAATAATCACACTACTGGAGGATATAAAATAGAAACACACCCAAAAGTGAAATAGTCTGTCAGCTTTAAGGAAGTTACTACCTACTTCATTATTCCTTGCATCAAGATCTTTTCAAAGTACAGTTGCATGGTTTGAAGGAATGCAGGACTTGGTTTTGCTCTGAATGCAGAACCAGTTGTTCAGTGAACATACCTACACACAAATTTCTCAGACAAAGAACATATTTAATAAACAAAACTATATTTTTACTAGGTAACTTCCAATATTTCATTGTTCCATGCAATCAACTGCAATCATATTCCACCTGTTCCAATAGCACACATCGAACATGTGTTCAGTAATAGAAAACACACATATTCCATGAATTGACAGGTCCTGTGTGATCACAAATGGTGTTACCCTGGTTCATGTCAGCAGATTTACTTTCAGGAATTGCGCTACAGAAATTGTGACTGTAATGTGACACTATCAGAATTGATTAAGCACTAGACATGTAACTGAATGTGCAAATGCTATATTTAGGCCTACTTGTAATTGAGTAATTGGTTATTGAACTAACAATTAAATCAAGTTGGTTTAATTAACATTAATCTCGCCACCATACCTCCTTATGAGTTTTTTTCTATTATTAACTCTTATATTATCCATAACACTTAGAAGATGATTTACTAAGATTCTAAATAAGTGTTACTTGATTGTATGTTTAGCTGGAATATTTGAACATTTCACTCTTTTTGGGTGGTCAACAAAGAGCCCTTATGTAAATTAATACAGACGCTAACAGCCATTTTTACATTTTGCAAATTTGGAAAAGTGTTTCATGATGAATAGTGAAGTAGCTCAGTTAATCATGGTAAGTACAAAAGGAAGCTTGAAGTATTGGATGGAAGTACAAACCAACACATTGCTGAGAAAAAAAAATGTATGAGCATGTAGAAGAAACATTGGGAAAATATGTATGCAAGTGCAATAAAACCTGTTCTCTATATGGTCTTTGACTTCTCCATCTTCTTCCTGTTACAGTGACAGCAGCCATCATAATGATTGTCTCTTAATACCTGTTTCCTAGGCACATTTAAATGTGCTTTCAGGTTTTACATGAGTTTAAGTAATCTATGTTCATGTCCTCCTCCCACCGTTTCATGAACCAATGTAGAGACACCTAAATTTGCATATTCATTCAAAATAGGTCTGAAAAATGAACACTTTTGTATCTTTCATTCTATATATGTCATGCTTTGCTTCATTTGTATATCATACAATGCATGTTATTCTTATATTCTTCAGTGACACAAAACGGGACTATGACAGGGCATACCGAACCTTTATAGGAATAAAAAAATTAAAGTGCCATATGGTATTTTTCTGAGGTAGAGGAAGTAGGAGATTGTATTTAATAAAAATTTTATTTTGCAAGTTATTTATTAATATTAAAATCCCGGGCAGGATTCAATGATATACATTTAAAGTCAGATTCAATCAAACTCACTTAGGACCCCTCTTCCACTTGGCATTAGGCTCTAATGTGAGCTGGTTTGCTGGTTTTATACTTGTGCATCAGTCATTTTCCCCTTAAGTGCAAATGCTCTGAAAACAGCAAATCAATTTGCATCCTTTTGGGCAGGTTGATCATATAATAAATGGTGATCTAATGCATTTCAGTAATATTGCTATTTTTATTTGATGCCTCGAAAGTTACTGCCATAAGCCTGTAAACAAGATGCAGTTCTTTGGCACTAATGGTTAATGACCCTCTATTAAATCAATGTGCACACAGTTGAAATTATGCTTAAAAATATGTCACTGTTACTTGTCATAACACTGGGGATTATTCCAGTAATGTACAAAAGACATATAGGCATCCAAAGTGGTGAGGCTGATGGAGCGGCAGCACCTCTTTTGGATTATTGTACTTCGAATGAGGGAACAACCTTGTATTGGTTGCAGTTTTAATCAAGTGCTGTCTATTATGAAAGTAGTGTGGAATTTAAATTATTTATTTGTTCAGTCGATAGCAGAATAAAACTTGGCAAACAAGGCCATTCAACCACAACTACTACTATTGTATGTACTGTCAGCTGAAAGATAAGTATTCTGAGCACTCAAGATCTCTCACATTCCTCTCACAACCTCAGCCCAGAGAACATTCCTCCTGCAATAACCCTGCTGAACTGTGGATGACACACACATATACAGAGGATCTCACTGGTGCACACTTGCTTCTATGCATTTTTTTAGTCTCAGCCAAGAAGTGAATGTTTATCTCAATGTACAGTATGTTATGCATTTTAACATCAGCTGATATTTTTTTAATGTATGTGGTGATTATGATACTATGTTAACTGTTTTTATATATTGCTATGGGCCTTTTATGCTTAAGTACATTTTGTTAAAGTAAATTTTCAATCAACACGTTTGATAAGCAATAAAGCTTTAAATGAAACTGAACTGAATTGAATCTGACAGATTAATGTTGTCTAACAAATATATTTTGATCATGTTGAAAAGTAGATGTCCCTCACAGCGGAAACTACAGACCGGTTTCTATGGTAACGCCCTTAATGGCATCCATGTAGAGAACCCTGTTGTTATTGCCAGAGATGATGATTGCGACTGAATCTCACAGGGGTTATGAGGAGACCAGAAAAGTTCTCCAGGGATTTGAATGTTATTATCATCAAGATGCAAACATGAAAATATCAGATTTTAATCCCTTTAGAGTCAATTTACTACTTTTTACATGTACAAAATCATGTAAAACTGTTATGATAAATATTGAGGTAATTGATTGACCAGGTGGAAAGAGGGCTGTGTATGTTAAAACAGATTTTTCCTTTTTGCAGTAGATTGAATGAATATACAAACTTGGGCATTCTTGTGTTGGCTTGCAAAATACGGAGGTCATCAGGCAGATAGATTACTTTAGTGCTTTATCATGTACTGTGATTTACTAAGCCAAAAGTAATTTTAGGAAAATACATTTTTACGAGTGTTACAGTCAATTTACTAATGGGTGTTGTTTTGTGTGTGCTCTATGCACCCAAAGTATTTGCACATCTTATTATTTCACTGTTTGCTCATAATTAACTAGCATTCATTATGTAAATGTGCTGCAAACAGCAATATTTAAATGGCTTTTTAAAAGTTTGGAAGGGATCTCAACCTTTTTTTTACTATTAACTGGTAGCTTGACAACTTTAAATTAATAAAAAGGTATAATAAAGGGACATGGCATAACACTATTGCTAAAGAGTGGTAGTTTAAAAAAAATCATAGTTAGTCTAAAGATTCAAACTGGCGGTTGTACAAATCTGTTTTAGGAAGGAAACTGTAGGTATGATTGCCACTGAAGATACTGGGGACATGTTCTGGCATTTTTTTAAAACTGAAGTTAAATTTTGAAAACATTTAAAAAGTCAAAACATGTATGTTAGAAGTCAATAAAAGTCTCAATGGAAAAATGTCCTGCCATCATGTTCCTGATTTCGCTCTCGCAGAAGCCATATGGAGAGAGCGCAATGTTTTGGTTTAAGTGAGAAGTGGTGACATGAGGGGAATTGTTGTTGATTGAGAGAAGCTGTATTTGTGTAAATCTGTAGTTCAGATAAAAATTTTTGGATCTTTGCAATTACTACTTGCTTTTTGTTCCGCAGCCTCAGAACTGTTACATAGCTACTTTATGGTACGCTCTTGCCCTCAGTCTCAAAGTACCATTTGCCTTCTGAGAGATCCACCGGTACCGTGCCATCAGCTAATTTCACAGCAAGGCAGTTGTTTGGCTGAGCTTGTCAGGTAGTGAGTATAGCTAGAAACGATTGCAGGAGAAATCACCATCCCCATGGAGCACCTGTAGAAGTGTTCATTTAGCGTGATTTAGCTCCATTCATTTTGACATGCTGCTGCTGCCTATTAGAATGACCCAAGGTGATGCAGATGTTAACATTTAGCTGTTGCAGTTGTCATGGCGCAGATGTGGCTACAAGCAATTATAAAAGCAGATGAGAAATCAGAGAAGAGGATATGCACATAGGAATGTGGGCTCTCCAGATGAGTGATGATGTTGTACTGCATCCTTCACAGACAGATGGTGTAAGTATGCAAACTGCATCTTGCATGTGTGATTTCAGTGATGAAAGTATGACAGTAACATGATTTTGACAATGAAGGACATCAGAGCCACTAATCTGAAGTCAGAAGGTTTTTGGGTGTTCAGCTTTTTAGGAACAGATTTTGTTTCAGGGTGCAGACACACTGTTCTGGGAGGAAGCTGGTAAAAAGGGTACATAAAATGTACACCAGCTCATCTGATAATTCCTTTGGATTTACTCCCTGATGTTATTGGGGCAGGAGGTTTTCTTAGCCTCACCTTCCTCAGTAACCCTGCCACTTTATGCTCACTGATGACTGGCACCTTACCAGCTCAGCTGTTCCTACAGGTTTTGAATTTCTGATGATGTGTTGCCATTGAAGCAACAAATAAAAGTGATTAATTCTTCACCAGCTTCACCTTCTCCTTTGTATTCTTCCCTTTGGTGGTATAGTTGTTTGTCTTGTGAGGCCATTTCAGACCTTTGAATGGTCCCAGTGGTCCAGGACTGGCTCAAGGAACATCATAAATGATACAAATTATAACCCTCAGCAAATCTGTGGCAACTATGGGAAGCATTGGAGTTGACACAGGCTACCCTTCCTGTGCTACACTCTCAACGCCTTATTAAGTCCATGCCCCAATGAATTTATCTATTCTGAGGGTAAAAGGGGATCAGCTCATTATTATATAGGTGTACCTAAAATGTGGGCCCTCAGTGTATACAAACCAGTAAATACTGCCTAAAGAGATGTCAAAATATCTATTTGTAATGTTTGTGGGGAATAACACTAAACAAAATGTTAAGGTTTTCATTGACACTAACAAAACACAGTTTGTTGCCTCCTGGAGTGGAAAATATGATGCAGTCAGAGAAGACCAGTTATTTCAGAAAAATAATAAAGAAGCTCAATTGTTTGAAGAAGTTCTCCAAACAAAATAAAATAGAGATGGACTCTGAAATCAATGAAACCCTGAAAGTTTTACAAAATATCCTACTTGTTAAATTATATATTATTTTCCAAGACCTGCATTTTCAGAATTGTACCCTGTTGCTTGATGACTTCTATATTTTCTGATGTTTTTTTAGCATTTCATTCTCTGTTTTCTATCCATGAGCTGTGCTTTTAAAACACATTTCAAATTCCCCTCAAATTAAGAAAAATAGTGATTTGCTGCATTCATGTGTGTTTGCATGCAAAAGATGAATGCTCTAGAAGTATTTTATATTTGACAGAACTCAGATAAATTATATGCCTTTCCTTTTATAACTAGATTAGTTGTGTAGCCATCGGGATAGAGAAAGGGCATTGTGTGGCCATGTACATTTGTTACAGGCATTCCATTACTATTGGAGTCCTAATGTGTGAGGTCCTGAAGATAAACCCATGGACAGTTATGCACTGTAGTCATGTTTGGAGCATGGTCAAGAATTTATAGCAGTGCTTGTGTATGATGAGTGACCTTCCTGTATACAAAAATGAATTCATCGATACATTTTACAATTTTTTTTTTATAGAATGCATATCAGTAGTCTAGGTTGCTAGTAGTTGCAGGTAAACATTTTTAGGTGGAATTTACTTTACCTGACCAAAAAATACTAAGACATATAACACATCGCAAATTGAAGCCTACGTGATGCCATTAGCAGTATAAAATTGGGGCATACATTCATTCAAATACATTAAGTCTCTTTAAAAGGAACATGCAATTCAAACAAAACAGACTAAACTGCAACATAATTTTCTTCGAGTATTTGAGGGGTGAAATAGTCAGTAGTACACAGAGGCGGGGACCACTTAGATGGGGGGGGATTACATTTGTGTTTCGAAAGCAAATTGCCTGCAATTGTACGGTTCTGCCGCTCTTCCTCTTATTCGTAATGGATCACCATCATTCACTGACTGCATAAACAGTGCAATGGGACCACAACAATGGAAAGAGGAACTGATTACACGCAGGCAATTTAGATAACTAGTGGTAACCCCATCCTGAGAACAAGTTGGGACAGATGGAGAAAGAAGAGAGTAGGCAATTGATATCAGCTAGCGTGGACATTTCCACACTGTACACAGCCCTTGAAGCATAGTTAGCCAGAAAAGGACAAAAGCCTTTGCAAAATTATCATCTATTATATTATAGCCTCATTAGTTAATTTAGGTCATCTCAATTTGGTCATCATAAGTACAATAAATGTTGTGATTTTGAAAAGCAAAATGGGCACTATTCAAAATCATGACTTTAGCTTCGCAAATTGTAAAGATGCTTGCAGATTTGTAGCACTAAAGCAATTGTTTCAGCATTGAAGTAGAAATGGCCATATATATTGGTAAATAGTAACATAACACAGAAGATGTAATGCTAGAACATTAATATTTTGCATAATTTCATTATGTACTTATTAGTTACAAAAAGGAAAATCGGAGGTCAGGTGGGGATATTGCTTTACAATGGAATGACTCATTTCACCAAGAAGAGAAAACATGTGCATTAAACTAACCAAGTATTAGCTTGATTCTGCTTAAAGCCCTTTGAAAATGTGTCAGTTCTCTGGGAGACCTTACAGGACCCAAAACAGACATGTTCCAATTTTAGAATACTTCAAACAAACTATGAGCCAGGAGAATTAATTTGCAATGCTTCTTCTGACATGCTGAAAATGGGGAAAATCTACTGCTTTACACTCAAGAGTTGTAGCAACATGATCCTGATGTTAGTACTAGTATACATATTAATTGAAGTTTAATGCCAACATTAAACTGCTGGAGGTATAATGAGGGGTAGGTGGACTGAAATTGCTGCTATGTGAAGAACTCTAAGGATACATATTTACATCCACATTCAGTAGACAGAAATATACACATGAGAACATCAGCCTAAATGTGATATTTCCCCCACATAGACTAAACAATAGAATACTTCATGTAGATAAATGTTTGAGTGCTGTTGCCCAAATGGTAATTGCTATTTATACAATATGTTAGTTAATATATTCTGTTTAAGTTTACCTTTCGGGTCACATTGGAATTTGCTTTAAATGTTCTCATTTTAAATTGTTTTTCCTCAAACGTAAATATCCAAATGAATTTTTACCTATTTTGACCTTTCATGTCGGAACTCTCAAAAATACCTATGCATTAAGGCTGCTCTACAAATTTCCATAGTTCCTGCCTGTAGCATACCTCACATGCCGTAAATGTACACCATTTAATTCAAACATTAGTGATGAATGCTCTGTGTAATAACTCTAATGGTATTCTGCTAATGCGTTTCTCTGAAGTTTGACTCAGTTACCCAGAGGTAGAGCAGAAATGGCAACGTGCTGGCACTGGCATGTGTGAAAGCAATATGAATTTGATCCTGGGGTCTCTGGGTACTGAGCGAACTATCTAGAAGGCATATTATAATTAACCCAGTAATCCTGAGATTGAAAGGAAATACATGTTTTTGTACATTTGCAAATTTGTGATAAGAAAAAATCTTTGGGAAGGAAGTAATGACTTTGTGGCTGAGTCAAAGACACATGTTCTCACGGCTTACAGTGATACATTCTTTGAAATGGAAGGGTCCATGTGCAGACTTTTTTAAGAAATGTTCTGAGGGGTAAAGTAAGGACACCTATTCCAAACCAGACACTATGTCACGAAATGTTATTTGATAGATTCAATGTTTATGTATATGAGGTTGTACTGTGATCTCTGCCAATATTACTAGGGGACATAACATATTATTGACATTTGCCATCCAGCACATAGTTCATGCTGTTACCCAGGACTGTTCATTAGCGATCTGTCATTCACTTGACAATCATCATTCTAAATAGGCATCTAATTGGCAATTAAAACAAACCTTTTTTGAGGGAAATGTACCCCAGAAACTAGATTATTTTCAGTTTAAAGTCATTCTTATGTCACTATAAATCCAACATAACTATTGCAGAAATTATGTGAAATGATATCCAATTCTTCCACAGTGTGTTGGTTCTAAACTGGTGTGTTTCTGGAGTGAATTGTTAAATAAGTCCATTAAGTTGTGATGAAATGGCATACTTGCTAAGCAACTCAATACTTTATCCTGTTGAAGAGGTACCAGATGCTTCTGCTGTTGCTGCTGCCCCTAAAAAGCCCCCACCCACAGCAGCTGGGAGATGACCCAGTTTCAGAATTGTAAGCAAGCATCGCTGTCTGTATGATTTTCTAACCTGGGCTAAATAATTTACCTATACTCATCCACTGAGCCAACAGGAAGTAATTTGGCTGTGAGCTATCTCATCCTATAGCCAGCTACCACAATGTCAAATTCAAGTTGTAGAGGAGGTTTTGGCACCACTGACTGGTGGATGCAAATGTAGGCACTGCTGAGGGACAGGCCTTCTTTAATTTCAAAATGAACCACAGGAAAGATGGTTTAATTGAACATGAACAAGCACACTCTAAGGGATTATATGTACAAGGCTGTTTTTAAAATTCTTGGCATGACCAGCATATCATTCCCTGGGTTCAGCCTTTCACTCATAAAAACCCAATATGACATTTGAAGAATGTAAATAAATAGCATTTAACATCTAATGGACTCCTGAAAACACATGAAATCAAAAAGTTTAATATTGTGCATATTGTGTATTTTGTCATTGTGCATGGCTATCACTGTGAATCCAAACACTCAAAGACTCATACGCTTTTTAATAAACAAAATTAAGATTAAGCTGTTCTTTAACCAAGAAATGTATGTAGTATTATACTGTATGTTTGTATAATTAGAGAAGCAATTGAACTGACATGTTGCATTTCGCACACTCATGACAACATGAAATAAAAATAAGTTCTTGAGAACTTATCTGTCAGCAATGAAAAGAAGGTCTGGTGCCTGTGGAACCATATCGGGGGGGGCGTGGGTAGGGGGAAGGGTCTTTCTCACCATTATAATATTGTATAATGTGTCCTACAAAACGGATTTATTAGAATGGAGTTGCTGTTGTTGACTACCACCAGGTTGCTCTCCCTTTGTGTTGTGCAAATAATTAAACATCCCCCCATCCTCCATTTGGACCTACTGCTGCTGCCATCATTATTGTGTCCTAGAATCTGACTCAGGGTACCAATCACTACAACAGTTTTATTTCCTGTATTCTAATTGAAAATAGGTATGTTCAAAACAAATACCTCTTGGTGACATTTTAGTCTGGCCTCTCCTACCTCTCTTGGTCTTTTCATTTTGCATTTGATGGTCATTTTTTTCAGCTATGTGAATTCAACAGCACATTTACTTCACATTACTGATGTCCTATACTTGATGGGGTCATATGAGTGGAACTTATAGGGGCATAATAAATATTTCCTTAGAACACTGTTGAGTCTTCTGTCTCTCTCTGACCTGATTCGGGTTCATTGGACTCCCTCCGGTTGACAGTAATATGTGAATGGATCCTCTTGGCTGCTCCTTGTTGTTGGATGACAGCCTCTGTGTTAGTAAGGGTGCTGCTGGCTTTTTTCTCTCCTCTCCAAAAAGCCCAAATGATGAGTTATGCAACTGAGTTTACAGCTGATTTCCTGGTTAATCTCTTCAACTGAGTCTGGCTGAACTTGCATGCTGTCAGCCAAGCAGGTGCTCAGCACCAATGCCATTTATCAGTGCTCCCATCAGCATCTGACAAAGGCCCACAATGAGAATGCAATTACCACTGAATGTCACACATTACAGCAAAATATTACATCTGTTACCCTGAAAGACCCAATATGAACAGGTGATGCTCTGTTTGAACAGGCAATTTGTCCAGTAGTTCCAAATGAAACAGTAAGTAGCTCCATTTCTTTACATGCCCCAGGTGTAGGGCCTCAGTAGGATTATAGCAGTTCTATTCAACAAAGCTGATGTTGCACCTAATGAAGAGGTGCACCTGATTCTGAACAGCAACGTTCTAATAAAAAGTAAATTGCGGAAATGACAGCCGTGTTTTGAAGGCTTGTGGGGAATTGTGCTGGTCATGACTTCAATGTGACTTGCAAACCCCAAACAAGCTACCAGTCATCCTTCATTCAACATTCAGACGGAGGCAGACAAAGGCCATTTTGTAATTTTATAACATAGGTTTATTTTATTATTACAAATAACACATTCAACTTGTGCTCTGAAAACTGTACATTAACAAGGAAAAATGCAACAAATTAGAAAAGTGTGAGGGAGTGATTCAGATGAATAGAATTCTGATTTAGAGAAGAGGAGTGGAGGTAGTTTTGGGCTGGGAAAAGGAAGTGGCTAGAAAATAGAATGCGTTGGGGCTGATGAAATGGGGCTGGTGTTGTGTTGGCAGTGATAATTTAACACACACCATTACATTATTACAGAACACTTATAGTTCAGTGACCCAACAGTGTGGGGAATTTAGAAAAAATATATATTCTGAAGCACAGAAGACAGATATTTGCTCAAATTCATCCTATGCAAATGTATGTTTACAGATTTACAATACTATACCACAGGACTCTCAAGAGCCTTGTGCTTTCTAGAAATGTGCAACACAATTTCTTAATCACAGTTTCCCTAATCTCATATACTCTCATATAAAGTGATATTTTATTTTCATAGAAGCATTTATATACTCTGGATATTTGAAGTACACTTTGTATGATATGATATGACTACTATCCGCTAGAAAATTACTAAGCAAATCTATTCTTCTTGTACATTGTTACCATCAGATTTCACTTTTTCTTCACACTCATGGAAAAACACACAAGTGTATGTTTCCTAGAGGATTCACAGTATGACACCCAGGTATGCTGGCTTGAGATATTGCCAAGAAGAGGTCCACAGTCTGAAGTACTATGGGGCCACAGCCCAGAGTCTGAAGTACACAAGGCAGTGGGTTGTCCTATGGTCCGTTTCATGCAGGGAGAGGGTCCGAACACCCCTCCCCTTAACGAAACCACAATGATGCCTGCCAGAAGGCGGTCCACTGTTCTCACCTTCGCATGTGTCTTCGCTAGTCCAGACCTGCAGCTTGTGATATTACCTCATTCATTTTTTTCTGACACTGATCCCCTTTCTACTTTCAGCAATTGATTTGTGATCCTTCTGGGTTTCTAATAATACCACGAAATGTTGGCTTGATGAAAATTGAATTGGTTTGAAAAACTACCATGTCAGTGTGACACTGACTAGGGGCTATGGCGTGAATTGTAGTAAAATGATAATAATAACAGTAATAACAGTAATAATAAGAGTACTACTAATAAGAACAATAATCTTTGTCATAATATTAAGTTCAGCTCTGATAGTATCAGTCCCACTGTCTTCAGTGTAGAGTTTAAAGGCATGGTCGATTTGAGCAGGATCATGTAAGTTCTGTTCAGCAGTTCTGCTCAAAGCTATGAAACAAACACAACACAAAAATGCAGAAGGTGTCCATCCACCGCAGCGTTAAAAAAACAGCCAAAAAAAGCAGAGCTGTTCCACCATTCGAGCCCCGGTCAGGGGCGGAACGATGTACACACACACTTCTTCAGAGCAGCGCTTTAGCATGGCTGGAAGACGCCACATTGGCAAGCTCTAGCGGCCGTCCATTGTCAAGTCTTTTCCATGGCAACCCAGGGGTTCCGACATCAGTGAGAGAAGCAAAGCAAATTCAGGCATGTTAACTGTAACATCTTTGAGACCTGATATAAGAGAGCAGAAAACTCCTAGCAGCCAAAATCTGAACAGAACCGGACTTCTCTCCACCCATTTTGTGTGAGATGCTCCACACAAGGGTTCTCACGATTCCTCTGTTGTTTTGTCTGTGTTATGAAAAGGAAGCAAACACAAACACTTTCTATACTCTCTGTATAAGGGTTTTGGATGTGAGTCTGTTCCATTCTGCTCTCTGCCCTGTTTTTCTCTCTCTGACTCTATTCCTGCTCTTATTTCCCTGTGAATGTGTTCATTTCGGCCAAACGTGAAATGAGGAGAAGACTCTTGGGGTTACTGGGTGTCCTTCTCACACCTCAGTTTGAAGGTCGATCATTTCCTGACCCACCAGTGGGATGGTGGCGCTGGTCTTTTCCCACTCTACTGCCTGCAGCTGTAGAGGTGAAGCCGGAAGAGGCTCCAGGTCTTTGCGCACCCAGGAGGGAGGCGAGTGTGTTTTCTGGACCCCTTCCCATGCTCGCTCACTGGGTGTCTGTGGTTTGTCCTGTTAGGAAGAAGTAAATGTTAGCCAGTGGTCAGAGGACAAAATGGAGGCAATTTTTAGTTATTCATTTCTTGACTGTTTCATGGGTACAACAATGTTTTCACAGCCCTACCTCAGACTCACAAATCAAATACATGGCAGCCATTTTATACGCTGCACTTGGGGCCACAGTTCTACCTATGGTTGCCACTAACATGGTCAGGAATCAGTATCAAACTCTGAGGTGTGTCCGAACAGCAGAAACCAGGGTTCACCATATAAGCAAACAATAAATACCAAAGCTATGCATGGAAAGCTTTGAATTTTTTGACAGAATTAAATGGTGGGTACTCACACTCAGGCTGGTTTTGTCGCTACCTCCAGAAGAGACGCTCCATCTCTGAACAGGCTGGGGGGAGGGAGGGGGGCGGAGAGTGCAGAGCTTTAAATATTTTGTTTCAAATTTTCATTTTAAGGTCAACATTTTTCCTTTATGGTCTTCATATTAAACTATGGCAAAACAATCATACTAGATTCAATTATTTTGATTACAGTAAAAAAGATTGGAGATTTGTTTGGAGCCATCATTCCCCACAGAAGCAGACGGACACGCTTTGTGTTTAAATCTATATTTTGAAAAGTGCCTCACAAAACAAGGTCATTATTTACAGTCATAAGAAATTTCCTCCCCCATTATAACTGAAATTGTTTTTCTTTTTGGGTCTGTGCACAGAAGAAGAGTTATTACACAGAGGTGCACTTTAAATAAAGGAATCAGCTGCTGATGGTGGGTCTTTATTTAAGCAGGCAGACTAGTTGGCATGCAAGTAAGGTTCATAATAATTATAAGATAAAGGAAACCTATTTGCAGCTCATCATTCATCAATTCAGCGCGAACCGCTGTGTGTGTCGCTCTTTGCCTCACCTTGCAGTCGGAGGGAGGGGAATCTCTGTCCTTTTCGGAATGCTGCAGTTTCCGGTTCAGATCCTGGAACATGTCCTGGTGACGCTTCCGTGTGTGCATGACCTTCTGCTCCAGAAGAACATGGAAAGATACCATCAACATTTATGCCAAAATCTCTTTACAATAAACTGCTTCAGCATTGTTCACATGAGTGAACAATGAAGCTTGTTGACAATTTTTAAAAAATACTGCAATTTTTTTACGTAACATTTAAAAAAATAATTTTTTTAAGCAGAAATTCCAATAAAGTCTAGCTCAACTGAAACATTCATTAAACAAACTGAAAATATTATTCCTTATAAACAATCTCATGCAGCAATAAATAGATAAAACTTAATAATCCAAAGAAAAATTAATACCTCAAAGTCCAGTTCAGCATAGCGGGATTTTCGCCGCTGTAAAAGAAAAGCATAGTATGTATGGTTACTTTCATGATGGTCAACTTTCCACCTTTTCAAAACCCTATTCACTCAAATTCTAATGCATTTACGAGTTCCATTAATACAGCTGTGCAGTTGAAAACACAAGTGCTCGTCCTTCTCATTCAAGTTCTGCCCATTGATGAAATTGACAGTTATAAACATTAAAAGTTTGTGTAAGCACTTGAAAAATATCATGTCTGCTTGAATTCTTCAAGCAAAATGGCAAGGTTGTTAGATTGAGATTGAATGCTTCTGCTGGCAAATAACTGCAAACATTGTCTAAATCAACCATCAAAACCATATGTAAAAGCAGAGAGGCCCTGGACTTCTCTTCAGCAATATCTACCTTGATGAACTGACTCATTTATGACACACAACTTCAAAGCACATAAATGACGGAAATGGCTTCATTCATTTCTTTTCTAAGAGGAGTGCAGAGGCATGTGATTTCCTCCTCATCCTTCAGCACTTAAATGCCTGTCATGTCGCCTCCAGCTATTGGATTAGCCTTGAGTTATTGTCAATGATGGAAAGCAAGGCCGGAAGCCCGAGTGCGTCTTTAACAATATGTGACAAGACAGCCATTACACTGTGAAGGGGAGTGTTTTGGGGGGCGTTGTGCACAGGAACAGCTGTGTAAATGGACACATTAAAAATGATAAATATGATTAAAGGTAGAGGAGTGCTGCCAGAGAATAGCGTGTATTGTATTCTGACTCATCGACAGCTTTTCTGGACGGAATGAAAAAGCACGCCACCTCCCACTATTCCGCCTCCATGCAGAACACTTAATAGACCCTCTCTCTGGTTTAGCCTAATGGGCCCCCAAATAAGCAGAAACATTATCGCCATGGTGATAGAAAATTCAGCGGATGCCCCCTCTTAATTAAGAAAGGTTACCTCACAGCCATCCAGGCCCCCTATGGCCTCCTCTTTACTCATGCCCCCTCCTCCCAACACACATTAATGTGATTCGCTGTGATGGTATGTTATTTCATACTCCTGGCAAAACAGCTGAATCTAGTGTGGCAAGTGTGATTTGAGGAGCAACTATACTGGGTAGGAAAACATTCATGGAAAACATGCTTAGAAAAAGTATAGCATCGGAGTATGTGTGGGTCTTCATGTTAATTAGCATTTGTAAGGTGGATAAGTAGTAAGGTAATGTACTGTCCATAAAAACTCAGCTTAAGTTTTATATATAATAACAGTGCCTTAGACAAGAGTTGGGTTAATCAAAAAACTTCAGCACTGATTTTCAGAGTTTCACATCAGATTTGCTCTCAGAGGTGTGAGTGCTGTTGAGAAGTGCTAATGAGCAGTCTAACAGATCCAGTCTGCACTGCATAAGTAAACCAATCCCAAAGCAAATTACAGTTTGAAAGGTCTTGAGGGCCAAGTTCAAAAGATCAAAAAAGCCAACTTTCACCAGAAGTACAAGAGAACAAGTAAATAATTTGCCCCAGGGAAGTATAGTCTGGATGCAAACACATTCTGTAGACACTATATCAGTGATGAGTGTGTGCTAAACCTCCCTTACCCCCTGCCCATTCTACTGCAGTAGGTCTCACCTCTAAGGAGCTCATGGACAGTGTAGAGACCGTCTCGCTCTTGGACATGGAGTTCCAGGATTCTCCGGCATCGCACAGGCTGCTGGTCACGTGGGACTCACTGGAGATGTTGTGCAGGTTCTGGATGGGGGAGTCCCTTTCGGAGCAGGAGACGCTGACCCGGTCGGCAGGCAGGCTCTTGAGTCCAAACCCAGGCCCGGGCTCCACCACGGGGCTGCTGAGGTGGATGAGGCGGGTCTGGGGAAGCTGCTCGATGCTGATGTTATACTGGGCCTGCTCCTCCTTGGGACGGGTCTTCAGTGTGGATGTGTTGTTGGGCAAGAGCACATAACTGCTGCCGTCCATCGCGCTGGACTCGGATGGGCCTCGGCTCAGTTCAGCGTCTAGCTGCTTGAAGAGTTCTCCCTCGCAGATGTAGATGGACTTGCTGCCTGGTAGCTCTCCCCCCGTCCTGCTCTTGTCCCTTTTGAGGGTTAGGGTGTGGCTGCCGTAGTCGGGCACATTCTGCAGGTGCATCTTGTTCATGTTGGCAGGAAGTGTGTGGAAGTTGGAGCCCTTTTGCATGGGCATCTGCTGTGGGGGCACCTTCTCATCACCCTGGGTGAGTGAAGGGCGCTTCTGGGTGCCTAAATACAGAGGAATGCTTTGGTCAGAATCGCAGGAGGCCATACAGCCAAAAGCGTGAGTCCTGTCAGCCACAGTACAAATATGATGTGATATTATACCTAGAATTAGTACCATATGATACTACAGAACTGGATCGATACCAGAATAAACATGATTCAAAAGCAATACCATTATTCAAAAGCAATCTATTACTATATGAAATTGAAGTGTAATATAGAGTGACACAATGCCCTAATGTAGTGGCTGGTGACTGACACCATGTTCTTTTGAGCAGAAGTAAGAGCAGCTGCGAAAGCTCACCTGCTCGGCCTTCAACGTCTTTGTCGAAGTTTGACTGAAAAAAAAAAGAACAAACAGCAAGGTAAGCCACAGTGGTGTTTAAATACCAGGTAATGGCCATTATGGAACATCTAGTTTCAGTGCATACCATGAGCTGAGTGTGGCCATTTTGGAAAGAGCTGCTGGAGTCCCCATTTCCATCATCTTTACTGTCAACCACTCGGCACTTGACCGCTTCCTGAACCTAAAATGGCACACAGCATAGTGTCAACATACTTCCATTCCATAGTCAAAGCTTCTTGGTCAAAATGCCAATCACCCCGCTGGCCCTGGTGTCTTCTTGCTCACCTCTCTACGAAGAATGCAATGGACCATGACAATGACGAAGCCCTCCAGAGAGTCAAAGACAGCAAAGAGGATCTGAAAGAGGGCGGAGCGACGGTCGGTGATGGCCAGCACAGCAGACATCCAGGTGAGGGCAAGCAGGGGCAGCACCACACAAGAGCTCCACAGTGATGCCCTGAAGGAGAATTTAAAACATAGCAATAATTTGTGATTAACCATGCAATATGCAGTAATACAAAAATCTTTTCCTGTGCTTATTCATATTAAATAATTCCTCTGGTAATGCAGTAGCTGCAGTTAAAACTCATATACAAAAACACTTTTTTACAACTCTGTATCCTATTGTTGCATCATTATTACACTTTTTTTTATGCTAATGATAAGACATACCCAGCGCGCTCCTTCAGTTTCACATCTGTAATGCCATCCTTAGACACAAGCTTGTTGAAGACCAGAATTCCAATGACCATGTTAACCTGTGAAAGACAGAGACAGACCCAGTGAAGGAGGAGCTTTCACAAAATACACTGATGTCTGTGAGGGAGCATCTAGAAAGCAATCTGTCCAGTCTGTCTTGCTAAAATAAAGGTCTGTTCCTGAGTATTAATCAACTCATAATGTGAATCAAGAGTAGAGTATGTCATATGTGTACTAATATATCACTGCTATCATATTCCTGAAATAATTATCTACTCCTCAGTAACTCTACAGTAATAAACTACAGTCTATGTTATTAGTAAGTAGTAAGGTTGAATTACCAGAACAACTGCAGCTGCTGGACCTACAAATGAGTAGAGGAGGCCACCTTCCAGGGACAGCCAACAGCTATAGGAGGGGAGAGAAGAGACACATGGTAATTAACCACAGTGTGGAACACAGAACAATGTTCAGAGTCAGACCTGTTGTGTATACATTATTTTCATGCATTAAGGGGGCTTACTAGTTGAAAGTGCCATATCCTTTGGCCTTGGTGAAACCAACCGACACAGCCACAACCAGTGCAGGTAGTCCTGCAGGACAAAGGAAGGAGTCAGTATTCAACATAGGGATGACTGAACAGTGGATCAATGGTCACAGTAATAAGAAGAAGTAAACAATGAGGTTGAGAAGTATGCAGCAGAAAAAGGGGGACAGAGAAAGAGAAAAGGGGAGGAGAGAATGGGTAAGAGAGGCACTGAAGGAACTGATAATTGAAAAGCAATGAAAGCTCACCCCAGCCCAGGCACAGGAAACGCTTGCGGATGATGCGGTTTCTCAGGCGTCCTGTGACCGCCATGTAGGACTGCCATGCCTCAGTCAGCACCCAGCAGAAGGAGGAGAGGAAGAAGAAGTGGAGGAACGCAGCCACAAGCATGCACACCACCTGAGACGGACGGAAAGAGGGAGAAACAACGTTAGCTGGTGCTACGGTCACGAGGCTGTTCTTCATAATCCAGTGCAGGACCTGGGGCAAGGGGGAGAGGAGTGGAGGTGAACTAGTATGTTCCACTGTACCTTGTTGTGAGCTTGAGTCTGTCCAATTAGGATGAGGGCGTTTGAGCAGATAATCGAGAGGCAGAAGTTTATCAGGATGACAGAACGCTCGGAGCGGATGTACCTGAGAATAAGGTGACATAAAATCATTTTAACACATGCTCAAACATTCAATTATTGAGCATCACTGAAGCATTTTAATTATTGATGGTATATGGTACATCGACTGCAGCTGAAGGGGTATTTCATAAATTACATGTATAATTTTCATGTGTAGTATGGCAGTAAAAAGCATGAGCTGTCCACTCTGCAAGAGGAAGGACTAAGATTGTGACTGTGGCATGGCTGAGTGACAGGCAGGGCTTCTTACTTCCAGACGGAGACATAGATGATGATCAGCAGGAGCAGTGTGAGGGAGGAGACCCCGCAGCCCACGATCAGTGTCACAGATGGGAGCAGATTTTTATCCATGTTCTGGAAGAGGGAGACACACAAGGCATGCGCTTAGATTAGGGACACACACACCAACACTTGTGTGCACGCATACACGCACACAGACACTCACACATACATACATGCACGCACGCACGCACGCACGCACGCACGCACGCACACTTGCACAATGGCAAACCTGTACACACACAGGCACATAAGACATGTGCTTAGATTAGGGACACACACGTCAACACTTGTATGCACGCATACACTCACACATACACACCCACACACACGCACACACCCACACATAATTTGGCCACAGTTATATAGCAAGGTGACTTCAAGGTGACTCGTGAAAAGACGAAATAATGAAGGAAAAATACGATTATGACTGGTTTTCAATGGACAGTTAAATTAACAAACGAGGAGTAAAAGACGATGTTCGTCATATGTGCGCACGTACTGCATAATACAAGTATGTATCTCTTGACTGACCTGCGTGTATGACTATTCCATATGTTACCACAGCCTTTCTCTCTGTTTCCATGGTGATGTGCTAGCACAGCCATGGCAGTGGTAGTAGCTGCAACACCAACCTGCTGTTGTAAGCTGGCTGCAGCCGTGTGTGTGTGTGTGTGTGTGTGCTTGCCCGTGTGCCCAGCAACAGCGCCGCCTGCCCCGCGAGCGCAGTCAGGTGGGCATTAATCACTTGCGCATTAATCACCAGCCCCACCTACTCACTGACAGCAATTAAACCTTGTCACCCGACTGGTGCCAGCACTCGGCTGCTTCACAGAGAATCTGTGCACTTAACGCCCCCTTCCAGAGCACATACTGTGTGTTTTCGGATGTATCGGAGAACATGACATGCCCGCTATCCCTGCTGCTGATTCACCCAGGGAGGGGGCGATAGAGCCCCTGACTAATGGAGGACTCCTGGGCGCACCCTCACAGAGTTGCTAATTGCTCATGTTTATGGGCTGTCTTGGTTCCAGACTTGATGTCTATGCCAGGCCAAATGAATCCGACACCTTTGATTAACCTGCACCACACTGAGTGCTGTGAAAACGAGCACAGGTGCAATAGAGTGGAAAGCCCAGGGGTCCCAGGAAACTGTCCAATGAGAGCAGTAGCAAGGAACAGAGTTCCCAATCAGAGCAAGAGCTATGACACTCAGCAAGAAAACTTTGCATGGTAATTATCTTTGCTGATCTGGGACCAAGATCAAACTAGAACAGGGGAAAGCAATATTCAATTATACGGTGCACTTCTGTTATGAAAACAAGAAAGCTTCTGGATCTGAAATTTAAATGGCTCCCAATTGACTATATTGGTGTGCATCTGCAGTGCTTTAATCCTGGCAGATCAGAGGAGCTTGAAGTCTGAGAGTGCCCAAACAACATCCTGTCATCTACTCACTGAAATGCTACTAAAATGCTAATGCAAAGACAGCCTCTATCAGCCCCATATATAAAACACTGCAATGCTTACCCAGCCCATGCTTTCTATTTCTAAATGAAGTTCGACTGATCAAAACATTCACTAAGATAACATCAGCACGTTGCATGTTGGGGAGTCTAAGATCGAGAGGAGTTTGTTTTTAGTTTAGTTGCAGGCTGGGTGAACAGATACTGCTGAGCAACAAGACATCATTCTTTGATTGGCCTTGTTTGTATTCACCAATGGTGTCAGATGGACTACTAGTTGTTGTCATTGGACAGGAAATTCAAGAATCCTGCAAACACAGAGGGTGCTTTGGTTGCCTTTCATCCCATGTGCAAGAGAATGAAGCTGCAGCAATAAATCGAGAGTCTAAATCACTATGCAAAATAGCAGCACCTGCCCATGTACAAAGACCGTACAGGATTCACGATGTCTTAGCGATTATGAAACGGTCTCTTGTGTGAAAGGCTGTTGCAATGCAAAGCAGACCAGAACTAATTCCATCAAAATGAACAGGGGGTGTCTGTCTGTGAGATTATACAGAGAAGCACCCTCCCTTCCCAGGAGAAAAACAGTCTGCGCAGGAGAAAGAACAAGAAGAATTATCTAAGGTGCAGCTGAGCATTCTGAGTATGGGATTTATTATCCTAGTTTACAATGTCACATATTTTGTGCTGCTTTCAGGAATCATGTTGGCTTAGCGTACAGTAAAAATATGAAAATACTGAAAAAACATAATAAATTGGTGAGCAGTGTTATTTACGGTCTAGAGCGGTTTAAAATTACATTATTTCTCTATATCAGGGCCCATGTCTCACACATAAGGTAGTCTATAACGTCTGCCTTCAGACTTTTACAGCCAACTGGCGCTGCGGATGCCGTTGCCACGGCAACTGGTGAACAAAATTCTTCAGAGGCTGCTTCCCAGTCTAATAATATCTACCTCCCCAAATGAAAAATCTTCATAAATACATTCGTTTCACCCCCCCAAAAAAATAGATTTTGGTTATTAGTCACCCCGTCGCTATTAATTTAGGCGTATTTAAGCTTTTTGCTAAGTATTCCATTATTTCTCAATGACAAAGCCAACCTGCTTATTTTGCAAACAGTATTTTTGTCGGTTCATTTGCTTGTTTTTTTCATTTTACGTGTAATTTTTCAATTCCCAAATAAAAAATTTTGAAAGCCCCAAGGAAACCCACCAGAGTTGCGGAGTATTGATTCATGCATTACATTTATGTCATCTGATTAAAATAAATGTGCATCTAGTTTCATTATACATGACTGCATAATTGCAAAATGTAGCACATTTATTTCAAATCAATATCATTTTGTTCAGCAAATGATATTAGCATTTTGTGCATTGTGCAATGCATGCAAATGTATACAATAAATGTATGCTTTGTCAAACCGACTCGTTTTCCAAGCAGTCTTAAAAAGCAGTCCCTTGCGAACGAAACGCTGTATCAAATATCAATACAAATATCGAATGTCGCATGTTGCAATGACATGCTGAAATATGCCGAAACACTTGTTTGCCAGCGAATAGCACAAACTAAGCGAGAGAATGAAGGACGGCATAGCAATATCCGTTGTTACTGAACGAAAACGAAGGTTAATTAAACACGATCGCATGACAACAAAGACAAACGTTTTCATTTAAGAAACAATGCATGCCAAGTGTTGGACTTACCATGTCAGGATTTTGCCGCGCTAAAATGGCGAAGGTAGAGAGTCTGTCACACACACATTTGGTTCTGAATGAATCGACTGGCACCGCTCTGCAGCCTCGCGCAGACCAGGATCCAAGCAGCGAAGAACTGCAAGGGGCGAACGGAGAAAGAACGGCGGGGTATTAGTCAGAACCCCTGTAAAATCCCTCAAATGAAATAGATCTTTCCGATTAATCCTTTGCTCTTTCCACTGCATAAGAAAGAAGGGAAAACATTCTGGCTTGAGAGATGGATAAAACAATCTGAGGCAGCATACACAACGGAATTTTGCATTGGTAGATCATTGCAATGCAGGAAAATTACTATATATGCCAAGGTCTTTTCGGTCTGAAAATATTTATCATAGGCATATGTGTGCATGCATCTCGTTACTACTTTTGTTATTATTATTTCTTTTATTCATTAATATTCTGAAATTCGAAAGTCTGCAATGAGTTAATTCTGAGAAAGATGCTCTGACACTACACTTTAGAGGTTAGATAGAGGAGCAATGCTCAAATAGCAGTGCTGAACTATACAAGACATATGATCAGTTATATTATCAAATATTTTGTTATAAATACATTGATTGTATCTAACTATTCTCTGTTAACAAACTAGTATTACAAATAAGAATGGGCCAATGCTGTATTACTCATAAGCAAATAGGTCTTTGCCAAGAATTTACATTGGTAGGGTTGTTTTTCTTTCTCCAGTTTAACTCATCTTTGCCCAGATTCATTCAAATTGTACTCCACTGATCTCTATCTCTGTCATACTAACTCTAAGTATTAGAAAAGCAGTGTTCAGAATCAGAGACTACACTGTTCTCTCGAGGCATATGATGTGGAAAATTCCTGAATCAAGTGGAATTGCAATTGATTTGTAATTATTAATTAAATATCCCCTTATCGTCACTTCAAATACAGAGATAAGTTCCCACTAGTATAAGTTGGGATGGGTTGAGATCTCTAAACTACAGTTACTTTTACGCTCAAGTGTGATAGGAACTTTCAACTCAAAGATAGCATTGCCAGGAGGACTTGGACAGATGGTGTATTTTCTCTCATATGTTTTATTATTAGAATATTCAGTTAAGGAATGCTTGATATTTTTATATGTCTAACAAGAAACAAGTGTGACTCATTGCTAATATCAACTGGTCACACCTTGCAACTGTTAGTAAGACCATATTCCGTCCAATAGATTTTTCAACCATACAGCACGCGTTCATGTATAAATATGAAATTCAAATCCAAGGACTGCACTGGAACAGACTGCAGAGAGTGGGAGGGTGTGAATGACGCAAATGAAATAATGGAGTAAAAGTACAAGGATTCTTCCCACGTTGGCCAGTAAGACGTCACTAGGCTCAAAATAATAAGCTTGAGTACATTATTCATTATATTTTCTCAGTGTTTGTGTTAAGGTTCTTGGGTCTCAGGACCTTTTGCACTCAAGAGTTTAAAGAGTTTGCTGCATATTTGCAGCTAGAGAAGTAGTTTCAATGGTAAGAAGTTTTGTTCCAGAAAAATATTTGTAGTTTAAATATGAATGTATTTATTCTATTAATCCTGCTCTCTCTAGTTACTTGATCTCCAAAAAGTGATAGAGTGATAGATACATGGAGCAGATGGATGAGCACGCATTGTATAAGAAACAGGAACAAAAGCCCAGAATAGAACGCTTGGCCAGTACATTGACATTGCAGATCCTGAAATTGTAAGCAGTACTGTCAGGTACAATGTGTTTCTTATGTCATGGAGAGGTGAGTTATGACTGAACAGCTATTTTCACAAAGCTTATGGTCAGGACAACCTGACCCAAGTTGCGCTTGTACATCATTGGCCATTTCATAGACTTAGCAACAGTGTACTTGGCCAACATCTCTCTGCACTGGCCACAGACCACTGAGGTCTGAAAGAGGCACCACTCATAATTACCCCTGATGCATTACAGCATCACATAAGAATGCCCACAATGCATTTGGGCTCTGTGCAATTTTTCACTAGGGATGCAATTTGTTGCCTGGAATATATGAAAATATAATCACCTAAGGTATTCATTTGCATCATGCATCAACATCAGTCAAGCAACCATCTAATGAACACAGTTGTTTGTTCACTAATAAACTCAAATCATTTATGCATGGCTTCTGAGTCACTGAGAATGATATAATTGTGCTTAGGACTGGAAAATAAAAGTGATACATATATGTATGCATGCAGTAATCTGAGTAGGACTTTCAGGCTCTGATCATGCTCTACATATAGTGAAGGATTGTGGCTTGCATTTCCTTTGCAGATGTACTTTCCATACAGATTAAACTGCTCTTTTCAATTCATTTCTAAATAAAAAGAATGAAAATTTGAAACATGTTGCAGGCTTTCAAACAGACAGCTTTGACTCTGTGGATGCACGCATCCATCCATCCTCTCTCTCTGTCTCTCTCTCTCTCTGTCTCTCTGTCTCTCTTCACACACCAGCAACACCAGAGCGCTATTACTGCACAGCTGACTCAATTTGATGGTGAATCAGAATAGGAAATGTCCACTTACGCCTCACTCTCATCCCAGGAAATGCAGGTTTGGTTGATGGTCCCCTGTACAGAGAAAGGATTCATTAGAAACCAATAGCAGTGACTTTCTATAAATGTGGAATGTGGCATACAATGTGTACCTGCAGGGTGAAAGCAGTTAGTAGTGCCATGGCTTCGACTGGCTTTAAGTTTATGCAGTGATTTCTTTATCAGTAATCCTGGGATACTTACATTGTAGAGGTGGGAAAACTCAATCTCAATGGGAGCAGCCAAGAAGCTAGGAGTGGGTTTGACCATGACTGAGACCACCTTGGAGTTGAGTACAGTGCTGTTTCTAAAGGGGGGAGGGAAATGCATATTATCAGACTATATGTTCATTTTGCACACAACCTTTCATTCACTTTCATTCCTTAAAAGGGAATAGTCTGTGTGATTAATCTGAGATCTCAGAAAGCAGTGGGACTGAACTTGTCTTGAAGTGGATATAAGCTGCTTGTTTCGTTGTCACACATAAAAAATGGGAGATGGTCTTGCTGCCTTGAGCTACTCTTTGGAAGCAGTCTTAGATACTGAATCTAAACACTGTGCAGCCATGACAGCACAGACATACACAATAGGCAGCTCTGTAACCTCTTATCAGCCAGTACAGCCTGCTGACGTAAAAACAGCTCAGTCTCTTTCAGGACTCCAGAGAATACACATACACTGTTTCCATCTTGTAAAGAATGCACAGTCTTATGTGCGTTATGCTTTTTTAAACGTATTCAGGGTGAGCTCTGTAGGGCTCCAGTAGAGAACACAGTTTCACCTGGGCCAGGTATCGGTAGAACTGTCAGAATACAGTCTTACCTCTGCAGGGAAAGGATGTTGCCCAGGTTTCTGTAGAGAACGATCCCTGTCACTTTTGCTGAGTCATCATCTGCATCTGGAATATGCAAAGGAAGTGAGTGAATGAGCGTGTGTGTGTAATTCTGGATCCCCAGGTTCACAGGTGCACATACACAGAAGTATTTAGGGTGTGTTTGTGGTTTTTACCTAGCTCGCCTGGTGTCAGGGCCTCCCGGGGACTGTGACTCTGTCCTCAGAGCTCCTGACCCAGTCGGCCATTCCCCTCCAGCCCCGCATGGGGAAGCTGATGTCAAAGGTGGCAGCAGCGGGACGCTTGTGGATGTTGAGCACTACAACGTGAGGGGGAAATGAGTCAAAGAACAGAAGCTACAAAACTACTTCCCGAACCCAAGCACTAATAAACTTCAACCACAGAATACAAGGAGTGTTTACACCAAATGTGATGTCATGGCAAGTAAACGCCATTAATCCCATAAAAGGAAGAGAAATTAAGATTGAAGAAGCACATACTCATAAGTATAAAAAGGAAAAATGTGACAGGAACTATGAAATTATGATGCTGACTAGTCATTAAGTTGATATAGTAAAGCGCTGGATCTGATCAGAATAAATGCACATTGTGTAATCACTAAGAGACTACATACAGCATTAATATAGACTTTTCAGTGCCCCGTTTGCTGCTTGACAAGTTCTCTTTGACAGATCAACATAAAAAAACAGTGTAGCAATTGACTGTACATGACCCGCAAAACCTGAGAGTAATAGAGCGGTATTGTAATAGACTTTGATTTACTGGGCTCTGATCAATTGCATGGGACAGTTTATTGTGTGCTGGAGGCTCTTTTGGTTTGCATAAATTCTATCGCAAAGGAAACCCTCACTATGGACTATTGATTTTTCAGATTGATTCCTGGCTTTACATTTCCTCCCTTAGATAACCTTTAAAAAATATAGCCGGGCATTTCAATGATGCAATTGAGACTAAGTGTCACACTTAATTGTACTACATTGCTGCCTTCTTGGGATTTAGACCAGCCATTTTCTGGTAACAAGTTCCCTAATTAAAGAACCATAGTGTGGAAGTCAGGGCCATGTTTCAGACTGCTACATTGCAGTGTTAACACACCGTGGTATTGATGCACAAATGTGAGACTGAAGACAGAAAAGTGTTAAGTTAAAGGGAAAACTAGGCAGTGACTCACCCAGATTTTCAGTGACCTCATAAATGTCCAGGAAATCTTTCATCTGCATGCCGATCACTTCCACAAAGTCCTCAACCAGCTGAAAGAGCTCTTTGATGTTGGGACCCATCTAGTGGGAGAGAGAGAAACATTCACACCGATTTACAAAGAAAGTAATGGACCTCTCCTTCTCCCACTTCAATACAATATCAGTCTTTCACTCTGAATGATTCACTTGAACGTATGAATAATTTTAATTAAGGTAATCCTCTTGGCTGAATAACTGCTCTAAAAGCTGGGCAATAAATGAAAAAAATCTTATTAAATTGAAAAAATCTTACTTCATTTTTTTTATGTAATGTGGACTGGATGTGGAACTTCCATACTTGGAAAGTATGTTTGTTGATAGTTGTCTCTGAATGTTAGCGAAGAATCTCTGACGTCGGTCTGACGCAGATCAGAGCTAGTGTGGGCGTAGTGTGCGCGCTTCTAAGTAGTGTTTATTACTCCCACCAGTGACAGCTCTATTGGTTTTTAGGAGCTGCACAGATTGGTGAGTGGGCGTATTGTGTTTCTGTCGCTCCCTCACCCTTACTCCCTCTCTCTCCTTTTCTCTCTCCATCTTTCTGGGCTCTCACATGTCTGTCAGATCACAGGTTGTTCCAGCTGGATTCTGTCACTCAGTCTCTGAATGCTAGAAAAGCCTGCAGCATGTGTTTAACTCAGGTACCTCCTACCAGAAGCTCCAGAAATGGTCATTTTACGGATTTCGCTGGCCTATCCATTTGTCATGTAATTCCACAGTATGCCAGTATGAGTCACCCACACTAACAGCATGGTTTCACAATACATTACACACATTATACAGCTTATGTTCCTTATGCACTATAATCCACATACACTCTGGGATATATTTATTGGAGCAACTCAGTCATGACACTTCACTCAACGGAGAGAAGTTGAACCCTAAATGAAAACTCAAATGGCAATATTCTGGTTGCATGCCCAGTTTCCTAAACATTTGCTTTAATACAAAACTTCTATCAAATCCCTCAATCAACAAAATTCAGAATTTGTATAATCATGATCTGAACTCTGCACTAAATAAACATATTGCTCGACTGTACTTACTGTACATTTTTTAAGGCCACAAAATCAGTCATTTTGGTTGTAGTGTATGAAGCATTGTGTGTGATTCTATCTGCAACGCGGATATGCATCTTAGCTTGAGTAAAAACTCAAACTGCAAAACTACTGTGACAGCAGGAAGAGTAGTGAATTAAGACACAGGGGTTATTGTAGTTTGGAGTGAATGACCCTTCAGGTAACACAGGGAAGCCATGCTCATTTGTGCTCATAGTAGAGGAGATGAGTTGCGAAGCTGACTGTGGGGTGTGTGATTCACACAGCCATTACTCACCAGCTGAGCCTCCTCCCACTTCTCACGGTTGTCTTCTCTCAACAAGTTGCTGACTGAGTGGGCAAAGTTCTACAGTGTGAGGGAAAAAAAACACATTGAAACTTAGCAAAGACACTGTGCTGAAAGCACAGATAATCATCAGCACAGTGATCAAAGCAGTTCAGTATAAAATTAAATTAAATTAGATTAAAACACTGCACAGAATAAGGCCATGTTACACTGATCTTGTTTGGGTCAGTAGGTCAAATGACAGTTCTCTCAAGATCTTTCAGTATCTCTCTCTTCACTACAATATTTTGAGAAAAGAAGAACAACAGTGGCTGCAGTTTATAATGTATGACATGGCTTTTGTCAAATTCCAGTTCTTAGCTAGTACAGCCAAAAGGGAAATGCAGGAAAAAGGTCTTAGATGTTGACTGACCTGCACATCTGTGTTGCTAGGGTTGTAGTAGGACCCCCTGAAGAGCTCTGTCATGTTTTTCAGGATTTCAACAATGGCCAGCAGGTCTCCACTATAGTTTGTTCCATCTTCAGATGTGGACCTTAGCTTAGCAATAACCTCTGAAACTCCATCTCCCAGGAGCCCCCTCTGCGCCTTTGAAAGGTGGTCACGTGTCTGAGAGAGAAGAGATACTTGTCACTACTGAGAAGGTTGTTCCACCACATAGCTCCACCAACATGATCCTGGCTGAAGTACATGTAGACAACTACATGAGTAATATAATTATGTTTTATTGTTTGATCTTGTCATTATAAAAGGGAGGTACAAATTGGTCCACACATGTACTGAGCTTACCAGCATCTGAATGTCTCTGTATTCATTGGAAACACATTTAATGTAGGTCGGGTGCTCCCAGTATGCAATACCAGCTTCGTTGAGGGTGCATCGTCGAAGGATCAACCCTGAGTTGGGGCAGAAGACTGTTAGTCAGCACCATACTACTGGCTTGATCATACAAATTTAAATGAGCTACAGTGTGTTAAAACACCCCCTTCAGGGCTCCAAGAAAAGTCTTACCAGAGGCTGCTGGTGGACAGTGCACAGCTGCAATGTCGCCAGCCTGTGTCCTCTTCCACACAACATCAGCAAAGTTGTCTTCAGCACAGATCTCATGGGGTTCTGAAGATGGCAGAGAACAATCATATAATTTGTTAATATGTCTTGGCGCCATAGCTCGCCACATGCTTAGCTGCTAACAGAGATGAAGCATCAATCAATGAAACATCACTGGTGCTAGCATGACAAACTTGTTCATTACTGTTCCTTCTAACATTGACAGAAAAGGCCCACACAAACACTTACACTCTGGGTTGGTGCTATCTTCCCACACAGAACAGTACATCCCTGTTAGTTGCATGTTGTGATTGCAATATTTCTAAAACACAGTGTCTACTCTGTAGTACAATTTTTAAGGAGTATTTGTGACTCAATGAAGTTTCCTTTACGAGACTGAGATTTCAGCTAACGAGAAATGAGAGCAGAATAGACTAATGTCTTTCCCCATGCTGCCACCAAAGCATTCTGGGAATCTGAGTTCACTGACCTGGGCACCTCCTCTCACTGCAGCGCTGTGTCTCCTGTCCATTCCCTGGGCAGGGCTCTCCACCAAAAAAGGGTCCCTCGCATATCCTCTGTCTCTGCTGGCTACCCCCACCGCAAGATCTGGAACAGCTTCCCCACATGCTCCAAGCATGCCAGCGGCCATCGACTGTGGGAAGGCAACAGACAGTGTGACTTATGACCCTCCCAATCTGACTCTAACAGAAGATTAGGGACCATAATCACTTTCCATATCACACACCACTTGAGTAAAAACCTGACGTACTGCAGTAGTTACCATGCAGCCAGAAAATGAAACTCACTACATTCATAAGCATTTCATAGTTTACTACAATGAGGCTACATTAATGAAGTATCACCCAGGACACCTGTGCGCTCACTTTTAGCATTCAATGTGACATGGTAGTTGTTCCTAGGCATTTCCTACCTGGGCATTCTTTCAGAAAACAATTTTTGGTCTCCAGAAACTCTCCACGACACTCTGAACCTCCATAGGAAGGGCCATTGCACTCGCGAGTGCGCTGCATAGTCCCGTTAGAGCAGGAGGCAGAGCAAGCACTCCAGCTGGACCACTGATTCCAGGCACCATCCACTAGGGGGAACCAGAGAGCAAGACACATGAGGGACGGTTACATGCAACATTCACTTTCAAAGAACTGGTGAGGTAAAGCTGTACATTGGACAACCATCACTGGCTCTACAAACATACACTATAAGGAACCAGTGAACACTGGTCTAATAAACACTTTGAGGTATAATTCATTGCATGCTACTAGCAAAATGTATTGAGACAAATATATTTATAATGAAAATATATGGCAAATTAGAAGTCATAACATTGTATAGATTTGTTGATTAGTACACACTCAAAATTTTGGAACCTTATAGCCTGAAAAGAGAGAGATTTTTTTGTAACTCAATGACCACTTTCAAAAAAGGAGAGATGTCTGAAAATAGGGACAAGAAGAAGAGGAAGATATTTTTCGAGTTAATCTATGCACTATGAGTATAAGCTCTCCTTAACATATGTTAGCACTCTGGACTGATTTATGCCTCCACATTGCTAATACCAGTGAATCAGACTGTAAGGCACATATATTAGTCACACTAATATAGAGTCACACTGTCCACCAGGGGGACCTAGAGACAGAGAAAGACCCAGATCGGTTTTGAACCAGACTGCATTACTTTGTATTGCTGATGCAAAAAATAATTTATTTCAGCACAACTGAATCTCTGAAAATGTGGGCAGATGTCATTTTATTTTTTCCACATAACAGGACTGGAATTATTTACTTTACTATACCTTTCATCTTTCTCTATCAATGCCAGGAATTCTAATTTATTCTCCCTTCTTTGTTCCCTTACTTGTTTCAATAGTCCCTTGCGAATGGCACCCTGGATCAATCATATGTATGCCCTTATCCATCATTATAGTGAGGTATGAAAAGCTCTGACTTCACACTATCTTTAAAGAGCAGGCTGAACTCATGCCTTTGCACACAGAACATAGCAAGGCTAACCAGCACTCTTATTCATCCTTTCTCTGGCCTCCCCTCATTAGATGAGCACTTAAGCTTGGGGGGGCAGGCAAGGGTGCCTTTTTCTTTGAGTGCTGAACACTGCCTTTTATTGCATTGAGAATGGGTGCTGGATTAAGGGTTACAATTTGCTACAAACTAATGCAAACTCTTAGCACAAACAATGCTGTCTTTTATATCCTTTGAATTTGTAACAACAGTGATTTGTCAATTTGCCAAACTAGTGAGATACAAAAGCTGAATGCACTGAAAGTAGTGCAAAAACAACAATGTGGTATATGTTGTATAAGGTTTGTTTTTCACAAAAGCAAAATGTATTGTTGAACATGAAAAAAAAATTGAGGTATTAAGTTTCCAGCATTACTCCCACTTTGCAATGTTTACTAAGTATGCTGAAGATAATAAACAAATCCATATAATAATGGTATGTTCAGCAAGGGCTTGACTCTACTACGTCTTTGAGATGAGTAAAACTTACCTGGGCAGACAGCGATGTTACAGAATTTGGTCTGTTTTGCAGGGCCATCGCAGGGGTTCCCACCGAACTGGGGCTGCTTGCAGGTGCGGGAGCGGTCCCTGTACCCACGGCCACAGGTGGATGAGCAGAGGCTCCATGGTGACCACTCATCCCAAGCTCCATGCACTGTAATGAGGGAAGCTAGTGTGTGATTTACAGTAGGAAAAACACACAGCACACCACAAATACCATGCTTCCACAGCACAACCTGCATATCAGCAAAGCCATGCATACACACTACAACTTCACTGTGATGAGTCCCAACAGGTTTGTAATAATTGCAATGTATGCTATGCTTTCTGCTGTAGGTGCATAGCTATGGGACATCTTGCCTAGCCTGTAAAAGCAGCAGCTGCACTGTGCATTCAAATTCTCCAGCAGACAGCCTAGTCCGGGACACAATCCAGGGGACCCTCCAGTTTTCCACACATAAGCACTCAGAACTGGGAGAAGTATATAATTGGGTCAATCACTACAATTAATTACTGAATCAGGCAGTTAACAAGTGCCAAGCTGGCTCATTTCCCTTTCAAACTTTGGCTCTTCAGAATTAACTGTAAAGAGGAGCAGGATGCAGGGTGTGACAGACAGAGGAGCAATACCAGGATGGAGTGGTGAAGCATGGTGGATATTAAGGAGGATGGGGGATGGGGAGTTTTGGGGAGGGGGTTGGTGAAGGGAAATGTAATATGTGGAAGGAAATATGGAAATAAAGTTTGAGGAATGATGGGGGGTTTTTGGGTTGGGGCATGATTAAAATACTAAGAGGAGTAGCAAAGGTGGAAGGAGGTGAGGGCGGAGATTGGGAACTCACCTGGGCAGACTGCAGAGTTGTTGCAGGGGCGGTGCTCGCGCAGGGGTCCGGTGCATTGGGTGCTGTGGGACGAGGTGATGCAGAAGCGGGTGCGGCTCTGCCAGCCCTCTCCGCAGGTGACCGAGCACATGCTCCAGGGAGACCAGTCATCTGTCCCAGCATCCACTGCAGGGAGAGGGTCAGCGTACAGGGTCAAATACCTTCCCTTCACTGGAATCTCTGATGGCCTTGGGCCCAGTGATACGTGAGCGTTTCACATTTCTACGTTAGTCCCAACGGGTCTCCGAATCACTTTCACCCTCCCGCCCTCAGTGCCGCAGCTAATACAATGAGGACCAGGGTTGTTTAAAGCCACTCGACCTGTCTTTGCTCTTCAGACTAATAACGTGCTTGCCGAGATAGAACTTCCTCAAAAGCCAGCGCGGGTCCATGTGCGGATTGGACCCGACATGTGAGAGATTGAAAGCTCGCTCTCAAAGCCTCTGAGTGTCTGTGCACCACTCAGGCTGAGCACGTGACAGTTCAGCGGCCTGCTCTCAAAGCCAGTCATTATCTCTGTGCTATTCAGACAGCCGTCTCTCAATGCATATAACCAAAAAGTCAGGCAGCTACCGGCGCGGATGTACAAGCACTGATCTGTCATTTGAGGTGGTGAAAGGAAATATGTAACACCCTGTCCTGAGTAATCAAATGTCTGAAATGAGTTACACTGAAGTGGACAGCTCTCCCCTGAAAATGAATCTGAGACTGGAATCAGTCATATCATTTCTTACCTTATTAGTAGAATGAGTAACTATTCTACACAGCACAGAAGTATAAATTTGCCTTTGCTGTTGTGTATAATTTTTTTTGCTGATCACCTACCTGTGTGGGGTGCCAGGTTTCCATAGCGAGGTTCATCACCATTGTCTCTCTTGATGGAACGCAGAGCTTGGCTTCGGGAGCGCACTTTGCCTGCAACACCAAAGCCATTTATGTTATCTTGGGTTGGTGTGCACTGGGATGTGTTCTCATCATGAATTTCTCTGAACTTGCATGAGTTTACATGAGACAGAGGGTGACATGATTGCACTAATATAAACACCACAAAGGGGAAGTCACTTGCTCTGGCACTGACCAGTCCTGGATCTCTGGGCTGCCACTGAAGGCAAACCTTCAGTACATTTCATTTCCCATGTGCAAAACACAGTTTTTCCCTGTTTTGGATCAATGACAGCCACTTTATATAGGTCAGACTGACTGACACTACAAATTCTTATTGGTTGGTCTTCAAGCAGGTAAACTGGTGGAGACAGGAGGGCATACCGACAGGTAAGCTTACCGATGCAAGGTTGGGGGTTGCAGGGGCGTCCTTCCTCAACAACACCCTCACACAGAAAGCTGTCATCGGGCAGACAGGTCCTACTGCGCGTCTGAACTCCGCCCCCACAGTCACTGCTGCATTCTGTCCAGCGGCCCCACCCACTCCAGCCACCTGCAGGGCAAAGAGGTTTCACCTCATTACAGCAACCACATTCACGCTGTGCACCTTTCTCTGAAGCAGCCAAAAACTGCTTAGGTTTCCAGCCTTAGGGAGGGAAAACACAAGCAAACTGTTATTACTCACACAGCTTGATCTGAACCAGCGGAAATGGATAATGTATTCTTACTTACAAAGCCATAAAACATTTAGCTGAGCAGTCTTTTGTATTCCACCTGCACAGCCTATTTCACACTAATTAATTAAGAGGGAGATGAATACTGCACCTTAGGTACAGCACATTTTGCCGTGTTTTCAGCAGTATGAAAACCAAACCAATTATGAGAATGGATGTTGAGAATGGCTCTCACCTGACTGAACATATCCTAGTTTAAGTGAAATGAAGTATCAGGAGGAACCAACTATCCATCCATCCATTATTTATACCTACTTCACCCAATGTAGGGTCACAGAGCAGTTTGTCACATGTACTAGCGACTTGGCAGGTCTGGTCTGCTTAACATGCATGTACATGGAGGAAACTGAAGAACCTGGAGAATACCCACTGAGCCATTATACTACCAAGATATCAACCTGGCATCTCCAAAGTACAACTGAGAAGCACTTACAGTCTGACACATCTATCTAGCATGCACAGGGGTCTACATACGTGATGATAATCCTGCCTGGTGCCCTTGGCTCCCTCTGTCCTTATATATTTCAAAATTCATATGGTTTCATTCTCCCAACCATTCATGTTTTCCAATTAATGAGAACAATGGCAATGCTTTATCAGTTTGGGAAGGGTTGGTGTGAGATGTTCCATGGCAGTGGGAGATACTGTGCAGAAATCCTTCCCCATAAAGGAAGGAAATATTTATAGTGTCAGCTATCAGTTTGTCAGTGAAACCAGACCAGGCAGTTAAAGCCCGTCAGTAAAAGCTATTGTCATCATCATCTCTGCCTTAAAGCCTTTCTCAGTTAATAACCTTTTTTATCTTCTGCCTCCTCAGTATCTCTACAGAGCTGTGGGGAAGAGAATTAGTGCATTCTTTTCTTCAAGTGCCCCTGATCCTCCCCCCCACCCCCACCCCCGCCCCTAAGATGACGTAAATTGTGGACACCCTGCGGACACAGATTATGATCAGCCTGAGTGATCTCATTTGCCTAAGTGCTGTATCCCTTAATAAACTTGTTTAAGTTTTTAGTGGAACTCAGGATTTGAAATAATTTCAAAATGTTGTGTTTTCAATAAAACTAATCCATTTATATGATTTTATAAAGATCAGCATATGAGTGGTGACAATCATTTCAAAGGTGTCCAGATACCTGGTTATGTCAGATAGGAAAATCACAGACCAGACTTGCACTGACTTTACTGTGCAGAGCAGGGCAGAGCACACATAATGTATTAGTGCTGACATCTAGAGGACAACTCTTGAAATTGCACCTTGTCAGTGAACCAGCTGGCTCTGCCCAAAATCCATCTGGAGAAATTATCTGTGCTACTTTTACAGGCTTCTATCCACCATTTTGAGACAGACATCTCTATCCTTAAGCAAATAAACATATGAAGACAAATACATATGAATAATCTCACTCACTCTCTCACTCTCTTCCTCCTCTCCCCCAACCCCCACCCTATTTATTTGCATCCCTTATAATTTTTCAATAAAGCAACCTGGATTGCCAAACAATGGATCCATGCAAAATGAATAATTAATTTTAAACTATTTTCACACATAAACTTTGCACACACTCTCTTAATCACTCTTTCTCTCTCTTGCTCTGTCTCTCACACACACACACACACACACACGCACACACTCTCCTTCTTTCTCACACATGTGCACACGCCCAGACATGCACATACGCACACAGATGCATGCACGCTCACAATAAAATATCTTGTTCTGCGGTGTTAAAGTTAAGCTTTTGACGCAGCCTGTTTATTGGGTTCAGTGGATGCAGTGTGCAAGCTAAGCTTGTTCCCATGGCAACCACAAGAGCCCTGCTTCATCTTCCAAAAAAGTCACATGGCTGTGGCATCCGCCTGCTGTGAGGTAGCATTGTTAGGGCAGTGCTTCCCTCCCACACCACCCCCTATCCTCCTCACCCACCCACGCTGGCAAGGGTCACCACAGTCTCCATGCTGTGTGCTTCCCTCTGGGAAAATGACTGATTACAAAACATGCTTTTACATGTTTACCATTTTACATTTCTTCTATTTATACAGTTGGGTTTGTTTTACTGTAGTTAGTTTTATCAAGAGTGCTCAAGGATATGGTATAATAGATTTAACCTGTGGTCCTGTATTGATGACAGCATCTTGTGGATAGCTTATATCACACTGTTGCATCAAATCACCATAATGTAAAAGAAGGGTCGATTCCAAACCGGCTACACTTCAACTAACCAGTCTGCTACCTGTTCATTTGAAAAAGTATTCACATTTCAGCCCTTCTCTCAGACAAGAGAGACGAGTTATGATTATCTTGAGGAAGGAGAATAATGGAGGAATCTGAAGTATTTTTAATTGCTGAGTCTTTAGATCTCAAAATGAATAGATCCCTTCACAATCAGCCTCTGAGGAGTCTTTTGATATCCCCCATTAAGCAGCGGCAATTAAATGTCTTGATTAAAGAATGAATTTTTAATCAGCTTGCCAGCGGTTCACATGGGTACAGTGGGATGCTTGACTGGAGTACTCTAGCCTCATTTACATAGAGAGATAGGATGGGGTTCATGGCTTTACATGCATATGAAAGTGCACACACCAGTCCTGTGGTGTGAGATGTGCTCTGATGAAATGTGTGTGTGAGTAAGTTTAATTATGTTGTGGTGGTTTGCATGCTGCTAGTTTATGATGAATTAAGTTGGGATACTTTTTGTTACACTGGTTGACAAGAAACTTTTTCTGTTGTGTTCTTATTAGATTAGTAGAGTTTTAGTGCTTGTGCTGTACTGATTAACATGAATTATGTTGGGATTCTCAATGTTGTGCTGCTTTCAATTAATTACATTGTGTTGCATAAAGTTATGCTGTGTATCATATACTCACCTTTCAGTTGTGGAATCAATGTGAACCATTGGTTTAATTGATTAGTCAGCGGAAGGTTCTATCGGACTTACCCATAATCTCTGCATCGCGGCCACCGTCCCTTGGAATGCTGGGAATGCACCTCTCCAGGTAGACACCTGCTCTGTAGCAGCCACCAGGCTTGCGCTGAGGTGTCTCCCAGCACTGGCAGGGGGTCTGCATGATGCCGCAGGGGTGGGCGTGGGTGCTGGAGGACAGGCAGGTCTCGAGCCACTGGCACAGCATCTGGCAGGCAGGCATGCTGGGGTTCCGGTTGCCGACCACGAGGTACTCGATCTTGAACTCGCCGTCTCCCTCGCCAGCTTCCAGGTCCTCCCGGGGAGTCACCTTGCGCATCTGGAGAAATTGCTTGTTGGACTGCAGGAAGGACACGTGAGTGGAGGCATCACACAGCTTCACCACCTCGTCGAAGCTCTCCATGCCCAGGTAGGTGCGGGAGGTGTCCAGGAAGGAGTCGAACTGGAAGGTCTTGAGCTGGCGGGGCAGGCAGGCCTCAGTGGGCTTGGTAATCTTCACGAAGACGGTATAGCGGCGTGGGTCCGGGTTCTGCAGGGTCCAGGAGCAGGGTGTGGAAGGAAAGACCAAGGTGGAAGTGAAGAAGCCAAAGAAGCGACTCTGGACCAGGGTGGAGCAGGTGTCGGAGGCCGGGCCGGAAGGAGCGCCAGAGGCCAGACCCATGAGAACCAGGGCTAGGCACAGGATTGATAGGTGAGAGTAACTCGCGATCATTTTGACAGGCGGTCTGGGATCCTTAAGAGACAACTTGGAAGGAGCAAGCTCCTCAATGAGATTCTGGAGACTGAAGAGAAGACTCCTTGGTGATACTGGACTGTTTCTCCCTCTCTAGTTTCTCTCTTCTTGTGTATTTTGAATGACGTTTTCTTTGAACTTCTTGAAAGGATGACTCTCTCACTCAGAATCTATAAAAACAGAGAAAAGACAAAACAACAATCTTCAACAAGGTTTTTTTCCTTGTTAATAAAACTTTTCTATTTCCCATTTACTTTCAGTCACTTGTTGCTAAGCAGATGTAACTCAAAGAACCAAGTGATTCAATGCAATGCTTTATAGCCTAATTAACCACTGCCAGAAAAGAATGTCTCTTTCTCTGGATTCTCTCCAGGGTTATGGTGCTTTAACATTCAAATCACATGCCTTAATACCACCCTTATTGGGATGTGCCACCAAACCACTCTAGTCTGGTTTACAAAGAGGAAGGGTGCCACAAGGGGGTATGCCTTTGTCTTTGTAATTTGTCACCAGTGAGTCACCAAAGTCAGAATCTCCCTGTGTTTAGAACACAGAGATTTCAGCACTTGGACTGGGAAGATGAAAGCTGGCAGAACTTTCTCTGTGGGGAGCCATGGCCAAATAACCAGCATGTTTTAGCACATTCAGATTAGGCTTACTGGACAAAGGTCTGGTGTCAGACTTGAAGTCATTCATATCAACCAAGCTACTGTATTCTATTTGCTAATGAGCATGAATGGAGCATGCAGGATTGAGGGGCAGGGGCAAAAGGGAACGACAGCCTAAATCACCTAGTCCTGTCACTAATGATCCAGACCACCAATATAAGATGGTGCCCCAATCTGAACTGTCTTTCTAATTGTCCTCAACATCTCTCACAAGAGTAAAATAAGAGTTAGGGAGAAGGAGGGAAAATGAAAAAGTTCCGGCTTCCTCCTACCATGCACACATACACCGTTAGCATAATATAAAGAGACCATGGAAATCAAGAGGCTCATTCACCCTGTATGAATGGTTCATCTGTTTCCATACAAGTCAACCCAGGCAGCTGTATCATGCACAGAAGAAGAAATCAAGATGTTTGTTTACATTTTTTGTCTTTGCATCAGTGTCTCAGTAAATTATTGTATGCACATGAGTACATGTAGATGCAGCATATGCATATAGTACTTAAATATACATTTAGTATATATGTATGCTGTATATACTGTATATGCATACAACAGTATATGTAGATATATAACCTAACTGTCTCAAGGAAAGTGCCCATTCAAACCATATCTATATACAATGCCATGTAAGTATGGTGTGCTTTCTCATTAAATGCATATGAGATACGGAGAGAATACAGCTACTCAACATGTCTTCAGAGAACCCCACTTCCCACTGAGAAATCTCTCCTGAGTACACTTTTCGGCATGCTCTAACAGCAAACCACTTAGGCTGTAACACTGAACAACACTTCACTGTTGAGCACTTCTCCTTAGGGAAGATTTGGCTGCGCATGGAGCTATAACTTCAAAAAAAAAGATGACTGTGGTCAAGCTGGTCACATATTCAAGTACCCAATTTGTTTACTGTTGTGTAAAATGTTTGACCCAAAGGATCAGTGGAAACTGAAGAGGAACATATTATGTGAACTCTGAATTCTTCATTGTATTCTTTCTGTGCTGTTGTCTTTGAAATGGCTTGTCTTCCTGTCTGCTTCTGAATAGACAGAGTCCTTGAATCACACACAATGACAGAGTAAACAAAATCATTAGATGTCTTCTCTTCACATTAAAGCATTCCCCACTGTTTTTAAATGCTCAAGGGAGGGGAAAGAGCATAATGAATTGTATGTCACGTGACAGGCTCCTCTTCCTCATAATTTTTGCAAATTTCAAAGTGGCTCATTAGGAGGGAGGCACAGTAGTTATGGAAACAGCTTTTGATTTACTGAAAAGGGCAAATTACCAGAAGATGCCTGTATGCTGAGTTATGGTTTTAAAGAGACAGTTCTCCATTCAATGCAGAAGTATGCTGAATAGACATTTTAACAAACATTCTGAGTATACGGTAAAATAAAGTTCAAAAACATTTGTCTCTAATATTGTGTAGATCATAAATGTTTGCGTTCCATCTGAGAAACAATATAATCATTGCTTACGCTTGGTATGACTAATACGAACAGAGGAGCTGACTGACTGCAAGCAGGGGAACCAACAGTCCGCGTGACTAACGTAGCTAAGAGTGGGCAACACAGTTCAAATGCTGCAGCTGTTCACATTAACTATTGGTGTGCTGTAGGCTGCGCACTCTCTTTATGACACATACCATACGTTTTCTTTTTCCGTGTCTATCGAAACTGTGCTTTATGTAAGATCGTTGCTTTAGTCACTGGTTATGAAATGTTATTTTTTGGTTTCTAAGACTGTGCTGCGCCGCTCTGCTGATATATGATTACCTGTCTCTGATACAAACGATTTCACAACCTCTGCATCTGTGCTGACCAAATAAATCATTTCTTATCAAGTCAGCCTTCGTTAATGTTAACCTGTTGTGGCGAGTCAAACCCCTTTTTCACGATATCAGGTCTGCTGCATCGCCTGGCGGTAAGCCAGACTATTTCTTTCCAAATGCATAACGTTCCAGATTTACTGCAAGTTCTCCAAAAGATTGAGTGGATTTACAGGCTCTCATACGCACATTACAGCTGCATCATTATATTTTGCATAATGGATGCATGAATATTCAAGTTACAATTTACCGCATGAGGCAGACAGGGTGTATTCTGCAATGAATACATTTCCCTGTTTTTCTTAGCAACCAAGTTCCTTCAACCTTGCCGTTGTGCGTGGTAGCGAATGCTTCATTTAACACATGCACATTAAGTATTCTTAATTAGCCGAGTGGACCAACGCGGGCATGATCCCTCAATTCAAAGCTGAATACTGCTGCCTGTTAGAAGGTTCTCACCGCACAGCTATGCCCTTGGTTCAATGAGCATTTGTCAAACTAGCTCGATATTTGCTCGACTAAGTTAAGGCTAAGTGAGTCAGAGACCCGCGAGGGAAAAACTTATCAACAAAGCTGTGCGTGAGTGTAAGTTAGAGAAAGAGCAGGGAAGTATGAAGCAGAAGAGCTGAACTCAACACTCAATATTAAAGTTATACTGGTTGTATAACTTTGGGACACAAATCTGAATCCCAGCAACCTGTTCTTTCAGTCATAGCGTTACTGAAATTAGTTCAACAGCATACTTTTCCGCGTGCGTTATGACAGCAGATACAACATGCAAAACAACCTGTTGAAGCTTCCAGTGAGTGAGAAAAGTTAGCTGGCAGTGCCAGAACAGTACTTTTCAGGCGGATCACTGAAATCTTCACACAATTCAACGATAACTTAATGACTTGTTGTCCCTTATCATTTTTTATTATACAGTAAGACAGCATCTATTGAAATTTTGCATGCATATTCAAGCGGTTTCCCTTGAACACCCAAAACAGACACATTAGTTTTCTCCATATATGTATATAATATCCACGTAATGAAAAGCATGGTAATGTGGTTATCTTGTGGCTTGACTTAACTAGAAATGTACTGAAGGTATTTTAAAACATTTGTCTTTTTTCATCTAAGCAGAATTTCCTTTGAGAAAAGCAGAAGCAGCAATCATAATCAATGTCTGATTTCCTGCAAAGTCCTAACGGTGTGGAGAAGACTGAATTTATCTCATTTTTTGAGTGAAATAGTTCAACGCACCGTATGCAGGTGAAGGTAGCCTCGGCTGATGGAATTGATGTTTTAAGGAATTTCTCGTTTGTTTAGTATGAATATTGGTAGCACATTTCAAACAAAAGCATACAAATTCTTCATGAATGAAATGTAAAAGTCTGCAGCCATTAGCAATGAACACACTTGCAGTGTAACAACGAAAAACAACAGCACAATATATGCATGAAGCATGCTTTTGATAACCAGTAAAGGAATTCAAAAGCTCGTTTTCAGGTTGTGAACAGATTCAATTAATTTGCCAGGGTGTCTCTGAATCCCTCCTATGGAGTGTGAGAAAGCTTACTATATATTTCAATTGGTTCCAAATTAGTTCAAGTTACAGAAAATAGGGAAACATTAAAAATTATAGATGTGTTTGAATAACTGGACGAATGCAAGGCTAAAGTGCTGTGCTCAATTTTGAAATAATATTTTATCTCATCTACTCTAAGCAGGTGGAGGAAATGGAGAGAGAAAATGAGAGACTAAGAAGCTGCTCCAAATCGCACATGCATGCAATAGAACTGGTTGGTAGTTTGTCAGAAATTGTTCTTTAAAATAAATGAGAATTCTCCATGACAAGTGTGCTGTATAGTGTGCCAGTTATTTAAATTGTTCATATTTTTTGTTTCTGTCCTGGAAAGACTAGTTCCAACTGAGGTTGGTACCATGGACAGCGACCGAGTAAAACGAAAAGAGTTTTCTCAAAATGTATCCAATACCATATGCATTGAAAGAGTCAGGCAATCTCTTTTGCATTCAAACTTTGTCCAACTGCAAGCGTAATCTAAACGCAAGCCTCCTCTATTATTATACCTTTTGCAGAGACTTAAATCTCGCATGTTTCACCCTGATACTACAGTTTTAATTGCAGACATTTAAATGCAATGCACCTTTTTTGAGTTGAGGTACTTACCCCCTAGCATCCACACTGAATTGCACGCTGGATCACTTGAGTTGCACATAGTTGCCACAGAAAAGTAAACTCTTAGCAAGTGCTTGCAGCAGTGACTTTCATTCTTAATGAATAAAGCAGTACTTTTTAAACTTGAATCTGACTGTAACCATACTATTCCACATGATATTAACTTCGAAATCGAATGACTGTTAAAATAAATATATACTTACCCTGAGGAAGTTTTCTGTTCCATTTATTCTGCTTCCGAATGTTGTTGAGATAGAGAAGCAACAACTCCTCAAGCTTGATTCAAGTTCGCTGTCTTCATAATTTCATCAAGAAAGACTTGGAATAACGGTGGAATTCGGTAGCCTATAGAAAACACATGGTTTAACTTTTTTGGATAAAATGTGCAGAAGGAAAATCATTAAAAATCAGACAAGATCGAGACCACTGAATCGGACCAGTCCCAGCGTAGACAGTCCGTGAACATCCACAAATGCTCGCAAATGAACGACTCTGACCCAAACTCCAAAGAGTTTCGTACCAACTTGTTGCGTGTTATATGCTGTTCTTCTGATACAACCAAATACGTCTTCAGTTAGAAATGTAGACGCCAACGATGAAGGTAAAAATCTCTGTTCCTTAAACGCTTTTTGTTGGTACTTCTACTCCCGGCTTCGGAGTCTTGAGATCTTTGCTCTTAAACTGGATTCAGTCTTTGTGACCACTGGCCTCGTCAGAAAACCATATATCTACTAGCCCCCCTCCCTCGTATGAGTCGGAGCACTGCGTGGATCACACATTGAAGTGAATGAGAAAGCGAGGAGGGGGAGCGCGGGGGAGAAGTGTGTGTGTGTGTATGTGTGTGTGTATGCGTATGTGTGCGCGTGTAGAGAGCGACAGAGATGGAGAGAGAGGGAGGGGGCAAAAGACGATGTAAGTACTGAACTACGCATAGATGCACGCAGTTGCAAGGAACCGGAAAGGGTGATACATGGTACAGTGCGATAGTATCTCATGAGACGGCTAAAATCAAGTTTTATCTTTCAATATATTTTTTTTATTTTGTGACAAATTGTTCATTCCTCTGTTACATGTTTCCCCGGAGTATCCTCAATGAAAATTGTTTATAATAATGAAGACATTAGTATCGGAAAGCTCGACGAAGCAGCATAACGTAATTTCAGTCGGAAGAGCTATCAGGCTTGTGCTGCAGTATACATGGTTAGAATTTCTATGAGGGATTTATATATGCAAAACAATTTTAGCGAATGAAATTAAGCAACTGGTTACAGTATAATTGCAACAAGTGGAATCTAAGCCTAAACTTCATTTAAACTTTAAAGCTACGATATTAACAAATACGATTTACCGTTAATGCATGCTCTTTTTTTACAATAGATGGCATTGCAACACAACATGTATGTGCAGGGAAAACCTTAACTGTGTATATAATTTATGAGCAATCACCACCCTAAAAATATGTACCAATTCCTTTCTTTATTAACAGCGGATGACTGATGTTAAACATGTTATCTTTATTGGAAGGGTTGTGCAAGGTGTCGACATGTACTCTTTTGTGCTAATTTGTACTCTTTGCGAGTAAATATGAACATGTACTCCGTTCAATGTCTAGTACGTGGTGCAATTTCAGAGAGACCATGTCTCAGTCGTAGTTTCAATCAATGTGAGAGAAGCGTCTAGCAACCTCGAGGCTCTCCCCCCCTCCCAACGTGGGTGGCCCTCAACTGGCGGCGTGCGCTCACCGTGTGCCTAGATGCGAACGCTTCAGTGGAGGCGGCGAGTTGGTGCATTTCTTGGCAAAACTACTGTACTTTGGAGGAAACTCAGCGTGAGAGATATCATGACTCGGACAGAAATAATCAACATTATATAAAGATAATGGGGTTCCACGATGAGTAGTGTTCACCATTCGTGTTGCTACCATGGCAGTATCACTACCTTAGTATTTACCATGGCATCCATTGACCTAGATTCCATCCTTGACATGTAACAACTGTAACTTTTCCTGTACAAACACAGTTTGGCAAACTACTTTTGGTGGTTGCTGAGCTTGCAATACTGTACTTTAAAAGAAAAGCAATAAGACATGTGAGTCATATTTAAGTAGTATAAGTTCAGTATGTGTTGATTGAAACCACATATAAGAGATAGTGAGAAACCCAATCACACCATTACCAACATTACAATAATTCTAACATGTAATAAATATTCACACCACAATTACACCAAAGATGATGTAGATCGCTCACGATTTGGACCTGGTAACATATAGAAACATTACAAAGGCACTGAACTGCAGCCTAACAAATATAGTGGATAAACATTTAAAATGTTTAGTAAAAAAAAAAAAAAAAAGTAGTATTTAAATAAGCAATGATTCAATTCAATCAGTCTTGCTCCACATGAGTTTTGCACAGGCCATTAATAACATTTGAATTAGCCTGGTTCTTAGACCCTTAGCTATACCACTATCCAGCTAGCAGCTACTAAAGGATCTTGAAATGATCCACTGAACTTTTCAGTATGTTGTGTTGGTAAAGAGGGGCTCCTGTTTTACTTATCCACTTTTATGCTGAACAATTAATATTATAACTGTAGTTTTTTCAATAAGACTACACCACCATGCCTCCATAAGAGGCAGTGTGTGTCGAAAAAAAACGTCTGTGAGTTAACCAATAAGCATGAATGGTTTCTTCTATAAATATTGATGTTTATAGTAAGTTTTTAATGAGAGCAGAAAATAGCATTAATCGCCTAGGTCCTGCTAACAGGTTGTATTTATATAACTTATGGAAAATGAAGTAAAAAAACTTATGTCTAATGTTCCAGCTTGTTGAAATTGCATTTACTGTTGAATTATCTAAATAGTTTGGCCAATCTTTTTGTATTTGCCATAAGCAATCAGCACAAGACAAAACAAAACAGAGCGCAAGACCGGAAGATGAATATCTGTCGGCTGAAATCGTGTTGCAGTCATGTGAGCCACCCACTCGTTGCCCCCATGAGGTGCGGCACCTCAGCACACGGCAGGCAGGCGCTGCCAAACGGAGGACCGCCCACATTCCGAGAAGAGGGATAACCTCAAGGTATCAACACGCTCTTACTTCCTTCACAATACAGCCTGGCATCACGAATCAGGGGAGGTCTGCTATCTCCACATCTGACCAGTACACTTGCTTTGCTCATTTACAGAGGAGGCGTTGTGATGTTCTGTATCTCATTATGTCATTGGTAGACATAACAATGGAGGAACCGTGCCTTGGGAGAGCACAGTTTTTCTTTGGCACAAGTTCATACATATTTGAATGTTACACACTGTATTGATTATTCTGATGACATAGAAGTAACATCAAAAGGAAAAGTTGTACATGTTGTTTAAAAGCCGTCAAGCTGTTGTAGGATCAAGGAAACGGTGACAAGCGACGGTGACAAGTGCAAGCGGTTTCTCGTCTTTCACAACGTTACTCAAGCTGTTTATCAACATAGATGTCAGCCTTTCACAAAAATCCTTTTGTGTTACACTGCAGAAATGTAATGACTCTCAAATGGGAAGAGGGAGAGAAGAAAAGTTGCAAAGACAGGAGAAAATGGGACAGTGAGCAGGGGGTAGGAATAAAAGTGACAGAGGTGATGAAAGAGATACGCAGAGAAGTTTTCGGTGAGGAGAGTGGTAAAGGGGAGAAGTTGCACTTTAGTGCTCTAGAAGTCATTACAGAATACTGTCTTGGGAGAACAGACAGTCTATAGGGTAGTAGATGGGGTTTCAGAACAAGCATAATTAAAGTTCACCCCTGTCTGTTGATTTGAGGCTGTCTTGACGGGACCCAGTTTATGGTTTACTTGTTTGTCTTTCTTTTTGAAAAGACAGATGGTTGAAGTGAATGTTTTTGGTCCTTTGGCATAGGTTCAGTGGACTGTCCAGTGTCTAGGGTTGAATTAATTCTTGATCTGGTCAAGAAAAATGAACAACAAGGTGTTCCATTTACCCTGAGCTCAAAGAAGGTGAAAGAGATGACCATCAGCTCAGCTAAGATCATCAGCTGCTGTGTTTAGTGTATAATAATTAGGGCGCACACACACACACACACACACACACACACACACACACACACACACACACACACACATACATACACGCACTTTTTTTGCTGTTTCCTCCTCTAATCTCTATATGTCATTAGTTACAGCATGAACACTCTAAGCTTTCTAGATCAACACATTGCTTTAGAAATGTTCTTGTGGTCTTGTGTTACACCTGTCTTACATTTTGCCGGGCTGTTCCATGGTCTTCATCAGTAAATATTCGGCTGTATTACTTTTGACTTTAAACTAAGTTGAATATCAGCATTGAAATTTTGTTTTCCTTGTCCTTCTCTCCAAAAGAACCCTCAATTTAATACATACCTTGGTTTCAAAATGAGGTGGTGAAAGCAGAAGGATTGCTCCTTGGGAACTTTAAACAATTTAGACAAAATTGTGTCTCATTGACAAGCAAGAAAGAAAGTAATTTATTTGTCCGAAGCAAGTAGCCTTGAAAGTATGTACAATGTAATGTATTAGGAGGAAGATGGGTTTTCTTGTCAAGTTTTCAGGGCTCCTTAATAATTACACATCTTTATCGTTGCATATTTATGAGATCAATTAAAGAATAGGACCAAGAAATTTGTATGTTAATGCTCTGGAATTTAAGATGACTGAACCATCATCAGAGAAAAGGCATAGTAATTAACAGGACCACCCCCCCCATCTTAATGCAAATTCCAGACCATTTGTGTGAGTGGGAACTAACAACAAAGTCCACAATAGCCTTACCACTTACTTTTTAAATGGCGAAGAAAATGCAGAAAATACACAAACATATAATATGACACATAAATAAACAAACCCTGGTCTGGAAGTCTCTTAATGTACAGTATCAAAAAGTGCATCAACTTACAGTTTTGCACTACTTAGATAAAGTAAACAGGAGCTGTATACATAAAATAAATTTTCGTTTACTTAACACCTGAAATTTAAATCTTGACAAAGTAGCACAGGAATAGTGGTCAAAATGGATATTTGGGCTTTGATGGGAATTTGTTTTGATGTTGTAATGAAAATGTTGCTGAAATGAAGAATAACATTGTACAATCGTTATCATTGTGTATGTTTAAAAAGTCCCGTGGTGATGACAAGAATTACACAGCGGGACGAAATGCTACTGCCTTTCTCTGCTTTAGAAGACACAATAAGAGGGAAAAGAGGCCAAGTGTGGACATGTCTGCACGAGGCAGACAGCAGCAGGAATTCCGGAGCTCAACGAGGTGGCTGAAAACCTGCCTTTGAACTTTGAGGTGGTCAGTAGATTGCCTGTCTCCGGCTGCAGCCAAAGGGTGTGATTGCTTTAATACCACTCATATATTGGGGCTCCACAACTACTAGCTGGTGAAGCACTTAACTTCTGCAGGTGATGGACAGAAATTCAATTGTATTCCTAAAGAGGTTCTCTGGTCATTATAAAACACTTGTTTCCTGAAGATAATTCACCTGATTTGTTTATCTTTTTAAACCTCTGTCCATTTTTCAATGGTGTTAAGTATTCCTCACAAACTTTGCAGCCATGTTGAGGGCTGTCATCCCAGCAGAGGGTACAGATGTTAGAGAGTACACACTTGAAGGGGTGCTACTCATTTTCAGAGGAGGTACTGGCTCAGTTAAAGGGTGTCCTTTCTGACAATGGTTACATGATATTGTAGCTGATTCAGTGATCCTGGGAATGGTAGTTCTGAAGGTCTTCAGTGAGAGTAACAGCGGCACAGGAGAGATTTTTGAAGTGGGGGGGACCAAACTGTCTCGACTTTTAAACTTATACAATATTTTTTTCTCAAAAGTGGTGGGGACGGATCGGGGTCCCTATGAAACTGGGGGGACATGTCCCCCCTGTCCGTCCCGCCATCTGTGCCCCTGGAGTGTAAAAAAGTATTGACACACTTTGGAGGCTCAGCTGCTAGATGACTAAAGTAATTGGTCCTGATAGGACCTCAGACTGGATACAATCAATATTTATCCCTAGTTTTGTCTCATAATTAATCATAATAATAGTAATTAAATGTTTTTTCATGCTCACTCAAAACTTACTCAAGAAACTTTTTTTGTAGAGAAAACATAGAACTATTTTTGCAAGTTAAACTGAACGACATATTTTGACTGAACCCAGAATGTTGTTTGTTTGAATGTTTGATAGCAGACGTATTAACGCTTCACTCAAACAAAGTTTTTTTGTATAGAAAGGATTGCCACTAGCTTGCCTGCAAATGAAAATCACAGAGAGCAGCTCAGAAGGTTGGAACATGTTGTATCAAAAATCAGGTGCAGATCAAAGAGGTGAACAGCCCAATGAATACCTTGCATCTGTATTGTGCTTTAGTACAATAAGCATGTGTATTTATGTGTATTGTATGAACTGATTTATTTGAAACACATGTCCATGCATTCGATGCCAGTGGATGAGATGTCTGCACTAAGGTCACAACTCATCTTTGCAATCGACCCAATGATGACCGACCAGTTGAAATGCTTTCTTTGTTGTGCATTCAATAAATTTCACTTGCAAGCATCATGCCGAGTTCTGGATACTTTTCCTTTTGAATTCCAAGGGAAAAAACAAGCAGCAGTGCATCTGTGTCTGAATCTGGCCCCAGGATGGGGTAGAGCAGCACAGCCTCCAGGTTAGAATCTGCTCCACAGCTTGCTCTGGTAAACACATACGGCTGGACCTCACCCTCCTTCACTCCAGTTCACTGATCTCCAGCTGCTATGTGTGTAAAGTCATGATGCTCTAAGAAAGACAACTATTCTCAACTTGTTTTATAACCAAGACCACACAATTATGTCCCAATGCGATCAAATTTCCATGACAATTATTGTTCTTATAGTGCATATTCAGAAAAACATGTGAATAAATACTTAAAGTGAAAGTTGAAAGTCAGGGTGCTTCCTGACAACCAAACAGAACTGTCCTCTGTAAGGATAGAGCTCCTGGAAGGGAAACAGCCTGGCTTCTCTGGTGTCTTTGTTCTGAAGCAAAGTTGCTCTGCAGGTAGAAGAAGTAACAGCCTCTAGCCTCTAGAGGGCACTGTTTTGTGAAATGAAAAGTAAAAGAAGTTAAGAGATTTAAGGCTTGTAATTGCCTAAACTGCAGCTCCTGACTGCTGTGCTCTGTAGCTCTGTAGACATCAGTTAGTTGGCTCTAAATGATTGAAACGTTCACGTCTTGCCTGGGGTTTATAATGAACTGTCAGATTGTGTGTCTGTTTGTGTTTGTCACTTTGTGTGTGTGTGTGTGTGTGTATGTGTGTGTGTGTTCTTTAATTATTCTGTCACACTGTTGGCAGACTATAGTTTATTTTGTAAAGACTAATTACTATTTTAGTTATATGTGCCAATCAATATGCCTCATTGTGGCTGCTGAGGGAATGTCAATATCCATCATTTCATATTTTACAACAACTCAGCTCAGCTTATTGTACAAATGGAAAGGCATTACTTAGTGTCCTGTAACCTGAGGAACAGAGGGGGACTACTGTGTGACACCAGTCCTTTGACAGGGACAAAATGATCGGAACAGCAAAAATGGTGACGCTTGTAACTTTAGGCTGTGATTGTGTAACAACCATGAGATAAATAAAGAGCATTTTTACATTAGTAATTACCCACTAATAAGCTGCATAGTAGGCTGGGTTCCTTTGTTATACTTACTTTGTTATAGTATAGTACAATGATATTATATACTCACTGGTGTAGTAATTACATTGTTGTTACATAGGAACAAGTTAAACTCAACACAATCAAAATAATCTCAGGGAAGATGTTCAATTCATTGTCTGGCAGAGTGTGAATGAGGGTGTAAGACAGAAGATGACCAATAGAACAAAACAGAGGATCAGTGGGGGTGCACTGACCGGTCTGTGTGATGACTATGACATTTTTGATAATGTCACAAACAACGACTGCTACTAGGTTTGGGCTAATCTGGGCTTTTAAAGAGCAGGAGAGGAGGCTTCAAAGGTGGTAGTCGAAAATGCACTCGGAGTTACACATAACAATGAAGTGGAACTCATGGGAGCAGATTTGCTTCAAATTGCATTGAGCTTAATGGAGCTAAGAGGTGTAAAGGGGTGAGACAAGGGGATCTGTATTAAAGAACTCTGGAGCCTACACAAACCCACACACACCCACACACACCCACACCGACTGGTCGATTCCAGTGGGTGTACTCAGAATGAGTTTGGAACAAAGGCTTTATTCTCCTGTGTTTACAATGACGTTCAATTACAAACCACCAGACAAAGCTTTTAAGAGCACTCCCAGCACTTCTTTGAGCTCAGTGAGAGAGGGAGGGAGAGAGGGAGAAAGCAAAAGAGGAAGAGAGGAGGAATGGGACAAGCAACATTATTGGTTGTATACCTACTTTTTCCCTGCAAATTTTCCTGAGCAAGTTAATGTTGATAACTATAATCAGCAGAAGGAGTTTGGTGACTTTTCATCAGAGTTTGAGTAGTGTCCCCAATGGTGAGAAAGAAAGGTTTCATTTGATCAAGGGCAGTTGAGCAAAGTCTTCAATTTATTCCCAGTTCCTATTCAGCTCTGCATCTGACCAGTATGTAAGCTACAAAGCAAATGTTTAAATTTCCTGCATATAAAGGAGAGTGCTAATCAAATATACAATGTAAAATAAGGCCAAAGATGTACTGGACAGATTATCATGCAAAATAGCGATGCATGCTAGTCCATCCTTTTATGTACATTCTGCATGTGTTTATTTAGGGACAACCAGGTATGGGGACATGCTGAGGAGAGGGCCACTTTGCAGAACGATTTTGCAACATGCTGAGCCATATGCTTTGCATTGGTGTCACAGCTGCACCTGCAGGCCCGGTCCAGTCTTTTCCATATCAATTTCATCTGTTTCCTCTCCATTCTGTTTCAGTGCTAACTGTGCACTGATGTCATCACAGCGGCAGTCATGGTCCTCTCTATATGCTGTCTCCATGCTCTTTTGTGATGAAAAGGAACACATATGCGCATGGACGCTTGATTTCTTATTGCTAGCATTTCAGAGTGACAGGTTAGCATCAGTCACAAGCCGAGTGCAAATCATCCAAAAGCTTTCATGCACACTAGTCCTGTCTGTCTGTTACCCAGTCAACCCTTCTATTTTCCCAGCATTTTCTCCCGCTGTTGCTTTGTCTGGTTTTTCTGGCCTCTCTCTCTCCCTCTCTCTCCTTCTCTCTCTCTCACATGTTAGGAGAGGAGTGCGTGGGCGACTGGCAGATGAGTCACTTGGTGCACACCTCTCCTTCTCCTGCCCATATTTGGGCTGCCAGGAAGTCCGCTCGTACCCCTGCACAGTGATGTACAAGCAGTGCGCAAGCAACACAGATGAATTTTTTTTCTTTCTGCATTTATTCTTAAAGGAGAGCACTGTTTTTCAAGGTCTCTGTTTTTCTGTGAACAGCTTTGGATAGTCACAATGGCAACAGCAAGAACAAGCTGCCTTGGGTGTCCAATTCTGATGTCACTTGGGATGTGGGCCCAATGAATTGGAAATGAGTGTAAAAATAATATTGTTTGCTTTACACTTATGCCCACCAATTTTATCAATGCATCTCATAAACATTTCTCACACATAACTGTTTAAATATAAAATAAGCATCACCTTCAGAGAAAAACAACGCTGTTAAGGAATTGTTTGTGTTAACTTGATATCCAGCTTTGTCCAAATATAAAATACCTATGTAGATATTATAATCAATAAGCCATTAAAGAAGTCACAAGTTTAATTTTGTAAACCTTCATTAATGTCATTAATGAGGATAACCATTGGTAAAGAGCATTAGCAAAAAAAAAAATATTTGTAGATGTGTAAAGAGCTTGATATTGTTGCAGAACAAGGCGAATGCAGTACTTAGCACCTACATAACAAGAAAGTTCAAAGATATGGACAATGTGATTTATTGTATGAGTGTAAAAGTCTCTACTGGCTGTCAAATGAAATTATATATCTGGGCGATATACCTTGGCCAAGTTTTAACACCATTCGATAAGATTCAGGCTTGCGAAAACATAATTAAAAATAAACACTGTCCATTGCCTGGTAAAAGTATGACTGGAATTAATGTCAGGAATGCAATAATAATTATTGAATGTGAGAGGAAAGGAAGTAACTATCTTTCTCCAGCATAGCCTCTCTCTCAGATCAAAAAGAGGCTTCCAAATTATGTATTAATTCAACACATAAAATGTGGCCTTAAGAAAGAGCAGATTACTAAATTTTATAACAATTAACAAAATCAAAGCAATACATCAATATTTCCTTTTTCAAATTGCCTTTATAGGCCACTTTTCTGACTCTTAGTGCGCTTTTATTTCAATGCATTTTGCATTTTATTTATTGAAGACAATTATCACCAAAGACAAACATCGAAATAATTACTGTAAAAGCTAAAGTACAAATCCATTCACTGTACATTAAACAGAATATTTACGAAAACAACGAAAAATATCAAGAAAAAATGAAGAAGACTACAGGATTTTATGGCAATAATGAAAGGAACAGACTTTAAGTGAGTGGCAAAGTAAAACTGTGAAACTAAGGTGACGTCTGTGTCATAAATGGGCTTGTGTGACAGATTCCCGGGGCGGGTGTTAGAACTAAATTAAATTAATCTGCCATATATAGACATGAATAATAATAGAAGGCGAGACATGTTTGTTGACACAACCTCCTACTGAGGCTGGTGTGAGAGTCAATGTATATTATTACAATGATTCTTCCAAGAGCAGCATCAGAAACTTGAGTAATTCTCTAATTCTCTGCTCTATTAATGCCATATGGACATATAATGCATCTGCTGGTTTCATAATTACAGTTACTTTAATAAAATTTCAAGAGGGCTCATTAGGCATGCTATTTATCGCTCAGCAAGGGTGCGTAGAGATTCCTGGGACATCCTTTTCTTGTGGATCTGAGCTGATCATTTAATAAAATCAGTGGATGGATGCATTTGCTGAGCTCTTTGCTTCATCTGTCCATTTACCCAGTGTGGTGCACAAAAGACCGGAAACCAGGAGAGAGAAAAAGGTACAGACTCAGACTCAATGAAATGTGCGTTCTCTGCTCTGTTTTTACAAAGGGAGCTATTGACAAGGCTACGGGTCTTTATTTTCCTGTAGAGCTCAAGGCGCATCCACCTGAGAAAAATTCCCTGCATCTCTATTGAAATCACAAACTGTTTCAATGGGAACAGAAAAGACGCACACAATGGCTGAGAAGCAGTCAGAGCTTGGGGAGGGATGGGAGGGGGATGTTAGATTGACTAAACGGTGGAACCTTGGATTTAAATGGCCCCTGTGATTGCACTCCTGCCTTTTCTGAAGAATGCAAGCCATTCAGGTTTGCTCCAGTTTGGGTTACTCTTTGTGAAATTTGCATGGTGCTCCTCTGTGTTTATGGTAAATAGAACAATAAACCACTAAGTTTCTGCAACTAAACATCTTCAATTCATTAAAACAATGAATTTCGGATACATTCTCCAACATTGTGATATATAACCTATGCATTATTGCTTTGCTAAGCAATAGGGCTAAAACCATGGTTGAGGAAATCGAGTAGGCAGCTGGCATATAACTGCACCAAAGTCAATATGCATGCACACGTGTCTTTCATTTGCATATGTAGTCTTTATTCTTGTACAAGAAGGTCTATGCTATTGGAGGATGACAAAGTCATCCTTGGTTCATGCATAGATAGACTCCTGGCCAACCAGGAATGGCTTTAGAAACCAATGAGACTGATAAACTTATCCAGCATGGTTGAGCCAATATGGCTGCCAATGTAGACCTCTGGTAATAGTTGGCAATGGCATGGCTCACATCAGCTTCCTGAAGAACCCTTTACTGCTTGACCAATCCAGAGACCCCTATATTGATGAATAGTTTCTCAGACTGATGAAATTCACACAAGTCATTATCCTCTGTTACGCAGAGCAACAGAAGTGGGCAAATACACTAAACAGTCTAGATGTTGGAACATTTGAGACAATCTTTGTATAATTAGAGAACATTTTATATGTGTTCTGTGAGTATGGAGTTTACTTTGTGGACCTTAGTGGGACACTTCACCTGTGAATATGCACAGGGCAACTCAACTGAATGGAAACACCCACCATTCTTCTCCTCATCCATTTTAACAAACAGTGCATGGAATTATACTAATTATATATGGCATTTAAATACATTTGTGGGGTGTTTACATAATATATTCAGATTAGTGTGTAGCAGTGTAGACTAGTGATTTGCAGTGTGGAGCTGTTAGCTTGGAATTGGTCTGATTAATCTCCATTAATTCATTATCATTGTGCTCTGAGCACCTACAAGACAAAAAAAGTGGCTAAAAGTGTTACCAAGTGTGATCAAAGTAGCTAGTTGGATTTATGTAACACTTAGAAGGCTTTCCTCATGCTGAAGCTGAAAATTAATACAGCCTGTAAACATACAGGCTGTCACTGAAAGTAAACAATAGCTATGATGTTTTATGGAAACATTAAGTCAATACTCACAGAACTTTAAATTATATAACCGATTCTCATATTTCAGCTACTGTTAAGATGTATTATTGGAATGAAAAGGAAAAAGTGAAAATATCCACACACACACACACACACACACACACATATGTGTGTTTATATCGTTGACATTTGTAATTATAGTTTAATTGAAATGTCTCCCATCTCCACCAGAAAATAATTAAATAAAATGTTTATGACCTGACCTTATTGGCGCTCTAAGAGAATGCAGACTTTGTTAGGTTGGTTGTGCAGTCCCAATGATGGAGGAAACATCTTTGACCACCACATCCTCCAGTAATGAATTTCAAATGCACTGCATTCTGATTACAAGGTCCTCTTGACCAAGAATAGTAGCAGCCAGAGTAAAATGGTACTGACAGGCAACGCTGGATACTGCTCAGGGTTCTTAGTATGAGAGCACCTAAGGGCAATGAACAAGGGTGACACATTAATGGCCATGAAGATTAGTCAGAAGGACCCCATGGATTTTTTTTTGCCTAGATCCAAAAAGTCTCCACAGTCTCCTCTGATAGCAACCAAAAACTTCTCACTGCTTGCCCTCTGCCCTCAGACAGAGTCTCCTGCATGAAAATGTGAATCCTATCCAGTTATTTTCTTTACACTTCTAACAGCATGCCCCTTCACATTTATTTTCAGAAAAACAGTAAGATATTTAAACATTAAAATGTGGTTTTGGGCA